>JAOWBW010000536.1:118755-764280 GCA_026119855.1 Campanula takesimana
CTCTTCCTTTGTTGCTGTACGGGGTATGCAACCCCATTTCTCGGACCAAGAAATCTTCGGACACTAAGGGCCCCTTCGTTGAATACCAGTTGTTGATTGGCTCGGAGCTTGGCTGAATCTCGCTACCTCGTGACTTGACTATCGTCCATGATGAAAATTCTGAACATGGAGGCTAGATCGGATAGTTCTTCCCCCACGTAACCTCTACCTCGGACTCTATAGTCACTTTCTTTCCCCACCACTCTCGGGGTGACATTGGAGTAGGCTCCCTTTCTTGTGTCGGTATTTCACAATCAGTGAAGATCTCGAGATCGGCTTTCTGACGCCCTTGTCGTTAACCCACGGTTCGGGAAAGATCATGTACGGACATCTTCCCTTGGCGAACAAAAATAACCGTTTAGTGTGTTGCGGTAAGGTCTCAAGTCAGGGATTTCATATTGTCGACCTTGTTTTGCGAGCTTGGGTCCTTTGATTCTTGACTGCTTGCTCGTATTTCAAGTCATCCTTGGTAGGCTCGTATCCCAGACCAAACTTGTTCTTGACAAAAGGAACTACCATGGGGTGCAATATCCCTTGTTGATGCTTCCCTAGGCCTAAACCGGGAAAGTGATTCATGTTCCTCATCTTGCGGACGACTTTAGGATTGCCGGGGGCCCACTGTCTGTTTCCCCCTTCTTTGTCAATGGTTTTGACGCCGGAGAGAGTGCATCTTCTATCCCGTGTTGGACTTGGTGAACTGGTTGCCCCCCACTTCTGTGGATGGTGACATTCTCGTCCATGATGGTGACTATCTCGTCCTCATTTCTGATCTTAACACACTGATGGAGAGTGGAAGGCACCGCATTGGAACTGTGGATCCAAGGTCGGCCCAGAAGTAAGTTGAATGAAGCAGGGACGTCAAGTACTTGGAATGGGACGGACATGATCATGCTTCCAAATTCGATATCAACTTCTAACATTCCCATGACTGTACGGGCAGTGCTGTCGTACCCTCTAATGACTTGTACGGAAGGTTGTAAATCGGAGCTTTGAGCCCTAGTATGCCCATGACTCGGCTAGGCATTAAGTTGAGTGCAGAACCACCGTCTACTAGAACCCTTGAGATGGGTCTCCCCCTTGCCCTTACTTTGAGGTAGATGGCTTCATTGTGTTCGGACCCAAATGGCGGGAGGTCCATGTCGGCAAAAGTGATGACATTGCCGAAGTGAATGTGACCTATCATTGCCGTGAGGTCCTCGGGAGTCATGTCGGAGAGACTGATGTGTCATCCAAGTTCTTGATGACGAGGTCTCGGTGTCTCTTTGATGATGCAATAAGGTCCCAGATGGATATGTTGGCTTGCGTCTTCTTGAGCTGTGTTAACAAAGGATCTTCGGTATGTCGCGTGCTTGCGATCTTTGAGAAGAGTGCTGGTTGCTGCAGTATTGGGAGGGATTGTGCTCATTGTTACTCGGCCACTGCGAGTGAGCACGTTCACGGTCCCTTGTAGCTTCTTCTTCCTATTCTCTAAGACTTCCCTCATAATCTCATCATAAGTCACAACATAACAAGAATTATCAAGTTTATTCATATCATCGGAGCCCTCATTCACAATGGATCGAATGAGTGGTTCCTTCAAACTCTTCTACCTCTATTACATTGACACCACCCTCATTAGGGATTATGAATTCCTTCTTGTCTATGAGGTCTTGGATGGTGTTACGGATGGAGAAGCAATCCTCGGTGAGGTGGCCGGTGCATTGATGGTAGTCACACCATTTGTGGTGAGCATGATTGGCACGGAGCGGTTGTGGTTGCTTGTACCCTTGAAGAGGGGTGATTTGTCCCTTGGCCTTTAGAGCTTTATAGGCCTCGGTGATGGTCATGCCGTTGGGAGGAGTGTAGACGCGGTCGTTTTGGAACGCTTGCCTTGTGGTGGGGAACCTTCTTATAATTCCCCTTGTCAGTAGTAACGGCATGACAGAAGCCTCTTTGTTTGAACTAGAGGCGGCCTTGTATCGGTAAGTAGGAGTGGCCTTTTAATCTCCTTGAGCAAGTCATCCATGCGTACCCCCGCCTCATACATTTGGGAGAAGTCGGAGTAGCAAGCCCCACTTAGGTGGGTGCGGAGATCAATCTGAGACACTTGAGAAAGATGTCCATTTGCTCTTTTGTGTTGGCCTTTCAACAATTTCAGAGATCTTGTCATTCCATCTCCTTGTGAAGTCAATGAAGGACTCGTTGTCTCTTTGAGTGGTGTTCTCGAGTTCTTTCCTTGTGGTCCGGTGAGTGGTGTTGCCTTGATATTGATTCTTGAAGGCAAGCATAGCGGCATCCCAATCCAGACGGACAGTGAGCGGGAGAGTTGCATACCAATCCTTGGTCGCCCCCTCGAGGGTGAGAGGAAAGCATTGAGCCATAACTTTTGGGGAGACCTTCTTCAGAACCATAGCCTAAATGTAAGTCTCGATGTGGGCCATCGGGCATGAGTTGCCCTTAAACTTGCTAATGTCGGGCATCTTGAATATGTCGGGAAGAGTGGCCATCGTGCTCATGAGGATGGATGACTGATAAAAGCTTGTGTTGGAGCCTTTCCCATGTTGAGGCCGTCAAATTTCTGATCAATGTAGGCCATGATGGAATCGACCATTTTGGGGTCGTTGTTGTCGGTGCTTGGTCCCCCACTTTTTTGGTGCGGGCGCTTGACATATGGGCTTTCAAACAAACCCTTGGTCCACTCGGATTCCTCATTGTCATTAACGCCTTTGTTCTTGGAGAGCTTGAGGAGCTTGGCTTTCAGTTGGTCAACCTCGGCTCATGGGCCTCCCTTGACTGTCGACATGAGCTTGCCACAAGGCTTCTTTGGTTTGAGCCTCGTTGTTGAGAGTGGTGATTTGTTGTTGGAGTGTTTGAACCATGGCAAAAGCTGTTCGAGAGTCATGGCGTTGTTGGTGTTGGAGTCGCCGGCCATTGATGATGTAGAAGCTGTTGGAGTGATCGGTTCCACGGACAAGCCTGTTGGATGAATCTCTGTAGATGCGGAGAGTACCAATCGGACCTATAATTGGAGAAGTAGCCCTGTCAGTCTCGGTTCACACTTTCGGTCCATGAAGAGGTTGAGAACACACAGTTGGGCACACGACTCGAACCACATAAGAAAAAAAAAGATTTTTTTGTTTTTTGTTTTATAAGTCGGAGGGAATGGGTCCCTTTTGGGGTTTCTAAGAAGATAATGGAATCGTCACACTAGTATATAGACCATCTCGCGGTCCCATATACTCATCGGATTCCATCACGTTTGTGAATCCTACATGTATCGGGATTAAACTAAATTATGTAGTAAAGCATACATGCGGGGACGGATTTTTATTTTCGTCCAAAATAACCACCTTTTGGGGACGGATTTTTTATTGCGTCCGTTTCAACAAGTTGGCATGTATGATTTGAAGACATTAGTTTAGGGAAATCTCGGTACATGGAAACCGACTTGAGTCACGGAGTGTTAGACCCTAACTAGAATTGTGTGGTTTGTGCTCGGCTTGAATATGAGGCTTAAAGGTCACCCCTGGCATGTAGTCATGAACTACGCCACGGGCTGAGGTTTACCGCTTCGAAAGAGCCAAGGTCGAGTGGAGCTTGAAACTTTCTAGGACAGGCCTCGACGGGTTTGGGGTTGGACTTGTGCGACTCGATAGTGAGCAGTTGATAAGAATGTGCGCGTAGTGTGAGGTCTATCACGTGACAATTTTTTTTTTTTTTTTTTTTTTTTATCTTTTTTTGAAAAGAAAAGATAAGAACACATAAACACATAAATTACAACTCCCGAATCACCCGTGTGATCGGTAAATAAAACATAAAAATAAACAGTCCAAGGGTTCGATTCTGTTCTGATGCAGGCAACTATGCCCACACCCCACTGTTCTGTTCAGTCCCTGAAACCTGTTCTTGCCCTGGAAATTGGCCCAGAAGCGCGCGCCTCGGGCTGGTGTTGTGGGAAGCGCGCGCCTGGCGCATAGTATCTGGGAGGCGCCCGCTTCTGGCCTCACCTGTCAGATTATCAGAAACTTATGGACTCAGGGGATTGCCCTGGTCCTGATTGTGTGATGGAACCCCTGCAATGTTTGTTAGCACGAAATAATAGGAAGAATAGGAAGAACACATATAAGGCGGGCGATTCTGGAATTTGACTCGGGACGCGCGCGCTTTGGACCATGAAGGTCCGAGGCGCGCGCTTCCCATGTCAATTTCCAGAATGCCCAAAAAAGTGAATTATGAACAGAAACACAAGTTTAACCCTCAAGCGTCCCCAGCGGAGTCGCCACTGTAGATACCCCGGGAAAGCCCCACTTGGCTAGAGCGGCGAATTATCCTAGGATGTCTAATTGTGTTTTAGAGTCGCCACCCACGTTTTTGAGGAACGTAAGAAAACCTAATGTTTATGAGCCTAAGTTTGATTTACGAAAACAGAGATTCTTTGGGATGAGGGGTTCGGGGGTTAGGTTACAAAATGGGAAATACTTAAACACCCATTTCGCCCGAGCAAAGTCGGTCTTTGCTTGTTCAATTCACTTTTTAAGATAAATGTGTTCGTCCTATTAAAATGATGATAAAAGGGGTTTTAGAGTTTGAAATGTAGGGAGATGACTCCTAGGCCAATTCAATGTAATGAAAGGACCGTTGGTGTCATGTCCCAAATGGTTTTGGGTGATTGCACATTTGATTGAATCTCGCTAATAGATGGGCTCTCCATTTCTGTGTTGTCGGAGATGGCGTTGACTTGACAATCGTCCATGATGGAAAATTCTTCGAACATGGAGGCTAGATCGGATAGTTCTTCCCCCACGGTAACCTCTACCTCGGACTCTATAGTCACTTTCTTTCCCCACCACTCTCGGTGTGACATTGGAGTAGGCTCCCTTTCTTGTGTCGGTATTTCACAATCAGTGAAGATCTCGAGATCGGGCCTTCTGACGCCCTTGTCGTTAACCCACGGTTCGGGAAAGATCATGTACGGGACATCTTCCCCTTGGCGAACAAAATAACCGTTTAGTGTGTTGCGGTAAGGTCTCAAGTCAGGGATTTCATATTGTCGACCTTGTTTGCGAGCTTGGGTCCTTTGATTCTTGACTGCTTGCTCGTATTTCAAGTCATCCTTGGTAGGCTCGTATCCCAGACCAAACTTGTTCTTGACAAAAGGAACTACCATGGGGTGCAATATCCCTTGTTGATGCTTCCCTAGGCCTAAACCGGGAAAGTGATTCATGTTCCTCATCTTGCGGACGACTTTAGGATTGCCGGGGGCCTACTGTCTGTTTCCCCCTTCTTGTCAATGGTTTGACGCCGGAGAGAGTGGCATCTTCTATCCCGTGTTGGACTTGGTGAACTGGTTGCCCCCCACTTCTGTGGATGGTGACATTCTCGTCCATGATGGTGACTATCTCGTCCTCATTTCTGATCTTGACACACTGATGGAGAGTGGAAGGCACCGCATTGGAACTGTGGATCCAAGGTCGGCCCAGAAGTAAGTTGAATGAAGCAGGGACGTCAAGTACTTGGAATGGGACGGATATGATCATGCTTCCAAATTCGATATCAACTTCTAACATTCCCATGACTGTATGGGCAGTGCTGTCGTACCCTCTAATGACTTGTACGGAAGGTTGTAAATCGGAGCTTTTGAGCCCCAGTATGCCCATGACTCGGCTAGGCATTAAGTTGAGTGCAGAGCCACCGTCTACTAGAACCCTTGAGATGGGTCTCCCCCTTGCCCTTACTTTGAGGTAGATGACTTCATTGTGTTCGGACCCAAATGGCGGGAGGTCCATGTCGGCAAAAGTGATGACATTGCCGAAGTGAATGTGACCTATCATTGCCGTGAGGTCCTCGGGAGTCATGTCGGGAGAGACTGATGTGTCATCCAAGTTCTTGATGACGAGGTCTCGTGTCTCTTTGATGATGCAATAAGGTCCCAGATGGATATGTTGGCTTGCGTCTTCTTGAGCTGTGTTAACAAAGGATCTTCGGGTATGTCGCGTGCTTGCGATCTTTGAGAAGAGGTGCTGGTTGCTGCAGTATTGGGAGGGATTGTGCTCATTGTTACTCGGCCACTGTGAGTGAGCACGTTCACGGTCCCTTGTAGCTTCTTCTTCCTATTCTCTAAGACTTCCCTCATAATCTCATCATAAGTCACAATATAACAAGAATTATCAAGTTTATTCATATCATCGGAGCCCTCATTCACAATTGGGATCGAATGAGTGGTTCCTTCAAACTCTTCTACCTCTATTACATTGACACCACCCTCATTAGGGATTATGAATTCCTTCTTGTCTATGAGGTCTTGGATGGTGTTACGGATGGAGAAGTAATCCTCGGTGAGGTGGCCGGTGCATTGATGGTAGTCACACCATTTGTGGTGAGCATGATTGGCACGGAGCGGTTGTGGTTGTTTGTACCCTTGAAGAGGGGTGATTTGTCCCTTGGCCTTTAGAGCTTCATAGGCCTCGGTGATGGTTATGCCGTTGAGAGGAGTGTAGACGCGGTCGTTTTGGAACCGCTTGCCTTGTGGTGGGGGAACCTTCTTGTAATTCCCCTTGTCAGTAGTAACGGCATTGACATAAGCTCTTTGTTTGAACTAGAGGCGGCCTTGTATCGGTAAGTAGGAGTGGCCTTTTTATCTCCTTGAGCAAGTCATCCATGCGTACCCCCGCCTCATACATTTGGGAGAAGTCGGAGTAGCAAGCCCCACTTAGGTGGGTGCGGAGATCAATCTTGAGACACTTGAGAAAGATGTCCATTTGCTCTTTTGTGTTTGGCCTTTCAACAATTTCAGAGATCTTGTCATTCCATCTCCTTGTGAAGTCAATGAAGGACTCGTTGTCTCTTTGAGTGGTGTTCTCGAGTTCTTTTCCTTGTGGTCCGGTGAGTGGTGTTGCCTTGATATTGATTCTTGAAGGCAAGCATAGCGGCATCCAATCAGACGGACAGTGAGCGGGAGAGTTGCATACCAATCCTTGGTCGCCCCCTCGAGGGTGAGAGGAAAGCATTGAGCTATAACTTTTGGGGAGACCTTCTTCGGAACCATAGCCCAAATGTAAGTCTCGATGTGGGCCATCGGGCATGAGTTGCCCTTAAACTTGCTAATGTCGGGCATCTTGAATTTGTCGGGAAGAGTGGCCATCGTGCTCATGAGGATGGATGACTGATAAACGCTTGTGTTTGAGCCTTTTCCCATGTTGAGGCCGTCAAATTTCTGATCAATGTAGGCCATGATGGAATCGACCATTTTGGGGTCGTTGTTGTCGGTGCTTGGTCCCCCCACTTTTTTGGTGCGGGCGCTGACATATGGGCTTTCAAACAAACCCTTGGTCCACTCGGATTCCTCATTGTCATTAACGCCTTTGTTCTTGGAGAGCTTGAGGAGCTTGGCTTTCAGTTGGTCAACCTCGGCCTCATGGGCCTCCCTTTGACTGTCGACATGAGCTGCCACAAGGCTTCTTTGGTTTGAGCCTCGTTGTTGAGAGTGGTGATTTGTTGTTGGAGTGTTTGAACCATGGCAGAAAGCTGTTCGAGAGTCATGGCGTTGTTGGTGTTGGAGTCGCCGGCCATTGATGATGTAGAAGCTGTTGGAGTGATCGGTTCACGGACAAGCCTGTTGGATGAATCTCTGTAGATGCGGAGAGTACCAATCGGACCTATAATTGGAGAAGTAGCCCTTGTCAGTCTCGGTTCACACTTTCGGTCCATGAAGAGGTTGAGAACACACAGTTGGGCACACGACTCGAACCACATAAGAAAAAAAAGATTTTTTTTTTTTTTTGTTTTATAAGTCGGAGGGAATGGGTCCCTTTTGGGGTTTCTAAGAAGATAATGGAATCGTCACACTAGTATATAGACCATCCCGCGGTCCATATACTCATCGGATACCATCACGTTTGTGAATCCTACATGTATCGGGATTAAACTAAATTAATGTAGTAAAGCATACATGCGGGGACGGATTTTTATTTTCGTCCAAAATAACCACCTTTTGGGGACGGATTTTTATTGCGTCCGTTTCAACAAGTTGGCATGTATGATTTGAAGACATTAGTTTAGGGAAATCTCGGTACATGGAAACCGACTTGAGTCACGGAGTGTTAGACCCTAACTAGAATTGTGTGGTTTGTGCTCGGCTTGAATATGAGGCTTAAAGGTCACCCCTGGCATGTAGTCATGAACTACGCCACGGGCTGAGGTTTACCGCTTCGAAAGAGCCAAGGTCGAGTGGAGCTTGAAACTTTCTAGGACAGGCCTCGACGGGTTTGGGGTTGGACTTGTGCGACTCGATAGTGAGCAGTTGATAAGAATTGTGCGCGTAGTGTGAGGTCTATCACGTGACAATTTTTTTTTTTTTTTTTTTTTTTTTATCTTTTTTTGAAAAGAAAAGATAAGAACACATAAACACATAAATTACAACTCCCGAATCACCCGTGTGATCGGTAAATAAAACATAAAAATAAACAGTCCAAGGGTTCGATTCTGTTCTGTTGCAGGCAACTGTGCCCACACCCCACTGTTTCTGTTCAGTCCCTGAAACCTATTCTTGCCCTGGAAATTGGCCCAGAAGCGCGCGCCTCGGGCTGGTGTTGTGGGAAGCGCGCGCCTGGCGCATAGTATCTGGGAGGCGCCCGCTTCTGGCCTCACCTGTCAGATTATCAGAAACTTATGGACTCAGGGGATTGCCCTGGTCCTGATTGTGTGATGGAACCCCTGCAATGTTTGTTAGCACGAAATAATAGGAAGAATAGGAAGAACACATAAGGCGGGCGATTCTGGAATTTGACTCGGGACGCGCGCTTTGGACCATGAAGGTCCGAGGCGCGCGCTTCCCATGTCAATTTCCAGAATGCCCAAAAAAGTGAATTATGAACAGAAACACAAGTTTAACCCTCAAGCGTCCCAGCGGAGTCGCCACTGTAGATACCCCGGGAAAGCCCCACTTGGCTAGAGCGGCAAATTATCCTAGGATGTCTAATTGTGTTTTAGAGTCGCCACCCACGTTTTTGAGGAACGTAAGAAAACCTAATGTTTATGAGCCTAAGTTTGATTTACGAAAACAGAAATTCTTTGGGATGAGGGGTTCAGGGGTTAGGTTACGAAATGGGAAGTACTTAAACACCCATTTCGCCCGAGCAAAGTCGGTCTTGTTTGTTCATAATTCACTTTTTAAGATAAATGTGTTCGTCCTATTAAAATGATGATAAAAAGGGGTTTTAGAGTTTGAAATGTAGGGAGATGACTCCTAGGCCAATTCAATGTAATGAAAGGACCGTTGGTGTCATGTCCCAAATGGTTTTGGGTGATTGCACATTTGATTGAAGAAGAAGAAGAAGAAGGAGAGGAGAAATGTTTAAGACCTTTACCTATAGTATCCTTCAAAAAGAACCTCTTGTAAAGCCTTGAAGAAGAGGGTGAATACTTTGTTGAAGAAGTCCCAAGAAGAAGTGAGTAAAAAGGTTTGAAAGTAATGATGTCCAAGGTCCTCTTCCAATGATGGATTGGAGGGGTTTTTATAGTTGAAAAGTGACTGTTTTTGGAGCCAAACGGAGTCTCCAAGAAATCTTTCCCGGGCAAAATCATGTATACTGAGCAAGGGAGAGATTCTTGGGCAGAATCTGTAACTGACACGCCCCAGAAGCGCGCGCATCCCACCTAGGCGGCGGAAGGCGCGCGCGTCTGGCCTTAAGGGGCGGAGGCGCGCGACTCTGAGAAGCAATTTTTGACAGAATGGACTAGAAAGTTAGAACTGTTATTCAGTTTAGTCCCGGACTTAACGAAGTCCGTCTGGAACTTAACCAAAGTAACAAAAACTAACAGGAAACACTTAAAAGAGGGAGAAACACAAAATCAAGTGTGCAATCGGGGTGAGCGGTCCAAGGCGGGGTGTCTACACTATGATGCACAAATAGATAGTTTGTTGTTTCCTGATGATGATGATGATGATGAAGAAAACAGCACCGGTAGTGAGATTAGCGAGGTGACGATGGGCCGAATGATGGGATTGAATCAGATTTAGTAGCGTACGAAAGGAGAGAGAATCGAATGCATGGGAGAGCAGACTATCCTCTTTATCATGATATTGGAGAAGAAGTTGATGTGATTGCTGTTAATAATCAATGTAGTTTTCCGATATGGGATGGAGAGAAGGGTGGATTGGCTAAAGGGATACGATTTTCTAAGAAGATTGAGGTGCAATATGAGATAAAGAAGTATCACATACATTCCAATCGACGTTTTAAGGTAAGAAAGAGCACACTCCGAACGTGGGCCATTGAGTGTTTGTTGAAAGACTATCCATGCCCTTTTTATGCTCGTGTGAGTCAGAAGAAGATAGGATATTGGGAAGTGACCAAGTATAGAGGACCTCATTGTTGTTTGTATTCTGGACTTAGTCTTGATCACCCCAACTTGGATGCTAAGTTTATTGGTCGGCATATTCTCCATAAGGTCAAGACTGATTCTGATTTGAATGTTCAAGTTATTATTGCAGATATAAATGAGAAATACGGTAGGACAATTTCTTACAAGAAGGCATGGTGTGGGAAACAAAAGGCCATTGGCTCAGTGTTTGGAGACTGGAAGGAATCTTATGCTCGGTTACCTCATGTCCTAGGTGCTATTCAGAAATACAATCCTGGAACTATTGTTGAGTATTTTAATCCTCCTCCACCTGGTGTATATAAAAAGTTTGATCGTGTTTTCTGGGCATTCGGCCTTGTATTCAAGCTTTCACTCATTGTAGGCCTGTCGTGTCTGTTGATGGAACGTTCTTACATGGACGTTATAAAGGGGTGATACTCATTGCTATAGGTGTTGACGCCAACGACAGCATCGTTCCTCTTTCTTTTGCTATTGTTGAAAAAGAGAACCATGTTCTCTGGAGTTGGTTTTTACGCCTTGTTTGTCAACATATTATCAAGGGTCGTGAGGTATGCTTACTTTCTGATCGTCATAATGGCATTCTTGCTACAGTTGCAGAAGATACTTGGTGGCCAAATGTGCATCATCGATATTGCTTGAGGCATATGAGAGCAAATTTTATGAAGAAGCATCATGGTAGTGATTTGAAACGTCTGTTTTGGGTTGCTGGTTGTGCTCACCAAGATAGAAAATTGAAAAATACTTTAGAGTTGATCCGTTTAGTTGACCCAGAAGCCATCAAGTGGTTTGAGCATATAGATAAGAAGAAGTGGACACTGGCGCATGATGGTGGTTATAGATATGGTATTATGACTACGAACTTATCTGAGGTCTTTAATGGGGTCATGAAAGGATCACGTGGTATGCCAATAACAGCTATTGTTGAGACTTCTTTCTACCGTTGTGTGGAATACTTTCACAGCAGACTGGGTTTGCAATGAATGCATTAGGGGGTGTTACTAATAACCCTAATGCACTATACAAATTTAGCCAAAGGATCCATCGTCGATACAACTACAACACCAAAAAGACTGGGTCACACCATGTTCGACCGTTCAACGTAAATAACAGGGGAGTGTTTCAAGTGACAACCGGACGTCGTGGTGAAAAAGGTGGAAATACTCAAATTGTGAGATTTGATGAGCGTACATGCACATGTGGCAAATGGTTCGCATATCACTTGCCGTGTTCCCATGCAATTGCATGTTGCACATTCATGAATGTCGATGGTCGTAGTTACGTTGATCAATTTTACACTCTCGGGTCATACTACAAAACATGGTCAGGGACTTTTGAACCATTGCAGCATGAGGACTATTGGAAACCAAATGATATGCTTCGACGCGATGCAAAGCAGGGACGACCACAATCAAGATGGCTTCGAAATAGTATCGACTGGCAATCTGGAAAACGAATAATCCATTGTTCAACTTGTAAGAAGGACACACGTGACGGAGGTGTCCAACTAACAGGGAATAGATTTGAATTGGGTCAAATTCCACGTCATTTCAATGGGATTATGTTGTAAGATATTTATATTGTGTCTGTCTTTCATTTGTAGCGCTAATGAACTTGTATTGTTGTAAGATATTTGAATTGTGTTTGTTCTATCATTTGTAGTGCTAATGACTTTGTATTGTTGTAAGATATTTGAATTGTGTTTGTTCTATCATTTGTAGTGCTAATGACTTTGTATTGTTGTAAGATATTTGAATTGTGTTTGTTCTATCATTTGTAGTGATAATGAAATATAACATAAATAAAATAATTCAGTGACCACATCCCGGTCACATAGGAAATATAACATAAATCCAAAAAATTCAGTGACCACATCCCGGTCACATAGGAAATATAACATAAATCCAAAAAATCCAGTGACCACATCCCGGTCACATAGGAAATATAACATAAATCCAAAAAATTCAGTGACCACATCCTGGTCGCATAGGAAATCTGACATAAATCCAAATATTACATGTCCAACAAATTAACTTAACAATCGTTAGGGAATACCTTAAAAACATTGGAAAGTGTAATGTTAAGTACTTTTTTTTTAGCGTGCGAGGGAGAAGACAACAACCTAATAGATCAACTAAACAAAACATTTAGAACAAAATGTTAAGGAAAATATCCTTAGGGAGTGTAATGTTAAGAAAATATTTCATACCTGCTTAAGAATCAGAACAGCACCAACACCTATGTCACTTCCATACTCACTTTCTTTAAGCACTTTGGGGCCAATGATAGATTCAATTGTATCAGTAGGATCCTTCAAAGTCACCTTAAGAGACCAGTATCTTGTCGTGTGCACTCCGTGACAACAACAACAACCTGTAGTAGTGACCAAAAAAATAACGACCAATTATTTTTAAATATTAACCTTAAATATAAATAATGTTGATATTATACCTGATCCACCCTATCATAGTTATGGCATTTCTCCTTGATGGCCTTCAACGGATAATATGTACCCTCTGCAGTGAGATAGTCCATTGCAGATAGCCAAGGTCTGCGCTGGAAATGATCATCCTCCACCGGCTCTTCAAGCTTTCTCCTTATGACCTCTTGGGTCGATGAGGGGGTCCCTGAGAGACATGAGCTTTTCCAGAGTGATACCGACGTACGGCGGCCTGTACGACACCAGCGGGACCAGGCACATTATGAGGTGGTGGAGATTCTAACTCTTGTTCGATTTGAGAGAGATAGATTGAGGATTGGAGGTTTGACCGGGAAGAGGTTGTCGTCCACGATACCAGCGGGGGAGCGATGGATCCATCTGTGTCAATCAAATTACATAATAATTACTCCTTACATAATATATATATACATACATACATACATACATACATAAACATACATACATATATATACACAATAATTACTCCATATATCATATTGTAGTCGTTAAGACAAAAAAAAAAGAAAGGAATCTCTTCATTTCATCTGCAATCAAAGACACATTTTTTTTTCCTTTTATATCATATTGTAGTCATTAACACAAAAAAAAAAAAACAAAAAAATGAATCTCTTCATTTCATCTGCAATCAAAGACAATGTTTTTTTATATAAAAAAACACACTTCGGAAAATCATTGCCCGAAATAAACATATTTATGAAATTGAAGGTTAAGATCAAGTAGTTTTTGTACACAACAAGGCTTAGTTTGAGAGAAAAAACTAAAATTGCAAAGAAAATAGCATCACATAATCAAACACCAAGGCTAAGATCAAGGAATTTGAACCGAAATAAACAATATACATTTTTCTTATATAACAAAAGAAGACTTACATGTAGTCAAATGAGTGAAGAAATGTAGGATGGACTAAGAAAATCGCCTGAATCGCCTGAGAAGAGAAGGGGATCTGTTTTGTGTTTTTGTGTACTGTTTGCAAATTGGGGCTTTTTAATCTGATCTCAGTATAATTCGCTACTCACAATAGCGAATTATGTTTGTACATAATTCGCTTCTTGCGTAAGCGAATTATGTACAAACATAATTCGCTACTTGCGGAAGCGAATTATCCTAGGATAGTTTATCAGAATGTCTGGCTTCTGGCACTCCACCTGCAAACAAACACAAACAACACAAACAATATACGGTAGATACACCAACACAAACAACCATAACAATATACACAACAACACAAACAATGACAGCATGCCTCGGTACTCTTGGATTTCAGCCACTAAATGGTTTAATATCAGTGTTCAATAGTCAGAAGGATTAAACCTATTTCTAGGATTTCTTCTCCTAGACCCTTGCCTAGGCAATGGCCAAGACGGAGTAGCAAAAACATTAAAAGGCCAGGCTTGTCCAACTGGCGGAGGAATATGAGGTCGAGCAGTAGACTGAGTTGATGCCGGAGGAGGAGGGTAAGACTGGTCATCATCTGAATCCCCATCCTCACCAAATGGTAGAATAGGTGGATAATAAGGTGTCCCTTCCCATACCCCCTCCCCACCCCATCCCCATTCCCCCTCCCCACCCCATCCCTCCTCCCTGTGTATGACTGCCCCATCCCCCCTCACCACCATGTGCCTCACCCTCCCTTTGTCCGATACTATGACCCCATCCCCCTGTATGACTGCCCATCCCCCACCACCATGTGCCTCACCCTCCCCTTGTCCGCTACTATGACCCCATCCCCCTGTATGACTGCCCCATCCCCCCTCACCACCATGTTCCTCACCCTCCCTTTGTCCGCTACTATGACCCCATCCCTGGGTATGACTGCCCCATCCTTGTGTATGACTGCCCCATCCCCCCTCCCCCATATCATCACCCTCACCATGTCCCTGATCTCCTTGATGTCCTTCCCCCTCCCCCCACCATGTCCCTGATCATCACCCTCATGTCCCTCACCCCCACCCTGTCCCTGATGTCCCTCCCCCTCCCCCTCACCATGTCCATGATGTCCCTCCCCCTCCCCCTGTCCCTGATCATCCACACGACGACGACGATGAGGTTGTCTCTGACCCTCATCTTCATGGGTACGATCAACCGGTGGTGGAGGAGGTTGACCCAGAAGTCGTCCTTCCTCTCTAATATGCGTCAGGGCATGTGTGATGATGTGTCGTGTTTGAAGTCGAGACTGGTCTGGTCCTTGCTCAATAATTGCTTATTCATTAACGACATATAAACGTTGAAAGCTTTGAATCTGAATTTTTTTTTTTCCAGAAAAACGTCATTTATTCTGGTACCCACCATCCTTTCTGAAAAGGAATTAGAAACTCACCATCCCTTCTGTGAGGCTAGCATGTGACCGGTACCCCACATCCTCTACATGAGCAGGATTGTGAATCAACAAACGTGTGATGCTTTTGTACCTTTTGAAAAAAAAATGTTAAAAATATTAAAAATTTATGGTGCAAAGAAAGGAATAAATGTCAACTATAACATTTATTCCGGGATAGAGAGAGTATACAAAAACAATAGACACTCACCAAAGCATGTACTCATGTGTATATGAATAGTCCATATCCACCTCGTCCTCTGACCTAGGAACCACATTGAACAAACGTGCTTCCCATTGTTGAATATAGGCGGCATGGTCATCCATCCAACTTATTCTGGGTCTACTCCGTCTATCAATCTGATGCAATCTAACATCAGTGTCAACTGGCCCAGGGATGAACTGGCGCATGCCAAACTGGCGCATAACTCGATCAGGCAGGTGCAACTCCACCCTCTCGAAACATATAAGAGGCGAACTCGTCCTCCAAACATCCTCCCCCTGCAAGCAATACCCTGGAGCAACACGGTCTCCATATGGCTCCCACACAACCTGATCTGCAGTCAAACTATCTAACGCATCCCTATAGCCGCGCAGGTTATGTCTAGTCACATAACCAAACGATAACGCCCCCCGCCAACTGAAATTGAAAATCAAAGAAAATTATACTCTAAAAGCGTAAAAAAATATATCAATTCATTGATAAGTAGTTGTCCTATCATACCTAGCCCCCAACGGGTCATCTACATCTGCCCCATATACAGCGCCTAACGACCGCGGCTGGGTACACCTCAATCTCTCCCATGCCCAAATCTGTTCAAAAATCAACATCAATATATATAAATATATACTATAAAATGATATGGTGCACATGTATACTATATTTAAATACTCATACCTGCACAATCGGCATGAATCCTCCACACTGACTAGTATGGGGGGAAGTCGCCTTGCAAAGCTCTCGATAAAGGATGGCCAACGCAGCACTGCCCCAGCTATAAGATCCTAGATCATCGATGTCTCTAAGAAGTGGCAAATATATGAGCTTCACCTTCGAATTACTGCGATCTGCCAAGATATATGACCCCAATAATTCCAAGATATAGGCACGTGTGTACCTATCAATATCCGCTATTGTGGCATGTTCTCCCAAATTACCAATATTTGAGAAATGCTCCTTAAGCCACTTGAGATTCAACATCCCCATCTTCAAGTTCGGGGGACCAGGTCTGACACCTAACAACTCAAAACACATATCAGCCCACTGGGCGTCTGTCATATATGTCTGAAGGCCCGTGACGGGCAATCCATCTATCGGCAAACGCGTCAATAGACCCACATCCTGCAGCGTAATCGTCATCTCACCAACAGGTAGATGGAAAGTGTGGGTCTCCGGGCGCCACCGCTCGACCAACGCCTCAGATAAAGCATAGTCATATTTCTTCATCTCCCCCATCCTGTAAACTCCGTAAAACCCCGCAACCCGTAATCTGTTCACAACCCTTCCATCTATATTTTTCGGGGGCTTTGGACCATGTCGAAATGATATACTACAAACCTCTTCACCAGCCCATTAATGAGAAGATCTATGGGAACCCTGTAAAGTCAGAACGGTGCGGTTCAAAGGACCTGGATCTACAAACGGCCCATCTTCATCCATCTGGAACAATAAAAAAAACCACAATCATATAAGTCTATGGAACTTATTATCGAACATTGTACGAATCCAAATAGTTAAACTTATAATCAAAGTGCAAAAACAGGTTTCATAAGTCTATGGAACTCATTTCTGTATAATTGTAAGAATATGAAAGTTTATACTCCCTCCGTCTCCGTCCTAGAAAGTTCATTCAAAATAACAACGAAAAAAAGAATGATTAACTTTTTGGGACAGAGGGAGTCTTTATTAAAATCCCCAGTTTATTTTTGGGGACGGAGGGAGTATTTTTGAAAGCAAAAATACAGATAAAAATCATCAAAATCCCCAAATTCAAACCTAGATAACAAACTTAAACCCAATTTCAAACCTAAATTATAAACCTTAAAATCAAGTCCGCAAATAACACACATTCAATATAATTCTACAAAAAACAAATCATAAACGCTACTAGAGTCCATAACCAGTCGACAATCACCCAAAAAATTGAACCAAAAATCGCAAAATCCTAACCCTAAAATTCAATATGATAGATATATTGCTAAAAAAATAGAAAAACTTACATTTTGTATTAGGAACGGAGAAATGTAGCTTTGAATCAAGAAAACCCTCACAAACGGACCAAGAAACCAGTCAATCACCGGGAATCGTCGCCACTCTATCGCCTCTCTTCTCTGCGAGCGTCTCTGTCTGTGAGTCTGTCTGAGTGAATGAAGGGAAAAGGGGAAATCATTTAAATGTATAATTCGCTTCCGCAAAGAGCGAATTCATTTAAATGTACAATTCGCTTCCGCAAAGAGCGAATTAATTTAAAGGATTAATGGGGCTAATTACCGTCTATGGATTAATGGGGCGGTCAAAGGTAATTCGCTTTTGTTATTAGCGAATTACAGTAATTCGCTTTTCCTAGAAGCGAATTACCTCAAAGTTGGTCATTTTGGTACATACTTTGAAAATGGTGGTACTTTGGTAAATACTTACAAATAAAGGAATTATTTGAGAAAAAATTCATTTTTTAACTATTTTTTTTTAAATATACAAAGGTAGTATTTTGGAACAAGAAGTAATCATATGTCATCTTCAGTTTTGATACTTTTAGTGAATAGTTAGTACTTTTTCCGTCTCAGATGTCAACTTCAGTTTTGATACTTTTAGTGAATATAGTTAGTACTTTTTCCGTCAGGTATTTATCAACCCTTTCATTTCCATGGAAATTAAAAGGTGGTGGAAGTAATTTAAGTGTTGTAAATATAAAAAGTAAAGTAGGAAAAAAAATGAGTGAAAGAAATTGTAAATTGATTGGTGTTGTAAGTATAAATATCAAGTATGAGAGAGAATAAGTGGGAGAAATAGTAAACAAAAATAGACATATAATCTAGAACATACTAAAAAAGAAAAATAGAATACTTTGAGAGAGAGATAGTATTTTTTAAATTCTTTTAATTTTAGTCCTCATTGCACAAAACTGATACCCTACCGGCCTACCCTGTTATGAGAAGATTTAAAGCAAAATAAGAGTCAAGAAATCATAGTGGGCCTCATCATAATTGAGGTAGCTTTTTCATCATTGTTATTAATAATTATTTCAACATTAATATTTTTTTTTTTGCTTCAAAAAAAAAAAAAAAAGATGCAGTTTTTAATTAAAAGGGTATTCCACTAAAATATGCACTTTTTAAAATAAAAATTTTATTTAATTTATTGAGACTCACTTGCATACTCTCAATAACTATCTACTTATTATTTTTTACTTTTACTTTAATTTTTTATACTCACAACATTTATTCCAAATACATATTTTTATTTTTTGTGTTTAAATAAAACAAAAGTAGATCTTGTGTGTGGCGGAGGACTTAGTCTCTTGTAAAACGCGTTTTTCCTAGTGGTTAGGAAAAACGTGTTTTTCAAAATTATCTGACGCTCATTAACACACTCACTGGACATTCGTAACACATAATCTGGTCCTCCTAAACACTGCCACTGGCTATCCATTAACACTTCTGTTACTCTAAAAAAAAATCAGAAAAACCTTCTGGCTATCACTTTCAAAGGTTCTGGATATCAATCTCATATCCAGAAGGCTTTATATTGATATTCAGATGCCTTCTGGGTATCACTTTCAAAGGTTCTGGATATCAATCTCATATCCAGAAGGCTTTATCTTGATATCCAGATGCGTTCAAGAAGTTTAAACTATTTACAAAAATGCGTTTTACGCAAGATTTTGGCGTGCCGGAGGGGGTAAGACGTAGAGAGATATTTATGACATTGTTGTAGTTTTGATTCCACTTCCACTTTACCTTACTTTCTCTTTCCCCTTCTCTTTTTCTCTTTTGCATGCATGTTGACCTTAATTTGAAAATAAATCAAACTACACCAATCATGCGAAAGCTACATCGATTATGATTTGGCCCACCACGATTTAACCAAGCCTATTTTGCTTTACAAATTTTTCTTTGTAAAGTGTTACGAAAAAAAAGTTAACATGATAAAAACTTTTATGTGAGGCTGTCTCATATATATAAGACGGATCTCATTGAGAGAGTAAATGGTTTGCTCACTATGGGCGAGGCAAGACAAGCCCATTTTCTCTCCCGTTAAGATCTGTGTCATGCGTGAGACCGTCTCACACAAGATTTCCTTAGTTAACATTTGTTAGCGCAAGTATCCAGTGTTAGCTTCATCTGTGAAGGTCACGAGTTCGAATCCCGTTAGCGAGATTTGTGTTACCTTATAGGTCCAGTTGTAGCTTTCATAATTAACATTTTAAATAACAAAATTATAATTTTAGTCATGTAACTTCTCTTTTACAAATGTGATAAAACAATTTGATTTCTTCAAATGTCCTCATCCATATTCCGATTTTTTGCAACGCTCTATTGATGGAAAAAGTCAATAATTTAACAGATTTTAATAACATAATGGCATATTACTAGCATCCATTAAGTATTTATAAAGTTCACACACCAACCCTACAAACCTAATTAATTCATCTAAAAAAAATCAACCCTAACTGAAGCTTTTTTGTTGCGTCTCAACTCCAAATTGAAGGTGCAACTTCATTGAATCCCCAATATTACCAAAGCCCAACTGTTGTTTTGATTTCTGAGAGATTTTGATTAACCTAAACCTAAAGTTTAGTAACTTGTTTTGGAGTTTGTAAGTGACAATTATCTCACATATATTAAAGAGATAATATGGATGGGTCAGAAGGA
The DNA here is from genome assembly GCA_026119855.1 of Campanula takesimana. Lineage (NCBI taxonomy): Eukaryota > Viridiplantae > Streptophyta > Magnoliopsida > Asterales > Campanulaceae > Campanula > Campanula takesimana. Next base: position 138,801 of record JAOWBW010000536.1, read on the forward strand.
GAGAGAGGCCCAAATGAGAGCATGTGCTGGATTGAGCCAATAAAAGACTGTATTGGAGGTTCCACCTTAAAACCAATTGATGCTAAGGGAAGTACCTCTTCAAGTCCACATACCGTCGGGTGGAGCGGAGCAACATCGTGGGCTCAAGTGAGAGCATGGGCTAGATTGTGCTGGTAACAGACTGTATTGGAGGTTACACCTAAAACCAATTGACGCTAAGGAGAGTAACTCCTCAAGTCCATATACCGGTCCATATTTCCTTTTTTAGTAGATGTGGGATAATTGTCTCTTCTTATAGAGTTAACCCACTATTTGAATTTGCTTTTGTTTCTATCTTTATGGTGGTGATTATTTTTGAGAGATAGATGGTGGGTTTGTTGTACTAAGATAAAATAATGGGCAAATTATAATTTAGGGCCTAATGTCTACGAGGCGGTTGCAGTTTAGGGCCCGACGTCTAAAATTTGGCGATTTAGGGCGTGACTTGACATTTTCGTTGAAGAATGGAGCTTTTTAACGGTTTTTGTTTGAAAAGTTAGTTAAGTCACATGTGATTTGCATGTGATTGACGAAATGGGTCAATTTGAAATGAGAATTAGTGCTTAAGGGGTAAATTATAAATACTTAAATTTAAAGTCGCAAAATATAAGTTTTCAAATTTTAAATTAAAATATTTAAATAAACTATCTAATATATTAAATTTTTGATTAATTTTTTTTAAATAAATAATCATTTCCCTTCAAGATTTTTTTTTTCCAGAGAAAATTGATAAGTTTTCTCCATCTAAATTGATGGAGATGGTGGTCAATGGTGTTTTGAGACGAGAGAGATGACGAAAATGGGAGGTTTGAAGCGAAGATCTAAATCTGGAAAAAAAAATTCAAAGAAAATTCATAATTTGTTTGTTTTATTTTAAAATTTTATTTAAATATTTTTATTTAGATCTGGGAAAAAAATTGTCTAAAATATTTTGTAAAAAATATTTTATTTATTTATATATATATATATATATATATATATATATATATATATATATATATTTAACCCCTTAAGAACTAATTCTCATTTCATATCGATCCATTTCGTCAATCACATGTGACTTAACTGACTTTTCTAACGAAAACCGTTAAAAACCCATATTTTGCTAACAAAGTGTCAAGTCAGGCCCTATTTCGCTAAATTTTACACGTCAGGCTCCAAATTTCAGCTGCCTCGTAGACATTAGACCCTAAATTGTAATTTGCTCTAAAATAATTTAATCAAATTTCGTTAGCAATGTCAAAAGTAAAATTATGTATGCAAGACAAATTGTAACTATCGACCTCGAAAATACATTTTGTCTCAAAATACATGGCGACTAAGCGGGTTTAGGCGGGCATCGCGGCGACTATGCGGTCTTGGCAGGTTGGGCGGGTTTAGGCGGTTTAGGCGGGTTTAAGCTGATCAGGCGGCACCTGAGAGATGCTTGCTTCATTTATTTTTAAAAAATGCATAAAAAAACTAACTTATTTTTTAAGAAAATTTCCATTATTTTTAATATTTTTAAGTTCCGCCTAAACACCGACTAAGCGTTAGCCACTACCCTTGGGCTAGTATCTGTTAGTACCCGGCTTGAAAAATAGCTTAAAATCCTTTTTAGGACCTTCCAGGGACTTCTTCGACGTTTAGGAGTATCCAGGGACCTTTCTAAGATTTCCCCCAAAGCCTTTTGAGGAACTTAGAAGGAAACTTAGGAAACAAGCCGTGGCAAGGGACCCGTACGGCTCTCAGAGGCCCATACGGCTCTGAGGTGGCCGTACGGCCAGTATTCCCAGATCTGATTTTTCCTATTAATTCAGCCCTCCTCAGCCTCATTCAACACATCTTTCACATACGGGAAAACGCTAACAACTGCGAATCCCAGACTGTTTCTCTCCCTCTCAACTTCCTCAAAAATCCTCTTTTCCACCTCTCTTTGATCTTCAAGGAGATCCAAGATCTAGTTCTTACCTAGCAAGGTCAGTCCTCTTACTTTTCTTATTATGTTCTTAGGCTAAATCTACTTTATGCATGCTTTCATTATGTTTATTCATTCATATTCATATGTTGTTCATGTGTTCTTCATGTTCTTAGTCTAAATTCATAATATACGCATATTTTGGGTAGCAATCTTCACGTTTTAAGTGTTCATTCATATGTTTTCATGATGTTCTTATTATTATGCTAGATCTAAGACTTATTATGCGTAACATAGAGTTTTAATCCTTATTTATGTGTACATAACATAGCCGATGATGATCCTAGGGTTTCATCAAACCCTAATACGGTCTAGGAACTACTTCTAACCCTAATCTTTAGATAAATACTCTCCCTTCCTTATGTATGATCCCCGCTTCATCTCTATATTCTAATTATCAATGAACTACGCTGACCTGAGCTTCTCACGTTGAGAAGAACGTAGGCAATCCTCGGATCCGGTCTAAAGCACTAAACACACACACACACACACATTGATCATGATAGAAAGACCGATCCGTCGGGCAATATGAGTGATCACTATAATATTCTTCTTCTATTGCAATTTGACCCCCGAACCTAATTATTCTCATAATTAGTTTTTTCAATGTTTTAACTACAAATAAAACGGCGTGTCAACTCCCAATTTTAATCACGTGTATTCACAGTGGCAACTCTGCTGGGGACTTGTTTTTGAAAACCTTTTTCAAAACATAAGAGTGTCTGACTTTCGTTATCTCATGATTTTGTGTGTGTTTTACTTCCCCGCGCATGTCCTTTTTCTTCAAAACTGCAAATCTGCAATTTCTCATGTTTCTGTTATTAAAATCCGTACGCCTACGAAAGGTTTGTCCGCCTATGGCTTAGCCGTACGGCCCCCTTTTCTTGAAAATTGATCTGTTTGATTTCCTGCAGTTTTTAGTATTCATAGCATGCTTTAAGACCTTCTAGATCTGTACTGATTGTATTTGTGTCATATTCAGATACTATTACTATGAATTGTCATGCTAGTATACTTCTCTCATGCATTGCATCTCATTCATAAAAATCGTGTTTTAATCGCACATTACCACTAGTCCGTGCCACAATGCACACCCTACTTTGGATAATCCGTCGAGTGCACAGATTTTGGTGATCCTGTCCCCTCTTTCTTCGTGGCACCCGGGCTATCTAACTCACCGTGTACGCTTGCGAGCGGTTGAGGATTAACCTTGTCCGTGTCTAAACCATGCACCTTGATCGAGTTTAAGAACACTTGTCAAAACGGTTATCTTAATCATCCTAACCGTCATCATTCATCATAATTGCATGAACCTACCTGTCAACCTCGAACCAAGTCCTAGTCAACCTTTGACCTTCGTAGGTCAACTCGCTTACCGCCGTCCCACCTAGGTCAATATTTGACCAAATTTGGTCAACGGACCTACTTTTGACCCATCTAGGTTGAACCCGTTGTCTTGACCCATCTAGGTTAATCCGTCTTCGGTCTACCATTATAGACTCTCTCGAGTCGAACTAGTCAGCCCTGGTTGACCCGTCTATGGGTCTACTTATGTCATACCTTGTCTACCTTAAGTCAAGGGCCACCTTACATAGGGTTTCTCCACCTTTACTTGACCAAGGACCGAGTCATATCCCTTTCTTTTTGACCTCTACGGTCATATTTTATTCTTATGGTTTTCAAAGGTCACTGACCTCTTACGGTCACTCTCTCACTTCCCTCTTTTTGTCTTACTTGACTAGAACTATGGTGACCTGAGCCTCTCATTGTGTGGGACTTCTCCCTCATAGTAAGGGGAACGTAGGCAGCTCCGGCCCGGTCAAACTTTTGGTTTTTTCATTCAAAATACATTTCGAAAATACAGAGACCGACTCGTTTCTTAAAAATGATTTCATAACTATGCCTTGTCATTAAGTATTAGTCTAAACTAATTCAAATACTTAATTCCTCCGCAACCATTACAGAATCTTGCATCATGTCTGCTGAATGGGATGTTGAAGTGACAACCGAGGGTGATACCCAAGATCCGGAGACAACCCTCTACACCAACGCCGCTCTCAATAAGCAAGTAGCGTACTTTGAGACCGTTCTCAACGAGCAAACAACCCTTTTCAAGATCGCTCTCAACTAGCAAGAAGCCCACTTTGAGACTATCTTCCTTAAGCAAATAGACCGCTTTCAGAAAGAGATGTACGAGGCTCTAAAGGACACCGAGGAGCGTCTCCGGTCTAATATCTATGGCATTCACGAGTACCTCAACCGTACTCTCTCTTCTGCTCAGTTTCAACACCCATACGCTCCTTAAATGTATGGGCCATCACATCAAACTATTCCCATTGGGATGCCTCCTATGACTACTCATCAGCAAGGAATACCGGTACCAAAACCACCCCCAAAGATGGTTCGTGAAAAGAAGGACGAACGCGAGTACGATGACTTGGGTATGCCATTAGCCAAATTCTTCAAAGGTCTAGTTCGAGCCGGCAAGCTTCCCCCTTTACTTCACTACAAACCACCCGTTATGAAAGAAGACTTGGAAAATACCACAAATACATCAGACATGACACCGAGACTTGCAACCAGCTGAAGAGAAAGATCCAAAGCCTCATTGATAGCGGGGTCATCACACGCCAAAGGAATGCATGGGCGTGAACGAGATCCAAGCAAAGTGGAAACTACACCTTGGCTACCTCCTTCAAAAATAAAAAAATAAAGAGTCTTTCAGTCTTCGTAAGTCCTAGAGAGTCTTTTAGTCAAAGTACAACTCGGACATTAGTCTTTTATTTTACTAGCAAAGAGTCCACTCCGGACACTAGCTAGATTGTTAAGCTCCATCCCGGACTAGTCTGTTAAAGTCTTTTAATTCCAATAAAAGAGTCATTATTTCTTTTGTCTCTAGACTTGAGACATAATCTTGCATACATCAATTCCATGGAAATTGTATTAATCTCAATTGTTATTTGATTAATATGTCTTTATATGATGAATTAATCGCAAATATACTCATTAATGAAGACTCATTAAAAGATAAGTGGACCCACAAATCATTATACATAACTAAACAAACAATTAGTCTCAAAATAACAAACGCTTTGGTCAATCGAACCACTTCCTCTTTTCTTTCTATACACTCTCCCCGTGTACACCCACTGTGTACACCCTCTATATATACTTATCCCTGTGTACACCCACTATGTACACTCTCTCTATATACTCTCCCTGTGTACACCCACTGTGTACACTCCCTCTATACACTCCACTCATACAATTTCCCTATACACTTATCTATATACACCCCCTTCGTGTACACATTCCGTACACATATGCAAACCCACTATCCATCACCTTCCCACATGGCCGTGAAGAAGACGGCGACTGCAGAGCTGCTTACCATCGAAGAAGCGTCGACATAAATCTAGAGACTGTTTGTTCCAGTCACAATTACAACATGATGATACACTGGGTCTATCTGTCCCCCTCAAAGATGTCAAAGAAATGCAAGGGGCTGTTCATACCCCTCTACGAACTCTACCTCCCAAAGGCAAAAGCAAACTAGGGGCTTGTCTTACCCAAGGTTTCATGTACAATATATATATATATATATATATATATATATATATATATATATATAGGTAGGTGCTCAAATGAGAACCTAAATATCGTGAGAACCGTGAGAACCAATCTTAACCATTAGATTAGAAAAAAAAATTAAGGGTCCATATGTTAGATACAATTGATACACTTAGATACATTACAAAAAATTCGATATTACACTTGGATACAATAGGTTAATAAGTATTGTATCTAAGTGTTGTACTTGGATACACTATGTTAAAAACTAATGTATCCAATTGTTTTTCGAAAATTAACTAATGTATCTAAGTGTATCCAATGTATCTAACATCTGGACCCTTGATTTATTTTTCTAATCTAATGGTTATGATTGGTTCTCACGGTTCTCATATAAAATGGTTCTCACAGGATCGCGACCCTATATATATATATATATATATATATATATATATATAAAGGCTTTCTAGGTCGAAACCCACAACGGGCGGCTTAGGCAAAAATTAGAGCAATTGCACAAAAAAGAAGCCCGCTAAGTTGAAAACCCGCAAGGGCGACCTAGGCAAAACAAGGGTGTGCACAAAGAAATAAATCAAAACAAAAAAAATAGAATGGGCTATCATCATAGGAAAAGTAAAAGTCCCCTTTTTCTTTCACTTCTTATTTTCTATTTTTCTTTCTTTCAAAGAAGTTTAACTCAACGCGACACAACAGTCTAAAGCAACAAACGAAGCAGTCCAAAGCAACAACAATGGAGCAGACCACCACTCAAACCCGATATCATCACCAACCGGGCCACACTCAACGAAACCCAAACCCACCTTGGGCCAACTTTCTTTCTTTTCTCTCTTCCCCACATATCTCCACTCAAACCCGGTATCTGTTGGGATTTGATGCATCATGCGCAGCGGAATAAACATATGAAATAAAAAAACCATGAGCCCAGATCCGTACATATTGATTAAATTAAATACAAGATGAAAGAATACTAACCCTTGAAGATCACATCCATGAACATGGACTTTAAGGTGCTAAAGAAAACACCCTCTATCGGTATCCACACGTCAAACGGACTCAAGAACACCTTCTTGATGCGACTGCTAGATCTAAAGGCTTGATGAATAAACACACTTTCTTCATAGGAATTATTTTGCTTCTTTGATTATTGTATTTTGATGATTCTAAATCTCAAAATAAATAATCCTCTCTCTATATTATTGTTTCACAAACAATTGATGTAGGTTTCCAAAACCTTGATTAACCATCGAGTTAGGGGCTATAAAACCCAGCACTCCTTTTTATATGAGAGGTTTGACCTAATTCCTTTTGGACCTGGGATTTCTTTTCAAACAAGAAAGCTGCAGAATCTGATCAGGTTCGGGGAGGCAGCCGTACGGCTCCTATGGAGCCGTACGCCACCTTCCTGGACGTACGGTCAGAGTTAAATAATCCTAGATTTTCCAGCCTTTTCAATTCGTTCTATTATGTGTGACCCAATATGATTATACTAAGTTGGCAACGAGTCCGAACCATTCAAAACGTAAGTCATAAGCGGACTCTAGCAAGCCATTATAACTACCCAATTAGTATAACTCTGAAAGTCGAAAGTTACCTTAATAGAACATATCAATCCCTTTGTCACATAATATCATATTGGACATAAGTCATGGTCCATGTCAACTTATGTTGTCCAATGCTTTCTTGATCCCGAGTAGATTGATATTAGCAAATGACATTCAACACATCAATTAATTTGGGTATGGCCATACACTATCATCAATCTCACTCATCGAGTGGCCAAGAAGATATCTCTCTTGAGAGAGGGACAAATCTCATCTTGACTTATCATTCTTCCCTACAAAATCCGATTATGCCAATCATCGCCTTTATAACTACCCGGTTAAAGGTAGCGTTTGACTATGTTAAACATAATGTTCATCATGTGGAAGACCATGTTAATCTCAGGTCTAAGGATATCAAATGATATAACTATTATGAGATTTAATTATGACATTTGACCATGACATAAATCTCATAACGGGTCTATCCAGTACCTTATTCTCCAACAAGTACCCACAAGTTTAATCTGCATCCTATGGACCATAATCATCATATGATTATCCATTAAACTCATGCTAGCCCTTCATAAGTGCTAGGGACAATGATTATTATAATAAACATGCAAAGGATATAGTAATCGGGTTTGTTATCTCTATAACAATGAAGCTATGATGTAACGCATAGGCCTTTCTCATGGGCTTAGGGCATAATATCCAACAGTATCATCATCAACCGAGTCCTCCTCGAACTACGCGGACTTTAGCTTCTCACACCGAGAATAACGTAGGCAACCTTCGGGTCTTATCCAAAATATACACAACCCACTTCAGGCCAACTTCCATTCTTTTCTCTCTTCCCCATACACTACAATTTATATTCTCTTTCTCGATTAATCAAGTTGTTTATTATTTCGAGACTACTTGTGTAAGAGATAACCATAAGCCAATAACTAATCAACGAGGTCCATTCCCGAGCAATCAAAAAACACTTCTGAATAAGACAATTTCAAATGTCTCAACAAGTCTTCTTCTCTACAATCTAAGAAAGAGCTAAATACTTACTTTCTGTCAAGCAGGGGCTTCCTTCCTTTTGTACATATATACACTTCTCACAGTTTTCCAACGAGTCAAAACACGAGAGCCTCCTCTCTCGTCCTCGTTCTATCTCTCTCTCACCATAACGAAAATGCCCTGCAAGTCGTCCATACAATTCTGTCTTTTCTCCTTACTTTGAGTCGGCTGAAATAATTAAAAAAAAAATGATGCAAAAAGTATTTACCCACCAAGACCAAAAACCCGCAAGGATGGTCTAGAGAAAAAACAGGGTGCGTCTAAAAGGAGGCAGAATCCCCCACTTTACGCCCTCACCAAACTGGGGCTACCGCAATGGAATTGAGCCGACTACTCCAGCAAGATCATTCCCCGCAGAAAGTCATCTCTCTTCATCAAAGCTCAGCATGGGAGGACTACTTTGATGTGACCTCATCAAACTGGGACGTCCCCAAAAGGAATTAGGTCGACCGCTTGGCTACTCAGAGATCACCGGCGACCCGACAAAATCATACTCACCCGAAGGACAACCCTAATCAACAAGCTCGACGGAGGACAACTATTTGAATTAGTTATACTGTAATTAATTATAATGAATCTTTATAAGGTCATTACATTTTCAAAAGGTTTTTCTTTCACGACACATTGTTTACAAACCCGCACACTCGGTCTCCACTAACTTGCAAAATAACGTCTTTTGTCTCATCTCCGTGATGTCCTAACTGACTCGGTCCTATACCCTACACCTTAGGATACCCCTGGGTCCTGCACCTTGCTTCCTGAAGGTCAAAATCCCTAAATCTCGTTTAGGCAACTCAGACTAGCCTCTAACTAATAGAAGTAGAAAACCAGAAGCAAAATTTGTGCGGATCCCTGCTATCCGCATGCCTCACTTAGAGCCGTACGGCTGGCCCCTTCAAGTTTTTTTTTAAAAAATGGGTCCACCTATTTCTAGCCCAATCTGTTGGGTTTCATAGTAACATGCGCAGCGAATATAGCATTTAAAATTTTATGAAACCCAAAGCCTATAGATCCATTCATATGATTAAATCAAATACATCTACGATGAATACAAAGCGTTTGATTTAACAACCTTGAATTTGGTGTAGCTTTTCGAAACTTGATCACGAACACGATCACGAACAATATCACGAACTTGAGATGATAAGCGTCACCCTCTAACGGTATCCACACCACGAACGAATATCAAGAAACACTTGATTCTGGTTGCTAGACCAACTTGTGAAATACACTTTCACAATGATGAACTATATGGAATTAATATGTGATTTCTTGTTCTTCACTTTTATGATCTTAGAACAAGAATAAAACCTCTCAAACTCTTTGAAAGTTCTCACAAAGCAATAGGACTGATTAGGGCTGTTAGAGGCTGTTTATATAGAAAACGTATTGGGAAAATCCTAGTCAAACCAGGACAAAAGGTCCGCCCGGGTACACAAGCTGGTCCGACCGGATCAACCTTTGGTCCGACCGGGTGTTAGCCTTGGTCCGCCCGGGTTAAGACTTGGTCCGGCCGGGTCTTGATCAAGGTCCGACTGGACCTCCTCAGTTTCCTGTTTTCTCCTCTAACTTCCTAATATTCCTCAAAATCCCTTCGACCCTTAATTCCATTTTAGTCCTTTTAAGATTCGTTCTAATGTGTGTGACCCTTTAGGATTAAACTAAGTTGGCAATGGGTGTGAACCCATAAGATATGATTAAGTTCTAGTAAACCGCCATACCTACTCAATTAGTATAACTTTATAAGTTTGTATCCTTTAATAGAACATATCACAATCTCTTTGTTCACGATGTCTATTGAACGTAAGCCATGGTCAATGGTCAACTTACAATGTTCAATGCTTTCTCGATCCCAAATGTATTGTAATATCAAATCTTATTTGAGCACGGCCATGCATTTCATCAATACCATTCTTCGAGTGGCCAAAGCTTGACATCTCTCTTGACGAGGAACAAATCCCATCTTGACTTATTACTCATCCCTACATGATTCCGATTACGCCAATCATATTCTTTATAAATACCCGGTTAGGGGTAACGTTTGAATATATCAAACGTAATGTTCATCAAGTGGAAGACTGTAATAATCTCAGGTTTACAGATTCAAGTGATATAACTATATGAGATCTAATTATGACATTGTGACCATGACATAAATCACATACGGGTCAGTCCAGCATTTGTTCTCCAATAAGTACCCATAAGTTTAATTGTATCCCATACACCATAACCATCATATGATTATCTATTAAACTTATACTAACAATTAATTATAATTATCAAGGACAGGGATTATTATAATAAACATGCAAAGGATATAATAATTAAACATTCAATATATTTATTAAAACATAATCAATAGATAACATTAATCGTTCTCATAACGTGCCTAGAGCATACAACACCAACAATCTCCCACTTGCACTAGGCCTAATTAATGTATCGAATACCCATAGACCTAACATGACCATCATGCTTTGCTTGTGGAAGACCCTTTGTCAATGGGTCGGCAATGTTATCATCAGTCGGTACTCTGCATATATTTACGTCTCCTCTATCAATGATCTCTCGAATGATATGAAAATGCCTAAGTATGTGTTTGGATTTTTGATGTGATATTGGTTCCTTTGCTTGAGCAATAGCACCATTATTATCACAATAAAGGTCTATTGGATTAGCAATGCTAGGAGCCACTTCTAGTTCACCAATGAACTTCTTGATCCAAACAACATCTTTTGTAGCATCGAATGCAGCAATATACTCAGATTCTGTTGTAGAATCTGCGACGGTACTTTGCTTAGAACTCTTCCAGCTAATAGCACCTCCATTTAGCACAAATACAAATCCAGATTGCGATCTTGAATCATCCTTGTTGGTTTGGAAGCTTGCATCTGTGTAACCACTTACAACAAGATCATCTTCCATTCCTCTATACACCAAGAACGAATCTTTAGTCCTTCTCAAGTACTTATGAATCGTCTTGACTGCAATCCAATGAGTTTCACTGGGATCTGATTGGTATCTACTCGTCATGCTCAAAGCATACGAGACATCGGGTCTAGTACATATCATGGCATACATGATTGATCCAATTACAGAAGCATATGGAATCCCAATCATTCTCTCACGCTCATCAGTTGTCTTAGGACACTGATTCTTGCTTAGAGTTATGCCATGACCTACTGGCAAATTTCCTCTCTTAGAGTTTTCCATGCGGAATATCTTAAGAACTTTGTCAATATATGTATCTTGACTTAAACCAATCAATTTCTTAGATCTATCACGATAGATTCTAATGCCAAGGATATACGCGGCTTCTCCCATATCTTTCATTGAAAAACACTTTCCTAACCAAGTCTTTACAGACTGCAGTGCAGGAATGTCGTTTCCTATGAGTAATATGTCATCAACATATAGTACTAGAAGTAATACAATGCTCCCACTAATCTTCTTATAAACACATGTTTCATCTTCGTTCTTGATGAAGCCAAACTCTTTGACCGATTCATCAAACCAAAGATTCCAACTCCTAGAGGCTTGCTTCAATCCATAGATGGATCTTTGCAACTTGCATACGTTATTAGAATTTTCTGGAATTACAAAACCTTCAGGTTGTGTCATATAAACATCCTCAAGTAAGTTCCCGTTAAGGAACACTGTTTTGACATTCATTTTCCATATCTCATAGTCAAAATATGCAGCTATGGCAAGTAAAATTCTTATAGACTTGATCATTGCTACGGGCGAAAAGGTTTCATCATAGTCGATTCCATGAATCTGCCTATAGCCTTTTTCTACAAGTCTAGCTTTATAATTATGCACATTTCCATCCATGTCAGTTTTCTTTTTGAAAACCCACTTGCATCCTATGGTTTTTACACATTCGGGCGCATCAATCAAGTTCCAAACTTGATTATTATACATGGACTTAATTTCGGATTTCATGGCTCCAAGCCATTTATCTGAATCAGGAGCGGACATCGCTTTTTGGTAGGAAGTAGGTTCGTCATCAACTATGACTTCCACTTCATTGCTATCCGTCATGAGAAATCCATATCTCTCAGGTTCAGATCGGACCCTACCAGTTCTGCGAGGAACTTGAGTATTCTGAATAGGTTCCACAACTCCTTGTGAAACTTGTTCAGATCCAACATTTGGTTCCATATTATTTTCGGGTTCTCGAACTTCTTCGAGATTAATTTTACTCCCACTAATTCTTTTGGAGAGAAACTCTTTCTCTAGAAAGGTACCATGACGGGCAACAAACATTTTGTTTTCCGCACGGTTGTAAAAGTAATAACCCTTAGTTTCCTTAGGATAACCAACGAAAATACATTTATCAGATTTAGGTGTGAGTTTGTCAGATATGAGTTTCTTAACAAAAGCTTCACAACCCCAAATCTTCATGAACGACAAACTAGGTTTTCTTCCAGTCCACATCTCATATGGAGTCTTTGGAACAGATTTTGTTGGAACATTATTTAGTGTAAGAGCAGCAGTTTCTAGTGCATGTCCTCAAAAGGATAAAGGATAAAGGAAGATCAACTTGACTCATCATGGAGCGGACTATATCCAATAAAGTCCTATTTCTCCGCTCAGACACACCATTCCATTGTGGTGTTCCGGGTGGAGTTAATTGTGAAACAATTCCACAATCTTTCATACGATTGTCAAATTCTTGGCTTAAATATTCTCCACCATGATCGGATCGAAGTGCTTTAATAGTTTTGCCAAGTTGATTTTGTACTTCATTTTGAAATATTCTAAATATCTCAAAAGATTCACTTTTATGTTTCATTAAGTAGACTTAGCCATATCTACTAAAATCATCAGTAAAAGTTATGAAGTATTGATATCCTCCCCTAGCATTGCAGCTCATTGGTCCACACACATCAGTATGTATGAGTGCCAATAAGTCACTATCCCTTTCACTACTCTTAGTAAATGGTGCCTTAGTCATCTTTCCAAGTAAACAAGACTCATAAGTTTCATATGATTCAAAATCATGTGAATCTAAATGTCCGTCCCCATAGAGTTTTGAGATACGATTCTCATTAATATGAACAAGACGGCAATACCACAAATAAGTATGATTTACATCATTAGATTTGGATTTCTTATTTACATTATAGACATCCTCATTATTTGCATTCTCAACATCAAGAATATAAAGGCCATTAAATGAACATGTAGTACAATAAAGCATATCATTTAAATAAATAGAAAACTTCTTATTTTCAATGAGAAACTTAAAACCTTCATTATCCAAACAAGAAATTGAAATAATATTTCTACTTAAATCCGGAACGTAATAACAATTGTTCAAAACAAGAATTAATCCGCTAGGTAAAATGTTGTCATATGTTCCTACGGCTAATGCAACAACTCTTGCTCCATTCCCCACACGTAGGTCCACTTCGCCATCTTTAAGTAGACTTCTATTCCTTAGTCCCTGCACATTTAAACAAATGTGAGATCCACATCCGGTATCTAATACCCAGGAGCTAGAAGTAGAAAGAAGAACATCTATAACATAGATACCTGAAGTAGAGGCAGCCCCACTGCTCTTCTTCTTCTTCTTCTTCTTCTTCTTCTTCTTCTTTCTTCTTCTTCTTCTTCTTCTTCTTCTTCTTATCTTCCTCGTAAACCTTAAAATTGCGTTTCGAATGACCAATTTCATTGCAGTGGAAACAAATTGCATCCTTTTGGGAAGCAGGTTTAGCCACATTAGCATTGGCAACAATTGCCTGCCTAATCTTGGGTTTGACAACTTTTGTCTTACCCCCTTTTCCTTTGCTTTTCTGGCCCTTTCCTTCCTTTGACACTATGAGCACATGAGCGGCTTCTTTACCAATTTTATTTTCCGCTGTCTTTAGCATCCCATGCAACTTAGATAGGGGCTTATCCATCCCATGCATATTAAAGTTCATGACGAACTGATTATAGCTTTTGGGCAATGAATTAAGAATAAAATCAGTGGCCAACTCAACATCAAGGATGGCCAAGCCTCTCTAGATGCTCAAAGTGAGCCTTCATCTTAAGAACATAAGGGCCAACAACCTGCCCTTCACTCATCTTGCATGAGACCAAGGAAGCTATAGTGTCGAACCTCTCTTGACTTGCTTGTTCTTGAAACATATCTTTCAACTGAACAGCAAGGTCAAATGCCTCCAAGTGTTCAAGAGTCTTCTGAAGCTCTGGACACATGGCCGTAAGCATGAGACAACCCACCTGTAAGTACCCCAATCTGAAATCGACCTACTTTAGAGGAATTCTTGGTACCATTTAGGGAAAAACCAATGGGCCAGGACCTCACTAGGATAAACCTGATATTCCAGGACTGAACTGGAATTAAACTTGGAAAAATCCAGAAGCTCGCCAAGTCGAGTCGTACGGATGGTTTGGGCACATGAGGTCCCTAGCCATACGGCTGGTTTGGGCACCCTCAGCCTCTATAAATTGAACCCCATGCTGATCATTTCAGGGGGGAGAAACAACATAAGAAGGATTACTCTGTCGAAATCACTCCAGTAGTGTGAGAGAAGAGTGAAACAAAGAGTAAAAGAGAGAAAGGAAGATTGGCTAAACCAAAATAGGTAAAGCCACCTTCTCCCCCTCCCTTCTCTTCATCCATAACTCTATTTTCTATTTAATCTTTATTTAAGTTTATGTTAATCTTTACATTACTTGTAAGACTTGTCCATTTAAGCACCTTTATATTACTTGCAAGACTTGTCCATTCAAGCAACTTTATATTTATGCAAGACTTGTCCATTCAAGCAAATATACATATATTACTCTATATTTCTCTTGTCCAAGCCCATGAGATGATCCAAGGTGCCCTCCATTCCTTGTGTGGAAGAGGTTCAAACCTAGATGATCATGGCTTATTGATTGTCATTTACATTCTTGTCTTTGGCAATAATGATCATTTGGATGATAAAGCTTCCATTTTTATCATACAACATTGATCTAGCTCTAAAGTCCCCTTTGGGGTTACAAAGATTCAATCTTTATGTGTTAATTTGATTCCTTAAAGGTTAATAAGTCATAAAAATGCCATCTTGGGGATAAAGTTTCAATCTTTAATCACCAAATGGTCAATTTTGGCCCAAAGGGCATGTTCATCAACTTTTCTCAATTTTCTCCAAAGATTGCTTATGATCACACCCAAATACTTGTTTCGGGGACTAAGTGATGATCATTTAGCATAGGAATGTTGTATTTAAACTTATAAAGTGTTTTAAACAAACTAGAATCAAAATAGTTCTGTCCGGTTTCAACAGAATGTTCTGTTTCTGCTCTTAAACTGGATTGTTCTTGACTGAACTGTAAAATCCCAGGAGACCACCTGTCCATCCGTACGGCTATGTTGGGAACAGAGGGCAAAATGTCTGTTTTGTCCTCTGATCCTTATTTTCTTAATAAACAGACCCTGTCAGTTAAGTTTTTCCAAGCAAAACCAATAACAGAAACTTTTCCGTTAAATACACACACACACATACACATTTTTCAAACTAACAAGGGAGACTCGGTTTTTCCGAGGCACTTTGGGTGAACCGAAAATATGTTCTTCCCAAAGTGTAATGTGACCTCCGAACTCACCTTCTCTAACCATTTTCATTTGTTTGGTTTAAAATTAACAAATGTGGTGACTCCGTTTCTTTTTTCGTTAGGAAAGTTACCCGTGTTTGGCATTTCTTCCTCGTGCGAACTTTGCTTGTTTCGCCCCGAGGGACGTGATCCTTACAGTGGCGACTCCGCTGGGGAATAAAGTGCTTGAAAACTTCTCTTTAGAAGCTTTGAAGGCACTTTTGTGTGGGTCAAACTCCCATTTCTGTTAGTTGACTTTGTGCATATTTGTGTGTGTTTGCTGTTTCTGTTTGAACTGTTTTGAGTGAATACGTTCTGGAAATGCAATGAACTGGAGCATGATGATCAGAAGTTGGAGAAACTGAGAAAAATCTCAACCCTCTTGGTCTAGCCGTACGGCTACTTTGGTAAAGGGCCAGAATGTTGCAAATTAACAATTTTGTGCAGGGCCGCAACATTCTGAATTGCCTTCTGCTTCTGCTTGTCCAAGTTCCAAATTTACAGCCTTACTTGTGCACATTACCTTTATTCTTTTGGCCAAAACTTGGTTTTTAAAACTCGGTTATGCATGATCTTTTGTCAATAAAAATGATTTCCAAAATCTCATTGTGCATAACCCCCTTTTGTAAAATTTTCTTGACTCTTCGTGTTGTGCACAACTTGCTTTGTACAAATGGTTTCAATATAAAGATTGTTCTTTTGGCGAAATGTTTGATTCGAAATTTTTTTGGTTGTGCACAACTTGGTACATATACAAGTTTTGGTCTTTGTTTGTATTCTTTGACTTATTGTGTATAAATTGCTTGCTCCATGCTTGTTCATACTTGTTCATATCTTGCTTATGCCATGCTCATCATGTTGAAAAAAAAACAAAATAAAATCTCTATTTTGACTCAAAAAGGGAATATAGAATTGACTTCACACAACGCGCACTTGGCCTTGCACGTTCCAAATACCCTTTAAACCCGGGATGGATGCCAGATGCAGCTCGATTGGCGCTCTTGTTCCCTTCGAGCGCGCACAGGTCCATTCCACCTCCCCTTCCGAGCCGAGTCAACCACACATGTCCGTGACACACAAATACCGTGACTTTGGTTGGTTTTTGGTCAAAGTTCACATTGCCATTATCTTTAAGCAAGTGTCCAAAGTCAATTGTGGTCAAGTTAATGCCCGGGTTATGACTCCTTAAATGTAATGCAAGCGTGGCCTAACCCGCCTCTAACTTGTGTGTTAATGATGACCACAATTAACAAAGGTTATGTGCTAAAGATAGGGTAACACGGTGTCGTTAAGCCCTAATGAACGGGTCATGTTAATCATCCTTAAGCTCATGGTCGAGGATTGAGACACCTCATTCGAAATGGGGTCATGTCAGAATATCGGTGCAGCCTTCGGAACAGTCTCGATCCCGACTGGGGCTTAATCATGATTAGGATGACCCGCACATCGGGAACCTTGCGACGTACTAGACCTTAGGATCATTTCTTTCGGTCGGTGGAAGCCGCTTGCCCTATAGGACCCTCGTCCGGGATAGTCCGTCCTTGGGAGTGTGCAGTACAGGTGAAAAACGAGGGGTCTATAGGCGTAGTGATGGCCTCCACTGATCCAGGACTTAGAATAGCTGCGAAAAAGAAGAGAAATCTTTTCCAACCAATTAGGAATAAAGCGTGTTTTAAGTAAACATGAATGAAATAATCAATAATTAGGTTGGCATGTTTCATGAGCCCTAAACCTTTGCCCAAAATGGAACCCAAGCCTAAACTGAACCCTCCTCTCCCTCGCAGCTCGTAAGAAGTGGGTCAGAGTTCCAGGTCAACGTCTGTTCAGTGCCGAGTCCGACAGTTCATCAGCAGTTTCACTTAGACTACTCCGAATGACTAGTCCGGCAGGAAGTAGTAGTGGGGGTGACAATGCGGTTGATCCGAATGGGCTTACTAAGGAAGAGTTGGTACAAGCTTTGGAGGTCGCCAGCACCCGGGAAGAAATCGCTAGGAAATAGCAAGAGGATACACAGAGACGGGTTGTAGAGGCCATGAGAAAGAGGGGAGTGGCCGTGATATTTGAAAATGATGGGGGGATTCGTTGAAATCACAGACGAAGATGAAATTGAGAACATACCGCCTCGCGATTACAATAGGGTTCCCCCACCTCAAACCTACCCCAATGTGGCGACCTCACGTCCCGCATATCAAACCGCCACTCAATCAAATGTGCCAGCTACCCAAGCTCCCTTCACCTTTCCAGGAGGTCCATCCTCATATCCTCCCGGGTTCAACCCATATGGCCCGATCCCGATGGGTCAAGCCTTTTCAACCCCGGCCACTGCCGGATTACCACCACGGACCCTGCCAATTGCAACACAAGGGGAGGCATTCCCATTCCACTACCTGGCAGCCCGAACCTCCGAGTCACCCCCGCCGTATAGCCCGGCGAATGACCAAGGGTATGGGTACATTTACACCCATGCGCCACCTCAAAGCCTTCCTCAAAATATACCATCCACCACTGTGCCTCCAACGGTGATGCCGGTAACAACCCGGACCATGGGATCCATCAATTCTAGCCCACAAGTGAACCCTCAAATGGGGTGGCTGATCGATAAGTTGAAACAGATGGAAGAAAAGTTCGAGACTTTGAATGAAAAGAAAACCTCATCGGGAGTTACTGATACCGACAAGATTATGCCTCTTCCGCATAAGTTCAAAATGCCAGAAATAGACAAGTTTGATGGGACTGCTTTCCCACAAACCCACCTCAACGCCTACACTTTAGCAATGAGGCAAAAGGTTGCACTGTACAGCAAATGGGTGATCACTTCCAATTATCCCTGAGAGGAAACGCTCTTAAGTGGTTTTTCAACCTCAAGGACGAATCACGAGTAAGTTGGGGTCGCATTCAGGAAGCATTCCTCACCAAATACCGATCCAACCTGGAGTGGGAAACCAACCGCACCGACTTGCAAAGCACTTTGCAAAAGGGCGACGAGCCGATCGGTGAGTTCTACAAGCGTTGGAACTGTAAACTTGGAGAAATCTCTAACCCGCCCACCGAGGATGAACAATTGGACATCTTCCAATCATGCTTAAAACCGCAGCTGCGTGCTCTGATCAGCCATCACTTTTATCCCAATCTTCGGGCCATGGTAACTGCAGGGTCGAAGTTTGAGAAGGCTCTCAGTGAGCAATCCGCCACCTAGGGCAATAGCAATTCTTACCGATACCGACCTCCCACCACGGGCAAAGGGAAATAAGTCTCGGGGGTCATCAACAACATCCAAGGGGAAGGTCCAAAGCGGGTCTCACCAAAGCCGGGTAAATCTGAAAAACGGCCCTATATGAGGTTTGAGGATTTTGGAATGCCCATTAGCAAAGTCTTTGAAGGATTAGTGAAGCAAGGACTCACGAGACCTTTGATCAACTTTCAGCCCAAAAATCTGGAAAGGTTCACAGATGAGAACAAATGGTGTGCTTTCTACAACTACCATGGGAATAACACCGATGATTGCTCCATAGTGAAACGCATTATCTTGGATTTGATTGCTAAAGGGAAACTCGAACACCCCAGGGGGCCAAACGTGGTCAATAACCCGTTCCCGAACAACGGAAGGGTCAACATGATCGAATTTGGCCAAAGCAGAGTAAACATGATCGAATTCGGGGAGCCGACAACGATAACTCTTTGGGAATTCAACACCCCTTTGATTGAAGTTGGGGAAAGATGGAAAAACATTTTTTGGGACTACGTGCAAAAGGGAAAGATGGAATGTCCTCTGACAACATGATGACTAGCGTGATGAGCGCAAAGGTTCCTTGCCAAGAGGGCGAATTAAAAGTGATTAAGCTCACTAAACACAAATTGACCTACGAAGATTGTGCGAAGAAATGGAAATGGCCATCAAACGAGCTTTGGGAAGCGTTGACCATGACCCGAACAGATGTTGCATTCCCCACGATGAGCACTATCATGTTATGGAAGTTGGTGACTCACCAAGCGGTAAAAGAGTAATAAGAAGGGTGTGTTGTCATCACGAAACCGAAGGTATGGAGGCTGCAAGAACCCCGGGGGACTATGACTACGGAAGACCCTTGCCCAGATGAGAGAGGCGGTCCGTTCCCTATCCCGCGAAGAGCTCCGAGCTTTGTGTGAAAGTGAGGATGAAGTGTCTTTCCCCGTACTCTCTTTAAATCCATCAGCGGGAGAAGGAGAAAATTTCCCTACCTTAGATGACTTCCTGTCACTACCGCCACTCTCGCCCTCACCTCCATTTGAAGACGGGTCGATGCTCCCGGATCATTATTGCTGTATGTTGACACTGGAAAAACTCCGCGAAACTGTAGGGATGGGGAAAGAACAAGGCGACTACCCAGTTTCATTTGAAAAACTCCGTGAGTCTGTCTACACCACGCAAGGAATGGTTACTGTAAATGAACTGAGGAAAGAGGCGTGGCCTTACTCAACCAAGAACCCACCCATGCCTATGGAAGAGCCAGCAAAGGATTGTGACCCCCCGGAAGTAAACGTCCTAACTCGTTCCGGACAGGTGCACACCGAGAATCCTAAAAAACCACCACCACCGGAACACCGCTCGCCACCACCGTTTGCTAAGGAAACAAGCACCCCGGATCTTGAAAGAGAGGATCTTGTTCTCACCCAACTTAAAAATATACAGGCCAACATCTCTCTGTGGTCCCTTCTCACTTCATCATACCCACGCAAGCTCAAGTTGGAGGAGCATTTGGCCCGGACCATGGTCCCCACCAAGGCTACCCCCGAAGAAGCCGTACAGATGATTGGAAGCATCCAATATGGGAATATAGTCACGTTCACCGACTTGGACTTGCCCAAGTCTGGGGCTAACCACAACGAGGCCTTGTACATCACAGTGCAGTTGGATGAGCGCCGTCTCCCACGAGTATTGGTTGATAATGGCTCAGCTATGAACGTCCTTCCAGCTAAAATGATGGATTTACTCGGCCTCAAGACAACGGATCTGAGGCCCTCTTTGGTAACTGTCAAAGCATACGACTCCACAGCCCGGTCGGTCCTTGGGGTGGCGACTTTGAATTTATGGTTTAGGGAACAGAAAATGCCGACCGACTTCCAAGTGCTTGACATCCCCATTTCCTTCACCGCCTTGCTGGGACGCCATTGGCTACACAAAGTCAATGGGGTCGCCTCCACCCTACATCAATGTGTAAAATTTGTACAGGTAGGGAATTTGACTGTAATCTACGGGGATAACGTCACTACGGAGGGGACCAACACTAATGGGATCCCCGTATTGGAAATCCAATATGAAGAGAGTGGTATAGTCTTGACCGGCTTCACAGGGATACCATCTGAGACCCACGTCCATTGTGTGGACCTCACACTTACCAAGGACAAGATCCCTCCCGCCATGAAAATGATGCGCCTAATGCACTATCTCCCGGGGCTTGGTCTAGGAAGGAGGCTCCAAGGGACCCACAGGGTTATTGAAATCAAGGAGCAAATGACGCTCCACGGTTTGGGGTACAAGCCGAGACCCAAGGATCTTGCGATGGACAAGAAGATGGCCTGAGAGAAAAGCCGAGTCAGGGCCCAAGGGATTCCTTACAAAGCTCCCAACCTCCGTACCTACGCTTTTGACATAAGCCACTACTTCATTAAAGGGGGAACACAAACCGGGACCTCGGAGGAAAAGGAGGCAATGGTGACCAACTAGGACCGACTGCAAGAAGACCTCAAAAGGTTCCGAGGAAAGACCGCCATGCCTATCAGGAGAGCATTCATTGACACGCCCGGAGCACCCACAGGGCATGAGCATATTTCCAAAGGAGTGCCCGAGGTGATAAAACAGTTTGAGGTTTTGTCTGCGGAAGGAGGCTACCAAGAGGAAGAACCTACTTGGGGCCAGTATGACAAGTATGAGATCGAAAAGACGCCTACTGGGAAGGCAAAGGAAAAGGTCGAAGAAAACGAGTGGGATGGGACAGTGATGCAAGAACTGTTTAAGGAAGACATGGTTCTACCCAGCCTAGTTGATCACGGAAAAGGAATGGTCGCTGCAATAGGAGACGGGTCAATGGGAAGCTTCGACCCTCGCACCTTGCTTGTACCCACTAACATGCCCCTAAAGAATTGGGCTACTTTTTCCAGGCCAGTAGCTAGCAAGGAGGAAATGACCACAATGCTTGGATTGGTTCCTCGACCCTTTGAGTCTAGTGTTATAAGGTCCAATGTAATCGAGTCTCCCCAGTCCCTCCTCTTTGAATTTGAGTCATTCTCGTCCGAGGGCCTCACGCCCGAAGACTATGAACTCGTAGCCAATGTTGTATTTCCGTTTGCATTGAATGAAATGATGGACCTTTCCGAGTATCCCCTCATTGCCAACTTATTAGATGATAAATTAACTAATAACTTGAAAACGGTTAATAATGAATCAACTAATAAAGCAGACACACTAAACGAACAATACATTAAAAAATTCACAAAGCAGGTCGCCGATCAAGAGGAAAACCGTGCCCAAGCTGCCGAAGAGGTTTTGACCAAAGTGAATTTGGGTACCGAGAAAGAACTGAGAGAGACACAAGTAGGTGGCTACTTCAAAGGGGATGAGAGGGAGGCATTGATTGAATTACTCAGAGAGTATGTGGATGTGTTTGCCTGGTCTTACAAAGACATGCCGGGGTTGGATGCCTCGATCGTGGAGCATAAGATCCCCTTGGATCCGGAAGTAAAACCAGTCAAGCAAAAGCTCCGACGAATCAAACCCGAGTGGTCCCTGCAGGTAAAGGAGGAGATAGAAAAGTTACTTAGAGTTGGATTTATACGGGTTATAGAATACCCCTCATGGCTCTCTAACATAGTCACTGTCACAAAAGCCAACGGGAAGGTCCGATGCTGTGTCGATTTCAGAGACCTCAACAAGGCAAGTCCCAAGGACGATTTTCCCCTCCCAAACATTGATATGTTGGTGGATATGACCTCTAGTTTCGAGGTAAAATCCTTTGTGGACGGTTTCGCTGGATACAATCAGATTAAAATGGCCGAGGAAGATCAAGAAAGACTGCCTTCACCACCCCATGGGGAACTTTCTGTTACACGGTGATGCCTTTTGGACTAAGAAATTCCAGGGCTACTTACCAAAGAGCGGTAATGGCACTATTCCATGACATGATTCACAAAGAAATAGAGGTGTACGTTGACGACATGATCATACACTCTAAAGGAACTGACGGCCAGTACTTGATTGACTTGAGGAAGTTCTTCGACCGATTGAGGAAACACTCCATGAGGCTTAATCCGGCAAAATGCACCTTCAGAGTCTCCTGTGGAAAGGTTTTAGGGTACGTAGTTACCGAACGGGGTATTGAGATCGATCCGCAAAAGGTCAAAGCAATCGTAGAAATGAGACCTCCCCGCACCCAAACATAAGTAAAGGCATTCATGGGCGACTGTAATACATCAGCCGCTTCATCAATCAGCTAGCTCCCACCTGCGAACCCATCTTCAAATTACTGAAGAAAAATGCCGAGGTTGAATGGAATGAGGAATGTCAAAAGGCCCTCGACAAGATCAAAGCCTATTTTATCCATCCACCGATTCTCCACCCACCGCACAGGGACAAGCCACTCTTGCTTTACTTGACAGTAACAGATACTTCGATAGGAGCTATGTTAGCCCAGGAGAAGAAAGAATCCAAGGTGGAAAATGCCATTTACTTTGTGAGCAGGAAGCTACAGGGACGTGAGCTCAACTACTCCACAATAGAAAAGACTTGCGCTGGACTGGTATGGGTTGTGAGAAAGTTGAAACACTACATGCACGCCCACCTAATACAGTTGATCTCAAAGATTGACCCCATCAAATGCTTGCTGGAAAAGCCGTCCTTATCAATGAGGCTTGCCAAATGGTCTTTCTTTCTAGCCGAATATGACATCAGTTACGTGTCGAGAAAGGCAGTCAAGGGAAGGGTTATAGACGAACAATTAGCGGATTTCCCCAGTAACGAAGAGGGAGAGCCTGAACCACAGTTCTCGGATGAAGGGATTTTTACCCTTGAGGAGGAAAACAAATGGCAATTGTTCTTTGATGGAGCCGCAAACAAAAGAGGAAACGGCATCGGTATGCTTCTGGTTGACCCCAAGGACGAGCATACACCCATCGCCATTAAATTAAATTTTAAGGTGACCAACAATGCAGCCGAGTATGAGGCATGCACAGCGGGCCTGGAAGCTGCTTTGGAAAGGAATGTGAAAGAATTGGAGGTGTACGGGGACTCAGCCTTGATCATCAACCAAGTTTCGAACAAATGGAAAACGTTGGATCCGGGGCTGCAAAAGTACCACGCCTACATGGAAGAACTCATGACACAGTTCAAAAGGGTTAGCTTCCATTACTTGCCAAGGGACCGGAATCGCTTCGCCGATGCCTTAGCCACTTTGGCCTCGTTGGTAGAAATTCCGGAAGGAAAGTCGATAAAGCCTTTCAGAGTTGGGAGAAAGGAGAACCCGGCGTATTGCTGTGAAATTGAAAAGGGCTCGGAGGAAGTAGATGAGCCGTGGTATACCCAGATCTACCAGTTCCTCAGAAAAGGGGAGGCCTCCCTCCTAAATGAGAAAGGGGAATACAAAGATGGGATCAAAGCCAAGAGCGCGGCGGCCCTCAAGCGACTCGCTTTTCACTATGTCATTCTGGGAGATATTCTGTATAAGAAGCGCCATCAGGGGCTTCTCTTAAGATGCATAAGCACCGAAAGAGCAAAAGAGCTTATGCGGGAGGTCCACAATGGGGTATGTGGCCCGCACATGAATGCCAGGGCGTTAATGCAAGTCATCCTGCGGATGGGATACTTTTGGATCTCGATGGAAACCGATTGTATACAATTCGTGAAGAAATGTGACAAATGCCAACGGTTCTCCAACCTTAATCACCTGCCGCCCCACCATTTGTATTGCATGATGACCCCTTGGACTTTCTCCACTTGGGGCATTGACATCATCGGAAAAATCACTCCCCCAGGAAGCAACGGCCATGAATTCGTCTTGGTGGCCGTGGATTACTTCACAAAGTGGGTCGAAGCCAAGTCATACAAAGTCCTTGCCTCCAAGAAAGTGGCACTATTCATCAAGGAGAACATCATGTGCCGATATGGGGTCCCAAATGAAATCATCACAGACAATGGCTCACACTTCGAAGGAGAGTGCGACCAACTGTTACAAGAATTCCGGGTCACTCGCCACAAGTCTTCCCCATATAGACCCCAAACCAATGAAGTGGTAGAAGCCGCCAACAAAACACTCGAAAGGATTATTAAGAAGATGGCAACACGAGGAAGGGATTGGCCCGATAAGATACACCTAGCGTTGTGGGGATACCGAACCTCGGGTCAACTCCGTCTTTGGGGAGTTTGACGGGAAAACTGGTCTTACGTCCGACTAAGGATGGCCGGGACAAAGGCTTGAACCTAAAATGACTACTCTGGGTCAAGGCTTAACTTGGGTCAACTCCACCTTTGGGGAGTTTGACGGGAAAACTGGTCTTACGTCCCACTAAGGACGGTCGGGTGTAGACACCCCGCCTTGGACCTCTCACTTCGATTGCATACAAAGTATTTTTAATTAACTCATTTTCGTTAATTTCTGTTACTTCGGTTAAGTTCCTAACTGATTTCGTTAGTTTTAGACTAAACTGCATAACAGAGTTAACTTTTAGGGTCATTCTGTCATTCTGTCCTTTTCTGCCGCGGGCGCTTCCGGAACGGTTAACGGGCTGCGCGCGCGTCTCGCCCCAAAAGCGGGACTCGCGCGCTTCCCATTTTGGCAGTAACGGATTGCACCTTATTTCCCTCCCTTTTCTTATTTGCAACATCTCTTTCTTGATCACAAAAGACTTCTTTTCCCATCCACATTCATCCCCCCTAGTTTTATAACCTCCAATCCCATTATTCTAGCCATCTCTTTAAAACAAAATAATTCATTTTTATTTTATTTGATTTTCTTTTATTTCTTTCATTTATTATTTTATTTATCTTATTTTCTATTGGTCAATTCCATCTCACATGGATTGACCAATTTCCCTCCAACCTTTCCCTCTCTTTTTTACCTATAAAAACCATCATCTTCTACCTTAGAAAAGGACTCTTTTTACACTCTTTGGACCAACTTCATCTTCCCTACAAGAACGATACACAAGTTTTCTCAACACATTTTCCCTACAAACAAACACTACACAAAGTGTTGCACAACCATTTCTCTACAAACAACACCATCTTCAAGTCAAAGTCTAAGGTCCTCTTTTCTAAAGGTACTTTTATTCTTCTTCTCTTTTATTCTAGTCTTACTAGTATGCAATCCCCATCAATTGGGACATGACCAAATGACCACTTACTACATTAAGGTTGGTTAAGGTTATCTCCCTACATTTTAATCTCTACTTTAATTTCCTATACATTTCTTAATGTAATTGTTTAGCATAAATTTATAAATAAAACAATTCTCTTTTCTTCCCCTTTTTCTTTACATTATAATTGTTAGCACTATTAATAAATAGAAGGACTTTTTTAGCATTAGAACACCAATCGTAGCAAGACCCGCGTAAGCGGGGCGGAGTGGGTGTTTAAGTACTTCCCACTCCGTCACCTAACCCCCGAACCCTTCTCTCCCGAATCTCTGGTTTTGTACATAAATTAGGCTATTTCTAGGTTTTTCTTATGTTCCTTTAAAAACATAGGTGGCGACTCTAAACAACCTAAAAACAAGTTAGACATCCTAGGATAATTCACCGCTCTAGCCAGGTTGTGGTTTCCCGGGGTATCTACATCGGGACAAAGGCTTGAACCTAAAATGACCACTCTGGGTCAATGCTTAACTTGGGTTAACTCTACCTTTAGGGAGTTTGATAGAAAAACTGGTCTTACGTCCCACTAAGGACGGTCGGGACAAAGGCTTGAACCTAAAATGACCACTCTCGGTCAAGGCTTAACTTTGATCAACTCCACCTTTGGGGAGTTTGACGGGAAAACTGGTCTTACGTCCCACTAAAGAAGGCCGGGACAAAGGCTTCGACCTAAAATGACCACTCTGGGTTAAGGCTTAGCTTGGTAAACACTACTCTACGGGATGGTTGACACATTTTCTTGACACCGGGGAGAGCCTAGGGGCGACCTTTAAGACACATTGTGGACGCAAAAGTCCAAGACCTTGGAAAAATCATTTTGAGGGGAGATCAAAAGTATTTTGCTCGAAATATTATTTTTAACAAATGACACCAAATGGGAAAATTTAGAAATGCTTATTTCTAAAGGCAAATCTTTTAACAAAGCATTTTAGTTAAATTTTGATTTTAACTTAACCGCGAGGTTTGTTATGCATGATGTCCTTTGGATTTTGTCTGAAGGTAGGAAATCTGCTCGTCACTGTTGTGGGGATAGCCCCAATGTCATCTTTGTCGTTGATGTCGGGGTAGCCCCATGTCCTTGTTGTCGTTGATGTGGAGGTAGCTCTATGTCCTTATTGCCATTGCTGTGGAGGTAGCCCCAACGTCGTCTTTCGACTTTTGATGTTGACGCGGACCCGTTGTCGTCTCGTGGCCTTTGATGACGTTAGGAACCCATCCCTTTTTCATGACGCACCCTTTCTTTTTCCTAGGCCGCCCTTTCGGGTTTTCAACCTAACGGGCATCTCTTTTGCGTCTTTTATGGCACACCCTGTTTTTTGCCTAGGCCGCCCTTAAGGGTTTTCAACCTAGTGGGCTACTTTTTTTATGCCTTTCTCTTTTTTTTATGAGTGATCCAGCCGAATCGATAGAACGGGGACTTTAAATTACTTTTTTTTGGAGGAAACATGCAAGGGCATTTTATTTGGGAGAGAGTCCCTTTATGTTGGTGAGCTCTTTGAGCAATGTATCATGAAATGGGAAGAAGCCCTTGCTTGACAGAATACAAGTGTTTAGCTCTTTCCTAAGATGTAGAGAAGAAGACTTGTTGAGACATTTGAAATTTTCCTTAGTTAAGATTATCAAATGATTGCTTGAATGGACCTTGTTTGTCATTAAGTCAAGATTATAGCAAGCAATTAGCATTAACATGTATAAATGTTGCGATCAATTGAGATTAAGATTCAATCAATGGCAAGATCAGAAAGAGAATGTGTTTAGGGGATCGGCCTTTGATGTGACCGGGCTAAGTGTTTCTGGGAAAATCAGTCATTGATGGGACCGTAGGAAAGAGACTTGGTTACTTTTGGGAAGACCAAGGTTGGATGGCTCTTTTTCATGTTATGACCGGACCCGAAGGTTGCGTACGTTCCCCTCAGTTTGAAGAGCTCAGGTCGCCGTAGTTCGGCTTTGTAAATCGTCTTTTGTTGAAGTCGGTGTCCTTTTGAAGGATGTTGTTGCTTTGCTGATGTAGATCGCTTTGCTTTGCGGTGAACTCCTCGGGATGTTCTTTAAGGTGGACTTTTGCAGTGGACTTGGTGAGCTTTTGAGGCAGATTTCCTCTTCGCATATATTCATTTCCTTTCCTTCTTTCCATTATTCATTTATTTTCTCTCTTATAATTTCTTTTTTGAGAGAGAGGGGAAACATTAGCCCAACTTGCTATCTTGGACAATGGCTCATCTGTAGCCCCTTGGTGGAATGTCTGTCACTTCTCACTTTGACGTTGAAGATCCGAGAAGTCATTTGCTTGGTTGCGCACGCGCGATCACGGTTGAATCTTGGTGGTTGAGCAACAACATCCTTTCCTTTTCATTGTCTCGGGATGCTTTTGATGTGCATAAAGAATTTGTATCAAAAAGGTGTATCAGGTTGTGTATCGGGAAATGTGTATCGGGGATATGTATAGAGGAAGGCTTGCCATTAATGGTTTCTTCATGCCAATTGATCACATCATTTATTCACATCAAGATTAATTGTTTGCATTTAGCATTTTTCATTTGTGTTAGGTCCATTCGTCCTTAATGAGTCATCATTGACTAGTATGCTTAGAAGTCAATTCATCATTTTAGGGACGTAGCAATCAATTGATAATAACAAGCAAGGCAATTTTAAGAGTAAATGTATATCGCAAATAATGTCTTAAGTCTAGAGAGAAGATAAGGAAAATGACTCTTTTATTTAGATAACTTTATACATACATGTCCAAGTGCGGAGCTTTGTAAACATAAAAAGACACAATCCAAGACGGACTTTGATGAAAATCTAGAACATACGAGGCTGGAAGACTCTATTCTTTTTTTTCTTTTAGGGATGGGCTCCCATGAAGCACGATGATCCATTTTCTTCCTCAATTGTTGGAGGGGTTGTCGGCGGCATATTCCATTTCTTCCATGGGGAACTCGGGTTCCATGTCGTCGGGAAAGATGTCACGAGGTCTCCATTTGGCTTGGCGTTGTAATTGCCGGATTCGTCTACTCATGAGTTGGGAGTTTGCTCTGGCCATCTCCTTTTGGTGATTTCCTTTCAAGGTGTGCAGCCTTCGTGCGTGGCACTCGTCGAAGGTGTGGATCTCCATTTGATGTAGCCATTTTTGGGCTTCCGAAGCACGGGCCTCTCCTCGTAGACGGCGTTCCAACCTTTTGATCTTGTTGTTAATGTGGACGGTTGTCTCGGACGCCAATTCAGATGTGGGGTCTTTGGTCGACGTTTCCAATGGACAGAACCGCGAAGGACTTTAGCATATTAAACCTCAAGGTGAAATTATAACCGGGATTTGAAAAGAATGCTTCGTTAGCGGATTGACCTTTCAGGAAAAACTTGATCTTTTTATTTTAAGAAAACTTGATCTCCATTTTATTTTTTGGAAAAGCACACTTTTGTTTTGAGTGAAAGACTCACACACATTTTTTTTTTTATGCACACTTTTGACAAGGCAATAATGATAATAATCTTATTAAGAAAAACTGACAATGGACTCAGAATGGTCACCACATGGCATTCACTGGGGAGTCAAGACTTTAACTAAACCTAACAGATATCTTAACTGACTTTTCTTAACGGCTTATCACACATCCTAAAAGAAACTGACTCTTCATAAGGATGAAAACTGACTTTTTCTACGGGGAGGTTGGTGGAAGAGGTTTTGACATTCCGCTAAAGCTGTAGTTTCATTTCCAATTTCCCAACTGGGGGCATTCAAGCTTTCCTTTCGCGATCAGCTTCCAGATGACACATTTTACAGCGATGCAATCGTCGGTATCATGCCCATGGTAGTTGTGAAAGGCACACCTCTTGGTCTTGTCGATAGGCCTTTGGGGTCTTTAGGTAGATAATTGACAAGAGGTGATGTGAGGCCCCGCTTGACCAATCCTTCAAATACCTTGTTTATGGGCATTCTGAAATCCTCAAACCTCGTGAAACGGGGTTTGGCTTGGAATTTATCTTTTCTTTCATCATTGATAGGAGCGTGGTGGGGACAAGAATCACCGCCTCTCCATGCAAAGGGGTTCTCATTGAGTGTCCGTTCGAACTTAGCTTCCATTTGATTTCTCTTTCCCAATGGATGGTTGATGGGATTTTGTGGAGGCGCAAGGGCGTAGGCATACCCATAACCTTGGTTGCTTGCAGGAATATACATTGGAGGCATGCAAGGATCTTGTGGTCTAAAAGGTCTTGGATTGTAGAAATGATACGGGTCACCCCGGAATCTCATCGGGAAATCTGGTGGAGGCAAGTTGGTGATGCCTGTTCGGGTATCCATATATGGTCTAAACAGTTACTGAGCTCTGGTGACTTAGTTGATGGCATCAAACCGAGAAGGGATATGATTGGGAAAGTGTTGTGGGTATGATGCTCGAGGCGTAACTAGTGTGAACAGTGGTTTGCGGGCCTTTTGAGTGGATTGTGTGTGGGGTTTTATAGGAGGTGTCCTATGGGAGATGTTGGATTTGGGATGAGGAGGATTTGAATGAGAGGCTCGTTGTGGATGACGGCGTGTTGGGGCGAAGAAATGGGGGTCTCGGTATTCTAGTGAGATGGAGGGGACGATCTTTGGTTGCAATTCGGAGGTTGGGTGGCTTCCACCTCTTCTTTGTGATTGGTCACTTTGGTGAAGAGCCCTTCAGTTTGAAATAGAGCTGTGAGATCTCTTTGTCTCATCGAACGGGTTGTGTGTTTCTTCGTGGCTCTTTGTGATGACTTCTTCCGTAGCCCCGGAGGCTTCTAGAGCTTGGAGCAACTCTCTTTTCGCTGGGCTATCCGGATTATCCGCGGCGTCATTTCCCAAGCTACTATCCATTGAAATGGTCCTTTCGAGGTACCATGTCGGAGAAGTTGTGGTGACCGGGAAACTTTCTGACTCCCCACGCACTAGGCGGCGACATGATGCTCTCTTCCACTTCATCTGAGCTACGGGAGAAGGAAAGGAAGGGTAATTCAGGCTCTGATAAAAATTGGGTGACTACTTGGGCCAAAGGTGCACGTATCTTAGAATCCTCTATTTTGAGATATTTGACCGGACCGAAGTTGCCTACGTTCCCCTTAGTTTGATGAGCTCATGTCGCCGTAGTTCGAACGGGTTTAGAATTCTAAGGGAGAAAGACGAACATGACTTCAGTTGACTCACTTTCCGAACGGACTTTTGGGAAGAGGTGAGTGATTGACTCACTTTCCAAACGGACTTTTTTAGGACGACGGGAAATGGCCTTGAGGGTCCTAACATAAAGGTTATGGGACAAGAAGCCTCCTTGGCTGGCCGGAACATAGTCGGGATGACATGGGACAAGGCATTGCTGGTTTGAGACTAAATGGTACTCACACTAGTCTGAGTCACAAGGGCGATTGGGACAATTGAAATGGTCACCACACGGTGGTGCAAATCGAGGAGGTCAATGCTTGACCAATGTGTATTACCAAGTGGTGCCATGACGCCTAGACTCGAAGGGGGAATGGTCACGTGATGACACTAATCAGAACGAGATGCCACGAGGGGCGCAAAATTGGTCATCACATGACGGCTCCAAAAGGGGAAAAGAGTCATCCGAAGCACTTTTATTTCCTTTCCTATATATTTTGGACAGTTTGGAGGATAACGGGGATCCATCCAAGGGCTCGACTGACTTCTTGGAGGATAGCGGGGATCCGTCCAAGGACTTGACTGACTTCTTGGAGGATAACGGGGATCCATCCAAGGACTTGACTGACTTCTTGGAGGATAACGGGGATCCGTCCAAGGACTCGACTGGAATCTTAATGGGGACCTAAGGGACTACGCCTAGGGAATCTCAACGGGGACCTAGGGGACAACGCCTAAGGTTTCAACGGGAATCTTAATGGGGACCTAAAGGACAACGCCTAGGGTTTCAACATGAATCTTAACGGGGACCTAGGGGACAACGCCTAGGGAATCATAACAGGGACCTAGAGGACAACGCCTAGGGAATCATAACGGGGACCTAGGGGACAACGCCTAGGGATTTAACGGGAATTTTGGAGGATAACGGGGATCCATCCAAAGATTGACGGGACGATGCTTGTTAACGCAAGAAAGCAATGTGTCAAAGACAAGAAGCAAAACGGAGCAAATTCATGCAAGGTGCAGTTAGTTATCCGTTCAAGTTTACTTAAAACGCATTTTTATTCCTAAATGGTTGGAAAAGATTTCTCTTCTTTTTCGCAACTACTCTAATTCCTGGATCAGTGGAGGCCATCACTATGCCTATAGACCCCTCGTTTTTCACCTGTATTGCACACTCCCATGGACGGACTATCCCGGGCGAGGGTCCTATAGGGCACGTGGCTTCCACCGACCAAAAGAACCAAACCTAAGGTCTAGTGTGACACAAAGTTCCAATGCATGGGCCATTCTTATCATAATTAAGCCCCGGTTAAGGTTAAGATTGTCTTAACGCTTCAACGAAATTCCGGCATGACCTCATTTTAATGAGGGATCTCGGACCTTAACCTTGGGCTTAAGGATGATTAGGACGGGCCTAGCATTAGGTCTTAACGACATGGTGTCACCCTATCCTTAATGCATGACTTTGGTTAATTATGGTTAACATTAACGCATAAGTCAAGGACCGGGTCAAAGATGACCTTGGTCACACTTGCTTTCATAAGGAGTCGTGACTCGGGCGTTAACTTGGTCATAATTAACTTTGGACACGTATTAGGGACGTGATGACGTGAGCTAGACCAAAAACCAACTATGGTCACGGTATTTGTGTGTCACGGACATGTGTGGTTGACTCGGCTCGGAAGGGGAGGTGGAATGGACCCGTGCGCGCGAGAAGGGTACAAGAGCACCAATCAAGCTGCATCGTGGCATCCATCCTGGGTTTTAAGGGTTTTTGGAACGTGCACAAGGTCGAGTGCGCGTTGTGTGAAGTCTTCCATGTTCCCTTTTGAGTAAAAATAGGAATTTTCGGTTCATTTTAATGTCATGAACATGAAAGAGCAATATATGAACAAAATGATGAACATGTAATTTGCAAAAGGAATGAAGCCAAGATACGAACAAGCAAGAATCAAAATTTTGTACATGGAAAGGTTGTGCACAATAAAAGGTTTTTGAAACCAAAATTTTTACAACAAGAACAACAACCTTTTGAATATCATTTGTGAAAAAAGGTTGTGCACAACAAAAATGATTTGAAAAACCAAACTTTCACGAAAAGGGTTATGCACAATGAGTCTTTGAAAACCAAAAATTTTATGTCCAACAATTTGAGCATAATCAAGCTTTGAAAATCCATTTTTGGCTAAGAAAAAGAAGGCAAGAGTGCACAAGTAGAGGCTGTAAATGGAACCTGGACAAGAAGAAATGCAAGGGGACCATCAGAATGCTTCTGCCCTGCACAAAATTGTTAGCTTGAAACATTCTGTGGGCCCAGCCAAACTAGCCATACGGCTAGAGCAGTAGCTCCATTATTTTTGCAAATTTTCAACTTCTGATCATCAAGCCCCAGTTTATTGCGTTTCCAGAACAGTTTCACTCCCAGAAATCAAAACAGAAACATAAAACACACACAAAATAAGCACAAAGTCAACAAACGGGGACCGGAGTTTAACCCACACAAAAGTGCCCCCAAAGCTTCTAAAAAGAAGTTTGCAAGCACTTTATTCCCCAGCGGAGTGTGAATACGAGAGTTTGAAATCGAGAGTCGCCACGTTGTTTTATTTGTTGTTAAAACATTGAGAAAACCATTTATGAGAATAATAGGGTTCAGGGGTCAAATTACAATAAGAGAAGAATATTCATGTTATCACTCCTATTGCCCGACAAATTGGTCTTTCTATCATGATCAATGTGCGTGTGTGTGTGTGTTAGTGTTTGAGACCGGATCCGAAGATTGCCTATATTCTTCTCATCATGAGAAGCTCAGGTCGGTGTAGTTCATTGATGAATTAGAATGGGGAGTGATGAAGCGGGATCATGCATATAGAGGGGGAAGAGTAGGGTTAGAAGTAGTTCCTAGATCATATTAGGGTTTGATGAAACCCTAGGATCATCATCGGCTATGGCATGTGCACATAAATAGGTATTACAATCCTAGATCTAGCATATTATGTATGTATGTGACATAAATCTAGTATTATAATAAGAACATCATGAATACATATGAATGAACACATAAACATGAAGATCGCTACCCTAAATATGGCATATATTATGAATCTAGACTAAGAACATGAAGAACGCATTCAGAACATATGAATATGGATGCATAAACATAATGAAAACATGCATAATATAGATCTAGCCTAAGAACATAACAAGAACATAATAAGAAAAGTAAGAAGACTTACCTTGATCGGCAAGAACTATGATTGAAGCTTCTTGAAGATTCAAAGAGGCTTCAAGGGTGCCGAAAAGGCTTAAACTAAGAGTTTCCTCGTCAGTTTTGGCTGTGGAACTCGTAGAATGAATTGTGAATCAAAATAATGAACTGATGTCAGCTATTTATAAGGAAACCTGACCCAGGAAGAGTGGCCGCTCGGCCGGTCCAGTAGATTGGCACAATTTTTGAGGTGTGTCTATCTGGACTCTGGAGGATGATCAGATAAGCCTATCTTCGATCCCTCATCCGATCAGTCGTTGATATCTTCTTATCTGGGATTTTCGGGAAATCATGGATAAGTCCTGCGCAGCTCGTAAATACCTGGGAGGTCCCTGTGAGTTCTAGAATTCCTAATAACTCATTTTCAGGTTGGGTACTAATAGTAGCCCCTCGGCGACGCTTCTTGCAAGGCAATGGAGGGTCGTCGATTAAGAAAGGAACCGATCTGAAACATGAGTTCCAAATCGAGAGAGGAGTGAGAAAGAATGTGACCAGGTTCGTCGAGTGGCTGAACCTTTGTCAGGCTACCTACGTATCCAAGTGGAATGAAGCCAGTCGTAGTTCGAGATCTGCGGGGAAAGGAAGAAACGAGATGTCATCTTTTGCTGGGGATAATCAAGCATTCGTCAGACAATAAAGTCGCGTGGACCCTACTGAGGAAAAGCGAAAAAGAAACGAGACATTGTCTTTCCGCTTGAGATCGACAAACATTCATGAAGCAATAAAGTCATTGCAAATGGACTCTATTGGGGAAAGGAGGGAAGGCCATACGCACGGTTCGATAAGAAGTTTTAAGAATCGAGAAAAGAATTAGAGATGAATTCTAACTTCCTATAGAGCACACGTAATCGATTTATAGATTGATTTGGAGGATTAGGGCTTACGGAGGTTCCGACCTTTCATTATGGATTGATTTAGAAATTTTGTAGCGGATTTCCGAACCCAATTTTAGATTGATTTGGAAATTTTGTAGAGGATTTCTGAACCCAATTTTAGATTGATTTGGAAATTTTGTAGAGGATTCCGAACCCAATTTTAGATTGATTTGGAAATTTTGTAGAGGATTTCCGAACCCAATTTTAGATTGATTTGGAAATTTTGTAGAGGATTTCCGAACCCAATTTTAGATTGATTTGGAAATTTTGTAGAGGATTTCCAAACCCAATTTTAGATTTATTTAGAAATTTTGTAAAGGATTTCCGAACCCTATTGGTAATTTTTATAGAGGTCTTATGGACCCAATTAGGGTTTACGGAGGTTCCGACCTTCAATTTATAATCTTTAGGGTTTAAGGAGGTTCCGACCTTTAATTATATATTGATTTTAAGAATTAGGTTTTACGGAGGTTCCGACCTTAAATTTATAATCTTTAGGGTTTAAGGAGGTTCCGACCTTTAATTATAGATTTATTTGGAATTTTGGAGGCCTTCCGGGCCGATTTGGGATTTGTTTTGGTGTAAGATACCTTTTGTATAGGTTTTAAGTATTGAGTATTTTGAGTGAAATTACCTATAGTATAGGGTTTTAGTTTTGATTGTTTGAGTTTAGAGATGTGAATTTCTCAACGTTTGGGGTTAAGTGAATTTTGTAGAAAATTAGTTGTATTTTACCCATAGTTTGGGGTTAAATGAACCTTATGTAGATTGCAAAGAGTTTTTTAACTTGTAGATTACCCAAGGTTTAGGGTTCATTTTTATTTTACTTTGATTGTAAAGATTTTGATGGTAAATTACCCAAGTTCGGGTTTTAAGTTAATTCTTGTTGATTTGTAAGTCTTGTAATTGTAAGTTACCCAAGTTCGGGGTTTTTAAATATTAACCGTAGAGGGTTTTAATTGTGAATTGCTCTTAGTGTAGGACTTGATTGTGAGTTATTTTTGAGCGAAGGACTTGATTGGAATTTACCTTGCATGAAGGGTTTGATTGTTGATTACTTCGAACGAGAAGGTTTGATTGTTAATTACTTCGAACGAGAAGGTTTGATTGTTAATTACTTCGAATGAGAAGGTTTGATTGCAATTTACCCAAAGTTACGGGGTTTGGATGATTAATTTTGTACTTAGGGTTTAATGACCTTAAATTGGGGTTTTCATGAAGCTTGTAGATTTCGACTCAAGTTGATTGATTTATCTGTAGTATGTGTAATGTATTGATTTTGGTGGTTTTGTTAAAAAACGCGATTTTTGTGTTAAGTAATTTTTGGTCCGAAAATGTTGTAATCTTTGACCGATCTTTGACTTGGTTGACTTTGTTAAAAGTGACTTTTGCGTTGTTTGATTTTTGTTAGAGTATGGGGATGCAATGTACATTAGTGTTTCGTTGAGAAATCTTATTTTGGATGAAGTCATATTTTTGTTCGTTAATTATTGAAATGCTTTCGGACTTGTGTGGAGTTGACTTGTCTTGGATTTGTTTTGAGATGATTTGTCTTTTCCTAGGTAGACTAGGGTTTTTATTGTGAGTTATTTATAGTATTCGTTGGGAATTTTGGGGATTCTCCTAATGCAACAGTTTATATATGAGCATGCATCATAAGATAAATTGCTAGATTGATTGCATACCTTTGCTATGTATACCTATCTGTGATTGCAGGTCGTATTGCCACCTTTGAAGTCAAGGGGATCTTGTAGGGTTCTACATAGCTTGTGG
Source organism: Campanula takesimana (assembly GCA_026119855.1). Classification (NCBI taxonomy): domain Eukaryota; kingdom Viridiplantae; phylum Streptophyta; class Magnoliopsida; order Asterales; family Campanulaceae; genus Campanula; species Campanula takesimana. Next base: position 175,999 of record JAOWBW010000536.1, read on the forward strand.
GAGAAGACTCCAAAGACCATTCATAGATTGGCCGGCCTTGACTGCACCGACATCAGGAGTGGTGCGCTTGGGGGCAGTATGAGGGGATGTTGGTGGCTCTTGGAACCGGAGGCAGTGATGTAGAGATAGCTTTCCATCCCTTTATTTGGTATGGATTGTCGTAGACCACTAATGTCGATACTACGGCGATGATTCCTTTGTTGGGATGCCCAGTGGACTTGGATGTAGTGAGCAGACTTGCTTGTGGAGCAACGGGTTTGCGGAGTTGTACCGTTCTTTAGATCGGAGTTGTCGGTCTCAGTTGGAGTCAGTCGACTGGTTACACTTTTGCCTCGGAGGTATGAACCGTTCTTTGTCTGTTTCTGGTTTCAGTCTCTTCTTGTTGATGACTTACCCTTGTAGTGTTGGGCTTATGAGATTCTTGCTATGGGTCGGTTTGGGACAACCAGTGCTTGATTGTTGTACCTTGTTAATGGGCGCCAAGTTGCAGAAGTATAGGGAGACGAGACTTTTCGGCACTATACTTAGGCTTAGTTTGAAGACTCTTCTGGGGGGACTCTGTTTGAGAGACATGACGTTCCATCCGTGGGCGGAGATAGACTTTAATTTGCTTGATGCAGCGGCTATTGAGGCGACGGGCCAGAGGAGACTGTTGATCGGCTACAGCGGATATATCCTTTATTTGGGTGATAAGGAACGAGCCTAGGACGGAGTAGGTAGTGTATCCTTATTTCTGGTGGATCCTTCGAGGTCCATGACTGATCTGTATGACCGAGTTAGGTTGACCAAGGGCCTTGATGCTAGACAGTTTGTTGTAGAGGGAGCCTCGCACGATGACTTTGTTGGGACGCGCCTTTGAGGCTCACGCGTTGTGATAGGGGAGAAACTGCGAAGATGGGGCAGAGGTATGTTGAGTCGGTGGTAACAGGCCCATCAGGTCTTTCCTTTGACAAGGTTTTTCGAGTTTCTCTGTATGATCATGTAGACGGTGATGATAACCCTCAGTGGGTGCAGCATGTGGAGGGTGAGATAGTTCTGGAGTTTCGGATCCTGGCGGGCCATGTTAGTGTATGTACCTTACCCTTTCTTTTGTCTTTAATAATCCTCTAGTTCGGACTATGTTGACACACTTGTGCTGCATTTCTCTAGGTGACTCCTCGGACATATGAGACTATGACACGCCGTGAGGCCGGCCTACGGTTGGTGATTTGGAGTTTACACAAGAAGTTGGCGAAGAGTCTTCACAAGGTAGTAGAATGCGGTGGTTCTCCTCCTTTCAGTGATGACGATGGTGTAAGGATCCCGCCCCCGCGCGGAGGATCGCGACGAGTATGGGGGCGAAACTCCAAACACGGTTATCTCTCAAAACATAACGGAGTCGCCACTTTTGTTAATTATTTAACCCAACAAAAGAAAATGTTAGAGATTCTATTAGTTCGGAGGTCAGGTTACGCCTTGGGAAGAGTTTCACATCACCCAAGTCGCCTCAGATAGGACCGAGTCTCCCTAATGTTAGTTAACGAAAGTGCATGTGTGTATGTATTTTCAAAATGGGAGAAACTGACTGTTTTGGCAAAACCAGTTAATTATTTAACAGAAAAGGTTTATTTTGCAAACTTTCTGGTCAGAAAAGGAAGAAACTGGAAAATGCCCTCCCTGGCCAAAGTAGCCGTACGGATGGGGAGGGCTCTCTAGGGCATTTTTACAGTTTCTCAGAAAACAGTCTAGTTTCAGCCAAAACAGAGTATCTTTGCTGAAACTGGACTGGAATGTTGATTTCCAGTTTATGATTAACAACAAAACTTTGAAAAGTTCATTCCTATGCACTTTGATCATCAAAGGAACCCCAAAAACAAAGATTTAGGTGTGATCAAAGGCAATCATTGGAGAGATTTATGAAAAGTTGATGAACATGGCATTTAGACCAAAATGACCATTTTGGTGGATAAAGATTGAAACTTTACCACCAAAATGGACTTATTATACAAGATTAAACCCTTAGGGACAAAAATATAACATAAAGATCAAATCTTTATGTCCCATACTTGGTGATTTATGGCTAGATCATGGTTGGGAGGATAAAAATTGAAACTTTATCCCCCAATCATGACTCTTATGGCCAAACAAGAACAACATCAACATGAAATTAAACAAATCATGATCATCCTAGGTTTTATCCCATAAATCACACACTAGATGTGAAGGGGACCTTGAATCACCTCATGATTTGGATCATATACATATATAATCATAATATATATAGATTGGAAGGCCAAGACTTGTATAATATATAGATATAGTGCTTGAAAATGGAAAAGACTTGCAAGAAATGTAAAGTGCTTGAAATGGACAAGACTTTGCAAGAACAAGAAGAAATAATACAAGATAAACAAGTAATATGAACAAATATAAAAGAGAGTTTGAGATGAAGAAGAAGATGGGGAGAATGAGGCTTCACCTATTATGGTTATGGCATATCTTCCTCTCTTTTCACTCAAATGTATATATCACTCACTTTCTGCTCTCAAACTGGCAGAGTTTCAGCTCACAAAATGTTTTCTCCCCACTGAAATGATCAGCATGGGGTTCAATTTATAGAGGCTGAGGGTGCCCAACATAGCTGTACGGCTAGGGACCTCATGTGCCCAAACCATCCGTACGACTCGACTTGGCGAGCTTCTGGATTTTTCCAAGTTCAATTCTAGTTCAGTCCTGGAATATCAGGTTTATCCTATTGAGGTCCTAGCCCATTGGTTTATCCCTAAATGGTACCAAGAATTCCTCTGATGTAGGTCAATTTCAGATTGGGGTACTTACAGAGCCCATCGGTACGTCGCTTTTGAAGAAAGCGGGGTTGTCGACAAAACAAGAATCTCAATCTGATGGGAGGACGGCTTGGCCGATTTGTTTTATGGCTGGACCTAGAGGTATAGGATTTCTACGTATCCCTATTCGAGGGAATCAAGCCTAACATAGTTCGGGTGAGAGAGTGTAAGGCTACTCAAACCTATAAGCATCCCAATACGATGGGAGGACGGCTTGGCCGATTTGGTTCTATGGCTGGACCTAGAGGTATAGGATTCCTACGTTTCTCTATTCGAGGGAATCAAGCCTAACATAGTTCGGGTGAGAGAATGTAAGGCTACTCAAACCTATAAGCATCCCAATCCGATGGGAGGACGGCTTAGCCGATTTGGTTCTATGGCTGGACCTAGAGGTATAGGATTCCTACGTATCCCTATTCGAGGGAATCAAGCCTAACGTAGTTCGGGTGAGAGAGTGTAAGGCTACTTAAACCTATAAGCATCCCAATCCGATGGGAGGACGGCTTGGCCGATTTGGTTCTATGGCTGGACCTAGAGGTATAGGATTCCTACGTATCCCTATTTGAGTGAATCAAGCCTAACGTAGTTCGGGTGAGAGAGTGTAAGGCTACTCAAACGTATAAGCATCCCAATCCAATGGGAGGACGGCTTGGCCGATTTGGTTCTATGGCTGGACCTAGAGGTATAGGATTCCTACGTATCCCTATTCGAGGGAATCAAGCCTAACGTAGTTCGGGTGAGAGAGTGTAAGGCTACTCAAACCTATAAGCATCCCAATCCGATAGGAGGACGGCTTATCCGATTTGGTTCTATGGCTGGACCTAGAGGTATAGGATTCCTACGTATCCCTATTTGAGGGAATCAAGCCTAACGTAGTTCAGGTGAGAGAGTGTAAGGCTACTCAAACCTATAAGCATCCCAATCCGATGGGAGGACGGCTTGGCCGATTTGGTTCTATAGCTGGACCTAGAGGTATAGGATTTCTACGTATCCCTATTAGAGGGAATCAAGCCTAACGTAGTTAGGGTGAGAGAGTGTAAGGCTACTCAAACCTATAAGCATCCCAATCCGATGGGAGGACGGCTTGGCCGATTTGGTTCTATGGCTGGACCTAGAGGTATAGGATTATTACGTATCCCTATTCGAGGGAATCAAGCCGAACGTAGTTCGGGTAAGAGAGTGTAAGGCTACTCAAACCTATAAGCATCCCAATCTGATAGGAGGACGGCTTATCCGATTTGGTTCTATGGCTGGACCTAGAGGTATAGGATTCCTACGTATCCCTATTTGAGGGAATCAAGCCTAACGTAGTTCAGGTGAGAGAGTGTAAGGCTACTCAAACCTATAAGCATCCCAATCCGATGGGAGGACGGCTTGGCCGATTTGGTTCTATGGCTGGACCTAGAGGTATAGGATTCCTACGTATCCCTATTTGAGTGAATCAAGCCTAACGTAGTTCGGGTGAGAGAGTGTAAGGCTACTCAAACGTATAAGCATCCCAATCCGATGGGAGGACGGCTTGGCCGATTTGGTTCTATGGCTGGACCTAGAGGTATAGGATTCCTACGTATCCCTATTCGAGGGAATCAAGCCTAACGTAGTTCGGGTGAGAGAGTGTAAGGCTACTCAAACCTATAAGCATCCCAATCCGATAGGAGGATGGCTTATCCGATTTGGTTCTATGGCTGGACCTAGAGGTATAGGATTCCTACGTATCCCTATTTGAGGGAATCAAGCCTAACGTAGTTCAGGTGAGAGAGTGTTAGGCTACTCAAACCTATAAGCATCACAATCTGATGGGAGGACGGATTGGCCGATTTGGTTCTATGGCTGGACCTAGAGGTATAGGATTCCTACGTATCCCTATTAAGGGAGTCAAGCCTAACGTAGTTCGGGTGAGAGAGTGTAAGGCTACTCAAACCTATAAGCATCCCAATCCGATGGGAGGACGGCTTGGCCGATTTGGTTCTATGGCTGGACCTAGAGGTATAGGATTCCTACATATCCCTATTCGAGGGAATCAAGCCTAACGTAGTTCGGGTGAGAGAGTGTAAGGCTACTCAAACCTATAGCATCCCAATCCGGTGGGAGGACGGCTTGGCCGATTTGGGTGAGAGGGTTTAAGGCTACTCAAACCTATAAGTATTCCAATCCGATGGGAGGACGGCTTGGCCGATTTGGGTGAGAGGGTTTAAGGATACTCAAACCTATAAGCATCCCAATCCGATGGGAGGACGGCTTGACCGATTTGGGTGAGAGGGTTTAAGGCTACTCAAACCTATAGAACTTAATCCTTAATTTTCATCCTGGGCGCACGACCAGGACTTTCACAATTTTCATCATCCTGGGCGCACAACCAGGACTTTCGTAATTTTTGCATTTCATCCTGGGCGCACGACCAGGACTTTTACAATTTTCATATTTCGTTCTGGGCGCACGACCAGGATTTTCGCAATTTTCAAACTCCTAATCTGGACTTACGAAGGACTGCCGTCACAATGATAGGTTTTATCTAACCTGACCACTCTCGGGGACAAAGGTTTTCTTAACCTAACATGACTATACTTGGTCATCCTAAACGCTTCAGTCAACTTTAACTCACGGGAGGTTGACGGAGAAAGTGGGACAAGGACTAGCCTAAAAGTGACCACTTCGTGTCGAGGCTTGGATTTGGTCAACACTACTCTATGGCACGGTTGACACATTTTCTTGATATCGGGAAAAGCCTAGGGGCGACCCTTAAGGTACATTGTTGGACGCAAAGGTCCAAGGTTTTAGAAAATCATTCTTTTTACACACCCTCAAATGCCCATGCAATTTGAAAGGGGACAACACAAAATTCAAGATACACCCTCAAATGCCCAACGCGATTTGAAAGGGGACGGACCAAAACATAACACACCCTCAAATGTCCGACGCGACTTGAAAGGGGGACAACACAATATTCAAAATACACCCATCAAATGCCCAACGCGATTTGAAAGGGAAAAAACAAAATTTTATTTTCACAAAACACACCCTCAAGTGCCCGATGCGACTTGAAAAGGGGGACGACAATACACCCTCAAATGCCCAACGCGGTTTGAAAGGGAAAAAAAAACATTTTTTTTTCACAAAACACACCCTCAAGTGCCCGACGCGACTTGAAAGGGGAAAAACACATCTTTTATCAAAAGCTTGATGCCAAAAGGGCGAATTTCCAAAGTGCTCATTCCTCAAGGTGAATATTTTAATGAAGCATGTCAGTCAAATTTTGATTTTAACTTAACCATGAGGTTTGTTATGCATAAAGTCCTTTGGAGCTTTGTCCATTTCTTAGGAGCGATCGGGAGTAGAGAACCCTTTCGTCGTCGATGTTGGGGTAGCCCCATTTCCTTGTAGTCATCAATGTTGGGGTATCCCCATGTCCTTGTTGGCGTCGGTGGTGGCATAGCCCCATGTTTTCGGCCAGCGTCGGTGGCGGCGTATCCCCAATGTCATTGTATTTGTCGGGGTGGCCCCAATGTCGTCCTCCGACTTTTGATGTTGGCGTAGACCCAATACCGTCTTTTGAAGTGACGTTAGGGACCCATCCCCTTTTTTATGACGCACCCTTTCTTTTACCTAGGCCGCCCTTGCGGGTTTTCAACCTAGCGGGCTACTTTTTTGCGTCTTTCATGGCACACCCTGTTTTTTGCCTAGGCCGCTCATGCGGGTTTTCAACCTAGCGGGCTACTTTTTTGGTGTCTTTTTTTTTTTTTTTTTAATGAGTGATCCAGCCGACTCGATAGAATGGGGACTTTAAAGTATTTTTTCATGGAGGAAACATGCAAGGGCATTTTATTTGGGAGAGAGTCCCTTTATGTTGGTGAGCTCTTTGAGCAATGTATCATGAAATGGGAGGAAGCCCTTGCTTGACAGAATACAAGTGTTTAGCTCTTTCCTAAAATGTAGAGGAGAAAACTTGTTGAGACATTTGAAATTTGCCCTAGTTAATATCATCAAATGATTGCTTGAATGGACCATGTTTGTTATTAAGTCAAGATTATAACAAGCAATTAGCCTTAACATGTATAAATGTTGTGATCAATTAAGATTAAGATTCGATCAATGGCAAGATCAAAAGGTGTTTATGGGGAATTGGTCCTTGTCTGGTAAATTGGTCATTGACGGGACCGTGGGGGAGAGGCTAGGCTACTTTGGGAAAGCCATGGTTTGACCGTTCTTTCTCATGCTGTGACCGGACCCGAAGGTTGCCTACGTTCCCCTCAGTTTGAGGAGCTCAGGTCGCCGTAGTTCGTCCATGAGGCCGTCTTTTGCTGAAGTTGGCTTTCTTTTGTTGTTGTCTCGGAGGACGTTGTTGCTCACTTTGTTTTGGGTGAACTCCTTGAGATGGACCTCTTGGGGTGAACCCTTTTTGGTGTGAACTCCTTTTGAGGAAAACTTTGTTTTCACCATTTCCTTCCCTTCTTTCCATACATTCATTTCCTTTCCCTTTTTTTTTAGGGAGGGGGTAAACATTAGCCCTAGCTTGCTATCTTGGGCATTGGCTTTCCTGCAACCCTTTATCGATTCTAGCTTTGATTTTGATGATCCGGGAAGCCCTTTGCTTGGTTGCGCACGTGCGATCACGGTTGAATCTTGGTGATTGAGCAACAACTTCCTCACCTTTTCACTGTCTCGGGATGCCTTTGATGTGCATCAGGAATTTGTCTCAGAAAGGTGTATCGGGTCGTGTATCGGGGAAGTGTACAAGGGAAGACTTGCCATTAATGGTTTCTTCATGCCAATTGATCACAACATTTATTCACATCAAGATTAATTATTTGCACTTAGCATTTTTCATTCGTGTTAGGTCCATTCGTCCTTAATGAGTCGTCATTGACTAGTATGCTTAGAAGTCAATTCATCATTTTGGGGGCGTAGCAATCAATTGATAATAACAAGCAAGGCAATTTCAAGAGTAAATGTATATTGCAAATAATTTCTTAAGTCTAGAGAGAAGAGAATGAAAACGACTCTTTTATTGAGATAATTTTGTACATACATATCCAAGTGCGTACCTTTGCAAAAATAAAAAAACACAGTCCGGGATGGACTTTGATGAAAGTCTAGATCCTACGAGGCTGGAAGACTCATCACTCTTTTTTTTTTTTTTGAATGGGTTCCTATAAAGTGCGATGGTCCATTTTCTTCCTCAATTGTTGGAGGGGTTATCGGCGGCACATTCCATGTCTTCCACGGGGAACTCGGGCTCCGTGTCATCGGGAAAGATATCGCGAGGCTTCCATTTGGCTTGGCATTGCAATTACCGAGTTCATCTTTGTCCATTTCCTTTTGGCGACTTCCTTTTGAGGCGCGTAACCTCATGCATGGCATTCGGTGAGGGTATGGTTCTCCATTTGATGTACCCACCTTTGGGCTTTCGAAGCATGGGCCTCTCCTTATGGGCGGTGTCCCAACTTGTTTTGATCTTCTTGTTCATGTGGGCGCCAATTCGGATGTGGGCTCCTTGGTCTATGTTTCCGGTGGACAAGACCACAAAGGACTTTAGCATTTCAAACCTCAAGGTGAAATTATAACCACGATTTGAGAGGAACACCTCATTAGCGGATTAGCCTTTTAGAAAAGAGTTGACCTTTTATTTTAAAAAAACTCGATCTCCATTTTTTTTGAATGAGGATTGACACACACATTTTTTATTTGAGCAGAAGACTCACACATTTTTTTCTTTTTTATAAGGATTGACACACACACATTTTTTATTTGAGTAAAAGACTCACACACATTTTTTATGTAGACTTTTGACAATATAGTAATGATAATAATAATTTCATTAAGAAAATTGACAATAGATTCAAAAGGGTCACCACACAGCACTAAAGGCTTATTACACATTCTAACAGTGGACTTTGACCTTTCATGAGGGGAGGTCGGTGGAAGGGGTTTTGAGATTTTTCTCTCTGTTACGGCGACCACAACACCATCAATTTCCCAACCCGGGGCATTTAGCCCTGCAGACATTTTCCGTGACATTGACCCTTTGGCTTTGCTGAATTTGTCAACCTTCTCGAAACTGGCTCTCCTACTTTGGGGTTAGTGACTCCGTCAACCATGGTCTCCTTTCTCTTGGGGCGGATACCAATCCATTCGTTGATCCTTGGAGAAGTCACTGGATTAGATCTCTCGATCCCAAGCACGTTGACACTCAGGCTGTTGGCTGTGGCGGAGGCATGAGGGGGTTCAAGCTTTCCTTCCCCAATCAAACCTAGAATGATACGTTTCACAGCAGGGCACTCGTCGGTATTGTGTCCATGGTAACTGTGGAAGGCACACTTCTTGTTAACATCGAGATACTTCTCAGGGTTTTTGGGTTGGAAGTTGACAAGAGGCTTTGCGAGGCCTTGCTTAACCAATCTCTCCAATACATTTCTTATAGGCATTCCAAAATCCTGAAACCTTATGAAACGGGGTCTGGATTGGCGTTTGTCTCTTCTTCCATTGTTGGTCGGAGCGCGGCGGGGATGAGAATCATTACTATTCAATGAAAAGGGGTGCTCATTGAGTGTCCTTTCATACTGAACTTCCGTTTGCTTTCTCCTTCCCAATAGATGATTGAGAGGATTCTGCGGGGGTGGAGGGGTGTAGGCATATCCATAACCCTGGTTGTTCGCAGGAATGTACCTCGGAGGGCGTAATGAACTTGTGGTCCAAAAGGTCTCGGACCGTAGAAATGATAAGGGTCACCTCGGAATCCAGTGGTTGGCCAGTTATCCACATATGGTGACTAAGTTCTTGGGATTTGATTGGCGACCTCAAACTGAGAGGGAGTATAATTAGGAAGACCTCGTGGGAGTGATGGTCGAGGCATGATCGGTGTGAATGGTGAGACATGAGTGTTTATGGGAGGCAACCCAAAGGGAATATTTGTAACGACCCCAAAACCCATCCCAATTTATTTTATATTTTTTAGGATTTTAATTTGACATTATGTGTGTATTTTATGTGTTCCATCATATTTTATGACTTGCACATATTGTTTGATTAATTGTGTTATTTAATCAGTTAGTAGTAATAATGGTTAAGGGAGTTAATTTAATTAGTTTAATCTTTAAGGGGCTTGAGTGTAAATTGGAATTCAGGGGTTTATGGTTCAAAGTGGAAGTAGAGGGGCTTAAGTGAAAATTATAAAAATCTTCTCATACTTATCCCTCCCTCACTCTCTGCGTTCACATACATATTCCCAAATTCATTTTTTTCTGGTTAATGAAAGAAGAAAAGGTAAGTTTCATCCTATTTTAATTTCTATCTTTTTAATTACTTCTCCATTTTAAAAACTAATTATATAAAAATGATCAGGGCGTTGAGTAGGTCATTTCTACCCGATCAAATATTATTTCTGCGATACTTTTTCCTGAAATAGGTAAGTTACTAATTTCCCTTTAAATGTTAAAATGGTCATCTATGTTATACTTGACACTTGTGATTGTTATTTTTGTGAATTGGATGATTTTTGTGATACTTGTAATTTTGGGACAAAGGGAGTATAAACCTATTGTGTAAAGTGATGAAAGAAAATTGAAAGTAATGGTTTGAGATTGTTATGCATTCCTGGGTTTGTTAGTTGTTAGTAGAAAGTTTACTCCTACGCTTGGGACGGAGAATTATTAAGCCTGGGAAAGAAATGAGCTTTGGCTGGAAATAGCACCAGGCGTCCGCCTGGTAGTCTACGAGCGCCCGCCTGGGTAGAGTAAGAGCCCGACCGGGTAAGAGTGAGAGCCTGACCAGGTATAAGAGTGAGCACCCACTTGGTACTTTTCGAGCACCCGCCTGGTCTGCCGAGCGCCCGCCCGGTTTAGTTTGAGCGCCCGCTCGCCCCTTTTTTTCAGAAATCTTCTTTTTGTTTTGATTAAGACTAGGATGTATTCTTAGTCTAGGTTTTGGGTACTACTCCAGTTGACTAAAATGGTCATTGTGAAACACTCTAGTGTTTGAAATTGGTTCCTTTGTGAACAAATGTGTTTTGGAATGTGAATAAGTGTTACATGGGGTATTGTTGAACATCTTTTGATGTGGTTTGGATTGGTTCATCTTTGTGATGTGTTTGGCTTGGTTCCCTACTTTGGAATCATTGTCCCCGGTTGTTGTTTAAGCAAGTATTCATTACTATGCTCGTGTTTAAAGTCCAGCTGGTACTTGTTGTGGAGTCGGGCAGTGGTAGGGATTATAATGGAACACGAGCCAAGTTCATTGTAAGGCTTCTACCATTGGTTTCATATTTTTAACCCCCTTCCTTGGACCACGGATTGGGTTTGGGCTAGCTCTACTTGGTGTGAGCTTAGTCACTATTTGGGTTATGACTTTGTGTCATTTTCCCCCCGTTGTTGTTGTTGTTGTTATTTGGTTCATGAACCGGTTTCAGTCCTTTGGTGCTGCTCAGTTGATACCTCTCAGATGGTTATATGTTTGATTCGAGAACCTTGGCTCAGTATCCACAGTTGAGTGTTTATTTCCGCCTTACATGTGGAAAGATGAGTTGGCTTTGCCTATCATGTTACGTGCTATGTGAATGTTTATTGGCATTGTTCAATTATGAGTATCATTTCAGCATGTAACGTAGTTGTATTTTAGTAGCTTACTGAGATTCATTCTCACCCTTTATTTGTTTACTGTTTTAGATAAAAGAGAACCCAGGGGATAGGTCACTTGACAAGAGAAGACGTTGAGGTGGTGATTTGGGTAAGACATTTTGGGAAAGTAAGTTTGGTATGTAAAGGTTACATTATGTAAATGTATAACCTTTTGGGCAGTGTACCCGTGACTTCATCTTTGTATCACCTATTTTTGGAACATGTTGGTGATTTGTAAATTTGTAAGTAAAGTGTGTAATCCTTTGAGGCTAAGTACCTTGAGTTGTGGGAGTTTGTTTGTGTGGAATGAAATCAAGTTTCAAGTAAATGTGTTTGGTTATATGAAACTTTTATGAAAGTACATTTCGAAAAAAATTCCTAAAATGTTTTATGACGTCTTCCGTGCGTATCCCGAACGTGGGGCCAAGTAGGACCACGGGTTGGGGCGCGACAGTTGGTATCAGAGCTAGGTTGTAGATGGTCTAGAATGACTATGTGACCTAGGAGGGTAGTTGTGTATAGAGTCAGTAACGTTGAGTGTCTTATGCAGGTACTTATTGAAAATGGTTGAGACTGAAGGAGATCAGGCTGGTTCTTCAGGGCAAGGGGATGCCAGAGAAGAGGCCCGAATTATGTTTCAGGGGATCTTCGAAGCATCCATGAAAACTTTAAACGATCAAAGGCAAGGAGGAGAGCAAGCACCTCTGAGATATGGGTTAGAACAGTTCCTGAAGATGAAACCAATGGGTTATGAAGGAGAACCATAGGTAATAAAGATCGAGAGGTGGATAGAGTCGATGGAGAAAATATTTGATGTCTTAAGATGTACAGATGAAGAACAAGTCAGGTTTTCTACTTATAAATTGAGTGGAGCTGCTGAGCACTGGTGGAGAGCTTTGAAAACAAATTGGGATGAGAATCATGTACCCTATACTTGGGAGAATTTTCTGAAGAAATTCAAGGAACATTTCATTCCTTGGGTAGATCAAGACAAGAAGGAAATAGAGTTTCTTAACTTGGAGCAGAACATTATGTCTGTGGCTCAGTATGCGTCCAAATTCACGAGTTATCCAGGTACTGTACTCACTGGTGGCAACTGAGGAAAGGAAAGCAACTAGATTTGTAAAGGTTTTGAGAACTGTGATTCGAAGTCAACTAGTATCCCACAAGTTGCAAGATTTTCAAGATGCTGTTGATAGAGCATATCAGGTGGAGCATGATATAGAAGAGCATAAGAGGAAAGTTGAATTGGCAGGTACAGGACGACAAGGAAGACCTCAACCACAGCGTGGTGATAATCGAGGAGGTCAGGGAATACCATCACAATTTAGAGGGCAACCAATTGTCAGGAATCAAGGTAACACCCCGGGAAATCAAGGTAGAAGAATATGTAATTACTGTCAAAAGGAAGGGCACACTGAAGAGCGATGTTGGATGAAGCAGGGAAAGTGTTTGAATTGTGGTCAGCTTGGCCATTTTCAAAGGGATTGTCCAAGAGTAAGGACTGTACCATATGGGAGTGGAGCAGGATCGTCTCAAGGTCAGAAGAGGGAAGCCTAAAGTGCAAGGTCGTGTTTTTTCTATCAACCAACAGCAGGCTTCAGATTCTTCTAATGTGATAGGAGGTATAATTTCTGTGTCTAGTTTGAGGGCACGAGCACTTATAGACCATGGCTCTTCGCATTCTTATGTGTCTGTGCATTTTGCTTCTCGATTGCATGTTTCTTCTGAATATCTACCTTATGTGTTAGAGGTGTCTACTCCTATAGGGGAGTGTTTGGTGACTAATAAGGTGTTACATGGCTGTGATGTGCATATTTGGGAGTATGTTTTATTTGCTGATTTAGTTGTTTCGCCATTACAAGATTTTGATATTATCTTGGGAATGGATTGGTTGAGTAAATACCATGCTTCAGTTGATTGTTATAAAAAGGTGGTTACATTTTCTATTCCTGATGTATTTAGTACCCGACCTGAAAATGAGTTTATTATTTACCAAAAATACAAGGACTTTATAGGAATTAGAATCGTAAAGACTTTATTCCTAATTTATGACAAATCTATAAAATAGGTAATTATGGGTCTTAAAAATGAGCTAGTTAGTAAGTCAGAAGAAGGCTAGGTGTATCATTTCAAATTACTCCCCTCCCTACTCCTACCCTCTCCCTCTTACACTCCATCTCCCTCACCCTACTCCCATTCTTCCTCCCAGCAACAACTCCCTCTCTCTCTAGCAAATTGGTAAGTTTTTCTTTCTCTCCTTCTCTCTTCATTTTCTCCTTCTTCCTCTCATCTTCTCTCATTTCTTAAAACATGAACCATGTTTAGATCGTCGATAGGATCGTAGGAAGCAAAAAGAATCGAAATCCATCAACTTTGAGAATTCATGTAAGTTACTTTTCCCCCATTTTGATGCTAAAATGTTCATATTATGTTCATATAATGCTTTTGTTGTTATATTTGAAGTTGGTTGAGTTTAGAATTGATTTGGAGTTTTATTTGAGTTTTGGGTAAAAATGGTGAATTGATGAATGTTGGTGTTGATTCTTGATTTTAGTTGATAAAGAGTGTTGTTAAGAGCCCCTTTTTAGTCAAATGACGTTTGGGCACCTTAGGAATCGTTTTGGGAGTGTTGATTTTGAGTGTTTTTGGATTTGGTATGAAATGGTATGGTATCTTGATGAACCCAGCTGGAAAATCGTCCCAGTCCGTAGACCAGGCGCCCGCCTGACCCCCTCCAGGTGCCCGCCTACATGTCATTTTCGGAAGACCTGACTTTCTGGAAATTCAAGCGCCCGCCTGCCCTATTCCAGGCGCCCGCCCGCCCCTGTTCCAGGAATTTGACCTTTTTGCTTGGTTTAAGACTTAAGGCTTAACTAGTTTAGGTTTAATCCTTCTAATTAACTTAAGATAACACCGTGGAACACTTTATTGTGTGGATTTGATTCTTTGGTGAATAAATATGATGTGAAATGTATTTAAGTACCGTTTTGGTAATGTAGTTCATCTTTGATGTGCTGTTTGCATTGGTTGACCTTTGTGGTAACTTAATTTGATTGGTTCCCTACTTTGGAACCTTAAGTTGTTCATTCATGCTAAATTATTATTACTTAGCATTTATTTGAAAGCCCAGCTGGTATTTTGTGTGTGTTTGGGCGATGGGAAAGATTATAATGGCAAAGCCAAGTCCATTATAATGTTGACCATTGTTTTGCCCCCTTCTATACCCCTTCTCCAGATTGGCCTTGGAAAGGATAAGTCAGCGTTCCTTTGTGAATGTATCTGGCTAGCGGGCATGACTTTGTGTCATGGTCCTTGTCCCTTGTGACACTTTTATGTTATTGGTTCCGGTACCGGGGTTTTCTCTTCGGCTTTCATGCTATTATGAAGATGATGATTTGTTGATTATTGAAGCTGCGCAGCGATCCTTTATTTGGATGTACCAGTTTGGAAAACCTTGGCTATATCCTTTGTTATGTGTTTATTTCCGCTGCTATCTGATACATGATATTTGCTATATGCTAGGTGATAATTATTATGGTTTATTGCTTATTGCATCATAGCATGTCATGTAGTTGCATTAGTAACTTATTGAGATTTATCTCACCCCCTTTTCTTTTACCTTTGTTTTTCCTTAACCCCCCCCCCCCAGGTGCTAAGGATTTGTCTCGCTGATCACGAGAACGAGGACGTCGAGGGTGGATACATTATTTTGGGGAAAGTTGTATAGGTGGGTTTACATTATATAAATGTGTAACCTTTTGGGATAATTATACCAAACATTGACGTCATTAGGATTTGTGTATTTTGTAACTTTGGTGTATGAACTTATGGAGTTTGTACTAGTTTTACCTTGTTGTTCAAAATGATTTGTAAACTTTGGATCATCACCTTTTGGTGTCAAATGAAATTTTTAACTTCGGTAATTCATAGTTTTGGTTTTAAGTCGACGTCCAGTTCGCGGTCTCGGGCCCGCGGGGTCCGGGGTCGCGACACCATGCTTCAGCTGATTGTTATAAAAAGGTGGTTACATTTTCTATTCCTGATGTACTGTTAGTACCCGACCTGAAAATGAGTTTATTAGGGATTTACCAAAAATACAAGGACTTTATAGGAATTAAAACCTCGTAAAGACTTGTCCCGGATTCCCGAAATACCTCATTTATGACAAAATCTATCAAAATAGGTAACTTATGGTTTCCTTAAAACCATGCAGAAACCCTAGCTTAAGAATCAAGTCAGCCAGCAGAATTGGCCACGCGGCCAACCTTGCCACGCCTCAACCTTGGCCACGCGGCCACTCTTGTCGCCGTCTTCGATCATGGCCAGGCGGCCAAACCTTGTCCCGGATGATCCTGACCGTCAGATCTTCCCCTCAGTTTACTATATAAACCAATATCAGCCTATTGGTTTAGGATCCCGATTTTGAGAGCTCTAAGTCCGAATTTTGGAGTTCTTAAACACAATTTCTCCCTAATTAAGCATTCAAACACTCAAGGAGATCAAAGGTTTATTTCTTGCCAACATAGGTAAGTTTTCTAACTTTTTCTTCATGTTCTTGCATCATTTTTAATGTAGATCTTTTATATTCATGTTCTTACATGTTTATTCATAGTTTCTTCATGTGTCTTGCATGTTCATTCATATGTTCATAATATGTTCTTCGTATGTTCATCGTGTTCATAGATTAAAACCTTATTTAGGCTATATTTAGGGTTGCGATCTTCATAATTACATGTTATTTCATAGCCGATGATGATCTAGGGTTCATCAACCCGAGGAAGATCTAGGAACTACTTCTAAACCCTAATCTTTAGGTAATTCCCCCCTCATTATGCATGATCCCGATTCTTCTGCCTATTCTAAATTCTCTGCGAACTACGCTGACCTGAGCTTCTCACATTGAGAGGAACGTAGGCAATCTTCGGATCCGGTCTAAATCACTAACACACTACTAACACATTCATCATGATATAAAGACCGATCGATTCGGGCAATAGGAGTGATAACGTTCAATATTCTTCTCTTGTTGTAATTTGACCCCCGAACCCACTAAAAATGCTTTTTTCAATGTTTTGGCTTTAATTAAAACGGCGTGGCGACTCTCATAATTTTAATGTCGTTAAGAATATTCCTTTTGTAAATAAAAATAATCACAAGATACTCCCATGCGTCGCTTCATCGGAAAGGGGTATTCACAGTGGTGACTCTGCTGGGGACTGCTTTGAAACTTTTTCAAACTTAGTGGGTCTAACTTTCGTCACATCATGATGCTTGCCATGTTTACACATGCACACACTTGCCATGTTTACACACGCACGTCACACACTTTCCATGTTTACACATGCACCCTACACACACCTGCCATGTATACACATGCACCCTACACACACCTGCCATGTTTACACATGCACCCTACACACACTTTCCATGTTTACACATGCACACACTTGCCATGTTTACACATGCACACACTTGCCATGTTTACACATGCATACACTTGCCATGTTTACACGTGCACCTCACACACACTTGCCATGTTTACACATGCACCTCACACACTTTCCATGTTTACACATGCACCCTACACACACTTGCCATGTTTACACATGCACACACTTGCCATGTTTATACATGCATCTCACATACTTGCCATGTTTACACATGCACCCGTGCACCCCGCAATGTTAATACTTGTACTTTGTTGATACTTGTACTTTGTATATACCTTGTATCCTTGTACCTTTGTTATTTTCGCCTTAGTATTAGGGTCAAACAAAACTCTGCTATGCTCCCTTGTACATTATTTTCCTTCTCCTGCATTGCATTGCATAGCATCATTCAAACATTCAAAACTTCTCTCTTTTATCCTTAAAAAGAATTAGTTTCTTGCCATACACTACCACTAGTCCGTGTCAGCACAGCATAGGACCCTACTACCCGGAGTATTCGATGTGCAGGAATTTGTGCGCTACTGCCTCACATTTTTCGAGTCACTCGTCTACTCCACTCACCGTGTACATTCCGCGAGCGGTGGGAACCTTTAACCTAACCCGTGTCAACCCACACATAGAGATTAGGATACCCCACTCTACGCCCTTATCGAACTGGGGCTTCCCCAACAGAATGGGTCGACTATAGGGTTTTCTCAGAGAATATTGAGGCTTCGATAAGCACATACTTAGAAGAAGGGTATCCCTCATCATCAAGCTCGACGTAGAATTTCTCAAAGGAGGAAGGGTACCCGCTCACCAAATTAGAGAATCCCCGATGGAATGGGTCGACTATGTGGTGTCCCAGAGAATACCGAGGCTTCAACAAGGATGTACTTGGAAGATGGACACCCCTCATCGTCAAACTCGGCACGTGACAAACTCTTTGAATTGGTTAGAATCGTAATTAATTATAAAGCATCTTTATAAATTCATAACACTTTCAAAAGTTTTCTCTTCCACGACACTTTGTTTATAAACCCGCACTCTCGGTCTTCACAAAATTTGTATGAACCTCCTCGGTCCACTCTGAGACCCCATCTTTGTGATTCTTGAACCGACTCGGTCCTTCACCCTATTTCCTACACAATAGGATACCCTTAGGTCCCAACCTACCTGGTTCAAAACCTTAGGTCCCAAGCCTACCGGTCAGTCTTGCCTAAGTTACACCATAAACTCTCTAGGTCCCGAGCCTACCCGATCAGTCTTACCTAGGTCCCAAACCTACTCGGTGAGTCTTACCTAGGTTACATCATAACCTCTTAGCTCGACCTTCCGCAAGTTCGTAGCATGACCCCTTCGGCCTCAAACCGGTTCTACCCAAAGCTTCATACCTTAAACCAGTTAACCAAAGCCAAATCCTTAGGGTGACCCATTAGGTCCCGAACCTACCGGTCCCGAGCCTACCCGATCTCCTAGATCTCAAACCTACCAACACATACTCATCCTTACCTTGTCTAAGCAATAGCTCTCTTATCCTCCTAGGTCCAACCTCTTAGGTCTACTCAGTCTAACCTGTTGAGCGATCCTTTAGATCCCAAGACCACTCGAGTCTGCCAATCGCCTATCTTTTAAGTCTCTAGCATATCCGATCCACACATTAGGTCTCAACTCCTAAACCCTTTAGATCATAAAACTGTCCACTCTCTAGGTCTATAACCTTAGACCTCCACCCTTTGGACTCATTAATTCCCAAGCCTACTTGGTCCGACTAAAAGCGACACATCTACGTCTCCCGACTCCCGTCATGTCCAAGCCATGACCCTACCACTCTTAAACCTACCAAGTACCAACCTAGTGTCACCCATTAGCCTCAAAAGACTTCCTAGTCTGACCTTCAACCCCTTAAGGACTCTAACCTACTTAATCCAAGCCGAGTCCAAACCTCGCCACCTACAAGGTCCACCCTTGAACTTCATGGATCTCAAACATCGCTCCCCCGACGAGTCCAAACCTTGAACCTGCTCAAAAACACATAGGATCTCCTGCGCACCGCGACATGCCTTAAGGATCTCAAAACCCATCCGGTCAAGACTCTTGTCCTTAGCACCTCTGGTCCTATCCCTGACCTACCTTCACAATTGCCAAACGAGCTTAGTCACACGCATGACCTCTAAGACAAAATTAAGTCCTAAGCATACCCAATCCAACTTAGGTACCTATTGTACTCGAGCAAAGTCTTGGACACTCAATCCCTTTACCTAAAGCGCCAACATGGTCACATATCCAGACCCATTTCTCGCACGTGGCTCACACCTAGAACACCTTAGGGCCTAACCCGACATGTCCACTTTAAACCCTTAACCCATTAGGTACTAGGATCATCCAATCCCAATCCATCGCTCTTTGGCCCGACCTCAAGCCTGCCTGGTCTTGATCCATAGCGCGACCCTTTAGGACAAAAGACTTACCCGCTTCGAGAACTTATGTCCCAAGGCTACCCTGTCTAGCCTTCGATCTCCTAGATCTCACACCTACCATTCCATTAGGCCCTGATCTCCTTAGCACCCATCTGTGTCTTACTCTAGCCAAACCCTAGCACTTAAGCCTAGGTCTAACCCATCAAGCCTACCCATCCTTGAGCTATCAAGCTCACTTGCCCCAAACCGTAACACTCTTAGACCTCAAAACTTGTTCAGTCTAAACCAAGGCAAACCTTCAAATACTTTCGGTCTCCAAACCCTAGCCTTAAGCCTAGGTAGTCACATTCTCTCCAAACCCTAGCCTCAAGCCTAGGTAGTCACATTCTCTCCAAACCCTAGCCTCAAGCCTAGGTAGTCACCTTCTATCTGAAGCCTAGCCTTAAGCCTAGCCTTAAGCCTAGGTAGTCACCTTCTATTCAAAGCCTAGCCTTAAACCTAGGTAATCGCATTCACTCTAAACCCTAGTCCCAAACCTAGGTAATCGCCTTCTATCCGAAGCCTAGCCTTAAACCTAGGCAATCACATTCTCTCAACCCTAGCCTCAAGCCTAGGTGGCCACATCCTTCCTAAACCCTACCCTCGAGCCTAGGTAGTCCCATTCTCTCCAAACCCTAGCCTCAAGCCTAGGTAGTCTTCATTCCCTCCAAACCCTAGCCTCGCCTAGGTAGTCCCATTCTCTCCAAACCCTAGCCTCGCCTAGGTAGTCCCATTCTCTCTAAACCCTAGCCTCGAGCCTAGATAGTCGTATTCGCTCCAAACCCTAGCCTCAAGCCTAGGTTGTCTTCATTCCCTCCAAACCCTAGCCTCGCCTAGGTAGTCCTATTCTCTCCAAACCCTAGCCTCACCTAGGTAGTCCCATTCTCTCTAAACCCTAGCCTCGAGCCTAGATAGTCATATTCGCTCCAAACCCTAGCCTCAAGCCTAGGTAGTCTTCACTCTCTCCAAACCCTAGCCTCAAGCCTAGGTAGTCTTCATTCCTTCCAAACCCTAGCCTCGCCTAGGTAGTCCCATTCTCTCCAAACCCTAGCCTCACCTAGGTAGTCCCATTCTCTCTAAACCCTAGCCTCAAGCCAAGGTAGTCGCATTCTCTCCAAACCCTAGCCTCAAGCCTAGGTAGTCGCATTCTTTCCAAACCCTAGCCTCAAGCCTAGGTGGTCGCATTTGCTCTAAACCCTAGCCTCAAGCCTAGGTAGTCTTCATTCTCTCTAAACCCTAGCCTCAATCCTAAGTAGTTATATCATTCTCTCTAAACCCTAGCCTTGATCCTAGGTAGTCACATATCCTCTCTAAACCCTAGCCTTAAGCCTAGGAAACCACAACATCCTCTTTAACCCTAGCCCAAGTTCTAGGGAATTTCCAATGCCCCGTATGCAACATCATTTCCAAATTCCCGAAACCCTAGTCTCGAAACCTAGGAAATTTACAATCTCAATCCCCCGTCTTATTGAACCCTAGTCCTAAACCTAGGATACAATGCCCTGTCCAAAACTTAATCAACCCTAGCGTCGAGCCTAGGTAGTCGCATTCTCTCCAAACCCTAGCTTCAAGCCTAGGAAGCCGCATTCGCTCTAAACCCTAGCCTCAAGCCTAGGAAGCCGCATTCGCTCTAAACCCTAGCCTCAAGCCTAGGAAGCCGCATTCGCTCTAAACCCTAGCCTCGAGCCTAGGTAGTCGCATTCGCTCCAAACCCTAGCCTTAAGCTTAGGTAGTCGCACTCTTTCTAAACCCTAGCCTCGAGCCTAAGTAGTCACATTCGCTCTAAACCCTAGCCTCGAGCCTAGGTAGTCGCATTCGCTCTAAACCCTAGCCTCAAGCCTAGGTAGTCGCACTCTTTCTAAAACCCTAGCCTCAAGCCTAGGTAGAAATTATCCTCTTTAAACTCTATCATCAAGCCTAGGATTCAACATTCCTTCAAACCCCAGTCTTAGACCTAGGAAACTCCTTCACCTTAGTCTCAAAACGTAGGAAGTTTACAGTTCTTAGCCTTAAAACCTAGCCTAAAGCCTAGGTTACCATGAACATTTCCAAGCCATAGTCACCAATCCCGGAAAATGGTGAACCCTAACATCAAGCTTAGTGGACCTTCCACAAAAGCAATCCCTCTTCCCAACGGTCCATGGTCTCAAGCCTAGGAAGTCACAACCCTTTTAACTCCCAGCCTTAGGTCTAAAGCCAACGCCTTTGCAACCTCTGAACCTACCACAACTCCAATCCCTAGCCTCGAAGACTAGGATATTTCTAAACCCTAGTCCCAAACCTAGGAGAGTCATGGTCCTTAAACACCAGTTCGAAACCCTAACATCTAGGAAGTTCCCAAACCTCAACCTCTCGAAACCCTAGCCCCAAGCCTAGGAATCTGCATTCTCTCCAAACCCTAGTCTCAAGCCTAGGAAGCACCATCCTCTTTAACCCTAGCCCAAGTTCTAGGGAATTTCCAAAGCCCTATGTGCAACATCCTTTCCAAATTCCTGAAACCCTAGTCTCGAAACCTAGGAAATTTATAATCTCAATCCCCCGCTAGTCTTATGCCTAGGTTACAATAGCCTTTCCATATTCTCTCCGAACCCTAGCCTTGAGCCTAGGTAGTCGCATTCTCTCCAAACCCTAGCCCGTAAGCCTAGGAAACCCACATTGTATCCAAGATACAATCTCAAGTCTAAACAACCATAACATCTTTTGCATCCTTATCTCAAGGCTAAGAGGCTACCCATCCCCTTTCCTTAAAAGCCTTAGGTCCTACCCTAAGCAACCAAGCAAAATGTCCCTTACCTAATACCTTCATCTTAATGGTTCGTAGCCTCATATTATGTATTCCTCCTAATTTAGGGTAAGCGGATCCCAAACATTACGCTTTCCGTGGTCATCCTTTGCTCACCAAAGAGTCCTTTACCTTGGCGACTCCCCGAGAGTCCATCACCTTTGCGACTCCCCAAGAGTCCATCACTTCTGCGATTCCCTGAGAGTCTATCACCTTCATGACTCCTTGAGAGTTCATCCCGTTTGCGACTTAATAACGATCCATCATCTTTGCCTCCGCATGTAAAATCCCATTTTTACCCCTAACCTGTTTCATCCATTGTAGGTGCCCTTAAACGCTATTTTGACTGATATTCGTTACCTTTGGGTACGGAAAACCCCTTAAGATTTCCATTTTTTACTAAATATTTGCTTAGGATTCGTATGGTTGCAGAGACTTCGGCGCCTCTATGACATACGCATCCTAGATCGATCGTGATTGGCAGAAGCCCGGGCGTTTCTGTTTGCGAGAGATCCAGCATCTATTATTTAGCGCTGTCGGCAAAAACCCGGGCGTTTCTGCTTGCGTTTAAAATTTCCTAATATTTTCTTAGGATTCGTACGGTTGCAGAGACTTCGGCGCCTCTATGACATACGCATCCTAGATCAATCGTGATTGGCAGAAGCCTCGGCATTTCTGTTTGCGAGAGATCCAGCATCAATTATTTTAGCATTCCTAATATTTGCTTAGGATCCGTATGATTTTAGAGACTTCGGCGCCTCTATGACATACGCATCCTAGATCGATCGCGATTGGCAGAAGCCTCGGCGTTTCTGTTTGCGAGAGATCCAGCATCTATTATTTTAGCATTTCCTAATATTTTCTTAGGATGCGTATGGTTGTAGAGAATTGGGCGCCTCTATGACATATGCATCCTAGATCGATCACGATTGGCAGAAGCCTTGGCGTTTCTGTTTCCGAGAGATCCAGCATCTATTATTTTAGCATTTCCTAATATTTGCTTAGGATTCGTATGGTTGCAGAGACCTTGGCGCCTCTATGACATACGCATCCTAGATCGATCGCGATTGGCAGAAGCCTCGGCGTTTCTGTTTGCGAGAGATCCAGCATCTATTATTTTAGCATTTCCTAATATTTTCTTAGGATCCGTATGATTGTAGAGACTTCGGCTCCTCTATGATATACGCATCCTGGATCGATCGCGATTGGTAGAAACCTCGGCGTTTCTGTTTGCGAGAGATCCAGCATCTATTATTTTAGCATTTCCTAATATTTGCTTAGGATCCGTATGATTGTAGAGACTTCGGCGCCTCTATGACATACGCATCCTAGATCGAGCGCGATTGGCAGAAGCCTCGGCGTTTCTGTTTGCGAGAGATCTAGCATCTATTATTTTAGCAGTCACCGAATATTTGCTTAGGATCCGTATGATTGTAGAGACTTCGGCGCCTCTATGACATACGCATCCAAGATCGATCGCGATTGGCAGAAGCCTCGGCGTTTCTGTTTGCGAGAGATCCAGCATCTATTATTTTAGCATTTCTTAATATTTGCTTAGGATCCGTATGATTGTAGAGACTTCGGCGCCTCTATGACATACGCATCCTAGATCGATCACGATTGGCAGAAGCCTCGGCGTTTCTGTTTGCGAGAGATCCAGCATCTATTATTTTAGAAATTATTAATATTTGCTTAGGATCCGTATGATTGTAGAGACTTCGGAGCCTCTATGACATACGCATCCTAGATCGATCGCGATTGGCAGAAGCCTCGGCATTTCTGTTTGCGAGAGATCCAGCATCTATTATTTTAGCATTTCCTAATATTTTCTTAGGATCCGTATGATTGTAGAGACTTCGGCGCCTCTATGATATACGCATCCTAGATCGATCGCGATTGGTAGAAACCTCGGCGTTTCTGTTTACGAGAGATCCAGCATCTATTATTTTAGCATTTCCTAATATTTGCTTAGGATCCGTATGATTGTAGAGACTTCGGCGCCTCTATGACATACGCATCCTAGATCGAGCGCGATTGGCAGAAGCCTCGGCGTTTCTGTTTGCGAGAGATCTAGCATCTATTATTTTAGCAGTCACCGAATATTTGCTTAGGATCCGTATGATTGTAGAGACTTCGGCGCCTCTATGACATACGCATCCTAGATCGATCGCGATTGGCAGAAGCCTCGGCGTTTCTGTTTGCGAGAGATCCAGCATCTATTATTTTAGCATTTCCTAATATTTTCTTAGGATCCGTATGATTGTAGAGACTTCGGTGCCTCTATGACATACGCATCCTAGATCGATCACGATTGGCAGAAGCCTCGGCGTTTCTGTTTGCGAGAGATCTAGCATCTATTATTTTAGCACTCACCTAATATTTGCTTAGGATCCGTATGATTGTAGAGACTTCGGCGCCTCTATGACATACGCATTCTAGATCGATCGCGATTGGCAGAAGCCTCGGCGTTTCTGTTTGCGAGAGATTCAGCATCTATTATTTTAGCAGTTTCCTAATATTTGCTTAGGATTTGTATGATCGCAGAGACTTCGGCGCCTCTATAACATATGCATCCTAGATCGATCGCAATTGGCAGAAGCCTCGGCGTTTCTGTTTGCGAGAGATCCAGCATCTATTATTTTGGCGGTTAGCAGAAGCCTCGGCGTTTCTGTTGCGAGAGATCCAGCATCCATTATTTTAGCGCGATCGGCAGAAACCTGGGCGTTTCTGTTTGCGTTTACCTCAGCATTTATTACTCCACCTCGGAATTATTTAGACAACGTAGTCCTTATTGTCCCATTATCCCTCTTGCTTCAAATAACTTCATTTCCTAACGAATGTTCGTTCTTCATATAGGATAGTGCCCGTAGGTTTATTATCCCTAGCAGAAGTCCGATAGCTCGTTTTTCCCTAATCGCTCTGAACTACGACCAGCTTGATTCCTCGAGGATACGTAGGAAGCCTGAAAAGGTTCAGCCACCCGACTGACGTGGTCATCTATCATCCCCAGCAGATACACTTTCCCCAGCAGAAGACGTTGCTCCCCATCAGAGGACAATCATTCTCAATTTCCCCATCAGATTTGAACTATGTTTGGCTTGATTCCCGCGCGGATACGTAGGTCGCCTGTCAAGGTTCAGCCGTTCCCTTACCTTTCATCTGTTTTGAAACTCATGTTTCAGAATGGATCCTTCTTTTATCATCGACCCCACATTGCCTTGCAAGAAGCGTCGCCGAGGGGCTACTGTTAGTACCCGACCTGAAAATGAGTTTATTAGGGCTTTACCAAAAATACAAGGACTTTATAGGAATTAGAAACCTCGTAAAGACTTGTCCCGGATTCCCGAAATACCTCATTTATGACAAAATCTATCAAAATAGGTAACTTATGGTTTCCTTAAAACCATGCAGAAACCCTAGCTTAAGAATCAAGTCAGCCAGCAGAATTGGCCACGCGGCCAACCTTGCCACGCCTCAGCCTTGGCCACGCGGCCACTCTTGTCGCCGTCTTCGATCATGGCCAGGCGGCCAACCTTGTCCCGGATGATCCTGACCGTCAGATCTTCCCCTCAGTTTACTATATAAACCAATATCAGCCTATTGGTTTAGGATCCCGATTTTGAGAGCTCTAAGTCTGAATTTTGGAGTTCTTAAACACAATTTTCTCCCTAATTAAGCATTCAAACACTCAATGAGATCAAAGGTTTATTTCTTGCCAACATAGGTAAGTTTTCTAACTTTTTCTTCATGTTCTTGCATCATTTTTAATGTAGATCTTTTATATTCATGTTCTTACATGTTTATTCATAGTTTCTTCATGTGTCTTGCATGTTCATTCATATGTTCATAATATGTTCTTCGTATGTTCATCGTGTTCATAGATTAAAACCTTATTTAGGCTATATTTAGGGTTGCGATCTTCATAATTACATGTTATTTCATAGCCGATGATGATCTAGGGTTCATCAACCCGAGGAAGATCTAGGAACTACTTCTAAACCCTAATCTTTAGGTAATTCCCCCCTCATTATGCATGATCCCGATTCTTCTGCCTATTCTAAATTCTCTGCGAACTACGCTGACCTGAGCTTCTCATATTGAGAGGAACTTAGGCAATCTTCGGATCTGGTCTAAATCACTAACACACTACTAACACATTCATCATGATAGAAAGACCGATCGATTCGGGCAATAGGAGTGATAACGTTCAATATTCTTCTCTTGTTGTAATTTGACCCCCGAACCCACTAAAAATGCTTTTTTCAATGTTTTGGCTTTAATTAAAACGGCGTGGCGACTCTCATAATTTTAATGTCGTTAAGAATATTCCTTTTGTAAATAAAAATAATCACAAGATACTTCCCATGCGTTGCTTCATCGGAAAGGGGTATTCACATGTGCCTGAAATTACTTTTGAGGCTGCTCCTTTGGGTAAGGGAATTCATATTATTTCTTATGTGAAAGCTAGAAAATTGTTGCCTCGTGGTTGTACGGAGTATTTGGCCAGTGTTCTGGATAGTAGTAAAAAGTTACCTGAAGTAGAGGATGTGCATATAGTGAAAGAGTTTCCTAATGTGTTCTCTACTGAGTATTCTATGCCTCCTGATAGGTAAATCGAGTTTTGTATTGACTTACTTCCAGGTACTACCCCGATATCTGAGTCACCTTATAGAATAGCTCCAGCAGAATTAAAGGAGTTGAAAATTAAACTGCAAGAGTTACTTGATAGGGGTTTCATCCGACCCAGTGTATCACCTTGGGGAGCTCCTCTGTTGTTTGTAAAGAAGAAAGATGGGTCCTTGAGACTATGCATCGACTATAGAAAACTGAATCAGGTGACTGTAAAGAACAAATATCCTTTGCCTCACATTGATGATTTATTTGATCAACTCCAGGGGTCAGTTGTCTTTTCAAAGCTTGATTTGAGGAGTGGGTATCATCAGTTAAAGATTCACTCAGAAGACATTCCTAAGACTGCTTTTCGTAGTAGGTATGGTCATTATGAGTTTCTTGTTATGCCTTTCGGGTTAACAAATGCTCCAGCTGTTTTCATGGATATGATGAATCGGGTTTTCAAGCCTTATCTTGATTGTTTTGTGGTTGTGTCCATTGATGAAATCCTGGTTTATTCTAAGTCTTGGGAGGAGCATGAGCAACACTTGCAAATGGTTCTATCTATTCTTCGGGAGAAGCAATTGTTTGCAAAATTCAGTAAGTGTGCTTTTTGGCTCGATGAAGTTTCTTTTCTGGGACATGTGGTTTCTAATAGAGGTATATATGTTGATCCATAAAAATAGAAGCTATTGTGAATTGGAAGAGGCCAGAATCAGTTACAGAAATTCGAAGTTTCTTGGGGTTAGCTGGGTACTACAGAAGATTCATTAAAGGGTTTTCTAAGATTGCAACACCATTGATTCAGTTGACTCGAAAGAATGTGCCATATGTGTGGGATGACAAATGTCAAGTTAGTTTGAAGATTTAAAGAAGAGGTTGACCACCGCTCCTATTCTTGCACTGCCTAATGGAAATGATGAATTGGTGATTTATAGTGATGCTTCAAAAGAAGGCTTAGGGTGTGTTCTGATGCAAAGTGGGAAGGTAATTGCCTATGCTTCAAGGAAGTTAACTCCTAGTGAGCAGAATTATCCGACCCATGACATGGGCTAGCTGTGATTGTTTTTTTGTTACACAAATGGAAGCATTATCTATATAGAGAAAAGTTTGAGATTTTCACAGATCATCAGAGTTTGAAGTATCTTTTCTCCCAGAAAGAGTTGAATAATAGACAGTGTAGATGGATGGAGCTGTTGAAGGATTGTGATTGCACTATTTCTTATCATCCGGGCATGGCAAATGTGGTAGCTGATGCTATTAGCAGGAAGTCTTATGTAGCTTCATTGATGGTACGGGAATGGAAGATGCTAGAAGATGCTCGTGATTGGGGTCCTTATGAGTCGAGGCATGGGGCTGTATTTGTGAATATCAGAGTATTACCAACCTTAATTCAACAAATCAAAGATGCTCAGAAAGATGACCCCGAGTTAGTGAAGATAATGGGTAAAATCAAAGATGGAATATTTGAAGACTTTTCTCTCAGTTCTGAAGGAGTATTGACTTTCAGAGGTAGATTATGTGTGCCTAATGTTGATGGAATTAAACTTCAAGTTCTCGAGGAAGGCCATAACTAGAGGTATACTATTCATCCCGGGAGTACCAAAATGTATCAAGATTTGAAGCAACATTTTTTGTGGAACAACATGAAGCGCGAGATAGCGGATTATGTGTCGAAGTGCTTGACTTGTCAACAAGTGAAAGATGAACATCAAAGACCCGCAGGTTTGCTTCAACCTTTAGAAATACCGGAATAGAAATGGGAACATGTTACTATGGACTTTGTATCAGGGTTACCTCGTACTCAGAGAAAGCATGATGCAGTTTGGGTGATCGTAGACAGATTGACAAAGTCTTCTCATTTCCTACCTATTGAGATTAGTTATTCGATGGAAAGGCTTGCTACGTTGTATATTAATGAGATAGTGAGGTTGCACAGAGTTCCAGTTAGCATTGTTTCTGATCGTGATCCTAGATTCACTTTTCGGTTTTGGCAAGCATTTCAGAAGGCTTTGGGTTCAGAATTGAGATTCAGTACTGCTTTTCATCCTCAAACAGATGGCCAGTCAGAAAGGACCATTCATATTCTTGAGGATATGTTGAGGGCTTGTTCAGTTGATTTCTCAGATTCTTGGGATATTCATTTGCCTCTCGTGGAATTTTCTTATAATAACAGTTTTCAGTCGAGTATTGGGATGGCTCCTTATAAAGCATTGTATGGGAGAAAATGTCGTTCACCTATTTGTTGGGATGAAGTAGGGGAAGCAAAGATTTGGGGTGTTGACATGGTTAATGATTCAGTTGAGAAGGTTAAGCTTATTCGGGATCGATTGACTACTGCCCAGAGTTGTCAAAAGAGTTATCCTGATCACCGGAGGCGAGACCTTGAGTTTGAAAAGGGTGACTTTGTGTTTCTGAAAGTTTCTCCAAAGGTGGGAATTAAAAGATATGGGAAGAAAGGTAAACTTGCTCCTAGATTTGTCGGTCCTTTTGAGATTTTGGGAAGAGTTGGAGATCGAGCTTATCATCTTGCGTTGCCTCCTTCTCTTGACAAGATTCATAATGTGTTTCATGTTTCGATGCTTCGTAAGTATGTTTATGATCCATCTCATGTGTTATCTGAGATACCTGAGGATATTGAACCCAGTATGTCCTATGAGGAGCATCCAGTTCAGGTGA
This sequence comes from Campanula takesimana, assembly GCA_026119855.1. Lineage (NCBI taxonomy): Eukaryota > Viridiplantae > Streptophyta > Magnoliopsida > Asterales > Campanulaceae > Campanula > Campanula takesimana. Next base: position 205,396 of record JAOWBW010000536.1, read on the forward strand.
TTGATTCTAAGGTTCAAGAATTGAGAACTAAGAGTATTCCTCTTGTTAGAGTTGTGTGGAGAAACCATAATGTGGAAGAATCAACTTGGGAGCTTCGAGAGGAAATGGAAAGGAAATATCCCTAGTTGTTTGACTGATTCGGTGAGTAACCCTAAAATTCGGGACGAATTTTCTTTAAGGGGGAGTGATTGTAACGACCCCAAAACCCGTCCCAATTTATTTTATATTTTTGGAGATTTTAATTTGACATTATGTGTGCATTTTATGTGTTGCATCATATTTTATGACTTGCATATATTGTTTGATTAATTGTGTTATTTACTCAATTAGTAGTAATAATAGTTAAGGGAGTTAATTTAATTAGTTTAATCTTTAAGGGGCTTGAGTGTAAATTGGAATTCAGGGGTTTATAGGTTCAAAGTGGAAGTAGAGGGGCTTAAGTGAAAATTATAAAAATCTTCTCATACTTATCCCTCCCTCCCTCACTCTCTGCGTTCACATACATATTCCCAAATTCATTTTTTCCTGGTTAATGAAAGAAGAAAAGGTAAGTCTCATCCTATTTTAATTTCTATCTTTTTAATTACTTCTCCATTTTAAAAACTAATTATATAAAAAAGATCAGGGCGTTGAGTAGGTCATTTATACCCGATCAAATATTATTTATGCGATACTTTTTCCCGAAATAGGTAAGTTACTAATTTCCCTTTAAATGTTAAAATGGTCATCAATGTTATACTTGACACTTGTGATTGTTATTTTTGTGAATTGGATGATTTTTGTGATACTTGTAATTTTGGGACAAAGGAAGTATAAACCTATTGTGTAAAATGATGAAAGAAAATTGAAAGTAATGGTTTGAGATTGTTATGCATTCCTGGGTTTGTTAGTTGTTAGTAGAAAGTTTACTCCTACGCTTGAGACGGAGAATTATTAAGCCTGGGAAAGAAATGAGCTTTGGCTGGAAATAGCACCAGGCGTCCGCCTGGTAGTCTACGAGCTCCCGCCTGGGTAGATTAAGAGCCCGACCGGGTAAGAGTGAGAGCCCGACCAGGTATAAGAGTGAGCGCCCGCTTGGTACTTTCCGAGCGCCCGCCTGGTCTGCTGAGCGCCCCGCCCGGTTTAGTTTGAGCGCCCGCTCGCCCCTATTTTCAGAAATCTTCTTTTTGTTTGATTAAGACTAGGATGTATTCTTAGTCTAGGTTTTGGGTACTACTCCAGTAGACTAAAATGGTCATTGTGGAACACTCTAGTGTTTGAAATTGGTTCCTTTGTGAACAAATGTATTATGGAATGTGAATATGTGTTACATGGGGTATTGTTGAACATCTTTTGATGTGGTTTGGATTGGTTCATCTTTGTGATGTGTTTGGCTTGGTTCCCTACTTTGGAATCATTGCCCCCGGTTGTTGTTTAAGCAAGTATTCATTACTATGCTCGTGTTTAAAGTCCAGCTGGTACTTGTTGCGGAGTTGGACAGTGGTAGGGATTATAATGGCACATGAGCCAAGTTCATTGTAAGGCTTCTACCATTGGTTTCCCATTTTTAACCCCCTTCCTTGGGCCATGGATTGGGTTTGGGCTAGGTCTCCTTTGTGTGAGTTTAGTCACCGTTTGGGTTATGACTTTGTGTCATTTTTCCCCCGTTGTTGTTGTTGTTGTTGTTTGGTTCATGAACCGGTTTTAGCCCTTTGGTGCTGCTCAGTTGATACCTCTCAAATGGTTATATGTTTGATTCGAGAACCTTGGCTCAGTATCCACAGTTGAGTGTTTATTTCCGCCTTACGTGTGGAAAGATGAGTTGGCTTTGCCTATCATGTTACGTGCTATGTGAATGTTTATTGGCATTGTTCAATTATGAGTATCATTTCAGCATGTAACGTAGTTGCATTTTAGTAGCTTACTGAGATTCATTATCACCCTTTATTTGTTTACTGTTTTAGATAAAGGAGAGCCCAGGGGATAGGTCACTTCACAAGGGAGGACGTCGAAGTGGTGATTTGGGTAAGACATTTTGGGAAAGTAAGTTTGGTATATAAAGGCTACATTATGTAAATGTATAACCTTTTGGGTAGTGTACCTGTGACTTCATCTTTGTATCACCTTTTTTTGGAACATGTTGGTGATTTGTAAATTTGTAAGTAAAGTGTGTAATCCTTTGAGGCTAAGTACCTTGAGTTGTGGGAGTTTGTTTGTGTGGAATGAAATCAAGTTTCAAGTAAATGTGTTTGGTTATATGAAACTTTTATGAAAGTACATTTCGAAAAAATTTCCTAAAATGTTTTATGACGTCTTCCGTGCGTGTCCCGAACGTGGGGCCAAGTAGGACCACGGGTTGGGACGCGACAATGTTAGATCCGGGGTAAGGCGGAGTGTATGGAGCTTGAGTGGGAGGCAAGCTCTGAGGGGATTTGGTGTTTTCGCAAGGTTGAGGGGGTGGAGTTTGGTTGTGACTTGGAGGTTGGGTGGTTTCGACCCCTTCCTCATGGTCAGAAACCTCAACGAAGGACCCGTCCGTCTAAAATAAAACCTTAATGCCTTTTCGTCTCATTGACCCGACAAACCGGTCTCGTGCTTCCTCGTAGTGTTTCCTGGTAATCTCTTCCCGAGCCCTGGAGGCTTCCAAAGCTTGGAGCAAATCTTCTTTGGTTGGGCTTGTCTGACCATTTGCGGCATTGCTTTCCCAACTATTTTCCTCTGAGCCGGTCATTCCAAGGTTCCGGCGTTGAGGGATTGTAGCGGCTGAGGACCCCTCGGACTCAACGCGGAATAGGCGGTGACACGGTGCTCTTTTCCACTTCATTCTCGCTGCAGCAGACAGCATGCAACTTAGGCTCAGGTAATCATTGGGTGGATGCTCATGCTACAAATGGGACACGACCGCTAGGCTTAGACCTATGGGTGAAAGGTGAACGGGATCAAATGGCATCTCGAATCCATGGTTGTAGCCGACTTCTTGGAGGGAAACGGGGATTCATTCAAAGACTTGACCGGCTCCTTAGAAGATAACGGGGATCCTCCCAAGGACTTGACTTCCTAGGGGACTACTCCTAGGGATTTGATGAGAATCTCAAAAAGGGGACCTAGGGGATGACGCCTAGGGGTTTAACAGAAATCTCAACAGGGACCTAGGGGACAACGCCTAAGGGTCTAACGAACATCTTGGAGGATAACGGGGATCTATCCAAAGATTGAAGGGGGTCTTAGAGGATAACTGGGATCCGTCCAAAGACTTAACGAAATGCCTTAACGTAGGTCTTGGAGGATAATGGGGATCCGTCCAAAGACTCAACGAAATGACTTAACGGATGTCTTGGAGGATAACGGGGATCCGTCCAAAGACTTAACGAAATGCCTTAACGGAGGTCTTGGGGGATAACGGGGATCCGTCCAAAGACTTAACGAAATGCCTTAACGTAGGTCTTGGAGGATAACGGGGATCCGTCCAAAGACTTAACGAAATTCCTTAACAAAGGTCTTGGAGGATAATGGGGATCCGTCCAAAGACATAACGAAATTCCTTAACGTATGTCTTGGAGGATAACGGGGATCCGTCCAAAGACTTAACGAAATGACTTAACGTAGGTCTTGGAGCATAACGGGGATCCGTCCAAAGACTTAACGAAATTCCTTAACAGAGGTCTTGGAGGATAACGGGGATCCGTCCAAAGACTTAACGAAATGCCTTAACGGAGGTCTTGGAGGATAACGGGGATCCGTCTAAAGACTTAACGAAATGCCTTAACGTAGGTCTTGGAGGATAACGGGGCTCCGTCCAAAGACTTAACGAAATGTTGTTTGCTAACGCAAGAATGCGATGCGTCAAAGACAAGAAGCAAGAAAGGAGCAAACGCATGTAATGTGTGATTATTCATTCATTCAAGTTTACTTAAAAAGCATTTTTATTCCTACATGGTTGGAAAAGATTTCTCTTCTTTTTCGCAACTAATCTAAATCTTGGATCATTGGAGGCCATCACTATGCCTATAGACCCCTCGTTTTTCACCTGTCTTGCACACTCCCAAGGATGGACTGTCCCGGGCAAGGGTCCTATAGGGCCAGCGGCTTCTACCGACCGAAAGAAACGAACCTAAGGTCTAGTGCATCGTAAGGTTCCCAATACGTGGGCCATTCCAATCATGATTAAACCCCGGTTAAGATCGAGATTCGTCTTAGGGACTTAAGGGACTTCCGGTATAACCTCATCTTTGATGAGGTCTCTTGAATCTTATCCTTGGGCTTAAGGATGATTAGTATGAAACATTCATTAGGGCTTAACAACATGGTGTCACCCTATCCTTAATACATAACTTAGGTTAATTATGGATATCATTAACGTACAAGTCAAGGACCGGGTCGAGGACGACCTTGGTCACACTTGCTTTCATAAGGAGTCATGACTCGGGCATCAACTTGGCCATGATTAACCTTAGACATGCATTAGGGACGTGGTAACAAGAGCTAGACCAATAACCAACCGAAGTCACGGTATTTGTGTGTCATGGACAAGTGTGGTTGACTCGGCTCGGAAAGGGAGGTGGAATGGACTCGTGCGCGCTAGAAGGGAACAAGAGCGCCAATCAAGCTGCATCGTGGCATCTATCCCAGGTTTAAAGGGTATTTGGAACGTGCAAGGTCGAGTGCGCGTAGTGTGAAGCCATTCTATGTTCCCTTTTGAGTCAAAATAGAGATTTTTAATCCGTTTTAACATCATGAGCAATGTATGACCAACATATGAACATAATCAACAAATATGAGCAAGCATGAATAAGCTATTCACACAAGCAATCAAGCAAGAGCATATGAACAAAAAAAGCCAAAACTTGTACATGCAACAAATTGTGCACAACCAAAGAATCCTTTGAAGTCAAGATTTTCAAGGAAAACAATTCTTTTGAAAACCATTTGCAAAACAAGTTGCGCACAACAAAAGATTTCAAAAAAAAAGAAATTTTACAACAGGGGTTATGCACTAGGAGGCTTTGAAAACCCAATTTTATGTCCAAAAAGAACTTGTGCATAACCAAGCTTTAAAACCCAAGTTTTGGCTAAAAAAGAAGAAGGTAATGTGCACAAACAAATCTGTAAATTTGGAACCTGGATAAGAAGAAGCAAAAGGGACACAGAATGTTTCTGCCCTGCATAAAATTGTTAAATTTTGAAACATTCTGTTCCCTGTCCAACATAGCCGTACGGCTATAGCATCCTGGCAATTATTTTTTTGCAGTTTTTCAACTTCTGATTATCAAGCCCCAGTTTATTGCACATCCAGAACAGTTTCCACTCCAGAAGATTCAAACAGAAACTCAGCACACACGAAACAAACACAAAATTTAACGAAAAAGGGGGATGGGAGTTTGACCCACATAAAAGTGTCCTCAAAGCTTCTAAAAAGAAGTTTGCAAACACTTTACTCCCCAGCGGAGTCTCCACTATAAGGATCCCGCCCCCGCGCGGAGGATCGCGACAAGTATGGGGGCGAAACGCCAAACACGGTTATCTCACAAAACATAACGGAGTCGCCACTTTTGTTAATTATTTAACCCAACAAAAGAAAAGGTTAGAGATTCTATTAGTTCGGAGGTCAGGTTACGCCTTGGGAAGAGTTTCACGTCACCCAAGTCGCCTCGGATAGGACCGAGTCTCCCTAATGTTAGTTAACGAAAGTGCATGTGTGTGTGTGTGTGTGTGTGTGTGTTTTCAAAATGGGAGAAACTGACTGTTTTGGCAAAACCAGTTAATTATTTAACAGAAAAGGTTTATTTTGCAAACTTTTTGGTCAGAAAAGGAAGAAACTGGAAAATGCCCTCCCTGGCCAAAGTAGGCGTACGGATGGGGAGGGCTCTCTAGGGAATTTTTACAGTTTCTCAGAAAACAGTCCAGTTTCAGCCAAAACAGAGTATCTTTGCTGAAACTGGACTGGAATGTTGATTTCCAGTTTATGATTAACAACAAAACTTTAAAAAGTTTATTCCTATGCACTTTGATCATCAAAGTAACCCCAACAACAAAGATTTAGGTGTGATCAAAGGCAATCATTGGAAAGATTTATGAAAAGTTGATGAACATGGCATTTAGACCAAAATGACCATTTTGGTGGATAAAGATTGAAACTTTACCACCAAAATGGACTTATTATACAAGATTAAACCCTTAGGGACAAAAATATAACATAAAGATCAAATCTTTATGTCCCATACTTGGTGATTTATGGCTAGATCATGGTTGGGAGGATAAAGATTGAAATTTTATCCCCCAATCATGACTCTTATGGCCAAACAAGAACAACATCAACATAAAATTTAACAAATCATGATCATCCTAGGTTTTATCCCATAAATCACACACTAGGTGTGAAGGGGGCCTTGAATCACCTCATGATTTGGATCATATACATATATAATCATAATATATATAGCTTGGAAGGCCAAGACTTGTATAATATATAGATATAGTGCTTGAAAATGGACAAGACTTGCAAGAAATGTAAAGTGCTTGAAATGGACAAGACTTTGAAAGAACAAGAAGAAATAATACAAGATAAACAAGTAATATGAACAAAAATAAAAGAGTGTTTGAGATGAAGAAGAAGATGGGGAGAAGGAGGCTTCACCTATTGTGGTTATGGCATATCTTCCTCTCTTTTCACTCAAATGTATATATCACTCACTTTCTGCTCTCAAACTGGCAGAGTTTCAGCTCACAAAACGTTTTCTCCCCCCTGAAATGATCAACATGGGGTTCAATTTATATAGGCTGAGGGTGCCCAACATAGCCGTACGGCTAGGGACCTCATGTGCCCAAACCATCCGTACGACTCGACTTAGCGAGCTTCTGGATTTTTCCAAGTTCAATTCTAGTTCAGTCCTGGAATATCAAGTTTATCCTAGTGAGGTCCTGGCCTATTGGTTTATCCCTAAATGGTACCAAGAATTCCTCTAAGGTAGGTCAATTTCAGATTGGGGTACTTACAGATGGTGCTCCGGGTGGACATCCTCGGAAGAGGTCTCGAGGTGATGCTAGTGGATCGGCTTCTTAGTTTCTGCATTTTGTTAGCGTAGAGCACAGACAGTAGCATAGTATATATTGATGGATGACTGTATAAACATTTATGTACTATGTAATATGTACAGTAGCAAGTAGCACGTAGAATAACAAGTAGCGTGTAAATAACATGTAAATATCATGTAAATAGCATGTAATCAATCTAGGAGCGCATTGCACAGGCCAAGGGTACCCTAGTTAGGTTAATAAACTATTTGACTTCTATTGGTATGAGTTGCCTAAAGGAGATTTAGGGCTTTGACCTATGGGAGACGGGACGCAAGACCCAAGGGTATCCTAAGTTGTAGGGTAGATGGTGTAGGATCGATTCAATTAGAACATCACGGGGATGAGACAAAAGACATTTTATAATATAGTGGAGACCGAGTGTGCGGGTTTATAAACAATGTGTCGTGATAGAAAACACTTTTTGAAAATTTAACGACTTTGTAAAGATGCCTTATGATTAATTACCGCCTAATTAATTCAAGTAATTGTCCTTCATTGGATTCGTTGATTAGGTTAACCCTTCGGGTGAGTGAGACTTCATCGGGTTGCCGGTGATTTCTGAGTAGCCAGGCAGTTGTCCTAACTTTGTTTGGAGAAGCCCTAGTTTTAATGGGGGGTCTTTGAAAGAGGTGAGCCATGTTGAGCGCCGGTGGAGAGAGATGACATTTTGTGGGGAGTAGCCTTGCTGGAGAGTGATCTCACTTGAGCATCGGTAGTCAGTCCGGTTGCATTGGGGCAGCCCCAGTTTGGTGAGGTCATTAGAAAGAGGTCATCCATGTTGAACTTCGATGGAAAAAGATGATTTTCTGCGGGGAAAGATTTTGTTGGAGTACCGGTAGTCGGACAAATTCCATTGAGACAGCCCCAGTTTGATGAGGGTATAAGGTGGGGGACTCTACCTCCTTTTAGACGCACCCTATTTTTTTCTCTAAACCGCCCTTGCGGGTTTTCAATCTAGGTGGGTATATTCTTTTAGCGTCGTTTTTTTTTTTTCAGTCGACTCAAAAATTAAACAAAAAGACTGAATTATACAGACGACTTGCAGGAGCCCTTTTTTGTTATAGTGAGAGAAGAGAGAGAGAGAGAACAAGAGAGGGAGTTCTCGCATTTAGGCCCTACGGGAAGTATGTGTATAAAAGGAAGGAAGCCCCTGCTTGACAGAAATTAGTGTTTAGCTCTTTCCTAGATTGTAGAATAGAAGACTTATCGAGACATTTGAAAATTGTTTTATTCAGAATTGTCTTTTGATTGCTCGAGAATGGACCTCATTGATTAGTTACGTATTTTATGATTATGTTTTAGACAAGTAGTCTCGAAATAATAAACGCCTTGATTAATCGAGAAAGAGAATAGAAATTATAGTGTATGGGGAAGCGAGAAACGAATGAAAATTGGCTCGAGGTGGGTTGCGTATATTTTGTGGACCGGACCATGAGGTTGCCTACGTTCCTCTCAGTGTAAAAGGCTCAGGTCCGCGTAATTCGAGGATGATCCGGTTGATGATGCCGGGCTTGAGTGGTGATCTCTCCATTGTTGTTTGTTGCTTTGTACCGCTTTGTTCATAGTTGTTGCTTCGGACTGCTGCCGTCGAGTTGAGTCAGATTCTTTTGAAAAGAAAGGAAAATAGAAAATAAGAAGTGAAAAGAAAGCGGGACTTTTACTTTTCTATGATGATAGCCCCTTCTATTTTTCTTTGCTTTGATTTATTTCTTTGTGCACACCCTTATTTTTGCCTAGGCCGCCCTTGCGGGTTTTCAACCTAGCGGGCTTCTTTTTTGTGCATTTGCTCTAATTTTTGCCTAAGTCGCCCGTTGTGGGTTTCGACCTAGTGAGCATTGTTTTTTTTTATATATATACATTTACATATTGAAACGTTGGGAAAGGTGAGCCCCTAGTTCGCTTTCGCCTTTAGGCGGTAGAAGTTGTGGATGGGGGTTGAATAGCCCCTTGCATTTTGTTGACATCGTCGAGGAGGACAGACAGCCCCAATGCATCGTCATGTTGTAGTCACGACGGGAAAGGACATCCTTTATGATTGTGCGGACACTTCTTCGATGGTGAGCATGTCTGCAGTCGTCGTCTCCTTCGTGGGAAGATGGAAGCGTATATGAGGAGTATTTAGAGGGTGCACAAAATGGGTGTACACGAGAAGAGTATATATGAAGAGGGTGTACACAGTGGGTGTACACGTGAAGAATATATATGAAGAGGGTGTACACAGTGGTTGTATACAAGGAGTGTATATATGAAGAGGGTCTACACAGTGGGTGTACACGAGAAGAGTATATATGAAGAGAGTGTACATAGTGGGTGTACACAAGGAGTGTATATATGAAGAGGGTGTACACAGTGGGTGTACGCGAGAAGAATATATGAAGAGGGTGTACACAGTGGGTGTACACGAGGAGAATATATATGAAGAGTGCATACAGTGGGTGTACACGAGAAGAATATATGGGGGGGACATATAGAAAAGAGAAAACGATTTGATTGATCAAAGCGTTTGTTATTTTGAGACTAATTGTTTGTTAAGTTATGTATGATGGTTTGTGGGTCCATTTACCTTTTAATGAGTCTTTATTAATGAATATATTTGCGATTAATTCGTCATATAAAGATATAGCAATCAATTGTCAATTAAGATTAATACAATTTTCATGGAATTGATGTATATTGCAAGACTATGTCTCAAGTCTAGAGAGAAAAGAAATAAAGACACTTTTATTAAAGACTCGAATTGACTAGTCTGAGGTGGACTTTAACAATCTAACTAATGTCCAGAGTGGACTTTTGCTAGTAAAAATAAAAGACTGTCCGAGGTGGACTTTTGACTAAAAGACTCTCTAGAACCTACGAAGACTGAAAGACTCTTTTTTTTTATTATTTTATTTTTTTAGAAGGAGGTAGACCCGGTGTAGCTTCTTGCTTGCTCGGACTTTGCTTACGCCCATGCATTCCTCTGGCGGGTGATGGTTCCGTTATCGATGAGGCTTTGGATCTTTCTCTTCAGATGGAGGCACTTTTCGGTGTCATGTCCAATGTATTGGTGATACTTGTAGTACTTGGAGGGATCCAAGTTTTGTCTTGCTGTGAGCGGTTTGTAGTTGAGTAGAAGAGACAACTTGCCGGCTTGAATTAGACTTTTCAAGCATTTGTCTAGCGGCATACCCAAATCATCGAACTCGCGTTCGTCTTTCTTGTCACGGACCATCTTGAAGGGTAGCTTAGGCACCGGTATTTGCTGATGAGTAGTCATATGAGGTATTCCAATGGGAGAGTCTGTGGTGGCCCATACATTTGAAGAGCGTATGGGCGTCGAAACTGAGCATGAGGGAGAGTGCGGTTGAGGTACTCGTAGATGCCATAAATGTTGGACCAGAGATGTTCCTCAGTGTCCTCTAGAGCTTTGTACACCACCTTCTGGAAGCGGTCTGTTCACTTGAGGAGAACAGTCTCGAAGAAGGCTTCTTGTTCATCGAGAAGAGTTCGGGAGAGGGTTGCTTGTTCTCTGAGGATAGTCTCATAGTGGGCCGCTTGCTTGTTGAGGATGGTCTCGTAGAGGGATTCTTGCTTGTTGAGAGCGGTGTCAAGATGGACCGCTTGCTTGTTGAGGATGGTGTTGAAGTGGGCCATTAGTTCATTGAGAGTGGTGTTGGGGTGGAGAGTTGTCTCGAGACCTTGAGTGGTAGCTTCGGTTATGACTGTGTTTATCCCTTCGGTAGACATGATGTAGGAATATGTAGTGGTGGTGGAGAAGTTAAGTCTTTGAATTAAATTAGACTCATAATTAATGACAAGGCATTGTTTATAAAATCATTTTTTATGAAAAGACTCGATCTCCGTATTTTTAAAATGTTCTTTGAATGAAAAGACTACAAGTTTGACCGGGCTGGTAGCTGCCTAAGTTCCTCTCGATGTGAGAAGCTTAGGTCACCGTAGTTCGGGTTTAATATAACGAGTGATGGAGTGACCGCGGGAGGTCGGTGATTTTGAAAGTCATAAGTATATAGAAGATGACCGTAGAGGTCTGTGACTTTTGAAAACCATAAGTATTATAAGACGACCATAGAGGTCTGTGACTTTGAAAACCACAAGTTTTATAAGATGACCGTAGAGGTCTGTGATTTTTGAAAACCATAAGTTTTATAAGATGACCGTAGAAGTCAAAATGAAAGGGAGATGACTCGGTCCTTGGTCAAGATAACGGGTTTGACCTAGATGGGTCGAGAATGACGGTGTGACTTAGACGGGTCGAGATGTCGGTTAGATCTAGACGGCTCTAAGGTTTGACTAGAGTTGACCTAGGGTAGACACACATAACATGATGAATGATTTTAGTTAAGATTAGGATTACTTGTTTTGATAAGTGTTCTTAACTCGATCAAAGTGCATGGCTTTAGAAATGAACAAGGGATTAACCTCGACCGCTTCACAAGTGAGAACGACGAGTTAGATAGCCCGGGTGCCACGAAGATAGAGGCGACAGGATCACCAAAATCTGTGCACTCAGTGGAGTATCCAGTTGGGTGTGCAGTGTGACACGGACTAGTGGTAGTGTGCCATTTGATTACGTATTTTACGATGATATGCAATGCAAGATAGAGTTCTACAAGCATAACAATTCAAAGTAATAGCATTTAAGCATAAAGTGAACATAATAGAGTAGATCTAGAACATTTAAACATGCTATAAACACATAAACCTGCAGGAAATCGTTAGAAACAGATTTGCAGAAAAGGGGTGCGCGGGGCAGTTAGAACACACACAAAATTACGAAATTTATGAAAGTTAGACCCTCTTAAGTTTTGAAAAAAGGTTTTTCAAAAACAAGTCCCCAGCGGAGCCGCCACTGTGAATACGTGAGTTTGAAATCGAGAGTCGCCACGTTGTTTTATTTGATGTTAAAACATTGAGAAAACCATTTATGAGAATAATAGGGTTCGGGGGTCAAATTACAATAAGAGAAGAATATTCATGTTATCACTCCTATTGCCCGACGAATCGGTCTTTCTATCATGATCAATGTGTGTGTTAGTGTTTGAGACCGAATCCGAAGATTGCCTACATTCTTCTCATCATGAGAAGCTCAGGTCGGTGTAGTTCATTGATGAATTAGAATGGGGAGAGATGAAGCGGGATCATGCATATAGAGGGGGAAGATTAGGGTTAGAAGTAGTTCCTAGATCATATTAGGGTTTGATGAAACCCTAGGATCATCATCGGCTATGGCATGTGCACATAAATAGGGATTACAATCCTAGATCTAGCATATTATGTATGTATGTGACGTAAATCTAGTATTATAATAATAACATCATGAATACATATGAATGAACACATAAACATGAAGATCGCTACCCTAAATATGGCATATATTATGAATCTAGACTAAGAACATGAAGAACGCATGAAGAACATATGAATATGGATGCATAAACATAATGAAAACATGCATAATATAGATCTAGCCTAAGAACATAACAAGAACATAATAAGAAAAGTAAGAAGACTTACCTTGATCGGCAATAACTATGATTGAAGCTTCTTGAAGATTCGAAAAGGCTTCGAGGGTGCCGAAAAGGCTTAAACTAAGAGTTTCCTCGTCAGTTTTGGCTGTGGAACTCGTAGAATGAATTGTGTATCGAAATAATGAACTGAGGTCAGCTATTTATAAGAAAACCTGACCCGGGAAGAGTGGCCGCCCGGCCGGGGAAGTGGCCGCCCGGCCGGTCCAGTAGATTGGCACAATTTTTTAGGTGTGTCTATCTGGACTCTAGAGGATGATCAGATAAGCCAATCTTTGATCCCTCATCCGATCAGTCGTTTTATCTGGGCTTTTCGGGAAATCCTGGATAAGTCCTGCGCGGCTCGTAAATACCTGGGAGGTCCCTGTGAGTTCTAGAATGCCTAATAACTCATTTTCAAGTTGGGTACTAACACAGAGTAGCCACTGTAAGATACCCGCGGGAAAATGCGAATGGTTCCCTCAAGAATCAAACACAGTACTTAAACGAAAAAACGGAGTCGCCACGTTAGTTTAACTTTAAACCCAAACTTAACGAAAAATGGTTAGAGACAAAGGATTCGGAGGTCAGGTTACGCTTTGGGAAGAACTCAACCGGTAGTTCACCCAAAGTGCCTCGGAAAAACCGAGTCTCCCTAAGTTTGTTGACCAAAAAAATGTGCAAGTGTGTGTGTGTGTACTTTGAAAATGGGAGAAACCGACTTGTTTTTAGAAGGTGATTTTGGAAATAAAATGTAGGCATGTTAATGCCCTTTAGTTTTTTTGATACTTTAAAGAGACAAAATATAATGTTCATCCAAGTAAAATAAGGTATTCTTGGGGACGAACTTTAATTAATCATGGAAAGGATTAATAAAGTCAAGAGGGACGACTAATACCTTTATTTGGATGAGACCACAATTTGGGTGAATAAAGATGATCAACTTTATCATCCAAGTAAGGTAATCATTACAAGATTAAAATAAATAAATGCTTTTCTTGGACAAATCATTACTTGGATGAATAAATAGTGTGGCTTTATCATCCAAGTAAGATAAACAAGAAAATATTTGAAATAAAGACTTTTAAATGGAAATAAATATTAAAGATTAAGACTTTAAATGTAACAAACCCTATCTCCTTTTAGTTCATCATTTTAATGCACTATTGAAGTGCAAGATGAAGGTTTTAGGATCATGTGGGTATTTGGATCCAAGTTATATAAAGATTACATGAATAAATAAAGACTTGTAAAATAAAGACTTGTAAAATAAAGACTTGTAAATGTAAATGACTTGAATGTAAGATGACATAAATATAAATAACATAAATGTACAAGGCTCTCTCCAAGATGTGCAATGGATCACCAAGCCAAAATTAAAGACATAAATGTAAATGACATAAATGTAACAAATACTCCTCTTCACTTAGTTCATCATTTTAATACACCATAAAGTGTAAGATGAAACCATTGGGATCATGAGAGTACTTGGATCCAATCATATACATATATAAAGACTACATTTTTAGGAGCAAAAAGAGGAACAAAGATAATATTCCAACAAGAAAGAAAAAAGAAAGAGATGAAGATGACAATAGAGTAAATATTCAACCTTTAAGCAAGATTGGGGTAAATCAATAATTGATTGACCCAAGTTTGCATTTTTTTTCCTTCTTTACTTAGAGATCTTGGACTCTAAGATTTCACTTAAAATGGATTGATCACCATTTTCACAAAGAAATTTTCTTCATTTTGGAGAGAATAAAATTTTAGAGAGTAACTTTAAGGGAGAATTCTTCCCAAATGAGAGAAGATGACCTCTCTATTTATAGCATGGATGGGGGGCTTGTTTGCAAATTAAAGTTACATTTTGGCCCTTCAACTATTGGCTTGTTACTTGCTTAGGGGCTAGGAAAAAATAGGATATTCTTTGGTCACAAATTGGATCCTTTTTTTGTCACAAAATGGGTTGAAATTAGATCATTTTTGTGCACAAAATGGGGCATTTTCGGATATTTAATGGGCTGGGGGGATTCAACGGTCCAGATCAGATCTGGGTAAGCTTTGGGAAGATCCAACGGCCACTGGTGCGCCTTCTAGAAGGCTGAGGTGCGCTGGAGGGTGGGTGACGGACGAATAGGGGCGCGACACGTGGAGGCTGTGAGGGTGAGGGAGACAAGGTGGAGGTGACCGGCCAATCAGAGCAAGGCGTTTGGGGCCTGGTCAGCGCGTTCGCCACACGCGGGTACAAGGCGGTTGGAGAGCGAGGAGGGAGTGACGCGTGGCGCTGGCTGTCGGCTGGTCCTGGTGCGTCTTTAAGAAAACGCACAATGGATTGTGCGACCGTTCCTCCTTGGGCGATTTTCCAAAAATTCCCACAGAGTCCTTTTGGACTTTGTGGGGAATAAACTAGGATCCTAGCTTTCTGGAAATTACCAGAAGGTCCCTCCCTTTCTAAAATATTTTAATTAATGCCTAAAACACCCTTTAAACATTATAATGACCCAATTAAGTCCCAAATTACCCCTTAACTCTGCAATTTGATTATTTGAGAATAGTAATCCGGATCGGGGTACTTACAGTAACGTTTGAATATGTCAAACGTAATGTTCATCAAATGGAAGACTGTAATAATCTCAGGTCTAAAGATTCAAGTGATATAACTATATGAGATCTAATTATGACATTGTGACCATGACATAAATCTCATACGGGTCAGTCCAGCATTTGTTCTCCAACAAGTATCCATAAGTTTAATTGTATCCCATACACCATAACCATCATATGATTATCTATTAAACTTATACTAACAATTAATTATAATTATCATGGACGGGGATTATTATAATAAACATGCAAAGGATATAATAATCAAACATTCAATATCTTTATTAAAACATAATCAATAGATAACATTAATCGTTCTCATAACGTGCCTAGAGCATACAACACCAACACAATCCACCCAACCGGGCTTATCCAAAACCTGCAACATAACAAGTACACCAATATACCCAACAGTTCATGAACCCAACTAAGGTAAACTCATCCCATGAATTACATGCATACATACTACATAAAGCATAATACAAGAAATAAAGTGTTTATACAGTCATCCATAAATGTATACTATCCTACTGTCTCTCCTATGCTAACAACTACAGATCTAAGAAGCAGATCCACTAGCATCACCCCGAGTCTGCTTCCGCGAAGGAGGATGCCTATCGGTGGGTGCACCATCATCGTTACTGGAGGGAGGAGAGATACCGTACTCCTCTAACTTCTTGTGGAGTCTCCTGATGACTGCCCGCAGACCTGACTCGCGATGAGCCATAGCCTCATATGTCTGGTTTGTCACCTAAGGAAAAGGCAACACAGTTACATTAAAACAGGTCCAAATAAGACAACGGCTAAAAGCAGAAACGAGATGAATGGACAGAGAAGATGAAATACATACACTGACATGGCTCGCCGGGATCTGGAACTCCGAAGCTATCTCACCCGCCTCATACTGTACCCACTGAGGGTTACCCCTATCATCGGCATAATCATACAAAGGAGCTCCGAAAACCCAATCAAAAGAAGGACCAGCTGGGCCCTGTGTCACTGGCTCGACATGTCTCTGCCCCATCTCTCTCAGCTTCTCCTCAATCACAGCTTGAGGCCCCCCCGAGGAGTGTCCTAGAAAATTTGTCATACAAGGCCCCCACCACAACATATTGTCTAGCATTAAGGCCTACTGTCAGCCTAACCCGGTCATGCAGAGACGCCAGATCAGTTATAAACCGTGGAGGATCCACTGGAACCTGGTAGGCACTGTCTGCTCCATGTTGTGCGTATACTCTCTCACCAAGATAAAGGGCGTCCCCGCTATAAACAATCATCAGCCTCCTCTAGCCAGTCGCCTCAAGCTCCCCTGCAGCAAGCAACTCAAAATCTAACTTCGCCCACGGGTAGAAAGTCATGCCTCTCGGTCGAGGTCCTCCTAAAATGGTCTTCAACTGGGTGCTGGGTGTAAGAATAGTGCCAAGAAGTCACGTCTCCTCTACTCCTGCAACCCTGCACCCATCGACACATGGCAGGATAAGTGGATCGAGCACTAGTCATTCCGAACCGACTCAATGCCAGAATATCGTAAGCCCAACACTGTATGGAAAAGTTATGAGATATATTCAAAAGTCATCGACAAGGTAAAAAGACTGAAATCAGAAACAAACAAACAAACAAAGAAGGATACCTCCAACGCAAAATGCAAACAGTCAACTGATGCCGACTGTGACCTATAGCTCCTGTCCAAAGAACGATACAGCTCAGCTAAGCCCGCCGCTCCCCAAGCAATCCTGCTCACTGCATCCAAGTCGACTAGGCATTCTAACAAGGGAATCATCGCTGTAGTACCGGTGTTAGAAAAAATGGTATGAGAAAGGCCGTACCAAATGAACACCCGGACAGCCACCTCGGTGTTACCACCGCCGGCCTCAAGATCCACCAGCATCTCCTCATAACGCCTCTTCAGGCCCCCGATACATACACCATATCTGCTCCTAATGTCTGTGCATTCAAACCCAATCAACGCCTGAAGTTTACCTTCGCCTTCCTCGGCCAACAAGCCGTCGTCGCCCCAAACAGTTCCACCAGTGAACCACAACCCGGTAAGAGCGGTGAAATCTGATGGATTCACTGTAACCTCCCCCTAACTGAAATGGAAGCTATGGGTGGTGTCCCACCAATGCTCCATCAACGCCATGACCAGATCATTTCTCTTGGTCAACTCTCCCTGACCGGACAAGCTGTCAAAGAAGAACCCCAAACCGGTGGCTCGTACCCTGTTCTGAACAACCTCGGGAGTCTTCTCCTATAAACTGTACACAAGAATACACAACCCCCTTGACTTCAGAGGCGGTACCACAAGCTGCAATCACAAACAGGTATGCACAGCTCAGGTATGCAATTAAATCTAGCAATTATTTCATAATATATACAAATATATGGACTGTTGCAACATTACTTTAAGAAATCCCACAAATTTCCTAACACATACACATCACATGTTACAAGACTCACAATCAAAACCCTAGCCAACCTAGGACAAGTCAATTCAAAATAGTCCAAGATTACAATATTAACGGACAAAATGCAAATTCACTCAAAACAAACTTTTTCAATGAAATACCCGCATGCATTGTCTACCCATACTATAAACAAAGTCAAACAACACAATAACGACTTAAAATAAGTCAAACCAAGTCAAAATCAGTCCAAAGATACAGCATTTTTGGATAAAGCGCAACTTAACACAAAAATTGCGTTTTTTCAACAAAATCACCACATCAACGCATTACCCACGCTACAATCAGCTTCAGTTTCACAAATACACAATTAATTTGGGTCAAAACCAATACATTACACAAAATCCCCAAATTTAGGACTTTAAACCCTAACTTTCAAAATCCATTCAAGGCTCAACAGAAATCAAATTACTTGCATAGAAATGTTCACTGTCAGTTTCTTACCACTTCCCCGACCGAGTAGAAGCAAGAATGGAGCCGTGGATGCGCGTAGAGATCCGATTGCTCAAAATGTTTGAGCTTGAGATACGGGACATTATACTTTTGCTTCGATGGTGCTTTGGGCGCCATTGGTGAACCTTTAACATGTCGCGACCCCGAACCCCGCGGGCCCGAGATCGCGAGCTGGACGTCGACTTAAACAATAAACTCTACAATAATGAAGATAAAAATTTCCTTTTATACCAAAAGAGGATAACACAAGGTTTTGCAAAACAATTTAACCACAACAAAATAAAACTAGTATAAACCCCATGAGCTTATACACCAAATTTATAAAATATACAAATCCTAATGACGTCAATGTTTGGTACAAATATCCCAAAAATGTTACACATTTATATAATGTAAACCCACCAATATCAACCTGCCCCAAAAGCTCGAACCCACTCGACGTCCTGTCTCGTGATCAGCGAGTCTAATCCTTTCCACCTGGGGGGGTTAAGGAAAAACAAAGATAAAAAGAAAGGGGGTGAGATAAATCTCAATAAGTTACTAATGCAACTACATGACATGCTAAGATGCAATAAGCAATAAACAATAATAAATCACATAGCACATAGCAATTGTCATTTAACAGATAGCAGCGGAAATAAACACAAAACAAAGGATATAGCCAAGGTTTTTCCAAACTGATATAACCAAATAAAGGTTGCTGCGCAGCTTCAATAATCAACCATCAACATCTTCATAATAGCATGAAAGCTGAAGAGAAATCCCCGGTACCGGATCCAATAACAAAATAATGTGCCACAAAGGGTGGGAGCCATGCCACAAAGTCATGCTCCAAACGTCTCAACCAAGACCGATCTGGAAGAGGAAAATAAGGGCAAAACAATGGTCGACACCATAATGGACTTGGCCGGTTCCATCACAATATCTCACATCGCCCGACACAACCACAAATACCAGCTGGACTTTCAAGTAAAAGCTAAGTAATAAAATACTCGCACGATAAACAACCATTGATTCCAAAGTAGGGAACCATACCAAGGAGTCACCAAGAAAGTGAAATGAACCAACAACACATAATTAAAGTGTTCCAACAATCGTAACAATGATAACACAATTCCCATATCACATTGACCACAAAGTTTCCATTTAATTCGAGCACTCAACCAAATTACTCACTCATCTCGAAGAGCTCAAGGAGAGCTTTAAAACGATAATTTATACGCCTAAAACGGAGTCCGAATGAGAAAGTTATGAACTATTGAAGATTGTCTGCGAAAGGTACAAGAGGAGGAAGCTCAGGACTTGTACAGAGGAGGGGGCGCACGCCCTAGGAGAAAGGGTGCGCGCGCCCTGGGGAATCAGAAGGTTTTGCATAAACACGCCCTATGGCATCAGAAGGTTTTCTACGATTGAAACAATGAGGGAGCGCACGCCCTCCAAATAAGGTGCGCGCGCCCTAGGTGATCAGAAGGGTTGTTTACAAAGGGGCATAAGGGTGCGCACGCCCCCTCCCAAAGGGTGCGCGCGCCCCCTTGCCCGGAGGGGCAATTTCCGGCCAAAATTCTGGGTTTCCTCCATTTTCAACCCAAAACTCAAATCAACCCAAACTTCACCATTCCAAGCCAAACTCCAAACTAACACTACCAATAGATAAACTAAAGTACCCACACCACTTGGAAGCCAAAAGAACTCCTAGAATAACATCTAAAGACCTCAATCAATGATGGTTCAAATACCAAATTTTCACAAAAATGAACAAAATGCAAATCACTCCCAAATCCACCCAAGATGCAATAAATGGCATTCATAACATCAAATAAACATGGAGTAGCATTTCTAGCATAAGATAGGGGAAAAGCAACTTACTTGAATTTTCTCAAAGTTGCCGGAACTCGAATATTTTTAGCCCTCTACGATCCTAACGACGATCTAAACAAGTTTCATGTTTTAAGAAATGAGAAATAACAAGAGGAAGATGGAGAAAATGAAGAGAGAAGTGAGAGAGAGAAACTTACCCTTTTTCTTTTGGAGAGAGAGAGAAATGAGCTGGGAGAGATGGTGAGGTGAGGGTGAAAGAGTAGGGAGGTGAGGGAGAAGAGAGGGAGTAGGAGAATTATTTCAAAATGTTACAATTAGACCCCTTCCCCATCTACTAACACAAATACTTACACTCCCTACTAACCATTAAGACCCAACAATACTACACTAACCCAAATAAAATGCTAGGCATAAATTATCATAACACATAAATTGCACACATAATTATTTAAATAAATAATAATTTAAATAAACAAATAAGCAAATAAATAAATGATAATCATTTATTACTAATAAATAGAGCCTAGTTTTCGGGTCGTGACATAACAAGCCTAGACAACCCCCTTTTAAATTTGTCGGAGTATCCCCCTCTAAACCGACGGTGACTCCTCTCCTTCTTCTTCTCCCTCAGTGATGTTTGGAGTGTGTGTGTGTGTGTGTGTCTGCAAATTATGTTCATGACACGCCCCCAAGTCCCGGGATTCCCTAATAGAACCTCGAACCTAGTGCGTATGACTAACAAGAAACGAGAAACTGGAATGACACCTGAATAAATCAACTGGTATCATATATATACTCAAGAGGAACGAGCTAAGATAGCTCACAACGAGTTCTATACCAAGAAATTTAAACCAAATGTGGTTATATACAAGTACTATACAAGTCTACCCAAGATACTGAGTCTAAACAACTGATACAAAATCGTCCTCACCAAAACTGGAAAGGATAACAATCCCCAACAAGAACAACCTGCAAAGTAGGCCCCTGATAAGTCGAGCCTCACAACGTATTACCACTTGCTTTCCTGGGGGGAAACAAATAAACAAGGAACGGGGTGAGATAAATCTCAGTAAGTTACTAGATACAAGTACATAGCATGTGATCATGTAATCATGCAAATCAAGAAGATTATCAAGTAATCATGCTCAAGATGTCATCAAGTAACAAGTATATGAGAGCCTAAGCCAACTCATCAAGTAGCTAGCACATAAGGCTAAACTATCACATTACAAAGGATATTCCAACCTTATTCCTCTCAAGTAAACCATTGTTGTCGTTGTTTATTGCAGTTGACAAATCACGATCAATCAAGTTGTTGTTGTGCAGTACACAAGAGGACCTGGTAACCAGTGTCACACTCGAGAACAAGATTCAAGACAAGAGGTATAGCAGTCACTCACAAGAACCAGATTCACAAGGTGTTCACGAGTTTAGCATTCACTTTTATCAGGCGTATTGCTCTAATAAAGGAAGCTATGCCCTTACTATGGCCTGTAGTAAGGGGTCAAGCGTAGATACATAGATCCCCGATTATCACTTAGCCCCAGCACTCGCGATAAGCGTAAACCTATATATCTCCGAACAAGCAAGGAGGACCAGCTGGAATCACACAAGAATGCACAAGTAATATTTACTTAAACTACGAGAGTAGAACTAAGTCCAAAACTAGTAGACTAGATCTTCATGAACCATGTAATCATGTGCTCACCAAATACAAGTACACGTACGCAATAATTGCGAATACAAATCAGCATAACAATGGCACATAATGTGTCCACGTAACACAATCAAGCCAAATTAGAGTCTATTAATAACCGACCCCAACCAAGTAGTAGGGTAAGTCATACTATATCACTTTGTCATATGCCATATTTGCATGTACATATTCATAAAATCTTTAACACATTAATGTCTATCACGATACCCTTACTTTCAAGTAGAGCCCAACATCTTAGACTCTAAGCACGTAGTCGAATAGGTCGTATTGTACCTAATCACAATCATATCTCGCGTATATGTATCGTTAATAATCGAATACATTTTCCAACACATTTTGTGTTCTATAATCATTGTTTTATGAATTATCTTCATATTACACTAGTCCTTATTTCTTTAGGAACTCAACTCAAGAACAGGATATCTTCTTTATACTTTATATACTTCATTGAGTATATGCACGATTAAAACCAATTACTAGAACATTAGTGCTTTATTCATAGCACTTTCAATACACACGTATTAGATTAGAGTATGTAGTAGAGTTGTTCATTCTCTATCTAGTTCTATATTCCAACTCTTTGGTTATTTATATCATGTATCAAGTAGTCAACAAGCCACATTCTATCAAGTGGTTATGTGCAAGATTTGCACATACACATCAAGGATAGTTCTAGCACGTTAGTGCTTGTTCATAGCACTTTCAAGTTCATTACCATACACACGTATTGGTTTCAAGTCATATACAAGATTTTATCATCTTACATTCAAGTTCTCAATCCAATTCTTTGGATGTTCAAGACATGTACAAGAATTAATTATCTTATACTCAAGTTATTATTCCAATCTTTGGATATTCAAGTCATGTACAAGATTTAATTGTTTTATACTTCAAGTTCAAGCTAAGTAGATGAGTTATACATCTCATACTTACAAGTTCTTAATCCTATACTTTGGATGTTCAGCTCAAGACATTGCTCTAGTGCCCCTAAGGTACACAAACATTGGAATCAAGACACATATAACACATTAGTGCTTGTTCATAGCACTTTCAAGACAATTAAAAGAGTTCTTACTCTTAGGCTCAAGTTCTCTATTCAAATCTTTGAATATTCATGTTCAAGACCATTATTCTGATGCCCTTAAGGTTCCACAATGCTTACTAGGACATCTTAGCTCCCTTGGAAGGTTCATTGGTTCAAGCAATTTTTGCTTGTCCCACAAAGGTGCACATCGCAAGATAAACAAGCAGGCGGGTACATTTGCTTTCAGCAAACACTCATTTCTTTCCCAGGCTTACAATTGTCCGTTCCAAGCGTAGGAGTATACTTTTACTAACATAATAACAATACCAAGAGTACCTAGGAGTGAAGTTTCATACCCAGGACACTATTTCAAGTTCATTTCATTTCTTTTACCCTCCCACAAATAATAGGATAATTTTCTTTTATTCCATTTAAATATTTGACCGTCCTAAAAGTATAAGTATAATTTTCTAATATACTAATATACTCATTTAGGGATACTTTCATTCATTTCACCGTCCCACAATTATAAGTATAATTTTTCTAATATACTTGTATAAACATTTAATCAATTTAATATTTCACCGTCTCACAAGTAGGAGTATACTTTACTAACACTCCAAGAACACACTTTTACATAGTCAGAACATTCTTTCAAGTTTATTTTCCTTCTTTTCTATGGAGATTTATAATACTCCCTCTGTCCCAAATTTACAAGTATCACAAAATTTAACCAAATAACGAAATTAACAAGTACAAGTACCAAGAATAACATATATGCATGTTATTACAAGCAAGGGGGAGCTAGTGATTTACCTACTCCGAAATCAAATTCACCCAAACTAATTTCTGTTCGGCAGGAAACGCTCTATTCAGCGCCACGAATATTTATCCGGGATCAAAATCAAGAACAGAGGGATAATTAATCGCGAGGAGTCGAGATTAGGGTAAACCCTAACTTTCTTCTGAGATAGAGAGAACGTACGAGAGAGAATTTGGGGATTAATGATACTGAGGAAGAGGCAACCCAAGTTTTATCCTTTGCAAGTTTCAAGAATTGCAACTAGGCCCCTCAAGTTCTACTTTGAGCAATTAAGCCCCTGAACTTTAATTTTCATAAATGACCCTAATGTTTCAACTTGGACCAATTAGGACCAAAACTTGCTCAATTAGTTAAATAATTAACTCAATTAAAATAGCATATAAATATGCAAGTCAAGAATTTATCAGGAATTAGGACGGGCGTTACACCCTCCCTTCCTTAAACAAAATTCGTCCTCGAATTTTACTGGTCGGAATTATAACACATATAATCAACAATTAGAACTCAAGAATAGCAAGAATATGGTATACCACACCATATTATCTGTCACGCCCCGGAATTTCTAAAATCCATAAACATAAAATTTACATAATGTACGTCTCCAAAATGCAAAATACCAAACCGGACGCGTGAATTCAACTATAAACCAATACCAACAAACAATACCTCAACGAGATTATAACTCGGAGACTAGAAACAAACGCGGAAGCAAGAACAACTATTAACAAAAATACCCAAAGTGCAACCGTATATACAAAACACTGAACGACTACGAACCCACAATAAAATGCGTAAAGGCTCCGAAGGGCAACTATCCCAAATGCGATCGACCTGCTCAGAAGATTCCCGCTACAACGGACATCTCAGTAAGTTACTAAATGCATCTACATGGCATAATATCATGCAAATCAACTATATAAATGAACAAGTAAATCACATAACAACAAATGAGAAAGCTCCCTATCGCCAACTGTCCCATACCAGTTGGAAATAACGACTAACTCATCATGCAGCACATAAGACTGAAGTAAACACGTTACAAAGGATACTGAGCCAAGGTTTAAACCAAAGTATATAACAGTTGCTGCGCAGCTTGGACCAATTCCAATCAACCAATCTTCGTGTTAGCATAAACAGCTGAAGACATCCAATCAACGTAGCAGCATAAGAGCTGAAGGAAACCAATCAACCCATCTTCATAGTAGCATAATAGCTGAAGAGAAAACCGCGGTACCGGAACCAATAATAACAAGGGGACGATGACACACAGTCAAAGCCCAAAACCAATAGCTATAATGCTCACAAAGGGCTAGCTCATCTCACATCCAAGGCCAATCTGGAGGAGGGTAATAATGGGGCAAAACAATGGTCAAGAATTATAATGGACTCAGCTCATTGCCATTATAATCTTTCGCATCGCCCGAAACAAACACAAATACCAGCTGGACTTTCAAATAAATGCTAAGTAATAAAATACTAGCACGGTAAACAACTAAGGATTCCAAAGTAGGGAACCATACCAATTAATCACCATAAAAGATGCAAACGATTACTCAAGAAGAGTTCAACAACAATAAACACAAGGAGTTTCTCATAAAAGAGTCCAACAACATTGACCATTAAAACATAATGATTCAAAATAAGGCACGTACCAAATACATCCTAAATATGATACCCACAAGTTAATCATAAAGAGCACAACCCAAACGGTCGCTCACAAATGGCACAATGACTATTACCAAAATGACCCTAAACAATTACTCATACAGATATACTAGGACTATGAACTCAACCATCTCATCACACCTGGAATTCCAAAGTAGGAAATCAAATGAATACACCTTAAGGTTAATCAAACCGTAAGTACCCAATTGCCAATTCACGCTTTACCTCCGTCCATAACAACCAATTCTAAACACCCCAAACGAATCCAAAGGGTTACTCTTATTAGAACATGATCACGACCGGACTAAACCCTACACTTTGGTGTTCAATACCAACCCTCTAGTTACTATAGGACATCGCCTGAAACCTAGACCAAGTCTTACTCGAAAATCAATTCGATTGGAACAATCACGAACACATCATAAGATGCCCAAACATTTCCAAACAATACTTGATCAAATTACATAACACCAGTGTTCACAAAGGAACCAATTTTAATTACTAAAGTGTTCCACGGTGCCCAACTAAGTCAACAAGAATAGTACTACGGAACCTAGACCGAGACTACACCTTGATCTTAAACCTCAACAATAAGACCACCATTTATGATCTGTAACCATGCGTCCAATAGAACCATTGCGTAGTACTGGAAAAGAGCTTTCTAACAATAGTTTACACGTCCAAAACGGAGTCCAGACGAAGAAGCTATGGTCTCCGGAAGATTGAACGTAAAACGGACAATTTTTATAAAGTGTTCGGCCGGACATTATGAAAAATCCCTGTTTTAGCTCCGAATTTCACTCATTTCGTTCTAAATCTTAGGACTACCTATATATACTTCTATCCTAACATTTAAAGACAAGAAAACTCAATTCATGTGCCTCTAAAACCCAAACTAAAAATACAACCTAGTCTTAAACAAACACAAATATGATTTCCAGAAAAAGGGGGCGGGCGGGCGCTTGGCAGGGGGCGGGAGGGCGCTCATTTCATCAGAAACTAAGGGTCAGGAAAAAAGGGTAAGTGGGCGGGCGCCTGGCTCGAACCGGGCGGGCGTCTGGTCGACGGCTGTGAGGGATTCTCAGCTGGGTTCTTTCATTTTCTTACCCAAACTCAAACCCAAAATCTTGCTAATTCATACACACCCAAAATCAACACTTCCAATACCCTTAACAATGTACTAAAACAACATATGAACTTCTAGGAGACCTAGATAACAACACTTAACCACACAAATCAAGATTAAATCTCAACATTCATATTATCACAACTTTTAACCAAAAACCCAAATAAATTCCAAATAATTTCTAAACTCAACCAAGAAGCCATGGATATCAACAAGAACATCAATAGAGTTAAAGATGAGCATTTTTAACATAAATGGGGGAAAAGTAACTTACTCGGATTTTCTCAAAGTTGATGGAATTCGAATATTCTTAGCCCTCTACGATCCTATCGACGATCTAAACAAGTTTCATTTTATGAGAATTGAGAAACAATGAGAGGAAGAGGACTAAAAAGAAGAGAGAAGGAGAAGAGAAACTTACCTCAACAATGGAGGAAATGAGGGAGGAAGATGCTGGGAGAAAATGAGGGAGGAGAGGGGTGATGGAGGGAGGTGAGGGGAAAAGAGGGAGTAAGTAGGATGATTAATTAGAATTTACACATAGACCCCCTCCCCTACACACTAACACAATAATCTTATACTCCCCACTAACAACTAAGACCCAACACTCCACACTAGCACAAATAACCAATTAAATGCTAGGCATAAAATATTATGAAACACAAAATGCACACATAATTATTTAAATAAATAAATAATTTAAATAAATAAATAAGAAATAATTAAATAATTAAATATTTATTACCACAAAAATAGAGGCGGGTTTTCGGGTCGTTACAATCTACCCTCCTTAAAAAGAATTCGCCCGCGAATTCGCTCATCAAACTTCACAACACGCGGTCACAATGAGGCGATAAAATATCGATTCTCATATAGCACTCATAATCCCAATCAAGTACCTATTAAAGGTTTCAGACATCGATTCCACTACTAAAATCACCTTCCCCATGTGAATAAACATATTATAATTATGACCCCTTTATTCCTCAACCCACTTGTATTAACTAATTTTTATCTTTTCGAAGAACACATAACCACTCAACATTGATAACTCATAAACATCATTTCTAAACTTGGTCCCACAAAACAAACTATAATTTGCTAAGGCAATATCGCTAAAATCACAACCATTCCCTAGTCACCAATAGCTCTTTTCATTAACCCGAACTTTAGAAACACTCTCCCGAATGATCAAGTAGCCACGGATACTTTAGTTCCGTCCCTTCCCGAATTTCCCATTATCCATTCTAAACCATCATATAGAAACTGTAAATAAGGCTTACAACATAATAATCTCTCGCACGGAACCTTCTTCAATCACTATCTTCACTACTAACAAAAACCCATACTCAAGTCAAAAATTGAAGAATCCGAACTTCTCTTAAACATAATTCTCGAGATACTACAAACTTGTCTTACTTACAACTTTAATTATACCGCAGAGATACTTCCATTAGAAAATCGCATACTTAATATTACATCCCAGAAATTCAAACATTAAACAATTTCGAGCTTACACGACTCATTAAACTATGAAAAGCTAAAGGAATTTCTCATCCTCCAAATGTTCACCGAGTGACTATATCTCCAAGGATTACCATTAAAGTGGCAACTGTAACGATCCGAAATTTTCACAACCTTTATTTTCATAAATATCAATATATTACAACTTACAACTCTAAAACATAGTACAATGATCGCTAATAATCCGAAATATTCAATAAACTGCTCCGTCCCAATACAAAATCATAGTATCCTTTAATATGCCCAAGTATCTATACTCAACTTCCTTTACGAATCCTTAATCCAAACGAGAACGCCACTAGGAAAAGATTCAGAACCAAGTGACAACTGTTTAACTAAGACCCAAAATGCCTTTAATATTGCCCGAGAATTTCTTACCTTCTCAAATTATGTTTGGTCCTTTAAACTTAACGCGCTTACCATTATTAATGATTATAACTTCCACAATATACTCATAACTCATTTTGCTTTAACTCAACTCCAGTCATGTACTAAAATGATTCCAAAAGTATCATAACTCAACTTCTTAATATCACTCATAATAAACTATGTATTTCTTCATACTAAACAATTCCGATGCACTCACGTGGATGTACTAAAAGTAAAGAAAAATCTCCTATCCAGAAATTCTCAAATTGAATCTTTAACTCTTTTAACCCAACCGATACTATATGTTCACTGATTCACCTATCAGTATCGTAGCTTACATCAACTCATCATATAACCCAAGTTCCCTATCGATCGAACGACATATCGCACCCAGTATAAATTATACCCAAGATTTCAAAATTAATATTGCCAACAGAGTAAGCTAAATCCCCAGCACAACCTTATAATAAAGATTTTCTGATTTTCAATATAGAACCTGAACATTATATATACTTAGTATGCTCCTAAACAAGTCAAACACACTAATATAGAATTATTCCCCACCTGTCGATGGCACCCAAGAAATTCGAGACGCCTTGAAAGCTGGGCCATACTACTTAACTCGTCAATATTCTGTATAGGTGACATAACCAATTCACCTTACCTCAATCAGTAGAAATCACGAAATTTCGTACTCGAGAATACACCTTAACATAAATCACTTAATAAGAACAAACATACGAACATAGCACAAGACAATTCCACTTTACGAGATAGGTACGTCCAAGCCTTCAAAACTCGCACTCTCGATTCCCAAGCCAACTAACCCCAATGGAACCAACGCTATTGACACCAATCCTATACTTGATATACCACAAGAGAAGAAACACTCGACGTCAATACCACGACTCATAACTCAACTAACTTCTACCTTAACCTCATACTTTCAAGAAAACTTAGTTTCTAAACCACTCAAAATCATAACACCCACGTATTGAAACCTATTCAATATCAGAGTTCTTATTCTCCTTCAAGATCTAAAACCATTGCTCTGATACCAACTGTCACGCCCCGGAATTTCTAAAATCCATAAACATAAAATTTACATAATGTACGTCTCCAAAATGCAAAATATCAAACCGGACGCGTGAATTCAACTATAAACCAATACCAACAAACAATACCTCAACGAGATTACAACTCGGAGACTAGAAACAAACGCAGAAGCAAGAACAACTATTAACAAAAATACCCAAAGTGCAATCGTATATACAAAACACTGAACGACTACGAACCCACAATAAAATGCGTAAAGGCTCCGAAGGGCAACTATCCCAAATGCGATCGACCTGCTCAGAAGATTCCCGCTACAACGGACCTCACAACGCTACCACTTGCTTTCCTGGGGGGGTTAAGGAAAAACAATTTGAAACAAGAAACGGGGTGAGATAAAATCTCAGTAAGTTACTAAATGCATCTACATGGCATAATATCATGCAAATCAACGATATAAATGAACAAGTAAATCACATAACAACAAATGAGAAAGCTCCCTATCGCCAACTGTCCCATACCAGTTGGAAATAACGACTAACTCATCATGCAGCACATAAGACTGAAGTAAACACGTTACAAAGGATACTGAGCCAAGGTTTAAACCAAAGTATATAACAGTTGCTGCGCAACTTGGACCAATTCCAATCAACCAATCTTCGTGTTAGCATAAACAGCTGAAGACATCCAATCAACGTAGCAGCATAAGAGCTGAAGGAAACCAATCAACCCATCTTCATAGTAGCATAATAGCTGAAGAGAAAACCCCGGTACCGGAACCAATAACAACAAGGGGACGATGACACACAGTCAAAGCCCAAAACCAATAGCTATAATGCTCACAAAGGGGCTAGCTCATCTCACATCCAAGGCCAATCTGGAGGAGGGTAATAATGGGGCAAAACAATGGTCAAGAATTATAATGGACTCAGCTCATTGCCATTATAATCTTTCGCATCGCCCGAATAAACACAAATACCAGCTGGACTTTCAAATAAATGCTAAGTAATAAAATACTAGCACGGTAAACAACTAAGGATTCCAAAGTAGGGAACCATACCAATTAATCACCATAAAAGATGCAAACGATTACTCAAGAAGAGTTCAACAACAATAAACACAAGGAGTTTCTCATAAAAGAGTCCAACAACATTGACCATTAAAACATAATGATTCCAAGATAAGGCACGTACCAAATACATCCTAAATATGATACCCACAAGTTAATCATAAAGAGCACAACCCAAACGGTCGCTCACAAATGGCACAATGACTATTACCAAAATGACCCTAAACAATTACTCATACAGATATACTAGGACTATGAACTCAACCATCTCATCACACCTGGAATTCCAAAGTAGGAAATCATAATGAATACACCTTAAGGTTAATCAAACCGTGAGTACCCAATTGCCAATTCACGCTTTACCTCCGTCCATAACGAACCAATTCTAAACACCCCAAACGAATCCAAAGGGTTACTCTTATTAGAACATGATCACACCGGACTAAACCCTACACTTTGGTGTTCAATAACAACCCTCTAGGTACTATAGGACATCGCCTGAAACCTAGACCAAGTCTTACTCGAAAATCAATTCGATTGGAACAATCACGAACACATCATAAGATGCCCAAACATTTCCAAACAATACTTGATCAAATTACATAACACCATTGTTCACAAAGGAACCAATTTTAATTACTAAAGTGTTCCACGGTGCCCAACTAAGTCAACTAGAATAGTACTACGGAACCTAGACCGAGACTACACCTTGATCTTAAACCTCAACAATAAGACCACCATTCTGATCTGGAACCATGCGCCCAATAGAACCATTGCGTAGTACTCGAAAAGATCTTTCCAACGATAGTTTACACGTCCAAAACGGAGTCCGGACGAAGAAGCTATGGTCTCCGGAAGATTGAACGTAAAACGGACAATTTTTATAAAGTGTTCGGCCGGACATTATGAAAAATCTCTGTTTTAGCTCCGAATTTCACTCCTTTCGTTCTAAATCTTAGGAGTACCTATATATACTTCTATCCTAACATTTAAAGACAAGAAAACTCAATTCATGTGCCTCTAAAACCCAAACTAAAAATACAACCTAGTCTTAAACAAACACAAATATGATTTCCAGAAAAAGGGGGCGGGCGGGCGCTTGGCAGGGGGCGGGCGGGCGCTCATTTCATCAGAAACTGAGGGTCAGGAAAAGGGTAAGTGGGCGGGCGCCTGGCTCGAACCGGGCGGGCGCCTGGTCGACGGCTGTGAGGGATTCTCAGCTGGGTTCTTCCATTTTCTTACCCAAACTCAAACCAAAATCTTGCTAATTCATACACACCCAAAATCAACACTTCCAATACCCTTAACAATGTACTAAAACAACATATGAACTTCTAGGAGACCTAGATAACAACACTTAACCACACAAATCAAGATTAAATCTCAGCATTCATATTATCACAACTTTTAACCAAAAACCCAAATAAATTCCAAATAATTTCTAAACTCAACCAAGAAGCCATGGATATCAACAAGAACATCAATAGAGTTAAAGATGAGCATTTTTAACATAAATGGGGAAAAGTAACTTACTCGGATGTTCTCAAAGTTGACGGAATTCGAATATTCTAAGCCCTTTACGTTCCTATCGACGATCTAAAGAAGTTTCATTTTATGAGAATTGAGAAAAATGAGAGGAAGAGGACTAAAAACAAGAGAGAAGGAGAAGAGAAACTTACCTCAACAATGGAGGAAATGAGGGAGGAAGATGTTGAGGAAATGAGGGAGGAAGATGCTGGGAGAAAATGAGGGAGGAGAGGGGTGATGGAGGGAGGTGAGGGGAAAAGAGGGAGTAAGTAGGATGATTAATTAGAATTTACACATAGACCCCCTCCCCTACACACTAACACAATAATCTTATACTCCCCACTAACAACTAAGACCCAACACTTCACACTAGCACAAATAACCAATTAAATGCTAGGAATAAAATATTATGAAACACAAAATGCACACATAATTATTTGAATAAATAAATAATTTAAATAAATAAATAAGAAATAAATAAATAAATAATTAAATATTTATTACCACGAAAATAGAGGCGGGTTTTCGGGTCGTTACATTATCAATTACCTGCGAGTATTATTCTCACACAACCTTCTCGATACCGTGACTTTCCCATGAAACTTTCACAAGAAGTATTCGTGCTCAAGACAAGAATCAAGTATCCATACAAGCAATTACCCATATACTAAGTAATTCGTGTGATGGAATTTCCACTAAATAGCAAGCTCATACAATAGCCACAAGGAAATCCACTTCACATGCTCGCAACATATGATCAAGAAGCAACCTCGGTTAAATATCCAGAGTGCTCAGAAAAATTATCATAATCAAGATGTAAAACAAGGTGTAGAACAAGATGTAGAATAAGAATCCATGTCATATATTATATCCACATGTATCCCATGTAATCAAGATGTATCGATCATAACATCACAACACATAAAGTCTAGCAGATTTGATTAATCAATCCACTATAACCAATATCATCGGGACTTATCTATTAAATGATAATCCTTCCACGTAATCCATCGCAATATATTCATATATTCACAAATCTCGAAGGATTATAACAAATCAAACGATCTCTGATATTCTGCTTTCAAATAATCGCAATTCAAGGATTTAGTTGAATACTCAGAAATTTTCTCCCATTCAGTACCATCAATCATGAAATACAAGTCTTTATGTTCAATGAATCCGCTAATACAATAGCCGTAGGATCACAATCAGTTTCAAGTCATGAGTAGAATTATTCTATTCATAAAGATTCAATCTCCTCGAAGCATATACAAGTACGTTACCATTTTGAATTAACACACTTTTATCTCTTGTTCGAGCTTCACTATGCATAATGAATTTATCATATCCACTATATTGGTGAAACTTGACATATACACGAGAAAATAGTAACACTGGTCATATCCTCAAAATAACCATCATATTAGTCGAATCCACTAGGCAAGGTCAAATACTGAAGTTATGGTCATCCATCATTTCAATATTTAAAAAAAAATGACTTCACGTTTATCAATCCCTCAGAAAGTGTAGCTTTTTGTGTCAAATAGTTAATAATTCGTACCTCGGATATTTCCACTTGTACAGGTCAATAAAGATGCCTGAAGTAAACCCACTTCAAGATAATAGATCCTCTATCTCTTGCTAGCTTTTGGAAACATTGTTTCTCTCGAGAAATTTCAATACAATCAATTCTCAGTCTGCGACTTGGTATACACAATAGGTCATTAATCAATTCATCGCAAAGAAATCAAATTATGGTTTGAAGATATTATTCATCAAATCCATCAATACTGCTAGATCATATATCAATCGAAATAGCATAATCACGAATTCATAACGAGCATACCTGATATGAGAAGATGTTTTCAATATATCCTCATAGTTGACGTTCCAACTAATGGTAGCCACTTATCAATCAAACACTGAATAGACCACTGATTAACTTCAGGGATCAAATAATTCATCCATACACGATAACAAGTACTTGTTCATTATAGTCACCTGGTTGAACTCTTTGCATTCAATATGAAATCGCAAAGTACCATATCTCTTCATGCCAATCAATACAGATACACCCCACGCAGATATACTAACCTGGGTGAATCCTCTATCAAGAAATTTCTCAAGTTGAACCTTCAACACTTTGAACTCAACCGATGTCATGAACATTGATTTAGATATCAGCACTATATTTGTACTGTAGCAACTCAAGATAACTCAAGGTTCTCATCATGTATCATGTACTACTCAGTAGAAATTATATCTGAGATCTCACAAAGAATGGATACATCCTTCAATTTTGGTGTAGACATTCTTCCATCAACCACATATACTAAATACTCAGCACAACCTTGAAAATCATTCTCAGGCTTTCAATGTAGAACATGAATATTATACATAATTATATCATGCTCATATAAATAGTCAAGCATACTAGCATGGAAATATTCACCATCTATTGTGGCAAACAAGAATGGCATAACATATAGAAAGCCAAATCATAACACGTAAAAGCCAAGTCATAACACGTATCACATCAATGCCCATGCAGGTGACATGACCAAGTTAACATATAACGTATAGGGTGTTATCACCCACACTTCTATCAAGCTCTTATAAATAACGATATCAAGCACGTAGTCTCTTACTAGAGCATACGCCTCCACGTAAATCAAGAAATGAGGACAAGCATGCATATAGCACGAAACAATGTCCACTGCACAAGATAGATACGCCTAAGTCTTTAAAGACTCGCGCTCTCGATTCTCAAATCATCTAGTCCCCACTAGATCAACACTATCAACACCAGTCCTATGCCTGGTATAACAACAAGTAACGAAGCACTCGGCATCAAAAACACACCCAAGACTAACCCAACCTAGGCCATAGACTCTGTCCAGGCTTAGAGCTAAACCATAGCTCTGATACCAACTGACACGCCCTCAAGTCCCGGGATTCCCTAATAGAACCTCGAACCTGGTGCGCGTGACTAACAAGAAACGAGAAACTGGAATGACACCTGAATAAATCAACTGGTATCATATATATACTCAAGAGTAACGAGCTAAGATAGCTCACAGCGAGTTCTATACCAAGAAATTTAAACCAAATGTGGTTATATACAAGTACTATACAAGTCTGCCCAATATACTGAGTCTAAACAAC
This sequence comes from Campanula takesimana, assembly GCA_026119855.1. Lineage (NCBI taxonomy): Eukaryota > Viridiplantae > Streptophyta > Magnoliopsida > Asterales > Campanulaceae > Campanula > Campanula takesimana. The sequence goes on from JAOWBW010000536.1 coordinate 240,355, forward strand.
TGATACAAAATCGTCCTCACCAAAACTGGAAAGGATAACAATCCCCAACAAGAATAACCTGCCAAGTAGGCCCCTGCTAAGTCGAGCCTCACAACGTATTACCACTTGCTTTCCTGGGGGGAAACAAATAAACAAGGAACGGGGTGAGATAAATCTCAGTAAGTTACTAGATATAAGTACATAGCATGTTATCATGTAATCATGCAAATCAAGAAGATTATCAAGTAATCATGCTCAAGATGTCATCAATTAAAAAGTATATGAGAGGCTAAGCCAACTCATCAAGTAGCTAGCACATAAGGCTAAACTATCACATTACAAAGGATATTCCAACCTTATTCCTCCCAAGTAAACCATTGTTGTCGTTGCTTATTGCAGTTGATAAATCACGATCAATCAAGTTGTTACTGTGCAGTACACAAGTGGACCCGGTAACCAGTGTCACACTCGAAAACAAGATTCAAGACAAGAGGTATAGCAGTCACTCACAAGAACCAGATTCACGAGGTGTTCACGAGTTTAGCATTCACTTTTATCAGGCGTATTGCTCTAATAAATGAAGCTATGCCCTTACTATGGCCTTTAGTAAGGGGTCAAGCGCAGATACATAGATCCCCGATTATCACTTAGCCCCAGCTCTCGCGATAAGCGTGAACCTATATATCTCCGAACAAGCAAGGAGGACCAGCTGGACTCACACAAGAATGCACAAGTAGTATTTACTTGAACTACGAGAGTAGAACTAAGCCCAAAAGTAGTGGACTAGCTCTTCATGAACCATGTAATCATGTACTCACCAAATACAAGTTCACGTACCCAATAATTGCGAATACAAATCAGCATAACAATGGCACATAATGTGTCCATGTAACAATAGTTTGTCTATATTAATATATTTCAGTGGCATATTATGACTATGGATTACTGAAGCAATGTCTCGAGCACCTCTCTAATGAAGAGAAGGTTATCAATACAAGACTCATTGGATTAGGCTTTTTTTATTGTTTAATGCTCGAAGATGTTAATGAAGACAAATGTCTTAATATAATATTCCCTTCGTCCCAAAATGACCTTCTCATTTGACTATTCAAACTTTTTAAGAATATAAACACATGCTTCACTTGCCATGTTTTGTTTATGCACTTTTAAACCAAAATTTTAGAAATGAGAAGAAATTTTTGGGACAATGAAAAATAGCAAATGGACAGATCATTTTTGGCAGAGGGAGTATGAGGGAAGGCTGTGTAGAATTTTTTTCAAGAATTTGGTGTGCAGAGTAATTCAATCTACATTTGTTGCAGCTATATTTTAATAATATTATATTCTTAATTTTGTAATGCACGATCCATATTTCAAAATTTACATTATATGATAATGATAATTTATTTATCAATCAATATTTTTTATTTTATAACTACATTTCATAATATTCAGCTTAATAGACAATTATATATATATATATATATATATATATATATATATATATATATATATATATATATATATATAGGGTGTTGCTCCTGTGAGAACCATGAGAACCATTACCAGCCTTTAGATTAGAACAAAATGAACGCTCAAGATTACAGTTAAATCAAAAAGGAGGCGGTGGCAATTTTGAGAATAGTACAAAACTCAAGGGCAGAAAAGTAAATTAACATATAAACCGTCCTAAACCGCACACACACACGCGCGCACAACACACAACACACAGTTGAATTTCGATAGCCAAAAAACCCCTTCTGACCACGATTAAACCCTACCGTCTTCTCCGGCTACTCTTTGCCCTCTTTCATCGGTGATTATCTCATTAAACACTCCGGCGACCTTCGTCTTCTCACAAGCTACAATTTCCGACAAAAATCAACACAAATGGCTTCTCCTGACGCAGAAATCAACATTGTTAATCCTAATCAGCAAGGTTAGGTTTCTAATTGATTACAGTATCATTTCCTATGTTTAATCGTTATTTTTTAAACAATAATACGACATGCAAAAGTACATTGTTGAAATTGGCATTGGATATACTTAGATACACTAGCTATTTGGCTAGTGTATCCAAGGACAATGTGTGTCCACATTGCTGTTGGATACACTAGCTATTTGGCTAGTGTATCCAAGGGCAATGTGTGTCCACATTGCTGTTGGATACAATAGCTATTTGGCTAGTGTATCCAAGGGCAATGTGTGTCCACATGGCTGTTGGATACAATAGCTATTTGCCTAGTGTATCCAAGGGCAATGTGTGTCCACATTGCTGTTGGATACAATAGGTATTTGGCTAGTGTATCCAAGGGCAATTGTATCCATTCGAAATGTTTATCACATTATGATTGAATGTTTGTAGGACAACCACGAAGGAGGAAGTCTACGAGGGTAATTGATGCACAAAATGAGAAGAGTAGAAAACATATTGAACAACAAAAAGCGTTAGGACTCTATACACCTGAAAGAGTTCTACTTGATGAAAGTGACAGTAGTTCTTCTTCTGAAGAAAATATAGGTGACAAATAAATTGTCATAATACTTGTAAAAGTTGATTATAAGATGATTTCTTTACATGTAAATATAATATTTACCTTTTTTAAATGAATTTCAGAAGAAGCGACAACAGCAATAATCATCATACCAACAATAGAAGCAGCAGCAACAACAACAACAGCAACAACAACAACAACAACAACAAACACAACAGCTACATAAACCATGACAGAAGGACCAACAACACAATCTGAAGAAAGGACAGAGAAACCAACAACAACAACAACAACAATAACATTAACAGGATTGGAATCAACACAAAGAAAATCTCCTAGGTTTGCAGAAGGTAAAAATATAGGCCAGTAAAAAAATTATAACTATATTTTAAATTATATACAATAGTTAAAATATTTGTGTATCAAACTAAAAAGATCTATTTCTTGTACTAAAAACTTGTTTTCATTTTTTATCAGACAAATCCCTAGCAGAAGAATCACTTGCAGATATTATAAAAGCTGCTAGGAAAAGAAAAAATCATGATGCAGATAAAAAAGATGGTTCTGGTCCACGTTCATCAACACTACAAAGAGTAAAAATCAAGGTATTAACCTATATTATGTGTACCTATTACATACAATAGCTAAATATCTAGTGTATCCAATACAATGTGTGTCAACATTGCTGTTTGATACATATAGGCATTTTGCTAGTGTATCCAATACAATGTGTGTTGACATTGCTGTTGGATACAATAGCTATTTGGCTCGTGTATCCAATTGGGTTGTTTGAAAAAAAAATGAAAGTGCATACTGTTGGGTATGCACATTATAAACCACTCCTATTACCTAGATTTGATTGATCCCATAACCTTATTTTTCTTTTTATTGACTTTAGGTTTTATTGTAAGAAGTTTTACAACTTCATTAGTTAAGTCCATTTTTAGTTTAGCTAGGCTTAGAAGATCAGCCCCTCAAATTTTGAAGAATATTGCTGCTGTTGATTTTTCTGAAAATGACCAAGTCTGCTTACGACAACTAGGCGACCGCACTAGGCGACCGCACCAGGCGACCGCACTAGCTACCACACCTATTGCGACCGCATGATCTATGCTGCTGCATGGTGACCGCAAGCCATTAGCCGACCGCCAGACTAAGCGACCGTATCAAGACCAAGTAAAGACAAACTTGATTTAAACGTTGCAAATTCAAATTTGAATTTGGTCGTACAAGATAGTACATCTGGACCACTATCTTCTGCAACTACAAGACAAAGATATGAGCTCCAATCAGAATGCTCCAGCTCATCATCTTCCAACAGCTATTTCTCAACCCAAGGCTATAAATAGACCTTGAAACTCTTCATTGAAGGGTGCTGAGATTCAAAGAGAGAAATTGATGTCGAAATACTTGGTGATTGAAGATCATACTCAAGATTTCCATAATCATTTGAATCTTCAAGCTTTCGCCTTCAAATCTTCAAAGATCCCCAGCAAGCCTTCAAGAACATCAAATCTCAAGCCCAGCAACACTTAAAGATTCATTAGGCTCTCAATCATTTAGATTATATAGAGCTCTTGATTCTTTACACACACACACCCCGATTGATCAATCACATAGATTGCATCATTAGGGATACACCGGTCCTAAGTCTAGGATTTGTTCTTCATAGAAAGTAGGAATTAATTCAAATCTTCATCTTTGTAATTTGTACTCAAGAGAATTAATATATCCTCCATTCAAAATCCAAGACTGACCATCTTGGTAAAGGACGTAGATCTTTTAACAGATCGAACCTTTCCAAATCATTGTGTCATTTACATTCTGCAAATTTACTTTCTGCAATTGTTCTTATTGTTCATATTGACTTTGTTTGTCGTTTAGTGTTTTGATCTTTCCAGATACTCAAACGATTGTGAATTGTGTTTGTTGCTTGCCTATTGCCTAAGTTATTACTTCTGACTACTTATCATTTTGCCAAAACTCTAAGACACAAACCTTCATTTTCAACCTTTCTAGTCAGTAACCTTGCTTACCGCAAATAGCCGACCGCAAGGGTTACCGCAACTTGCTTGCCGCATTTTGCTTACCGCAAATTGAATCTTTCAAACCTCTATCTTTGCCGACCGCAATATTGCCGACCGCAATATTGCTGACCGCACGTTTTGCTTACCTAGCAGTTTTTAACTTCAAAAACAACTCCACTTCATTTTATCGAAAACTTCCGCTGTGCATTTTACTTTGAACTAGTGGTTTTTACTTGACCACAAAACTCAATAGTAAGCACAAGGTTGAATTTTGAAAAAGGGTTGATAATTTAAATAGGTTATTCACCCCCCCCCCCCTCTAGCCTCTTTTCATACCCTTGTTGTGTCTTTGGGACCAACAAGTGGTATTAGAGCAAACACCTTTATAAAACTTCTGTTTTTCAAGCTTAACAGCTTGGGTGCCGATTCAAAATGGCAAGTCAGAAAACTATGGCAACGGTTAACTTCACTCACGTTCCAGCGTTCGACGAAGACAACTTTGATGTATGGAAGCACAGCATTCTAACTCAATTCTACTCCATGGATGAGCAACTTGGTGATTGTCTTACCATTGGACCATATTTCCCCATGAAAGCTAATCCGGATCCAGAAACCAATGATACCATACCGACAATCAAGAAACCAAAAGCTGAATGGACCGATGAAGAGAAAAGACTAGTTGGAATGGATGTGAAAGCAAAAAGTATACTCATGAGCACTTTAAATACGTCTCAGCGTCGACAAATCATGGAATGTGCTACAGCAAAAGATCTTTGGGATGCAATTGAAGATTACATCGAAGGAGATCAAGCGTGCAAGGAAAGCATAAGATTTGCAATTCAAAGACGTTTCAACAACTTTGCTAAGATCCCCGGTGAATCACTAAGAGCCACTTACGATCGTTATTGTGAGATTGTAAGTACATATACAGCACTTGGAAAGAAGCTTACCAAGAAAGAAATCAATGTCAATTTTTGCTGCTCTTGGTTCTCAATATCTTCACAAAGGAAATACTCTTGAAGATACCAAGCTTCTAGATGATATGTCTCTCAGAAGCCTCTACGCCAATCTCAAAGTTTTTGACATCAAGCTCCACAACATTGAAGAGATGGAAGGAAAAACTAAGAGTTTGTCGTTGGTCGCTAAAAAGGAAGAAGTGATCGAAGAAGAAGATCCAAAAATCTCCACATCTGAGTTACTAGATATGGACGACGACGACTTTGCTATGTTCGTGAAAAGATTTCAAAATTCAGAAAGTCAGCAAGGCTCGGATCATCAAGCAAAGCTCCTGCAAGGTTTTCAAGGAGCAGCTCAACAAGTAAGAAAGAGTACTCTAACTTCTCCAAGAAGAAAGAGGATCTCGTTTGTTTTAATTGCAGGAAACCCGGTCATTTCGCATCAGAATGTCCAATTCCCAAATTCGAGTACATGAAGAAGAAAAGCAACTTCACTCCTAGATACTCAAAGCAAAAGGGAATGGTCGCTGAAGAGGACTCTGCCACAAAAGAGTTAGCTACCTAGATAGAGTCAGACTCTGATGAAAGCGACGAGGATTCTGAAGAAGGTCACATTTGTTTGGTCGTTCATTCCGATGATGAGGATGAAAATAAGAATCGTCGCTCACCAAATGCAAAACCTAAACGGATAAGCTATACAGCTGATGAACTTGCTGAAAAGGGATTCCTAACTCCAGTTCAAAGGAATGGCGATCTTCTATTTTCTAGATGTGATGTAAGTGCAGCAAAGAAGGCTCAATATAATCCCAAAGTGAAGGAAGTTCTGCTTACCACTCCACAAGTCAAGTTTGATATTTCTCCCGACGAACAAGAAAAGATGTTTATGAAAGCTGAACAGGTAATTAGTAAGTTTGCTGGCATGAAGGAAGCTTTAGCACTTTCAACTGAAGAGATTTTCCCAGCTTAAGACGGAGAAAACTCTACTAAGATCTGAACTCGCCCTCCTTAAGGAGCAGATCAAGAGCATGACTCCTCTTACTGATCGAAACCGTTTCTTAGAAGAACAAAATGTCATATTTAAAGTTAAAAACGATGAATTAGTTGCTGAGATAAATGACCTCAAACGGATCACTAATGAGTGGACCAATTCTCGTGTCACTATGGAACAAATATTAGAATCCCAAAAGTCTAGTGGTGATAAAGAAGGCTTGGGATTCCAAACTAGTGACAACTTTAAATGTGCATCTTGTTGTGAAAGAGATGAGAAATTTACCCAGCAAACTTTGGAAGAGTTGAAGGCTAAACATCATGTTTCAAAGGGTGTAGGACAAGAACTAAAGAAGAAACTAGTGTTCAATTATGTCTATCCTAAGAAGTAAACTGGCAAGGCAAAGTTGAAAGGTATTGCAATGGATGAACCTGCTGCTGCGGCAAGCACCAGCAAGGTCGCTGAATCTTCTTACCGCAGTCACTTACCGCACGGTCAGTCGACCGCATCTAGGAAGTTGGCTACCGCAAGGAACCAACGACCGCGGGTAGTGGTAAGGCAGCAAAATTCAAGTGGATGAATTTTGTAAAGGCGACCTCTTCCATACCAGTAAATGATGTTGTGCTGAAAACTTCAACGAAGTTTGTTAACCCTCAGTTGGGTGGCTTCCACCATTGTTCTGTGTGTGATGATTATGGTCACAAGGCTGCTGAATGTCTTTTAAGATTCACACCCAATCCTAGAAGGTTTAAACCACCTTCTGTGAGGCAAGTGTGGGTTGTCAAAGGCTGCTAATCTTTAGGACCCAAAATAATAAAGGGGACCTCGATCTTAAATGTTTATTTTGTAGGTCCTCTGCCTAATGGCCGGCCACTCCAATGAAACTACAAGTTTATGGTATCTCGACAGTGGATGCTCAAGGCATATGACTGGAGATATCAACCTTTTGGAAAGTGTCCGTAATGAAAAAGGTCCAGCAGTTACTTTTGGCGACAACAGAAAGGAAAGACCATCAGTTATGGAGTCATCAGAAAAGGAAAAATAACAATCCAAGATGTTTCTCTAGTTACCGGTCTAAAACACAATCTTCTCTCAATCTCACAATTTTGCGACAAAGGATTGCAATGCCACTTCACTTCAACTCATTGTCTTATCAAGGATGGCAACTCCGGCGTCACATTGCTCAAAGGGATTCGTAAGAAAAATGTTTACATTGTTGACTTTAATTCTACTTGTATTTCTTCTAATCTCTGTTTTGTAGCAAAGAATGTTAGTGAAAATAGTTGGCTTTGGCATAAACGACTAAGTCACTTAAACTTCAAGTATCTCTCCAAGATTGGTAGAGAAATCTAGTTCGTGGTCTACCCAAGGTAGTTGATCACCACGATGAAAAGTGCTCAGCATGTCAACTAGGCAAACAACCAAAATCGTCTTTCTCCAGCAAGACGACTCCGTCAACTTCAAGATGTTTGCAGCTACTACATATGGATTTATTTGGACCTGTCACTACCGCAAGTATCGGAGGCAACCGATATACATTAGTTGTGGTAGACGATTATTCAAGATATACGTGGGTCGAAATGATGATCTCCAAAGACGATTGTTATGACATTTTGACCGCACTCTTAAGACAGCTCCAAACCCAAAAAGAAGACGACGTCGTCAGTGTTCGATCCGACAACGGAACAGAATTCAAAAACAACGGCGTCGCTAAATACTGTGACGACCATGGTATTGACCACAACTTTTCAACTGCTGGAGTTCCACAACAGAATGGCGTTGTGGAAAGAAAGAACAGAACGTTGATTGAGGCAGGAAAAACGATGATTGCTGAATCGAAGCTACCTCAATATTTTTAGGCTGAAGCCGTCAACACAGCTTGCTTCACTCAAAATCGATCCCTCATCAACAAGACCTACAACAAGACTCCTTATGAACTTTGGAGAGGAAGAACCCCCAACATTGCCTACTTCAAGATATTCGGTTGCAAATGTTACATTCTCTACAACGGTAAAGAACATCGAGGTAAATTTGCTCCTAAGGCCGACGAAGGTATATTTGTTGGGTATGCTAAACACTCAAAAGCTTTTCGTGTATTTAATAAAACCACTCTTAAGATAGTTGAATCTGTCCATGTTACTTTTGATGAACATTCTCTCCTTGAGCCACATATGGCTCCAAATGTTGCTGATGACTTTGTTGAGCTTAATGAGATAGGTACAAGTCAACCACAAAATCAATCAACTCAAGGAAATCCATCTACCTCAACAGCTCCTCCACCTCCCTCACATGAAGCACCAGAAGCTACCACATCTGCTGCTACCCCAAATGGAGTTGAAGTTGAGACACCCATCAATGTTGAAGAACCTATCCCTCAACTTACCTATGATTGGGATGGCACAAATGATGTACCGCTCGAAGATTTTCAACAACCATCAACTCAACCCGACCTACCACATGAAGTGCGCGAGGTCAGAGATCACCCAATTCAAAATATCATTGGTGACCTACACTCCGGTGTTCGAACAAGACGATCAAATTATGATGCACTTACCGCATTCATATCTCAAGTTGAACCAAAAAAGGTTGATGAAGCACTCCTAGACTCAAGTTGGGTTGTTGCTATGCAAGAAGAGCTCAACCAATTTGAAAGATGTAAAGTTTGGAATTTAGTTCCAAGACCAAAGGATCAAGGAGTGATTGGTACAAAGTGGGTGTTTAGAAATAAGATGGATGAGAATGGGAACATCACAAGAAACAAAGCTCGATTGGTTGCACAAGGATATAGACAAGAAGAAGGCATTGATTACGATGAAACTTTTGCCCCCGTTGCACGACTTGAAGCTATAAGGATATTTTAGCTTATGCCTCTTACAAGAGATTCAAGCTTTATCAAATGGATGTGAAGAGTGCATTTCTAAATGGTGAACTTCAAGAAACCGTCTATGTCACTCAACCGCCCGGATTTGAAGATCCCAAATTTCCACATCATGTTTACAAACTTCAAAAGGCTTTGTATGGACTCAAACAAGCTCCACGAGCATGGTATGATACTCTATAAAAATTTCTTCTAGAAAAAGGTTTTAAGCGTGGTAAGATCGACACAACTTTATTTATTGCAAAATATCATGATCATACTTTACTTGTTCAAATTTATGTCGATGATATTATTTTCGGTTCTACTAACGAATTGTTGTGTAAGCGATTTGAAAAGTTAATGAAAAGCAAATTTGAGATGAGCATGATGGGAGAATTGACATTCTTCCTTGGGCTACAAATTAAACAATGTGCTGAAGGTATCTTCCTCAACCAAGCAAAGTACACAAAAGATCTTATCAAGAAATTTGGACTTGAAAATGCAAAAGCATACGACACTCCTATGGCTACCGGCAATAAGCTTGACAAAGACTTAAAAGGTAAAAGGGTTGATCAAACCTTGTATCGAGGTATGATTGGCTCTCTTCTCTACTTAACAGCTAGTAGGCCTGATATCATGTTTAGTGTTTATGTTTGTGCTCGCTATCAAGCGGATCCTCGAGAAGCACATCTTATTGCTGTAAAACGTATTATTCGTTATTTATCTGGGACTATTAACCTTGGACTTTGGTATTCCAAAGATTCGAATTTCGATCTTATAGGTTACTCAGATGTAGATTATGCAGCATGTACCATTGACAGGAAAAGCATAAGTGGAACTTGTCATTTCCTCGGAAATCGACTCGTTTCATGGGCTAGCAAGAAACAAGCATCAGTTTCCGTATCTACCACAGAAGCTGAATATATAGCTGCTGGAAGCTGCTGCTGCCAAGTGCTTTGGATGAAACAACAACTGGTCGACTACGGAATCAAAGAAGAAAATTGTCCAATTTATTGTGACAATACATCTACCATTGCTGTGTCCAACAATCCTGTGATGCATTCAAAGACCAAACACATTGATATCAAATACCATTTTTGTTGGGTTTCGATCAAACATGCGCAGCGGAAATTAGCATTTAAAATTTTGAAACCCAAAGCCATGGAACCGTTTATATGATTAAATCAAATACAACATAAGAATAGAGGAATAAACTAACCCTTGATGGCTATCAAATTCTCTTGGTCTTTGTGGAGGTTTGAAGATTTGATCACGATCACAAAGCTTGAACACGAACTTTGAAGATGATGATTTTCACCCTCTAGCGGTATCCACACTTCGAACGAATATCAAAGGAGCTTCTTTGATCTTGGTTGCTAGACCAACAACTATGAAACACACTTTCACAATTTGATATGACTATATGGAATTTTTCTTTTGTGTATTATTTTGTTCTTCAACCAAAGATGTCTTAGAACAAATAAAACCTCTCTCAAACTCTTTGGAGACTCACAAAAGGCTATTTCTGAAGTTCTAGCCGAACCCATCCTTTTATACACAAGAAAGACCTATTCCAAATAGGAATCTTGTGTCAAAAGACATTCCAAATCGAATTAGGAAAGTGCCAGTCGACAGTACTGTGCGGCCGCCCAAAACATCTGTGCGGTCGCACAACATTCTGAAACAAAACTGGTACATTTCTGAGCTAAGTGTGCGGCCGCCCATTCCATTATGTGCGGTCGCCCACTTCTCAGAAAGTCCAGAATTTCCAAAATTCCAATGTAGTCCTTTTAAAGATTCGTTCTATTGTGTGTGACCCTCTAGGATTATACTAAGTTGGCAATGAGCTCAAACATGATCCCATAAGATATGATTAGGTTTAGCAAACCATCATACCTACCCAAATAGTATAACTAGATACATTCGCATTCCTTTAGAATATGTCACAATCCCTTTATCCACGATGTCATTGAACATAGTCATGGTCAAACAGTCAACTTGTTTTGTTCAATACTTTCTCGATTCCGAATGTGTTGATAATCCAAATGACATTGATCCAATCAATTCATTTGAGTTCGGCCGAACATTTCATCAACATCATTCCTACGAGTGGCCCAAGCTTGGACATCTCTCTGAGGAGGGGCAAATTCATTTAGCTTATTATTCTTCCCTACGTGAATCCGATTATGCCAATCATACCCTTTATAACTTCCCGGTTAAAGGTAGCGTTTGAATATGTCAAACATAATGTTCATCAAGTGGAAGACTATAATAACTTCATGTCTAAGGATTCAAATGACATAACTAATATGAGATATATGTTTGACATGGACCATGACATAAATCTCATACAGCGGGTCATGTCCAGTACCTTGTTCCAAACAAGTACCCACAAATCTAACATGATCATCCATGATCATTTAGCCTTTATACTAGTGCTTAACAAGCACTAGGGACGGGGATTATTATAAGTAAACATGAACAACAATAATAATCAAAACATCTCTTTATTGATATGAATAAATGATAACAATTACAACGTTTAAACGTGCCTAGGGCACCACTACCAACAATTTTCTCAAAGATCATGTCGAGAAAGGTAACATTCATCTAGAGTATGTGAGTACTGACAATCAAATTGCAGACATTCTCACCAAGGCTTTGGATTCCATGAGGTTTAGGTTTCTCAGAGGAGAAATGGGTATGCTTGAACTCTAAATATCTTGTCCTTATGATTTTTGTACTAATGTTTTGGTTTCTCCAAGTTTCTTCAAACAAGTAGGTACCTAGCAACTAAGTCGACCGCATTGCTTCAATCGACCGCATTGAGTCGACCGCCTGGTGGCAACCTCAAATGTATTTTGGTTGTCACTCATGCCTACCGCATGATTTGTTGACCGCACAGATCAACGCCAGGTGTTCAAATTTTAAAAGTACTACCTCAATATCAGTCGACCGCTAGTAATTGACGCATAGTGTATCGACCGCACAAACGGTAAAGTTTTTTTTTTTACCGCACGCATGGATTCCAGGTATGTGTTCTAACCTTAGGATAGTTAGGAGTGATATTTTCTTTACATCAAGGGCATTAAGGTAATTTTCATTATTCCCTCGCTTTTATTTATTTCAAATCTTTATAATATTTTTTGCTCCGCCGTCATTGGCTCTCATTTGAAAACAAAAAGGACTCTTTTCTCTGTCATATCTGATCTGCAGAGTTAACTTCCCACTTTTCCACCTCTCCACATCCCCATAACCGCCTATATACCCCTTTCCACTTAAACCATTTCCACTCTCTCTGCTCCACTCTCTCTCTAACTCTCTCTCTCTACATTCTCTCTCTCTAAATTCTCTCTAAGTCCGACTCTCTCTCTCTATATCTCTCTCTATAAATTCATGGCTAGAGTTGATAAAACTCACAAGAAATCATCCTCTCTCCATCCCTCACCTTATCAATCGCGAATGGTATGATTTCGGTCCTTAAATCTCTTAATTTTTTATGAAATTTTCGAATATTTGCTATTTTAAATGGGTTTCTCAAAAAACTTTTCATATTCTTCCCATTGTTGATTTTGATGATTTCCATGCTTGTATGTTGCTTGATTCTTGTTATAGTATAACACTCTACATCTCAATATGTGTTCATGCCATGATTTTTGGATGATTTTTTTGGGGATAACCTTCCCATTTTTTGGGGACTTCGCCCCCCCCCCCAGTTCGTTTTTTTTTATTTTGTGCATTTTGGTTGTTTATTTGATGAAATTGATGGTATATTTGCTCTTAATCGGATCTTTCGGATATGGGTACATGTTTTTTATTCAATTTTTAGCTATGTTCGTAATTTCTGGGATTTTGCTACAGTACATTCTTCGTGTTCATGTGAGTGTTCTTCGTGTTCTTATGTTTTCACTTTTTGATCCATTTTACTTGGTCACACGCACTAGTAAGGTGTTTGTGAGTGTTTTGATTCTCTGCGTATTCTCTCTCAAAATTTCTTGTTTTCAAAATTTTGCTTGCTAAGTGTGTCGACCGTGTGTCTTACCGCATGGCCTTACCGCATGTATCTCTTACCGCACATATTTCTTACCGTGATACTTACCGCATTCTTCTTTACTGTGTTCCTTGCCGCATCTATTTGAACTTGAATCTTACCATTAGTCACTTGCCGCAACATCTAGCAAGTGACCACATATTTGTTTTGTTGTTCTAACTTTCCAATTTTTTTTCAGAATACTAAACACTTCTTACCGGGCGTTCTTATGGACCTCGAAGATTTAAAAGAAGATGCAATTGGCAGAAATCTGATTAAGAGATTTGACAAGACGGGGTTGCTGCCATTCTTTACCTTCGATCAGGACTTCCATGTCCCTGCCCTCGTCGATCAATTCTTTGCGACCGCTACAGAAGAGACCGGTCGAAGTGCATCTGGCAAGATGGTAAAATTTATCCATGCTGAAATTGAGGGGATTGAGATGTCATTGGATGTCGTCAACATTAGTGAGGTTCTTGGGATCCAGAAAAAGGCTGGTGTTACTTATTCCACGACCGTCGCTGACGACGAATTGAAAGCTCTTGCTAAACGGTTGGTTGGACACAATCATGTAACTAAGGTACCCAGGAAGGAATTTGATGAAGTATTGTACCATATTAGCCATCTTGTTGGGCATTCCATCAATTGCAAGACAGGTAATCAAGCAAACCTCAACACCACTCAATGGGTTCTTTCTGCCGCAATCTACCTTTGCAAAGACATTGACTGGTGTCAAATTATCTACGATTCTTTGACTGCAAACATTGCCTCGTACAATAACGCCAAAGAAAAGGGAACCATCAAGTACCGTACTCACACTCGTTTCATTACCTTCCTCATGACCCACATAAAAGAGCTTCGAAAATTTATGTCCAAAAATCGTGAACTTCTCCTCACCATTTCAAAAAGCAAACTCTTTACCCGATCCACCATGAAAGCAAACTTTCGTGTTCGTTTTGGAACCAGACTTTACAAGATCTATCTTGCAAAAGACCCTCATGAACCCTATGAGTCTCCCTCCAAACACAAGTCTTCTCAGCTTGCCGCAAGTGACGAAGACGATGATGATGATGAAGAAGAATATCTCCCTGCCGCCCCGGTCAGAGGAAAAGGCAAGGGTATTACTGTTGAGCCTACCGCAAAGAAATCGTCAGTTGCTACAGGTATCAAATTCAAGGAACCGACCGCCAAGTCTATTTACTCCACTTCCCCTCCTCGCAAGTCGACCGCATCATTAAAGTCACTTGCCGCACCATCTCTCAAACCCTCAAAGGCTCCTTCGACCGCAACAGTTCAGGGGGAGAAAAAGAGAATTCAATCCCTCAGTCCGGTCAAGGTTGTCAAGAAAGCAAAGGTTGCTGCATCTCCAGTCTTTACTCCAACTGGGTCTCCTCCTCTTACCACTGCAGATGTAGTTGATGTTGCTCCTACATTGAAAAGGGTTGCACGACAAGTCTATTCTCTAAGGGATGAATCAGATAGTGAGGAAACTGAAGATAAAGTTTCAAGTGGTTCAAAAGTTGAAATTGTTGGAAGTGGTGAAGAAGGTGATAACATTGATGGTGATAAACAAGTTGCTGTTGGTAGTGAACAAGGTGATAGTGATGAGAAAGACAGGGATATCAATGTTGATAGCCCCACTTTTGACCGTCCTGATGCTGCCGCTCAGAAAGGAAGCACGGTCGCTGACGTCGACCGCACTGAGCTGCCCATTAACGTCGATCGTCCTGTTGACCACACACCAGTTGCCTCTCCTACTCATTCTCCTGTTCCAACCCCTCCTTCTCCGGTCAAAAACGTTGACATTCCGGTGACCGCAGGACAAGTTGCCGCCCTCCTTACCGTTGTTCAATCCTTGACCAAAATTCAGTCTGATAACCAGACAGCCATTGCTCAGCTGACCGCAGAGGTTGTTGATTTGAAATCCTCTCAAGCCACTCTTCAGCAGGAGCTGTACTCCCTTCCCTCCAAAATGATTGATACCATTAAGGGGGAGACAGTGGCTATAACAAAGACTGTTAAGGATGTGGTTCTTGGAAAAACCAGTTCGAGTTCTGCTACCGCACAACCCACTCCGACCGCTTCAACATCAACAGTACTGTCAACTGATCTCTTGGTTACTCCTCGATTCATGAAGGAGGCTCTGACCATTCAGACAAATGCTCTTAACCGTGGACTCTCTCGTGAGGTCGTTGATGCCTCTATTGAAATTTCCAAACAGCTGGATTTGGTTAAAACTGACTTGACTCATGAACTGAAGAAAATCAAATTCAGTTTGGAAAACAGTGTTGATGTTGCTATCAAGGCATCCCTTGAAGCCCTTACTGAAAATCAAGCAAAGAAGCTTGAAGCAATCAAGGCCGCTTATGCAACTCTGAAAACTCCACTTGAATATCAGGGCACCAGAATTGAGGAACTGACCAACACGGTCGTTGGTTCGTTTCAGGTCGTTGAAAAGAAATTGGAGACTTTAGAAGAATCTGTTCAGAGGTCGGCTGGAAGTGCAGTCACTGAAGGATCCATCCAAGTTGCTGATGCTGGTCATGGTAATGTCCATTCACAGGCAGAAAATGATGAAGGCAATAGCATCGATTTCCCGACCGTGAACAGCTTTGACTACATGCTTGCCAATGCATTCACTTGCCCAATCATTCCTGAATTTCAAGACGAAGTGAAGATTCCTGGTTTGGATATGTGAAGCTACCGCACACCTAACCGCAACCCGACCGTAGTACTCGACCGTTTCACCCGACCGCTTTGTTGACCGCTCTTTGTTTTCAGTTTATTAGGCTGGATGCCTTGAAACAATTTAATTTTTGTTTAACTTTTATTTGGGTTTGTAACTCAACTACAATTATTCTCTCTTTTGTTTTGTGCTCTTACGCTTCACTGCCTTATTAATTCAGAGTACTTGCTATGATTGTGTTGTTTGATGCTATTCATTTCCCTCATATATTATCTCTTTGAATTGCACCAAAAATATTTCTATCTTCTAGGATTAGTCTTTTATTTTATTCTTTAGGATGATAGAAATCTATAACATTGACTTACTGTGTGTGCATTGACTTGGGGCATGAACTTAATAAAATTAATTTCTTGAAACATGTTATTACCAAGTACAATGAATTAGTCTTTGTTATAGTAGGTAATGGCCTCAATCAAATAGGGGGAGATTGTTGGGTATGCACATTATAAACCACTCCTATTACCTAGATTTGATTGATCCCATAACCTTATTTTTCTTTTTATTGACTTTAGGTTTTATTGTAAGAAGTTTTACAACTTCATTAGTTAAGTCCATTTTTAGTTTAGCTAGGCTTAGAAGATCAGCCCCTCAAATTTTGAAGAATATTGCTGCTGTTGATTTTTCTGAAAATGACCAAGTCTGCTTACCACAACTAGGCGACCGCACTAGGCGACCGCACCAGGCGACCGCACTAGGCTACCACACCTATTGGCGACCGCATGATCTATGTTGCTGCATGGTGACCGCAAGCCATTAGCCGACCGCAGACTAAGCGACCGTATCAAGACCAAGTAAAGACAAACTTGATTTAAACGTTGCAAATTCAAATTTGAATTTGGTCGTACAAGATAGTACATCTGGACCACTATCTTCTGCAACTACAAGACAAAGATATGAGCTCCAATCAGAATGCTCCAGCTCATCATCTTCCAACAGCTATTTCTCAACCCAAGGCTATAAATAGACCTTGAACTCTTCATTGAAGGGTGCTGAGATTCAAAGAGAGAAATTGCTGTCGAAATACTTGGTGATTGAAGATCATACTCAAGATTTACAGAATCATTTGAATCTTCAAGCTTTCGCCTTCAAATCTTCAAAGATCCCCAGCAAGCCTTCAAGAACATCAAATCTCAAGCCCAGCAACACTTAAAGATTCATTAGGCTCTCAATCATTTAGATTATATAGAGCTCTTGATTCTTTACACACACACACCCCGATTGATCAATCACATAGATTGCATCATTAGGGATACACCGGTCTAAGTCTAGGATTTGTTCTTCATAGAAAGTAGGAATTAATTCAAATCTTCATCTTTGTAATTTGTACTCAAGAGAATTAATATATCCTCCATTCAAAATCCAAGACTGACCATCTTGGTAAAGGACGTAGATCTTTAACAGATCGAACCTTTCCAAATCATTGTGTCATTTACATTCTGCAAATTACTTTCTGCAATTGTTCTTATTGTTCATATTGACTTTGTTTGTCGTTTAGTGTTTTGATCTTTCCAGATACTCAAACGATTGTGAATTGTGTTTGTTGCTTGCCTATTGCCTAAGTTATTACTTCTGACTACTTATCATTTTGCCAAAACTCTAAGACACAAACCTTCATTTTCAACCTTTCTAGTCAGTAACCTTGCTTACCGCAAATAGCCGACCGCAAGGGTTACCGCAACTTGCTTGCCGCATTTTGCTTACCGCAAATTGAATCTTTCAAACCTCTATCTTTGCCGACCGCAATATTGCCGACCGCAATATTGCTGACCGCACGTTTTGCTTACCTAGCAGTTTTTAACTTCAAAACAACTCCACATCATTTTATCGAAAACTTCCGCTGTGCATTTTACTTTGAACTAGTGGTTTTTACTTGACCACAAAACTCAATAGTAAGCACAAGGTTGAATTTTGAAAAAGGGTTGATAATTTTAAATAGGCTATTCACCCCCCCCCCCTCTAGCCTTTTTTCATACCCTTGTTGTGTCTTTGGGACCAACACATACATTACATAAAATCATAATATTAACCTGTTTCGATCTTAATTGCAGGGTCCTAGAAACCCTCAGACCGAAACCACAGTTCCAACTCTAGTTGAAAATACTGAAAGCTGCCCTATGTCAAAAATGAGAGGCACACCAAGGACTTTAGTTCAAGCAATTCAAAGCTTATCTCCTGAGCAAGTTGAATGGGTCAAATCTTCTGGATTTAAGTATCTTTTGGAATTGAAAATCAACAACCTTCCTCAAATGATAGGTTATTATGTTATCAAACATTACAACCACCATGATAACATAATAACGCTGAAAAATGGACAAACAATTCCTGTCACTGAAGAGGAAGTTGAGAAAATATTAGGGCTTCCAAGGGGGGAAAGAAAAATCAATATCAAGCAGAAAGCCAGGAAGAATGAGAAAGTTGAGGGCTCAATGTGAAACTGGAGGGCTCAGTTTGAAGTAGGAAAGGACCCTTGGAAGCACAGCCCCACAGATATATTAAAGAAGATTGAGAACAGCACTGAGGCTGATTATATTTTCAAATAGAATTTTGTGGTTTGATCTGCAATCTCTTCATCTGCCCCATGTCAAGCCATTATGCAAATCAAGAGATTTTAAATTCTAATCTCAATTTGATGAATGCAAAGAATACAACTAGTGTGAGTATCTCATACACCATTTGAAAAATGCAAGGTCAAGCTGGGTGGAAACATGAAATTTTATAGGATCGTTGATATTTTTATGCGTAAGTAATTCATTTATCTGTTTGCTCAAACTCTTCTTAATATGAACGATATTGATAATTATTTTCAATCTAACCTACATTGTTTTTATTTTATTTCCTAGTTTATTATATTGATCGTGTGGAGATACAAGGTATGAATGTCGTTCAGAGGCATCTTCCAGCATACAAAGAATGTGTAACGCCCATCCTTAATCTCGTTAAATATTTGACTTATTTGTTAAATTTTTGACTTGCTTGTTAAATTCTTGACTAGCATATTTATATGCTATTTTATTTGAGTTAATTATTTAATTGCTTTAGAAATTAAGGTGGTAAATGTCAAAGTTGAAAGTTTAGGGGCCTTTTGTCAAAGTTAGAACTTGAGGGGCCTAATTGCAATTTCTTTAAACTTGAAAGTATAAAAGCTGGGTGCTTTCTCTGAGAAAGGAGAATTCTCCATTTCTCTCGATCATTCTTACTCTGTCTCAAAAGAAAGTTAGGGTTACCCTATTCTCGACTCCTCGCGATTAATTACTCCTCTGTTCGTGATTCTGATCCCGGATAAATATTCGTGGCGCTGAATAGAGCGTTTCCTGCGAACAGAAATTAATTTGGGTGAATTTGATTTCGGACTAAGTAAGTTATTAGCTCCCCCTTGCTTGTAATAACATGCTTATATGTTATTTTTGATACTTGTGTTTGTAAATTTCGTGATTTGGGGTGATTTTTGTGATACTTGTAATTTTGGGACAGATGGAGTATAAACCCTCTGTGTGTGAAAATGATGAAAGAACTTTAGTATAAATTTAAAAGCATGAAAGTTAACTTAAAAGTGTCCTGGTAATGTGAAAAGGAAATTATACTCCTATTCGTGAGACGGTAAAATAGTAACTTGATTTAAATATTATTAAAAAAGTTGTACCATTATTTGTGGTACGGGGAAATGAATGGAAGTATCCCTAGATGAGTATATTAATATATTATAAAAATTATACTTATACTTTTGTGACGGTAAAATATTTAATGGAATCAAAAGAGAATTATTCTATTACTTGTGGGACGGTCAAATTAATGAAAGTAATGAAATGAGTATAGTTAAAATCTATACTTGAGCATGTTTATATGTCCTGGGTATTGCTTATGAGTTAGTAAAAATATACTCCTACGCTTGGGACGGAGAATTCTAAGTCTGGGAAAGAAATTGGGTTTTGCAGATTTTGGCCTTGGGCGACCGCCCATGGGGCTTTGGGCGACCGCCCACTAAGGCAGGGATTTTGGGTTTTGATTTGTGATCTTGGGCGACCGCCCAGGATGGGGTTGGGCGACCGCCCAGAACCCCTGTTTCACAAAAGTGTTTTAAACTAAATAGAGATGAAAGCTTATCCTTCCTAAGGCATATAGCCTTAGTATAAGATGTCCTAGCAAGTGTTGTGACACCTTAGGGGTATCAGAAGTGAGTCTTGAACATGATTACCCATTAATTAAAATGAGAACTTGAGTATAAAAGGAAGAACTCTTTTATATATCTTGAAAGTGCTATGAACAAGCACTTAGGTATTATGCTTGTATTGGAACCTATGTTTGTGCACCTTGAGGGCACCAAATTAGTGTCTTGAGCTCGAATATCCTGTGTAGGGATTATGAACTTGTAAGTATGAGTTGTATAGCTCATTTACTTAATTTGAACTCAAAGTATTCTTGGTCTAGGTTTAGGGTACTACCCTAGATGGCCTAGATGAGTGTTGTAGAACACTCTAGTGCTGAAAAATAGTCCCTTGTGAACAAATGAAATGTGGACTTGAATCAGAATTAAATGATAACTTGAGTATAAGAGTAGTAACTCTTTTATGTGTCTTGAAGTTAATGTTTGTGTACTTTAGGGGCACCAACTAATGTCTTGAGCTTGAATGTCCTAAGAAAAGGATTAGAAATTAATACGTGAAAGATGTATAATTCATCTTCCTAGCTTGAACTCGAAGTATAAGATGTTTAACTCTTGTACATGTTTAAACATCCAAATAAATGGATTGAGAACTTGAATATAAGATGATAAAATCTTGTATATGTCTTGAATGTCTTAAGATGAGACAGTAACTTGAAATATAAGACAATAAAATCTTGTACATGAGTTGAACATCCAAATAAGTGGATTAAGACTTGAATATAAGATTATAAAATCTTGTACGTGCCTTGACACCAATATAGGTGTATGGTAATAAACTTGAAAGAGTCTTGATGTGTATATGCAAATCTTGCATATATTTACTTGATAGAATGTGGCTTCTTGATTGATTGGTACATGGTATGAATAACCAAAGAATTGGGTTATGGAACTAGATAGAGAATGATTAACTCTACTACATACTTGAACTTGATACGTGTATATTGGAAGTGCTATAAATAAGCACTAAAGTGTAAAGGATTTAGTTTTAATCGTGTATATACTCAATGAAGTATATAAAATATAAAGAAGATATCTTGTCTTGAAATGAGTTCCTAAAGAAAATAATGACTAGTGTAATATGAAGATCATTCATATAATCGTGAATACTACGATTTAAATTAATAAGAATGGTTATAAAACACAATATGTGTTAGGAAATGTATTCGATTATTAACGATACATAT
This sequence comes from Campanula takesimana, assembly GCA_026119855.1. NCBI lineage: Eukaryota > Viridiplantae > Streptophyta > Magnoliopsida > Asterales > Campanulaceae > Campanula > Campanula takesimana. Next base: position 261,779 of record JAOWBW010000536.1, read on the forward strand.
ACGTGAAGTATGACTGTGTCTAGGTACAATGTGACCTATTCTACTATGTGTTTAGAGTCTAAGGTGTTGGGCTCTACTGGATAGTAAGGGTATCGTGATAGACACTTTAATGTGTTAAACGTGATATGAATATGTACGTGCAAACTTGGCATGTGACAAAGTGATATACCCTATTACTTGACTGAAGTCTGTTATTAATGGACTCTTACTTGGATTGATCGTGTTACATGGACACCTTATGTGCCATTGTTATCTTGGTTTGTATTCGCAATAATTGCGTACGTGTACTTGTATTCTCGTGAGCACATGATACATGACTACATGGTGCATATTCTCGTGAGCACATGATACATGACTACATGGTGCATATTCTCGTGAGCACATGATACATGATTACATGGTGCATAAAGACTGGTCCACTAATATGGGACTTAGTTCTATTCTCGTAGTTCAAGTAAACATCTACTTGTGCATTCTTGTGTGAGTCCAGCTGGTTCTCCTTGCTTGTTCGAAAATATATAGGTTCACGCTTGTCGCGAGAGCCGGGGCTTAAGTGACAATCGGGTCCCTATGTATTTCCGCCTGACCCCTTACTACCGGCCATAGTAAGGGCATAGCTTCCTTGGTTGGAGCAATAAGCCTGACCTAAGTGAATGCTAACTCTTGTCTTGAACACCTCGTGGATCTTGTTCTTGTGGTTGACACTGGTTACCAGGTCTTCTTATATACTGCACAGCAGTCTCTTGTTCTTGTTCTTGGTTGTCCTCAGCTAGAAAAGCATCGACAACAAATGGTATTTTTGGGAGGAATAAGGAAGGATTCAGGTAAAAATGCGTGATAGGCCTATGTGCATCTTGGTGAGCTGGTCTAGCCTCTCACACTACTTGACTACTTGTTACCTGAACCTTTCTTGAGCTTGATTACTTGTTGGGTTGGCTTAGCCTCTCCTATACTTGTTACTTGATGATACTTGATATATGATTACTTGAGTATCTACTTGTATTGCATGATAACATGACATATAGTTGCATGTTAATAGCTTACTGAGATTTATCTCACCCTTTATTTGTTTAATTGTTTCCCCCCCCCCAGGAAAGCAGGGGATAGTACGCAGTGAGGCTCGACTTAGCTGGGAACTTACTCAGCAGGATATTCTTGTTCGAAGTTAGTGTCCTTTTATATTTTGGTAAGGACGATTTTGTATGAGTTAATAAACTCTGGGCTTGTATTGGGGTAGTATTTGTTGTCCCTAGACAGTTCTTGATGCCAGCTTATTTGCTAGGCATGTCTTCCGCTGTATGTAACCTTGATTGGTTTTAATTTTCTTGGTCTAGAACTCGTTGTGAGCTATCTTAGCTCCCTATTCTTGAGTATATATATCATGTCAGTTTTGTTTTTAACAGGTATTGTTCCTGTTTCCCGTTAGTTTCTTGTTTCTTATTAGTTACGCGCACCAGGTTCGAGGTTCTATTAGGGAATCCCGGGACTTGGGGCGTGTCAGAATGGACGACAAAATTTCTGGAAAACAGAGAAGAATTTGAGATGAAAAATAAAACAATTGGGATAGGCAATGTTCGAGACATTTCTATGCAGCAAAATCAAGAGGTGGGATATCTAATCAAAAAATTGATGTTGGATACAATAGCTAAATTACTAGTGTATCTAATAGCAATATGTGAACATTGATGTTGGATACATTAGGTAGTTGCCTATTGTATCTAACTGTATCTAATAGAAACGTGTCAAAAAATTGATGTTGGATACAATAGCTAAAATTACTAGTGTATCTAATAGCAATATGTGAACATTGATGTTGGATACATTATGTAGTTGCCTATTGTATCTAACTGTATCTAATAGAAACGTGTCAAAAAATTGTTGTTGGATACAATAGCTAAATTAGTAGTGTATCTAATAGCAATATGTGAACATTGATGTTGGATACATTAGGTAGTTGCCTATTGTATCTAACTGTATCTAATAGAAACTTGTCAAAAAATTGATGTTGGATACAATAGCTAAATTAGTAGTGTATCTAATAGCAATATGTGAACATTTGATGTTGGATACATTAGGTAGTTGCCTATTGTATCTAACTGTATCTAATAGAAACGTGTCAAAAAATTGATGTTGGATACAATAGCTAAATTACTAGTGTATCTAATAGCAATATGTGAACATTGATGTTGGATACATTAGGTAGTTGCCTATTGTATCTAACTGTATCTAATAGAAACGTGTCAAAAAATTGATGTTGGATACAATAGCTAAATTACTAGTGTATCTAATAGCAATATGTGAACATTGATGTTGGATACACTAGGTAGTTGCCTATTGTATCTAACTGTATCTAATAGCAACGTGTCAAAAAATTGTTGTTAGATACAATCAGTGTTGGATACAAATAGATGTTTTACTATTGTATCTAATTGTGTTGTATATAATAGGTTAAAACTTAGATGTCAAAGCAACTATTCCCAAAAAAATCAGTGGTCTTGTTAAACTTACAAAATTCAGAAAAAATTAAATATAATTTCATCCATACTTGCAGACATATCATTAATGCATTAAACTATTAGACTGCATATAGACAAATACATTTCTGCTTTTTCCACCCACCTCCTCTGCCAAAAATAAATACAAAAATGCCAGCTTGCATGTCTTATATGGCATGCATCTCAGAATTGTTGATTAAAGTCAAAACATATACTCCCTCCGTCCCATTTCAAATTGCAAAACTTGTCAAAAAGGGTGTCCCAACTAAAATTGCAAAATTCAAAAATGGCAAGTTTTAACCCACTTGTACACTCACATCCATTAACCCACTAACTATTTTCTACCCCACTTTCTCTCTCCCACTCAACTATCAACACTCACAACACATCACCTTTTTCACCTTTTCCCTTAATCCCCGTGCCAACCTAGTATTTGCAATTTGAAATGGGACGGAGGGATTATTGATGAAAAATGGCACATCTCACAATTAAATTGGTCAATGCATTAATGATAGGGCTTTTATATATAAGTATGTTGTTATGAACATTGTATTGGATACAATAGCTAAATTTCTAAGTGTATCTAATAGCTATTGTATCTAACAATACTAATATTAGGTATTGGATACATTAAGGACAATTCTGCTGTATCCAACTGCACACCTCCCCTACCAAAAAAATAAAATAAAAAATAAAAATACAAATGCTAGCTAATAAATTAAAATCTGAATGTCTTATATGGAACATATGTCAGAATTATTAATTACAGTAAAAAAGATGCATTGATGAAAGCTTTCATCTGATCTTATCTGTATCTGAAAGCTCATGACACATATAATTAATGCATTGACCAAATGAATTGCAAAAAGACAAACTAAAATAACTGTTCAACTATAAATTTTCACTATAAATACATTGCAACTTCACTTGTGTTTTACACATCAAAAAACACATCTAAAAACCAAACACTACAAGAAGAAAATGGCTGAAAACAAGCCCTCTTGTTCTTCAACTGGCAATACAGCTCAGAATAACCAAAATGAGCCTGGTAATATCCCTGATATTACCACTAGTTCACAGCATCCTGTGACTAATCATTCTGATTCTTTCGATTCTGAGGAAGAAGGTACATACTTTCCAATGAAGACCCCCCAGGACCACATAGCCTACTACTTTGAAAATTTCAGGCTGGGGCTGTATACCTTGTACAATAAATGGGGTCATCTCCATTGTTTTTTCTGCAAAGAGACCAGTAACGGAAACACCCCAACCTGGTCATGGGAAGCTCTCGTTATGCATGCAAATGATCGTGGGTCTACCCTTGCACACTATGGAGCGACGGATATGTACATGCATGCAGCCCTGCACAAGTTTATGACCATAAATTAGGTTTAGGAGCCTATATTTGTATTGTGGTCAATTAAGTGTATTTCCTGATGTCCTAATGTTTAATATTAATTAATAAATAAGTTCCTTTTTAATTGTTGTTTTTTTTTAAATGTATCTTCATAAATATAAAAAGCAAATTAGCTACTGTTTGCGTGGTTATTGCTTATGAAACATTGCTATTGGATACAATAGCTAAAATAGCTAGTGTATCTAACTGTATTTTTATAAAAATTGATGTTGGATACAATACCTAATTTGCTAGTGTATCTAATAGCATCGTGTCAACATTGCTATTGGATACAACAGCTAAAATAGCTAGTGTATCTAACTTCCAAGATTTAAGGTTTTCTTGTACTATTCACTTATATTATTAGTGTCTTTACTTCATCTCAAAATATATATTAAAAAAAATCTTTATTTATAATTTGTCTCAGAAATTTATTTTCACCTACATATACAGGATCAGCCCCTTTTGGCTATAGAAGCTCCTCATTCTAGTTCCTTTGAAGTTCCTGATCAAGAGCAGGTAATAAATATGAATAAAAAGACATGAAAAAGAAAAAAAAATGAATGTTTAAACTATTTAACAGACCATTTAAAATAAAAGAGGTGAACATTGCTGTTGGATACAATAGGGAATTGACTAGTGTATCCAATAGCAATGTGTGTGAACATTGCTGTTGGATACAATAGATGTTTATTTATTGTCTCTAACTGTATTGTTCACACACATTGCTGTTGGATACAATAGGGAATTGATACAATAGGGAATTGACTAGTGTATCCAATAGCAATGTGTGTGAACATTGCTGTTGGATACAATAGGTGTTTGGCTATTGTATCTAACTGTATTGTTCAGAACATTGCTATTGGATACAACATGGAAGTAGCTAGTGTATCCAATAGCAATGTGTGAACATTGCATTGGATATAATAGGCAAACATCTAGTGTATCTAATAGCAATGTTTGTATGAAACATTGCTATTGGATACAATAGATGTTTGCCTATTGTATCTAACTCAATTGTTAAGAACATTGTATTGGATATAATAGCTGTATAGCTATTGTATCTAATAGCAATGTGTATGAACATTGCTGTTGGATACAATAGCTATATAACTATTGTATCTAATAGCAATATGTATGAACATTGCTGTTGGATACAATAGCTATTTAGATATTCTATGTAATAGCAAGTGTATTCAATTGAATTGTTCAAACAATTACTATAAAATATTTTCTTATTCATTACAGGAAGGTGGTGGTCCTATCAAACAACTAGAGATTTTTTCAAATGAATTGAAGAATGCGTTGGATAGATATAAAAATGCATATGTGGTTTGTATGTCAGAAAGCAAAGAGCAGGAGAAAGTAGTACAAATCCACCGTACAATTGCTCAATTGTTCAATTCAACCTTTCCACTCACATCCAATCCAACAAGTTCTTCTTTTCATAATGATGAACAACAACATGTCCAAACTCCTCATTCCCCACAAAAATCAAAATTTGCAGAAGCCAATCCAGATCAATCCGAACTTGATTCTGAACCACTAAGCCTTCAGCATGTTACAGCTTCTCAATGTGATGAACCAAAGAACATACCAGATGAAACGCATCAAGACTCTCAACCATTTGATTTTTTACATCTTACAAGCTCACAAATGGACAGAATGAAGAGAGAATCTCTTGAAATATCAGCAGCAAAAAAGGCTGCTTCAACTGAAAAATCTGCAAACATCGATCCAATCTGTCTACAAGAAGAAATACAAGATTCAGAAATGGTTGACAGTTTTGAGTTTGACAGCGAGGGTCTGAGAAATATTACAGCCATTGAGGAGCTGTATAACAAAGAAAAACAACCACCACGAACAGAGACAAGATCTGATGATTTATTTGAAGGTGTAGACATTTTGTTGATAGCAAAGGAAGCTGAAGGCTTAGGTGAGGCTGAAAAAGAAAAGGAGATCAAGGGGAAGAAAAATGTTCAATCTAAGAAGCCCCCACTGCCTAAGAGAAGGACAAGAAGCACTACAACGCCGAGTTTTAAACTGTTAAGTTCTTCCGATGAACAGGATAGTCAACAGGACCAACCAATAGAAAAACGTCAACCGCAACCATCTGAAAGTAGCAAATCTCCATTCAGGAGTAGGGTGGTTGAAATAGAAGGCAGGATACTGGCTGATGAAAAAGCGATCTTCCAATGGATTCAGCATGTGAAGCCAGATACAGTGATGTAAGTAATTTTATAAAATTCACTTGGATACACTGCTTAAAATTGTTATTGTATCCAATTAACCTAGAGTGTATCTGATCCAATATATTTGAATTAGATACAATAGATACATTAGCTATATACCTAGTGTATCCAATAATAATATAGTATTTCAATTGCACACAATACCAGTTATAGATACAATATTTAATTAAAAGTTACACTATGAAATAGTATTTGTTAATAATATATTGCTGTATTTTTTTACAGATTATTCCTTTATCAATCCGAGCATGCATTTGCGACTATCAAAAATTTTAAGAGCATGCTTCCTGGCAGCACAGTGGAAGCAACTATCATTTGTGTTTGGTGTGATGTGCTAAATGATTTGGAGAGGTACAAGTCTCCAGCATCGCCATTACGTCTCTTCTGCAGTCCACTTATGACGGTAATATATTTATATATTAATATTTACTTCCACTAACATTTTTATATGTAACAAAAAACACTAACACACACATTTCCAATGTCAAAAAACAATATTTCAGATGATTACTGCTGGAAAATCATTTGATGCACATTATGAAGACTTTTCTGATGACATGGATAGATTGTTGAAACAGAACACTAAATACTCGCTCAATGATTATGAGATGGTAATGAAACTTAAACTCAATTATATTTTAAAAAACTCATCTTAAAAGTATCCAATAGCAATGTGTATGAACATTGCTGTTGGATACGATAGCTATTTGGCTATTGTATCTAATAGCAATGTTGTCACATTGTTGTTGGATACAAGATAGAATAGCTATTGTATCCAACAGCAATGCCTCAACATTTCTGTTGGATACAAATAGCTATCTGGCTATTGTATCTAATAGCAATGTGTGTATGAACATTGCTGTTGGATACAATAGGTGTTGGCCTATTGTATCTAACAGTATTGTTATGAACATTGGTGTTGGATACAATAGCTATTGTATCCAATAGCAATGTGTGTATGAACATTGTTGTTCGATACAAGAGGTATTTGGCTATTTGTATCTAATTGCAATGTGTATGAACATTGCTGTTGGATACAAATAGCTATCTGGCTATTGTATCCAATAGCAATGTGTATGAACATTGCTGTTGGATACAATAGGTATTGTTCTATTGTATCTAACAGGATTGTTATGAACATTGTATTGGATACAATAGCTATCTGGCTATTGTATCCAACAATGTTCATACACACATTGCTGTTGGATACAATAGGTATTTGGCTATTGTATCCAATAGCATTCAATAGCTATTTGGCTATTGTATCCAATAGCAATGTGTATGAACATTGCTGTTGGATACAATAGCTATTTGGCTATTGTATCCAACTGTATTGCTATCAAACATTGTATTGATACAATAGGTATTTGGCTATTGTATCTAATAGCAATGTGTCAACATTGCTGTTGGATACAATAGCCAAATTGGCTATTGTATCTAATTAAAATAGTGTATGTAATTAAAAGTATTCACATACAATTGATATGTTTTGTTTTTGTGTCTATCAGGTGTTCTTTCCAGTTGTTGCTAGTGAACATTATTGGCTTGCTGTGTTTGATATAAAAGGCGGTGCAATTAATATACTGGACAATAGTTTGGTAGGCACAATGGACAAATATAGAGAACCTCTAATACATGTGGTATAAATTTCTTAAACTTGTCCTGCTTATATCTGTCAAAATTTGTATATATATCTTTATAAAATTGATACATAACACAATTTCTGCAAATTAAACTTAGATACACTAGATAATTTAACTAGTGTATCTAATGAAAATTCAAATTGAATATGATATTTGCAATGGATACGATAACTATTTACATACTGTATCCAACAAGTCAAATATGTTTCTTTTGAATTATATAATAATGCACCGTTACTTTCATGTTATTTTGTGCAGCAAAAACTTTTTTGTCGGTATGCCCAATCCAAGAATCACAAAAGAGCAGATGAAATTAGATTATTTAAATCTAAACGAAAAAGATTCTCTTGGCAAACAAAAGAAAATCATACCGACTGTGCAATTTTTATGATGAGGCACATGGAAGCATATATGGGCTGCAGCGGTACAGTAAGTGATGTTGGACTAAAGGATGAAGGGGTAAGTATAGTATAGTATATAATAAAATGTTTGTTGAAGTGAAAAACAAACAAACTTCTAAAAAAAATTTATTTATTTTTTCATTTCTTACCAGCTTGAACAAAATAGACAACTTCTGAGGCTGCGAAGCCGGTATGTGCACAAGATGATATGCCATGAGACAAACAAAAATAGAGATGAGGTTATACAAGAAGCAACAATTTTTTTAAATGAGAAGAGCAAGATGGACAAGATACAAGAGAAAGAGCAAAAGAAGAAAAAGAAACAAAAGTTGTAGAGACTGATTAATTTGGGGATGTTAGAATTGTGTATCTTTATATGGTGTTACAAAACTTGTAGTATTATCGTTGGTTGATACTTGGCATTTATTTCGAAAACTTGAATTTTAAAAAACTTGTAGTCTTGTGGTTGGTTGATACTTAGCAATTTAAAGGTAGGTTGGAAATCATCTAATGTTGCATAATTTTATTTAGAAAACTTGTAGTATTTGTTTTTTTATGTTGGATAATTGATATGTAAGTAAGGATACTTTTTAATCGTTGCTTAGTTCATTCAAAGAAGCTCTAGTATTTTGTTAAGTTGAAGACTTGAACATTGTATCTAACTGAATTGTTATGAAAATTGATGTTGGATACAATAAGTGTTTGTCTATTGTATCTAACTGAATGAACATTTTTGTTGGATACAAATTGGTGTTTGCCTAGTATATCCAATGAATGGGTTATGATATATTTCAATCATTGGATACACTAGTTATGCGACTAGTGTATCTAATAAGATATCCAGATTCAAGAATATAAATACCATATTAACATTAGATACATAATGTTTTGTCCTACTGTATCCAATGAATGTGTTATACTATATTTCAATCATTTGATACACTACTTATGTAACTAGTGTATCTAATAAGAATGCAACTAATTTATTTCATTTATTAGATACACTACCTATTCACCTAATGTATCTAATAAAAATTACAGATATCAAATATGATATTAAACCATGGATATTGAATCTGTTCAAACAGTGTATCCAATAGACTGAATCATTATCCAAAAATATATAGTATTACATGAAAAGACTATATAATTATCCAACAAAAATAAACAAAATCTTAATCAAAACCTAATTATTATCTTTGAAAAATAGCGGACAATTTCGCTTGTCATGATGCACCATTTGGTTACATGACCTGCATAATCTCTTAGCCTTTTCCTTTTGAGCTACCGACTTCTCCGCTGCACTCAAAATCCTCTTCCTCCCACACCCTTTGTTACGACCTTCATTAGGAGGCTTGACTGTAATTTCATCAGGAATATCCGTACCAATTAAGTTTTCAATAACAGTTTTGTTCTTCTGGCAAATATTTGTACCTCTGTGTTCTCTTAATTCATGCTTCAAGTCCTTCAAAACCTTTGCGATGTGATCCAAATCCTCACCATCCTTACGAACTAACCCCATACATGTGTTGAAATCAAACCAAATCTCATTCACTTTTGCCCCAAACGCCTCCATTCTAACACAATCTGTTGATACGCTATCAACCACCGCACTTGACCCACGGCGCTCTGCATTCTTTGTCCACCGATTGAGGACATGGTCTCTAGGAATCTTAGCTGCATTAACTAGCTTTAAGGTAAAAAAAGCGTGTCTGCACAAAATTCCAATTCTTTCAAATAGTTTACACGAACACTGCACGTGATTAGTTTCTAACAAGTGCTTTACCTGTGTAATATTCAGAAGCTAAATTGGTACAAAATACATCAGCTGAACATTGCATTGGATACAATAGATAAATTCCTAGTGCATCTAATAGCAATGTTTTAACATTGATGTTGGATACAATAGGGAAGTAGCTAGTGTATCCAATAGCAATATGTATGAACATTGCATTGGATACAATAGCTAAATAGCTATTGTATCCAACAGCAATGTGTGAACATTGCTGTTGGATACAATATGTGTTTTGGTATTGTATCTAACTGTATTGTTATCAACATTGCTGTTGGATACAATAGCTAAAATTGCTATTGTATCTAAGAGTAATGTGTCAAAAAAATGTTATTTACATAAAAAAATGTTTTGCTTTCCCATCTGTCAACACCAAGTTCTTAACGGAATCGTCACCGGCCATAGATTTCATCCCCAAACTGTAACACGCTTCTTTAATTTCATCCTGAACCATATAAAAAACCTCTCGTGTGTAAATTTCTGCTGCATCTTTCTCGATCAACAATGGAGTCACAGTCTTGGGAAGTTGTGTCAAACACTCGTGGCTCAATCGTCTATTGGTCTGACGCTGCTTGTCCATTGCTGTCTCAAAACGTACGTAAAACTCCGTCAATGTGTCCTTCTGCTTCGTGTACTTACCAAAAAATGCATTGGCGCTTTCTGACAACGACGTTGTACGCAATATCCCGAGCAATGGATCATCGCTAAAATATGCAGGAATCCAGCTACTCCTATTCTCAAACATAGTCGATAACCACTCATTCTCTTGTAAACCAAATTCTTCTATGACTGCTTTCCATCCCTCTTCAAATTCTGATGCATTTAGGCAATTGTCCCAAACGAAACCTTTAATCTTTGACATCAAATCAGCCTCCTTGCACAAATGAGGACCAACATGCACAAAAAAATTTAATTACCTACTTCATAGAAGCATAATATTATATTTAACAGTTGGATACATTACATAAAATAGCTAGTGTATCCAAGTGCAATCTTCAACAATACACTATTCTAGATACTATATGACACTTTGATTACCTTTGTTGGAAGTTTGTTCATGATATGCCATATGCACCAACGATGCCTCGTTGAAGTGAAAACTGCAGGTATTGCCTGCTTCATAGCAGGGCATTGGTCCGTAATTAAGCAAAGTGGTTCCCGACCCATTGTGTTTAAAAACGCTTGAAAAGCCCAAGTGTAGTGAGGAATATCTTCTCTTGAAAGTAACCCTGCTGCAAATGTCACGCATTTCCTATGATTATCCACACCGCAAAATGGCACAAATACCATATTGTACCTGATTTGAACATACATAAAGAAAATCATGAAGCAAATAATAAATATCAACATAGATTCAATATTAATGACTCAACATTGCTGTTGGATACACTAACATTGCTGTTGGATACAATAGCTAAATTGCTACTGTATCCAATAGCAATGTTATAAACATTTTTGTTGGATACACTAGGTGTTTGGCTAATGTATCCAACATTTGCTGTTGGATACACTAGTTAAATTGCTACTGTATCCAATAGCAATGTGTCAACATTGCTGTAGATACACTAGCTAAATTGCTACTGTATCCAATAGCAATGTGTCAAACATTGATGTTGGATACACTTGCTAAATTGCTACTGTATCTAACAGCAATGTGTCAACATTGCTGTTAGATACACTAGGTGTTTGGCTAGTGTATCCAATAGCAATGTGTCAAACATTGCTGTTGGATACACTAGCTAAATTGCTACTGTATCTAATAGCAATGTGTCAACATTGCTGTTGGATACACAACCTAACATAGCTGTTGTATCCAACAGTATTGTTGAAACAATACACTTGCATATACTTAGATACACTCAATGGATAGCTCTTGTATCCAATAGTATAAAATATTCAAAAACACTTACTTATTTGTGCCAAATGTCGCATCAAATGAGATAACATCACCAAATACTTCATAGTTTCTACGGCCTATAGGATCAGCCCAAAATAACTTAATCAAACGACCTGATTCATCAGCTTCATATTCATAATAAAAAGAACCAGTCTGCTCCTTCTTAGCCTTAAACTTGTCCAAAATTATCTGAGCATCCTTCTCCCCAATACCTTGCTTAAAATCCCTGCTCCAATTCCTAAAATCTCTCACAGTAGCTCCAACATTTTCATATCCACCAACCAACTCTTTCATCAAACCATGAGCTTGTGATGCACCTATTTTCACCTTAGATGCATCAAATGCAAAAATTTTATGCGCCAATGACATTTCCCTACCAAAACGTAAAAAATGCCTACAATTTGGAGCAACCAGTTTATGATTATGCCGCTCAACAAATTTATACACAACTACCCCACCCTTCTCATCATAACCAGACAACTTCAGTCCAATCATCGCTTTACAATCACATCTAGAAAACATCATCTTTCGACCTTGTTTACTGCTCTCACCATCAGTATAATCAGATTTTTTTTACTTTATTATCAATCACCCCTGCCCTATGGCAAACATAATACTTCAAACTCGTTCTTCCATTACTTGATATCTTAACAGTACTACGACGAACATCAAAACCACACACACGACCATATGCCTCGTAAAAACAAAAACCATCATCATAACTTACAAAACACTGACCAATAACCGGCTTATAAACATCATCGCACACAGGAACCCAATACCGACTTTCTTTTGGTGTTACAATCAACTTCGAGCAAGCATCATCGCTATCAGCAGAGTAATATCCAACAATATTATCACTTCCAACGCCAAAATGATTACTTCCAACAGCTACAACAACAACAACAAAAAAGTGTTAATAATGCTGTTGGATACAATAGGTGTTTGCCTATTGTATCTAACTGAATTCTTATCAACATTGTATTGGATACAATAGCTATTTAGCTATTGTATCTAATACCAACAATCTTCATAGATTGCTGTTGGATACAAATAGTTGTTTGCCTATTGTATCCAATACCAACAATCTTCATACATTGCTGTTGGATACAATAGCTATTTGGCTAGTGTATCCAAGGGCAATGTGTGTCCACATTGCTGTTGGATACAATAGCTATTTGGCTAGTGTATCCAAGGGCAATGTTGCACAAAAACAATTGATTATAATAAAATCATATTAACAGCAAAAACCTGAATTTGAAGCTTGATTTTCTTCCATCAAACAATATCTGCAACATCAAAAAAAAAAAAAAAAAAAACTCAAACAATATCTAAATTATAAATTATGATTAACAATACAAAAAAAAAATTAAACACACAAACGAACCAGATTTTAATTGCGAATACTCAGAAAAACAGAATCAGGCGAAAATCTGACGCCGGAAAGGAGAATCAGCCGAAAAATCTGACGTCGGAAAAGGAGAATCAGGCGATTAAACCCGACGACCTTCGTATATTTCTCTCTCCTCTCCAACGACAAGACGGACTCGATCTAAACCTAAATATACAATGACAAAGTTACCCTTGATGTTAAACCTTATTTCAAAATTGCCACCGCATGTCAACCTTTTAAGTTCCAATCTGAACCGTTCTCTATTTTCTAATCTAAGGGCTACAATTGGTTCTCATGGTTCTCATGATATTTGGGTTCTCATTTGAGCACCTATATATATATATATATATATATATATATATATATATATATACATTAATATTTGGAAAAAATTATCATGATTGTTATTAATTAAAATATTTTCTTTGAAACAGTTTGATGCACGTGGAATGCACGTGGAATGCACGTATAGCAACAATATTGTAATATGTATATGATTCTAATATCTTTGAAATCGTGCGATGCACATGTAATACACAGATAACAACAACAAAAACAACAACAACAACTACAATAATAATAATAATAATAATAATAATAATAATAATAATAATAATAATAATAATAATAATAATAATAATAATAATAAAGGGGACTATCTTTCCAGAAAATATAAATAGAAAAAATGTATATCATTTTAGGACAGAGGGAGTATGAGGCTTGTGGTTGAGCTGACTGTTGTAATGCTTGGGGCTTAGTAGATTTTTTTTCTCCATTTTTCTTACCATTTTTAGAAGCCGTGGTCATTTTCTGTCCATTTCCTTTTGGGCACTTGTTTTTCTCTTATTTCCCCGCATACTATTTGCAGTTTCGTACCTTGTTTGATTCTTTGGCTGTGACATTGAGTATTAGTGTTTACACATTATAATTAATATATAAGTCATGTAAAAAAAACCAATACATTTAACAGTTTTAAGTTGGGATGAATTTCATTTTTGGAAGCCCTTTGGTTGTGTCCATCGTTAAGGCAAATAATGGCTATATGATTTTTAGAAGTATTTGTTGGATTTTTTGATTCGCCATTGCTCATGTCTCTATGATTTTTAGAAGTATTTGGTGATGTGTGAGCCCGCGGGCTAAACCGGGTCCGGCTCTTTTATAATTCCCTATCCTCGGCCCGCCCTTAAACCCTTAAGTTTTATCCAACGGGTTTTAAAGGGTTTTATTTTTAAGTTTCTTTTTTAAATTTGAGAAAATACAAAAAATACAAAAAAAATATTTTAAAAAATATTAAAGACATTACAATTAAATTTATAATTTAGTAAAAATATAAATAGCGTAATAATATTAGTATATTATTAAATCTAATTAATATAGTGAAATAAGTTTAGAAATTTAATGAATAAAATTGTTAAAATATTAAACATACTCCATTTAATGAATAAAATTATTAAAATATTATATATACTCCATTTTAATAGTGAAATAAGGGTATTTTTGGGCAAAAAAAAAATATTTTTTTTTAAAAAAAAAGTTTTCAGGCGGCCAAACGGGTTTTCCACACCAGCGGGCTAAGCCCGGCCCGTTTGCAAATAGTGAGGTCCGGCCCGGCCGCTTAATACACGGGTTAAGGGCCGGGTTTTGTCCGCGGGCTCATGGGTACGGGCTTGACGGGCCTGCGGGCTTACGGGCCGTCCGTGGGTTTAACCCGGACCGAAATACCCATCTCCAACCATTACCCATAAATACGCATATCCTAGATCTTACCTACTGTCGGAAAAGAAAATTTTTGGATCTAAAAAGTCACCAATTTCAAATTGCAATCATTTGGTAATCTTTATAGAGCTGGTAGGACGCACAAGAGTGGTCCACGCCTAACCCATGCCATATGAAAATATTTGGATCTAAGGACTAGTTGGAGAATAAGATGGAGCGACTGCGTGAAACGGACGGGATCGAATGAACGGACCGAGCTTGAGCGAACCAACTGAATGAGATTTAGATCAAGCCGGAATCTGAATGAGATATTGTAAATATTGTTTATTGAATATCTTTCCTAATTTGATAAATGTAAACTAGGTAGGATATGTGATTAATTTGATTTTAGGAATTAGTTTGGAGTGATAGACTCTTTCTACAAGTAAATATCTCTTGAATTAAGATTGCTAGGATTCGTATATAAATATGAGGCCAATGTAAACATTGAGATTTGAGAGTGAATAAACACAAATTAATATGAAATTCCTCTCCACCAAATTCTTGACAGGACTCGCCCATTTTTAATGGCAATGTGCGTAAGTACTTCGTCTCTAAAAATCCGTTCAATTCTCATTTTTTAAGACTTGGAGGACTTTATAATAATAAAAAGTGTCTCATGTACTTTTCCACAATTTTATCCTAAAGAACCTGTAAGTCATTTTTAATTGGATATTTTTAGTTTATTAATATAGATAAATTACTCTTAGTCTACATCAAATTGCTTATAAATAGTGCGACATAATAATGCATTTGCTTGCCCCTTGTGTCGCGCGACATAATTTTTAATTCCAAAAACTTATAAATATGAGTTAATGAAGTTTAACGAATTCAGTTAAAAAATCTCAAATTGACAACAATTGATCATATTAAACTCCAAACCGATTAAAAAAAAAAAAAAAAAAAAAAACCCCATTGAGAAAAATATGACAACATTAGACCCTATTTTACAATTTGCCGAATTTTCATTTGTCCTTGAAGAAAACTCAAGATTGAGGACAAAAGTATATTGGACCCTACTTGATACTCCCTCCGTTTCATGTGAATTGAGACTTATTTTCTTTTTCGTTCGTTTCACCTCAATTGAGACTGCCCAAAATGGCAAACTTTTTAATCTTTTATATTCACCCAACCCCACCACTCATTCTCTCTCTTCATTTTCCACCACTCATTTTATTCAACCAACACAACTATTTACCCCACTAATTCTCTCTCTTCATTTTCTACCACACATTTTCCTTATTTTATTAGTATTCCTTAGTTCTTGTGTCATTTCTTTTTAGTCTCAGTTCTCATGAAACGGAGGGAGTATTCTGTTAAGGTCAAGCTGGAGATGGAGCCGAAGACACGGTGCGTAACAACAAACTAAATAAAGTAATTAATGTTGCCGTGAATTAATGTTGCCGTGATTTACTCCTGTTGATTATCCCTCTTTTTTCCTGGATTTGAAATTGTTATTACTTCAATCATAAATTAAATAGTAGTATATGAATATAAATAAAATTATTGTTAGTGTAAAGTACTTTAAAACTTTTTATTATTATTCATTTCGAAATACTCCCTCTGTCCATGAAAGATTGTCTCATTTTGACTTTTTATGGTCAACAAAAATGAACTTTGACCAAATATTGGTGTCAATCTAATCATCACAATAAAATTCTAAAATCAATTATAACTTTTAGAATTTCAATAAAATGATTAGATCGACGCTAATTTTGTTGACCATAAAAAATCAAAATGAGACTATCTTTCTGTGACAGGGGAGTAGAAGAGTACTATTATTGTCATTTGTTGCTTTACTAAATGAGAGTATATGTTCCTTTTTCTCTATGATCTATTAATAGCTATTTATGAATTCCATATACTCCCACCAGTCATAATAGATTCATAATGGGTAGCAAGGTTCTAAAAAGTGCTAGGCGGTCGCTAGGCGTCGCAGCAGGGCCTAGCGCCTAGGCGGGGTTTAAACGGACTTAGGCGGGGCCGAGAACTTAGAAATAGTTATAATATCTTAGGCGGGCTTAGGCGTTTCATGAACGCCTAGCGCCTAGGCGGCCTAGAAGGACATCTTTTAGAACCATGATGGGTAGTACCACTATTTCGAAATAAATATTTTAGAAAATTAAATTTGCTTTTGATAAAAGTTAAATTAAATATTTTTTAACATTTAGTTAGGGATGGAGGAAATATACTGTATAACTTGTCAATCACTCAAAAAATACGTCACTTGTTTCAATATTGTTTATAGCATATAAAATCACATTAAAATTATTTTGTATAGAAATTTATTTTAATTCGAAATAAAAATAATGATATTTATTGTAGAAGAGCCGGTCTCTTGTGCGGCGGTTGTACCGTGCGACAGGAGCCGGCTTCCTTCTTCTTCTTCTTTTTTCCCACCCCCAACCTTTTTTTCCTCCCAACAAAAGTAACACTTATTATAACGAAATGTAACATTTTTTTCTTTTCAAATGTAACACTTTTTTTTTTCTTCAAAATGTACCACAATTTTGCTGCAATAGATTAAATATAACATAAAGATTGACAACTAAACTAATGTCACACTTTTTATAAAGGAATGTAACACTCTTTTTTTCAAATGTAACACTTTTTTTTTAAATCCACCACAATTTTGCTGCAATAGATTAAGATAACATAAAGATTGACAACTAAACTAATGTCACACTTTTTATAAAAGAATGTAACACTCTTTTTTTCAAATATAACATTTTTTTTTCAAAATTAACATAAGATTAACAAAATAAACTAATGTTACATTTTATAAAAAATGAATGTAATATTTTTTTCTTCAATTGTAACAGATTATATCCTTAAATGTAACATTATATCTGAAAATGTAACAATTTTTTATTGAGAAAATAACAATTGAAATGAAAACCCTATTATATATATGAATTTTTACTATTTTTTTAAAGAAGAAAAGTAACATTTACTAAATAAAAATGTTACATTCATCTATATAGAAAATTATAATTATATATTCACTTTGTTACACTTCAAATGTTACTTTTTCTAACCACAAAAACTATCAAAACAATTTAAATTTTCTTGTAAAATTGCTGTTACATTTGACTGTAAAAAGTGTTATTTTTTTAATATGAAACTGTTACTTTTATCAGAACAGAGTGTTACATCTCAGCTGACAAAGCAACTCAAACTTTTTGTGTGTAAAAAAATATGTTTTTTTAAAAAAAATCAAACCATATCATGACCTATGTAGTTTTATTCGTCTCGTCGAGACGAACACAACGGTATTTTTTAAAAAAATTCTGAGTTATAAATCTCAAGATATAGCATTTTAAAGTTATTGGGTTTTTTTTTAAAGAAGACACGTGTCGCGATCTATGAAGGGGATGGCTGGATCCAACGGTCGGCTGTAGCGGAGCAAGTGGCTGCGAGAAGCAGCGGAAGAAATCAATCTTGCCGCACGGCATACAACCGTTGTATACGCAAGACTTTTTCATTGTAGCACGGGGAGAATTACTTAATCAGTAATGACCACATAATTAAAAAAAACAAAATGATTCCATTTCACCTGATAATTGCTACCCCTTCCAGTCAAAATTCTTTGATCTTTTGCACAAGATTTTTTATTCAAATTAATTGTTATTTTTTATTTTAAAGATTCGCCATTTCCTTTTCCGTTACAGATATGGGTAATATTAAATACAAGGCACATTACATACAAGGCATGAGTAAATTACTTAACTACCCTCATATATATACTCCAAACCCTCATTTGTTTTCATTTTAAACAAACACTCCATCTCTCCCTCCCTCCAAACAGCGACCAAGCGACCAAGACGCCGACTTCCGCCAACACCGACTTCCGCCACCACTTCACCATTCGCAGGCAACAATGAACAATTGCTGAAATTTTCAAAACACACTAACAAAGAAGTTCAACAATAGTGTTTCTAAACAAGAACCCAAGATTGCTCAAAAAAAAAAAAAAAAAACCCAGAACATACTTTTATGAACGAGAAATTGAAACCAAATTCAAAAAATTAAAGCCAAAATCCGGAAATTAAAACCCTAAATTTCAAAGGTTGAAGCCCCATATCAAAAACTGAAAACACACATCCGAAATCGAATCCATATCTAGCCCAGATTTGTTTGTAAAGGGCTAGGTTTTACCTTTGCTTCATGTTGATTTCTAGGGTTTTCGATTGAATAAATCAATTGTTAAAAACTGTTTATTTCGTGTCTATTTAGGTGAAATACATGTTGTTATTTCGTGTAAAAGTTGGTGAAATGCACTATTATATTTCGTGTACAATTGGGTGAAACTCAGTGCATGATTTCGTGTAAAACCATATGAAACAAACAACTTCAACATTTTCCATATTTCGTGTAAACCTGTGCGAAATAATCAAATTATTTCGTAAGTGCGTACACGAAACACGCGTATCCGGGTAAGGGCATTTTTGGCATTATTGTGCCTTGTACACAATGGTACCTTGTATTTAGAATTCGCCGATATGTTTCGCTCTATTAACTAATTTATTGATCAAAGTAATGTAGGAAAAAAGATTTACTAGATACGAGTCAAATTAGTACTTTCATCAATAAATTCAGAAATAATTATCATTTTTTGTAACATGTATTTATATAAAATTAGAAAATGACAACTATTTTAAATGGGAAAATGCCTCAAAGTTTATTTTTGGAATATCCATTTCTCCACAAGTTCTCTATTAAATTAAAATGTCCGAAAAATTCATATGCATTAATATATCATACTATATGATGCAACATCCAGTAATATAAAAAAAGTAATGCTGCGTCCAATACTACTGCATCTAGCCACCACCACCGTCGGTCGTCGGAATTCGGTCACTGGTTACCGGCATGCAGTATTATATTCATTTTACAGTGTTATGTGATGCGGTATAATTGATGATCGAGGCAATGCCCATTTGAAATCGATAAAATACATCATTTGATGCGGTAGCATAAGACCATGGGCAATAGTCTCAACCCCCAAAAACATTCAACTACCTTAATATCACGACACCTCATCTTCTCTCTCCATCCACTTAATCATTCAACTACCCTCTCAACTACACCCCCCACAATAACTAGTTTAGTTTAAAATTCAACTCCTCACAACTCATCATTCTATACCCCACCACTTTTATTTTATTTATAATCTTTATTTTTATGATTAATAAAATAATAATAATAATATATAATTAAAAAATAAATGATTACTATTATTATTTATAAATTCGAGATTTTTTTTATTTTTTTTTATTTTTTTAATTCACACTTAATTTTTTTTTTTTATGGCAATTGAATAAATACGAGAATTTTTTAATTTTATTAAAAATAAGAAAAGTTACAATAAACTTAGCTCGTTCCACAAGTGATGAAAAACAAATAAGCATACGATACATAGACTCGACTGACAGTACAATAAAATTATTAAATCACTAATTTCCGAACTTTGCCCATATGTGTTTGACTAGATCCTTCTGCAATTGTTGATGAGCCCTTTGATCACGCAAATCCGATCTAGTACGTACATGATTTTCAAATGTTGGTAATACCTCAGTCGAGAATGGTTGATGTGTACTAGACCCACTTGCCTCGGGATGATCCTGATAGTCAAGCCAATTTTGAGAATACGTATCCCGTTCATCCTCAACAATCATATTATGTAATATGATACATGCTCTCATGATCATAGCCAAGTCCGCTATCTCCCACATTCGAGCTGGTTCTCGAATGATTTTAAACCGAGCTTGGAGCACTCCAAATGCACGTTCTATATCCTTCCGATATGCCTCTTGATATTTTGAAAATAGATTGTCTTCTTCACTTTGAGGAAGTTTAATGGATTTGACGAAGGTCGGATAAGAGGGGTAGATACCGTCAGCAAGATAATATGTCATATTATACTGACGTTCATTCACAAAGAAATTGACTCGTGGAGTATTTCCTGCTTCAAGATCATCGAAAACTGGTGATCGGTCCAGAACATTTATATCGTTTAATGTGCCCGGACATCCAAAAAAGGCATGCCAGATCCATAAATCATGACTTGCAACGGCTTCAAGAATAACCGTGGTGGTTCCCTTATCACCTCTAGTAAATTGACCTTCCCAACCAGTAGGACAATTTTTCCACTCCCAGTGCATGCAATCAATACTCCCGATCATCCCTGGGAACCCCCGCTTCTCACTGACCTCAAGTATTCTTTGCAGGTCAGCTTCGTTTGGAGCTCTCAAGTACTCTTGCTCATACAATTGAATGACCCCCTTGCAGAATCTCCGTAATGCCTCCAACGCTGTAGTTTTCCCTATTTTAATGTATTCATCAATAGCATCGGCGGACATACCATATGCTAACAATCGCATGGCTGCGGTACATTTTACTAATGGAGATAGGCCTTCTCTGCCGAAACAATCGAACCTTTGTGTGAAGTAGCTGTCATGGCTTGAAAGATCCTGGACGATGCGGAGGAATACATGTTTCTGCATCCGATATCGTCGCCGAAAAGAATCTTTATACATAGCATTTTTGGAAAAGTAGTCATCAATCAGGCTCTTATTGTGAAAAGCGTGATCTCTTTTCAATTTTTTTCGAGTTTTTTTTCGGAGTTTTATCATCAAAAAACTCGTTCATGATAAAACACTCCTCAATTTCAAGTTGCCTTTTGTAGGCTTCGACATCAAAAGGAAGAAATCCAGATGGATCCATTGATGTAGGAGGAAGGAAAGGAGAGAGTGTTTGATGTAGGAAGAAGGAAAGAAGAATGTGGTTGGTGTAGGAAGAATGAAAGAAGAGAGTGTTATTTATAAGAAAATGAGTGGTTGAGGTTGACGGATTTGAAGCTTCTATTGAATTGAGTTAGTTAAAGGATAACAAATGAGTGGTCGTGGTTGACGGATTTGAAGCTTCAATTCAATTGAGTTAATTGACGGACTCCAATAATAGAATTACATAGATTTAATTAAAAGGTAAAGTTACATACTGAGAATCTTGAAAGTAGTACATCAGTGCAGAAAATTGACATAAAGCTAGAAAACACACATTAATTGCCAAACAGCTCGTCAGTCAACATTTCAAAAAGTTGTTGTTGATGATGATCGCGAGACTCCATTTGACTCAACTGCATCCACATTTTTCTATTTTTAGCCTGAGTCTTGTTAAGGGTAATATTGTTTGCCTTCTCTTGTTCTGAGACTAAGTTGTCCATTCGTTCCAATTCTTTCTCTTTGAATTGTTTGAATTCTGACCACTTTTGTTCCTTTACCGGTGACAACCCCACTTTTTTCTTCCCCGCCTTTTTCTTAGCTGCCTCCCTTCCCATAGGACGAGGAATGGATCCAACCGAGCTTGAATCACCTACATCACCTTCTCGTGCTCTCTTAGATCCACTGCTATCAGATCCAGTATTTCCTCCAACCTGACTTGTGTAGCGTGGTTGATCTCGGGTAGCTATCCACTCGTCCATCAAAATAAAAGTGCTATTGTTTGCACTTTTATATAATTCGTGAGCTTTTTTCAAAACATCATTCTCCGACCACCCGCTTTGTTGCATACGCTTAGCGTTATCGTATGCACCTACCCATTTGCCCAATTTGGCGTTTATATAATTGAAACGATTTTTGCATGAAACTACGTCACGGGGAGGGTTAAATTCACAATGTTCGTTACAATATTCAACAATCTTACCCCAAAACGCTTCATTCTTCTGATTTTTTCCGACAACACTGTCGGTTCCTAACTTAATCCACCCACTGATTAGCACTATATTGTCCTTCGTGCTCCATTTGACAATTTTTCTTCGACTAGTGGTTGGACCTCCTGCATCTGAAGTTGGAGTAGCTTCATCAGCACCGCTATTGCTACCCAGAACCATTTGTGTTGAATATTCGGGATATTCTGATTCTTGAGAGGGTAGTGGTGGTGGTGGAGGTCGTTGAAATTGCATACTATAATATGGATTCCAGGTGGGTACAGCTGCTGAAGGCATGGAATTTGGTTGATAATAAAATTGTGGGGTATTTTGAGGACGTGGTTGGTTAGAAAATTGATTTGGCGATTGAAAATCATTAGGATTGTAGTAATTTGGTGAAAAATTACTTGAATTCTGAGTGTTGAAATAAGGATTATTGGGATCCATTTCACTAAAAAGATGATGAATATTTTAAAAAATAAGGGGTTAAAGAAGGATAATTAAGATTTTTTTGAGAGAAAAGAGAGGTTTTTTTTTGGTGTACAAATAAAATGAAAGTTATATCAATTTATAGAGAAAAAAATTCCAGAATTTTCGCAAAAAAAAAAAAAAAAAAAAAAAAACTGTAAAATAATTGAGCTCGAAAATTTGGGTTGAAGATAAAATCTAAAAATATGGAGAACCAATCAATGCTCGCCATGTGTCAATTGCATGAAAAAAAAAAAAAAAAAGGCTAAACGCGCCTTGTTTGGGCGTGTAGGCCACGCGCCGATGTCGGCCCAATCCGGCGCTGACGCGTGGCGAAGTCGGGTCCCCCATTTTTTTCTTCAACCAGGTTGACAACTCTCAACCCTCCCCTTCAACCCCCTCCTCTCAACCCCTTATTACACCAACTAAACTCCCTAACTCCCTCTCAACTCCCTCCTCAATAGGGATGACCAAAACCGGTTCCGGGCCCGGTTCTGGTTCGGAACCGCCGGTTCCGGTTCGGCATATATGTGACCCTGAACCGGCCCGCGCTTACACCGGTTCCGGTCATCACAATCCGGTTCCGGTACGGTTCCGGTCCGGTTCCGGTACGGTTCCGGTCCGGTTCCGGTTCAGTCCACGCTACCTTTTTTTATTTTTTTTTATCATACAATAATGAATAAACATGTTAAAATTTATTAAAAGACAAGAGATTTTTATTTTATAATATACTAATGAATAAACATGTTAAAATTTATTGAAAAATAAGGGATTTTTATTTTTTTTAATGGAAATGCCGATTCGGTTCCGGTCCGCCATATATGTGACCCTGAACCGGCCCGCGCTTACTACGGTTCCGGTTACTCCGGTTCCGGGCTTTTCCGGTCCGGTTCCGGTCCGGTTTGACCATCCCTGCTCCTCAACCACTTTATTGCCCATGGCCTAAGTCATTTTCTTTGCCACCTTTCGACAAAAAAGTAAGGATAAAGAGACTGAGATTGAGCTTTATAAAAAGGGAAGGAAATGTTGATTGGAGAAACAAGACAAAATATGTACTCAAATCACCCATGAGCCTGGTCGGCTACCTCTTCCTCGAAACCCTCCCTAGTCCCTCTCTCCCTCTTAAATTTTGGTGCATGTGCTCGGAAGGATTGCTGTGATAGTTACCTCACGCTCGTTATTATAATACGGGAAATAATAAAGTTACAAAACATAGCAACAAAATGTGGCTTACTAAATGAGGTGTTATAATTATATTGGTATTTTTAATTAGAGTGTGCCGGGTCCACTATCGATGTAGCCAATAAAATATCGCCACCACATCTTGTATCCTTCATTTTGTAAACTTCTTTTGTAAGCCTAGCATTGCTCTTATATTACTCTCTCCGTACCATAGAATATGTTCACCTTTCTATTTGCACATAAATTAAGAATTAGTAAAAATAATGTAAGTATTGTGAGTATAAAAGTACAGTATGAGAAAGAATGAGTGAAAGGAAATAATAAGTTGATTGGTATTATAAGTATAAAAGTAAAGTAGGATAGATACTGAGTGGAAGGAATAATTTTTTTTTTTGTCATTTTAAGAAGCGAACATATATACTCTGGGACGGGCTAAAAAGGAAAGTTAGACATATACTCTGGGACGTAGAGTACTATAATACCCTTTCTGCCCCGATTTAATATTTTTAATTTGACTTTGCACGGAATTAAGGAAAATAAGTGTAGTGAATATGAAAAGTAAGTAGAAAATAAAAAGTGGATAGAAAGTTTTTGTTGTGAGAAACACAAGTAGGTTCCATTATCCCTTTTAAGTAATAATCTAAAGTAAGAACCTTAAATTGGAACAGAAAAGAAAATAAAACCTTAAAGTGGGAAAAATGGAGTGCTATACTCCCTCTGTCTCTAAATGAATGTCCATTTTCAAGAGCATTTTGTCACGAATGCCTTTTTTGACAAAAACTTTTGTCCCGAGACTTTTTTTTTTACATTTTTTTTTATCAGTCTCTTTATACATGCAAAATTAAATTTTTGGAAAGAGGATTACACGATTATATACGAATCTTTGCAACTAAAATGTATAAAACATAAAGACTTTCAGATTTCAGATGTCCTTTAAAGTGAAATTTGGGCATTCATTTTAGGGATAACAAGAATAGTTATAAGTTAGTTTTTTTTTCCGTTTTAAAATGAATATGTTACATTTTAAAAATATAATTTAATATTAGTTGATCTCCTTAAATTATTTTTTTTATAAAAATTGTACTTGTGTGTTTTCATACGAGTATATGACACCAAGAAATGGGCATTTAAAAACATATCAATTTTTTTAAACACATTAACTTGTCAACTGTGGCTTTTATTTCAGGATGGATGGAATATAAAATTTAAGTTATAATAGTCTCTCGTTCAAGAAAAATAGTGTAGCAAATGATATAGGAGCGAAAAAAACTCACAAAATTTGCGTCACAAAATGAGTTGTTAACCATTATTAAATGTTTAATTAATAATTAATGAGACTTATATCCAATTAATTGTCAATTTAGTTTTTTTTTTTCTTTTTGAAGCAATTGAACACACATATTTACTTTTTTGAATTGCCATCGTGTTGTGTTACGAACTCCTATGAAAGAATCTATTAGAGTGATACTTACCTTTAAATTGAACACACATATTTACACACACATTTACTGAACATAAATAAAATAGAAAGCCCTATCTAACTCATCAGCCCATTCCAAGCCCATTTATTTATTATCCATCTTCTCTTATTAATACACCAGCTAGCTTCAAACCTTTTCCTCTTCTCTCCACTGTATGTAACAATGGCGGTCTCAATTTCAGCTTTCCTTTCTCTCTCCTTCTTCCTCCTCTCTGTTTCTTTTGCTCTTCCCCCAACTCCAAATACCCTTGAAGGTATATTGTATTTTCTACTAATTTTCACTTTTTAATTTCCTTACATCACCTCAACTTAACTGCTTAATTTAGCTTTCTTTTTTATATAAGCTCCTTCTGTAGTGTTCAATTTACATTTCTTGTTAACTTAGCTTCAAAATGTTTCCTCTACAATCTGATCTGTACATTTTAAGTATTTTATGGTTTAATGTTTGCATTATCTACTTGGGTTTTGCATTTTCTCTTACCAAACACACACACACACACACACACACATAGAGAGAGAGAGAGAGATTGTGGATGGGAGAGAATGTCACATGTTCCAGGTACTCCCTCCGTCCCAAAACACATTGCACTAATTTTGGATCTCACTCGTAAATCCCATTCAACTTATCTTACGACCTCTTTCCCACTCACAATACTTTTTGAATTTTTATACTCCTTCCTTAACTCCCGTGCATTTTCAAAATGGTGCAAGGTGTTTTGGGACGGAGGGAGTACTTGACTATATATGTTTGACTTTTTTCTCGATCTGTTGACAAGACTAAGGATGGGGTTCTGGGTTCCTAAAGGAGGGGTCAAAAAGAATCATACAACTGTAACAAAACACACACACACACACAACAGAGTAACTTAAAAGAAAGCAAAAGGTTTTCAATCAGTGAATCTGAGGGTAAAGAGGGAAAGGGGGAGGTAAGTTTTGATGTTGTTGTGGGTTTAACACATAATCAGTTTTTTCTTTTTTCTTTTTTTTTTCCCCTCACCCAAATAGGCAGTAGCCCAAGTTAAATTGATTTTTTTTTACTAAAAATAATTGTAATTCAATCTAATATTCCCTTTGTTCTGACAAAACAAAACAGAGTCCCATTTGTATTTGTCACACTTTTTAAGGATGTAGCTACCTGCTTGTTCCTTCATGAAATCAAACTAAAATCATTTCCTTTACAAGAAATTTCCCTCTTCTTTTCGGATCGGATGTATATAATTTGCTTTTGTAAACAATTAATCACCTAAATTACATTCCCTTATCCCCTGCTTCCATCTTTCAGGACTCCTCCCAAATGGCAACTTTGAAGAACCACCAAACAAAGCCAACATCAAGAAAACCGTTCTACTCGGAAAGAACGCGTTACCCAAATGGGAAATCAAGGGCTTAGTCGAATACATATCCGGTGGACCCCAACCTGGGGGAATGTTCTTCAACGTTGCCCATGGGGTCCACGCTGTTAGGCTTGGAAATGAGGCCTCCATTTCTCAAACACTTAAAGTAAAACCAAACACCCTTTACGCAATAACGTTTGGGGCATCAAGAACTTGTGCACAAGAAGAAGTTTTGAGGGTCTCTGTCCCGCCCCAATCGGGAGATCTTCCTCTGCAGACATTGTATAGTAGCAATGGTGGGGATACATATGCTTATGGATTCAAAGCCAATTCCACTACTGTGAAATTGATCTTCCACAATCCTGGTGTACAAGAGGATCCCAAGTGTGGGCCTCTGTTGGATGCTGTTGCTATTAAAGAACTCTCTCCCCCAAGGCCACCCAGAGGTATACTTTTGTTAATTTCGAAACTTGTTTTTGTTTGATGATTATATGGGTTATTTTTCTTTATTTAATCTTTTATCTATTCTTTTAGCTCCTTTCTATGCTGCTTTAATTATAAAATTAATTAAACAAAGTTGATTATTTGTTGGTTTTTTCTCTGATGGAGCGTGTGGTTTTGAAGTATTGATTTGTTATTGTCCATTGTTATGCACGTATACCTGGACACTCAGCTAATTTGTTCCTTAATCCACGGTCGAGCATGTGTACGTTTAATCATTGATTTGCGCTTTGGCTTGTGTGGATTTTTTGGCAAACGTACCTAAAATTCATTAATTTGTATATAGTCTTTCTAAATTATTATATTGTACCTTATCGGACAGTTCATTCTTATTTTCTAATGGTCTTCTATCTATATGATCTGCAAACGTAAATCTAGTTTTACATTGGTATTGGACTGCCAACTAATAACTACTGTATTACAAATCTCAATAATATTCTGTTTGCTTGTATTTTCTTAGTAAGCTTCCATCTTTAATACTAACATTATAAATGGTGTTTATATGGATTCATTAAGATTATTATTACTATCTCTGCTGTAGTATAACACGTCTTATCCCTTCTGATCGATTAAGTTGATACTTATTTTAGGTAACTTAATTAAGAACGGAGACTTTGAAGAAGGACCCCACCGATTAATAAACTCTTCGAATGGAGTCTTACTCCCACCCAGACAAGAAGATCTAACATCCCCACTCCCCGGATGGATCATTGAATCCCTCAAAGCTGTCAAATTCATCGATGCAAAACATTTCAACGTACCTAAAGGCCAAGCTGCAATTGAGTTGGTTGCAGGAAGAGAAAGTGCTATTGCTCAAATCATCAGAACCGTCCCTAAAACAGTTTATAATCTTGTTTTCACTATTGGAGATGCTAAGAACGGATGTCATGGAGATATGTTGGTTGAGGCGTTTGCAGGAAAAGATACTAAAAAAGCTCCGTTTAAGTCCCAGGGATTGGGTAAGTCCGTGACAACGAGTTTTAAGTTTACTGCGATTTCAGCTAGGACTAGGATTACTTTCTATAGCTCTTATTATCATACTAGGATCGATGATTTTGGGTCTCTTTGTGGGCCTGTTCTTGATGAAGTTAAGGTCTTCCGTGTTAGATCTTAGTTTTGTGGTCCTGAAGTTTATGTATCGTGGAAGATTGTTACCTAGTTTGTGTTGTTATAGAGCTATTTAAAACGGTTATTTGATCATTTGCGTAGCAAATTGACCGTTGACGAGGCATACATAATATTCTGGAGATGCCTTGTATTTTCCGTCTTTTAAAGTATGTATTTGTGTTGACATTGTATCCTTCCGGGAAGATTATGTTATGGATGTGAAAATTGGCTTCATGATTCTATTAAGTGTTCTCTAATTTGTGTAAAGCTTAAACTGGCTAGAGCTTTTTAGTGTGGTTTTCTACATAACTGTATCTTCAATATTTCTTAGTAGTTTTTGGTACTTCCCTTTTAAATAAGTAAAGCACGTTTCTTAAAGAATTTGACAAGTCAACTGCAGAAAAAATGCAGTTCTTTAAAGAATTTGACAAGTCAAATCCTGCAAACAATCTGCAGCTTAAAGCACACTCTT
This sequence comes from Campanula takesimana, assembly GCA_026119855.1. Lineage (NCBI taxonomy): Eukaryota > Viridiplantae > Streptophyta > Magnoliopsida > Asterales > Campanulaceae > Campanula > Campanula takesimana. The sequence goes on from JAOWBW010000536.1 coordinate 291,055, forward strand.
AAAAAATTTGACTAGTCAACTACAGAATAAAGGCAGTAACCCGCATTTATCACATTTTCCGTCAGATTGGGGTATTAACTGACAGCCTAACAATTTTAAAGCCCTAAAAAACCCTTTTTTTATAATGTTGGGATAAACTAGTACTCCCTCCGTCCCAAAATGATCTTCGCATTTGACTATTCAAACTTTTTAAGGGACGTGAATACTTGCTTTTCACTAGATCAGCAAGTTAGCTACAACTGCAAACTTTGGATATAGATAAATTATTGTTTTATAAATAAAATAAAGAACTTACAAGGAAGGGAGTGTTTGGTCATAAGTCAGAAGTCACACATGCAATCCAATCCCTCAGCCATGTGCAACAACAGATCATATTTCTCCCATATGGTAATGACCTGAGATTCATCTAGTATTATAGATACAGATGGTGTTTTCAAAGTCAAATATGGTAGGTATTCTTTGAATGGGGACAAATATTCTCTCTCCCGGGCTTGCGCAAAATAATTGCAGGTCACTTGCTATCGTCTAAAATACCGACAAGGCACTTCTCCATTAAGAATTCTGCATTCACCCAAGCATGGTATTTGTCTGATCATGTGTTAAGCTTCACAAAAATTAGTGCAATTGCATTTAGGTGCAAGCAAGTAATGCTAATCTCTATAACGGTTTGACTTTTGAAATGCGACTTTTTTTTTTTTTTGGATGGAGGGAGTAATCAACTAAAACCAACTGCATGGACGAAACCTACTACCTACATCTCAAAATGAATGTCCAAAAAAAAAAAAAAAAATTTGCTCCAGACCAGGAGTAAATTTGGAAAATTTAGGACTTTCATTTGGAGACGGAGGGAGTAATAAATTTGAAGTAAGAAGAGCTTGAGAGAGGCAGGGTTAATCTTAATGGCTATTAACATTAATATGTGCAGCTGTAAAAGGATACTGAATAATGCTGTACAATCATTTCCAACTCCTTTCATCAGCATATCAACTCCTGTGAAAGGGGATTATCAAGATACAGCAAAAGTCATGAACGTATGTATATTCAAGAACCAAAAGGCACGATAAACAACATTGATTCACACTTGAATTATCGTTTGACAACTCTTGCCACCTTCAGATACTTGCATCGCAAAGTAAAAACTTATTTGACTGACGCTGTCTATGCACACTCGGATAAACCGAAGGGTCTAACCTCAAAAGGCACTTAGCTTACCCAATCACTGAGGAGAGCCGAAAATGACTCGAAATAGGTAAATGATTTGAGTGATATAAGAGAGATAAGAATACAACCCTAAGGGCAGTGGCGAAGCTACGTTAAGGTGATGGGGTCACTTGAAATGTCATTTTGGTGCTTTTAAAAAAATTAAATTTACACTAAAAATAACATTTTTGTCATTTTCGACCCCCTTTACCATGATAAATTGTCTACGATATCATATTTACCCCCTTTGTGCCAAATTTTTATTTGGAAAGTAAAATATTTATTCCCTATACAATCTTGATCCTCCTGAAAATATATTCTGGCTTCACCATTGCCCTAAAACCTCCAAAACCCACGTCGAATTAATCGAGAAACTCACTTGCGAGAGAAAGTCCAGTAAATTAAGGATATTTACTGCATCCCGATCAAGTAAAATATGTGAAATAGAAACTTACCCCTTCATTCTGCCATTACTAGAATCTAGAAATCATAATCATACTCCCTCAGTGCCTAAATGATGTCCACTTTCAAGAAAATTTTGTCCCAGAGTGATCGACTTTTCTCTAAAACTTTGTCCCTAAATAGATTTTTACCGATTTTTTTTTTCATACTTCATTATATACTTGCAAAACTAAAAGTTTGAAAGTGAATAACAAGGATATTGATGCATCATTTTTACTAAAATTTACTAAAAGTCAATTTTTTAAGAATGTCCCTTAAATGGAAAATGGAAATTCATTGAAGGACGGGGGAGTACGATACTTCAGTTATATCTTTGTCCTAGACATCTTGTGCAATCTACTATCTGATGTATTATTATTATTATTATTATTATTATTATTAAACACTAATGTTGGGGTAAAGGAACGAGTGAAAACAATGAAATGCAAAACTAAGGCATTCTCATAGTTTACTTTAGGTCAAAATAACAATTAGCAGCAAATTTGCTTCATAATTAAAGAATTATTAGATAAACAAATGGGAAGGCATTGGACTGACCTCCAGGATGAAATTTCATGTATGTAGCTATATTGTAAACACGACCTTTAAGGACAGTCCACATGGCGTCTCCTGTTTGGTGTTGTTTAACTTCATTCAGAGTTATAAGCCTCTTGTTTGACAGTCCCTTATTTCCTGTGACAAAAGAATTCACAACATTGAAATATGTAAGCGATCATACCCCATTCTAATTCACAAGGAAAGATAAACTAAACTAAAATGCCATTATAAAGGAAAGTTGTTGCACAACGGTTTAATGAGGGCCCTCACTCAAATCAATTATGATAAAAGAAAAAGAGGATACGAAGAACACCACTCATGAAGCCTACTTCCTCGCACACACTTAAGGCCATTTGAACACGAACAGCTTTGCCCCTCAACCCAGGTAAATTCGGACAAAGAATACATTAAAGTGGAAGAATTTTCAAGCCAATAATATTGTTTTCTTACATCCAAACACAGTTTATTGAGCAAGTCAAACTATGACCAATACACATAACTATGTAAACATGAGAACTTTTAAACAAGACTGTTATCTACTAGAAACCCATTAGGCCTACACTATTCAAGTCAAGAACATGAAAGAGCAAATATATAACAAGCATACAAAAAGTACTACTCCCTTCGTCCATAAAGGAATGTCCGGATTTCATTTTAAGGGACATTCAGGTAATCTCTACCTTTTATACAATTTGGTGGCAAAGATTCATATATATTCTTGTAATCGTCTTTCCAAACATTTAGTTTTGCAAGTATAAAGAGACTAGTGAAAAATTTTGATAAAAAAACACTTGGAAAGAGTTTTTTTTTTTTTTTTTTTCCAAAAAGGACATTCATTTTGGGACAAAAAATTCTTTAAAAATGACATCAATTTGGGGACAGGGGAGTATACAGCAATTGTCCCCAATGATATATCACGTATACTAAATCACATATGGTCCTGGTTTGGTGAAAGCATCATGACCCCACTAAACTAGTTCAAACAGTAAACAGTAGGCGGTCAAATCCGTACGTAAAACTCAAATTGAACCATGCACCAGAGACTAGACTGATTTTGACTTTTGGGCACTCATTACTTCATGGAACATATTTTCCATATTTTCCGAAGTAAGTAACTTTTAAACGAGTCAAAATAATGTCCTTTAAGTCATTGGAAAATAACCCCTCACCCTAAAATTACTAACAAGTTCTGGAAGTCATTTAAAAGCCAAAGCATAACTTAAGTTTTTGAAAAAGCTACGGAAGTAATCAGCAGGCAGCATGAGGTATAATACCACATCTATGTTACCTGGACACGGTATCTGGGATCCGACACGGATACGGATCCTAGTGTCGGATACAATTTTCTTAATAATTTTGGACAATGGGACACCGTCCTAAATTTGGACACGGGTACGGGATACGAGCATTATTTCAGGACAAATTAAAATAGTATAAATAGACTATTTATACTTTGCTTATAAATGAAGTCAATTCACTCCTTTTTTTACTAAGATATATTGTATAATTAAGTAAAACAACATTAAAATTTGTAAAATCTTTTATAAATGAAGTCAACTCACTCCTTTTTTTCTTTCAAAATTTTCTTGTCGTATCCGAATGAAAAAGCAGGTGTCTGGGTGTCCTGTCGGACACGATACGTATCGGACACGGGTACTTCAACATATTTGAAGAGTCCGGGTAACAGAGTACCACATACAAATGTTCCACAATGACTTGAGATTCAAAAGTTTCAAAATACCATTGACACAACCAATGATGGATGGCTAGAGTGGAAGGGGCTCTACTCGCTTAAGCAAGAGGTCTCCGGTTCAAGCCCTTGTGGATGCAACAAACTATAAAGAGGAAGGTCCCCACTTTGCCACCCAACAGTTCTTCGAGGATTAGTCTCGGGCAAAGCGTGAGAATGCCATGGGAAAAAAGGGATAGAGACCAGCAACACTACTTACCATGAGCAACAACGAGATGTGGAAAAGCCTGACTAAGGTTTGGTGCAATCAGGACAAGATTTAATCTGTAGTCAGTTTCTACTTTCTAGTAAAGGAGACATTGGATATCCATGCAAGACTTATAGATTATGGGGCAAATTAGATGTGTGAAAGCCAAATTAAGATTTGGTACAGACGAGACAAGATTTAAACTTTAATCAGTTTCTGCATGTGATGCAAGAAGTATGGATTCTGAGACAAGATGAAGCAATGGCAAACCAAGGATTTCATGTTCATAGGGCCCGCTGTGCATCTCCCAGAAAAAAATTACTTGTCTATAGAAACAGTAGTGGGACTTTTCAATAAGGGCACCTCTAGAGGGGAAGGCAGGAATTTTCGGAAAAAGGGGTCAATATTGCTTTTGAGATAACTATAATAATTGAGGTATTCAAATTTAATATACAAATGGGTCAAAATGATTTAGTGCAGTTTTCCCTCAAAATTAAGGGGGACAAAATGTATAAATTCATCAATTTAGTAGTAAAGAATCATTTTTTATAAATTTGAGGGGGTAAAATTGAGACGTTCCAAAATTGAAGGGGGTCGACTGACAGCTATAGCATGAACGTGGCTTCGCCACTGGGTACCCCCGTGGCCCCTCAAGCCCTACATTGCCTTTGCGAGTGTAAAGATGCCATGTGACCATGAAACAGGGGCGGCTTATAACCAAAAATCACATTTCTGAAACAGTAGCAGACCAATGGTAAAGACAAACTCCAAGTTAGTTACAACAAATCATATAAATATGTGGCAGCCATCTCAAACCCTCAAAGAACGGGAATGAAGTTAAGAAGAAGTGGAAAATCATATAACCTCAAAAAACATTGCACCAGAAGGAAAATTTTAGCAGTCATTACTAGGGTTTAAGCAGTTTGTGACATTAGGTTACCAATTTGGCAACAAAAGCACAGTGGACTTTAGGCGGGCTATTGATCATAGTTCAACAACAACAACAACAACAAAACCTTAGTCTCAAAATGATTTGAGAACGGCTAACATGAATCGTCGTATGAACTCGTCAATAAAAGAGGTGAGATAACATGGAAAAGAGGAGATAGTAAAATAATCAATAAAAAATGTAAAATTAAGAACAAAAGTTAAAAGAAAAAAATTTAATTTAAGAAATAAGTGGGAACAAATTTGGAAAAAAATAACATTCTGCTTCGCAAGGGAAATCCTCACTTAAATAAAAGATAAATAGATTAAAAAGATTTGGACACCCATCTCTAACCAATAAACATAATTTAATAAATCTAATTCCCTGCTCTGGCAGCAGTCACTTTACCAATACCAGAAACCTTATCACACACTAAACCTTCAAAAACATGACCCACACATTACCATAACCAAGCTAATAATATCTCGTTGGTGCCGAACAAGTATCTTAACCAACTCAAACTAGTGCAGCTCTATTGTAGCACTCTCTTCACATACCATATTACATTTCTGATAACGTTTAAGAAACAAGGTCAATAAATTGCTATTACAGAGCCTAGTATGTTTTCAATTCTTTATTATTAATTTTTTGAATGGAAAAGGAGCGGTCACTGATAAGAAGGGAATACACACGTGGATCAGGAATCCGCCATTACAAAAAAAAAAAAAAAAAAAAGGACTACCAAAAAAGCAGCACATAGACTAACAACGAACAGTACCCTTTATGCTCTGATAGAAGGAAAAAAGTCCTCAAACCTACAACCAAAATGACCACCTATAGCGGAAATGCATGAAACGTTTAACTCCAAAGGACACATCCCCAAGACTGATTGGCAGCTTCACCCCTCCTAGGTCGTGTCCCTCTAGAAGTTACAGAGGAGCACAGTGTACGCACATCTATGCCTCTTGGTCACTCTCATGATAGGCCGATGAGACATCCACACTCATAGACTCCCCAGATGCGCATAGAGTCCCAAGCAAGAAAAGACCCAATCAGGTTCCCTAGTGTCAATTGATTTCTGCAATGGCTCAATGGGTATAGCAAGATTTTTTAACACTAATCATTAAAGTGTAGTCATGAGAAGAACCACAATATGTCAATTGAAGTTCCAGATGTGTTCCTATGTACCCCCAAATTTGGTCAGGCTTGGTGAAGAACCTCAACTTGTGTAAAAAGAGTATGCATGTTGCTCGCAGGCATCACATTTACTTATTATTTGATTTCTAAGACGATTGAAAAAAGGATGACACTTGTGGTGACCATCAAGTGATACAAAAAGAGGAGTTGAAAACATAAATAACAAATCAATTACTCTGGGAGTGGAGATTTGAGAGTGGAGATTTGAGGAGGTTAAGTTCTTCTTGCTTGTTGTACAGTGTAAATAATATGTTTCTTACTTCCTCTGTTTGCCTCATAGTCAAAGTAATCCTTAAGGCCTTCTGTCGGGATGAGTGTAGGTGTCATTCCATATACCAAGATAAGTTAGCCTCCAAAGATATGCGCCTGTCAGGATGCTAATGCAGTAGTTACTATGGACTTGGCCTCCGTCTGACAGTACTACCTCCGTCCCAAAATGAAATGTCCGAATTTTTTTAAATTTGTTCTTGACCAAGAACAAATTTGAATTTTTTTTGGACATTCATTTTGGGACAGATTTATTTGTTAGGTAGTCTCAAACTGGATGAATGGTTAAAGGATTAAAAAAAAAGGGGGGGGGGTGGAGAAGAGCTGAAAAGCCTATCATGATTTCGACAGGCAGGCACAAAACACGTACACAAGGTATTAAAAAGGTCTCCTACCTCCAAAAATATACCATCCTGTGTACTATCCTTAAGGAAGTGCAGCAGATATATTGTTGTCTACGAAATAGAAAAGAGGAACATCCCCTTTACATGACTTGAAAACTCACATAGGCCAAGTGAGGTGAAATATCTTATTCTGTAAACAAGAAGAAAGAACAAACCGAACAAAAAATAAAAATAAACATAAAAGAATCATCCTCTCAGATGCTGAAAACAATAAATGAGGCATTCAAAGATGAAACAAATCACGCTATCAACCATGTCAAGAGTACCTGCTAAATCAGGATGAGTTTGAGTAAGCTTAAGCCAATCCATTGGGCTATATCCCTTCTCAAATGGGACCTTGGCCCTGGGTGCAGGCTTCCTCGCAGCTCTTTTTCCCTCTTGTGAAGTTTTTACTGAATTTTCAGTTGGTTCAGTTATTTCTTTCTTTGACGATGCATCAATCACCTTAAATTTCAAGGAACCAACTGTTGCCTGCTTCGGTGAGGTAAAGTTACTTGGCAGGTTTCCGTTCCACACCCTACCATTTTTCTGATCACTATCAACTTCTTTTGAAGATTCATCTTTTATTTTAATACTGCTAACACCTGGAATAACTTTCTGTACCTCGACGTTATCTTGATTAAGAGGAGCACCAACCTAAATACAAAGTTCATTCCAAAAATTGAATAAATTACAGCAAGAAACCGGCACTATAAGAGTGAGCACCTCATCAACTTCATCAACTATTGTGAAAAATTTGGAGAACTTGCCTGACAAAAGGTGAAGTCATCATCACTATCCATCTCACCAAATGTCACCACCAATAGAAGTTGAACAATCTGTCATAAAAAAAAATCAAATAATGTCCATTGAGCTACAAGCCTATAGGTTCGTACATGTAATCATTCGGACAATTGTCCAAAAATCATTTCAACTACTGTATTAAATTTGTTTTATAAAGAAAAGTAAGAAAACAAAAGAACCAATATTCCATAAGCAATTGTCAAATTGAAAAAAAAAAAATCCGCAAGACACTTTGGGACAAAACCCAAATTAAATTGATACAAGATTTTGAGGGATGGAACTTGGATTCGATGGATCATATTACCCGACTAATCAGAAAAACAAGTTTCCGTATAAAAATATAAATTGGCGCATAGACAGAGGAAATCAAATGAAAAAAATTAACCTAGATTTTATGATCAACTGCAAATCCGATTGAAGTTAACGTACCTGAAGAAGACGACGCAGATGGTGATGAATTTATCCCACGATCGTTTCACGTCGGTAAGAAAAATCAATCTGCACGTAAACAAGCTGCAATGGCGCAGAGCTCTTTATTTATTTGACAGCCGGGAAATGGCGGGCGGGCGGTCGTTGGTGGCTGGTGGTCTTGAGTCTTGGCCTTCTTTTATTGAGTTTGCTTTTTTTACCGCTTTCGTGGGTATTGGCGTATTGCCCAATCTGTTTTCGCTGGTTAACTAGTTTGTGGTAAAGGTAAGTTTCTTTTGATTTCTTTTGGGTAATATAAAATCACAAAATATGGCTTACAAAATGATTTGTTAAATTCTATTGATATTTTTTATTAGAGTGTACCGGGTCCACAATCGATGCAAAATATCGCCTAAACAATTTTTTTGGAAAGAGCAATGTTTGGAGCACAGAATAAGCTCACAAAATATCGCTCACAATATGAGGTATTTTATTGGCTACATCAATAATGGACCCGCCGCACTCTGATTTAAAGCACCAATAAAATTATTACACTTAGGATTTTTTTAGCAAGATTTTGTGATTTTTTTTGTGGCCCTAGTATTATTCTTTTGGAAAACTTAGTGTGGGCGTTCGTCTGCTCTCACCACTCGTTGAATCCGCCGCTCTAAAAATGCAAGTTTGTAAAAAGCGCTAAGCGCGCAGCTGAGCCCAGCGTTTAGGCGCGACCAAGGCGTTTCATGGACACCTAGCGCTAGGCGACCTAGGTGAGCGACTTTAGAACACTGTTAAAAAGTCCACTCTCACCGTCCCATTTTAAACTTTAAAATTTTTCAGTTTAGGTGTCCTATTTTTAACTTCAAAAACTAAAATGAAAAGTTTTTTATATTTTTTTATTTGCAGTGTTCTAAAAGACCTCCGTCTAGGCCGCCTAGGCCTCGCCTAGGCGCTAGGTGTTCATGAAACGCCTAGGTCCCGTCTAGGATATTATAGTTATTTCTGAATTCTCGGCCCCGCCTAGGCGCTAGGCGCCCCTGCGGCGCCTAGCGAGCGCCTAGCGTTTTTTAGAACCTTGTTTATTTGTCCGCCCCACATGTCATACTCACCACAATTACCCACTAACTATTTCCTACCCCACTTTCTCTCTCCTACCAAACCGTCTACACTAACAACACATCATTTTTTTCTAATTCTTGAACCTATATTTTTTAAGTTTAAATTAAGACGGAAGGAGTATTTTTTTCTTTGTTATACTTGCTTGTAACTTAATTTTTTAATTGTAGTGAAATATTTTGTCTGGCTAAGGGAACAATTTCAGGGAATGAATAAAAAACGAATAGTAAAGAGTAACTACCAACTAATAATTTCACTATCTCAAAAAATAGTCTCATTTAAATTATAATAGTTAAATCATTATTTTTATTATTATCACAAGACCATTTCTTGATTAGTTTTTTTTTTTTTTTTTTAGAGTTTTGTTTTAGTTCACATTTCTCTTTATAATTTTACACATAGATCGAAACATATTAATTTTGTTAATAGTATTATGATTCTGATGCTGCAAAAAACGTACCGGATCAGCCTTTCGTCTAACGGTTCGGATAAATCCAGCAATGAGAACTTCCTCGTACGGATCTGCGCACAATGAACAAACGTAAACTACGTCGGGGCTTCACCGGCGAAGGCCCTCCGGCGTGAGAATAAGAATATGGATTGTGTATTGTTGGTCCCAGAGGGGCAACAAGGGTGTGAAAAATGCTAGAGGGGGGGGTGAATAACGTTTTTAAATTCTTTTCAAACCCTTTTGCAAATTAATGGCTTATGCGCACAACTCTTATTTTGGCTAAGTATAGCGCGCAGCAAGAGTGTGAAATGCACAGCGGAAGATTTAAAGCAGCTCTGCGCAGGGTATACTGCGCAGAGATAAAAACGCACGCGCTAAGTTTTGGCTAAAGAGTTGGATAAAATTGTGCTAGGGCAAATGAGCAATAACAATTACAACAGTAAAGTGTAGCAATCTGAAAGATCAAACAAAGCAATAATACATAAAGGTTAAGCATGAAATAAGCAGTAAGAATAATGGACAAGCTATTTGGAGAGGTTCGATCAAGGAAAGATCTACGTCCTCTACCAAGATGGTTAGTCTTGGATTTCTAATGGAGATCTTATAAAATGAGTGAGTATTACAAATTACAACTTTTGAGCTCAAAACTAACTCAAGATCTATTATCTATGAAGAACAAATCCTAGACTAAACCGGTGTATCTCAAGAAGTTAGATCAGAATGATCAAAGCTTCAAGAAGTGTGTGTGTGACAGAAATTCTGGGCTCTATGAATATAATAGATGAAGAGCACCAAAAATTCTGGTGATATAGGGCTCTGGGATTTGAGCAGGAGTTTAAAGGTTTGAAGATCTAGAAGGCTGTTCTAATGAATCTGGAAATATTGAGCAGCAGTCTTCAGATCTTCAAGGTTTCTCAATGAAGCATGAAACTCTAGCTCTGGCTGGCTTAACGAGTAGACGAGCCCGGCGATCTGGAAATGAAGATGAGCAGGCTATTTATAGCAGAGAGCTTAAAACTAGCCGTTGGAGCTCTGAGCAAGGACGATGAGCTGGCACTATATAATTGGTGCGCAGATGTCCTTTATAGCCGTTGGGGCTCTGATCAAAGTTGATGACCTGACACAATATGATTGGTGCGCAAGTATCTTTGAGCCGTTGGAGACTGAGCATGAAGACTAAATTCAAAAGCTACTTCTAGAAGGTTGACAGCTGTCTTCTTTTGAAATATGACCGTTGAAGCGTGTCTCCACTAATGGTGTTGTTGTGTGTGCTTATTTTATCGTTTGTGCACACCTCAGCACTTTGGCTCAATCCAAAAAGCGTAGCTTGTCTTGACGCTTTTCAAGCTTCTAGAATATGAGATCAGGAGATAAGAACTTTGACCAAGGTTGAGCGTGCGCGCACAAAGGCATGCGCATTGCCGGTGCGCACGGATGCTGCGCATGGGGAGCATGCGTACCATGCTTGGTCATACCAAAGGAAGATAACATCAGAGTTGGGGAATAAGATCTTGAAAACTGAGCAGGGTCAAAAGCTACGAAAGAGATCTATGCGCAGTGGCCACCTGCGCAGAGAACATCCTGCGCAGTGAAATGAATCCTGCTTAGAGAATCTTCGATCCTTCAAAGCTTCAAGCCATATGATCTAAGCCTATACTATAAAATGGACTTGGCTAAAATTGAAGTATATAAACTTCTTACATAAGATCCTAAAGTCCATAAAATGTTCATAGGCGATGGTATCAATCAATTCTAACACAAGTAGGAGGGTTAAGAAATAAGCATACCCAACAATCTCCCCCTAAATGATTGATGCCATTACCTACTATAGCAAAGGTAATTCATTGTACTTGATAATAACATGTCCATAAAAATGTGAATGGTAACTCATGCCTCAAGTCAATGCACACACTAGCCAATGCTATAGATTTCTAGTCTATCCAAAAGATTAACTTACAAAGAGGGAAAGGCAGAAATATCATTCAGTGCATACAAATAATATGAGTTTTAGTTTAAGTATGCGTTTAAACTGAATGTTTAAACTTCATGCGTAGAAAATATGAGCAGTTAAGATTATGCGCATGAGGTGAAATAATGCAATCATTGTTCCACAAACGAAGAGTTTGAAATGAACAAGGTTTTGGAAACTAATGATGCAATTTTTCTCATTAAACTTGAAAATATAAGAGTTGGATATTACAAGTTTTGAATGGAAAAACAAAAGAGTGCGCACAAAAACAAAAGCGCACGAAACAAAAGCGCATAAAACATAGTATGCGCAACGAGAACAAAAGATTATAAAAAGTAGTGCAAAATACTTACAAAGGAAGCCTAGTCTATTCTGATGCGGCAAATGGCTTCACGCAGCTCGTTCTGGAGGCTATTGAACTTGTTCATGAGTTCAACTTTCAAATCTTGAAACTTGTCCTGAAACTCAACAGCTTTGCCCATATAAGTCTTCATTCCTCTGTGCATATCGGCATTGTCACTGATCAGCTCATTAAAATTTGCTCCGCAGTCTGTCAGAATGGCAGTCTGCGTAGCTTCCAGTCTTGTGTCGGTATGAAGGCGCTGTGTGTTGATGCTTGCTTGAATGTCGAGCATTGCATAGTTCATCTTGGCGTTGAACGCATGGGAAAAATCCATCATGGATTTAGTTATGCATTCTTGCACGTCTTTAATTTTGAGCTCATTCCCTTATGCAGGAGATCCTTATCCAATCTTCACAATCTGAGCTCCTAAATCAGAAAATCCTTCATGTAACCCATCTGCAAGGGTTTTCTTTAGCTTTCCCAAAAAAATTTGAAGCCACCATCAGTCGCTTCATAGGTGCACACATTATTGAGTAGTGCGCTGACATTTTCGAGCTGTGCGCTGATAGATTTGAGGGAGTCCAGGATAAGTTGATCTAAAATTTTAGGCACTTGTTCTTGTGCCTTTTCTTCCTGCGCAGGCTCAGAGAGAGGTTCGGATGAACTAGGATTAGGATTTGCACTCTCCTTACTCTCTTTCACACTTTCCTTTGCTTTCTTTGCATTCTCCCCCTTAATGGTATCAATCTCTAAACGCTGCGAATCTAGCCGGTGCAGCAAAACGGTTTGTGCATTGAGGAGTTGAGTCAGCTGAAACTGCGTAGCAACTTGATTCGATTGAACAGAATGCAAGGCTTGTACGATCTGGCGCAGCTCTGTCGAAGAGGTTGGGAAAGAAGAGAACTCGGGTGCTGTGGATGGAGAAGGTTTAACAAACGGAGAATGTGTGCTGCTGTCAGAGGCAGTGACATTTTCCTTCGTCGATTCAGGTGCATCGGACGGGGTGCGGCACTTCTTCAATCTTTTAGCGCTGCTGCGCACCTTCTGCTTTCTGCGGGGAGAGACATGCGCGATGTCAGCACTATGGATGTCTTCTTTCGTTCTTGGCACCTTGAACTTTGGCTCCCCCTGAACGGTAGCATCATCACTTGGAACATTCTTGCGCTTCGCGGAGGATGGCTTGGTAGAGGCAGGAGCAGGATCTGAATTTTTGATAGATATCCCCTTGGTAGATTGAACGAGGAGGATGTCTTTGCTCTTCTTGGGACTGGGCTCAGCAAGGCCCTTCCCTTTGCGTAAATACGCATCTTCTGGAGCTTCCTGCGTAGGATCAGGTTTAGAGCTGCCTGCGCGCTTTTTGGACTTTGCATCAGGGATTGGGCCTATCCAAGTTTCCTTCGGATCAGAATCGGACAGCCAGATGTTGTAGTAGTCAGCGTTTCCAATCTCACTTCGCAAGTTTTGGAGATGGATTCTTGAGTAGTACTTGGAATCACAAGTCTGCTTCTTGATTGATTTATCCGCAACAAATGTAGCTAGATCATCATAAGTCAACAATAGTTTAGTGAGCAGCCTGCAGTGAGTTCGATACTTGGTCTTCCCTGCGTTGAGCTTTTTGCTATAGTTGTTCATGCTCTTTACAATCTCATTCCAGATAATTTGAGGCCAATCAAGTTGAAAATTATCGAAGATGGCTGCGCAGTATTCCCACTGCTTGGAGATGAAATGCCCATTATTTTCGTTCTTGCAGTTGAGGGAATCTCCAATGATGGTGCACAGGTGATACATCACCTCACCAAATTCCTTTCTGTCATGCACAGGCCATTTCTTGTTCAGAGAAGGAATGTTAATAAGTTTCTGCGCAAGAGCATTTTGATGAACCTCATCATAGTTGACTGGAGCGTTTAGGACTTGGAAGTTACAGAGCCTACGAATATGGTTAGGATGAACCATTACATCGCAGTTTTGAACAGAGGCCATGATTAGTTCTGTTGGGTTTCCTTCGAATTTTGCCGGGATAACTTTTGCAGTTCTGAAGAATTCATCGATGAGGGATGACACGAAGAAGGGTTGATTTAGCGTAAACAGAGGAAGAATCCCAGAGGAGTTGAGATGGTGCAGAAGGCGTCGTCCAACTGCGTCTTGAGACAGATCAGCTTCAATGATTTCCCATCCAGGGATGAAGTATAGGGGACCCTGCGTAAGACAGTAACAAGAATTAGATAATCCATTGCGCATGGAGCTGTGCGCATGCGCAAATAGCGCAAACATACCTGTGCGCACAAATCCACACAGAATAAGCAAAGATGCGCAAATAATCATCTATGGATACGCAAGGATCATGAAAGAATGCACAGAAAGAGAATATAAAGATATGCGCAGTAATAAAAAAATATGCGCAAGAAGAAAAACACTTAAGAGAAAATATCATGAACTCCAAAAAAAAATATAAAAAGATGGGGCATGAAGAACACTTGGAATATTCATGAATACAAATAATATCAGAAAATTGAAAGTTGACCAAATTGAACAAAAAGTATATCAAATTGACCGCGTTGACCAGACGATTTCAACCATATAAATTATAAAGTCAAACGACAAACAATAAACTCAGAAAAGCTAGATAACCGTCCATCTACCATGGAAGTTAACGGACAACAAATCCAACAGAAACCACATAAAACGATGATTGATCATGAAATAAACTACATAAAAGAGTAGATCAGGTTAATATGAATACATAGCAACAACTGATTTCAAGAATGATTAACAGATGAGAGAGAAATCGAAAAGGGAGGGTTTGAGAGCTTTAACCTTAATAATGGCAGAAAGTGAATAGGGAGCAGAAATCATACCATGTCTTTAACAGAGGAGTGTGCAGCTTGAGAGGCTTGTTCTCGGTCTTGGTAATGATTCGATTGAGAGCTCGACGAAGATTCAGAGAGTTCGACAATGGGCAAAGGTTTTGAAGATTTCTTGCGAGGCGCCATTATCGAAAGGAATGTTTTCAAGGAAAGAAAAGGATTGAGATTTTACGAGAAAAAGGAACTTTGAGAGAGATATTGAGAGATTTAAGGTAGAGAGAAGTAGAGAGAGAATCGGTTTAAGTAGGGAAGGAAGATAAAGAGGTTAGGCGCACGATAGCAAGGAAAATTTGGAGGAAAGGTGCAATGGCGCAAGATAGCAATGCCACATGTCACCTTAAGGAACGCGCGTGTGTAAGCCTATGTGCGCGTGTGTCAGAGCCTAAGGGCCAGTCACAATCGGTTCACTTCCCACATAAATGATTTGCAGGATAAGACGTGTGCTGTCAATCAATGGCCTTTTGCATTGATGACATCTGGGATATGTGCAGGGGTAAAAACGATAATTCCAAAAAAAAGAATTAAAAAAGATAAAGGCGCGAGAAAAATTTAATTACACAAGTACCCTTGTGAATTAGCGTTGACTTTTCAGTCAAGGACCTATGTGCAATTTCTAATAAATAGTGTACTTACCTGCGATCCACGATGATTGCGCATGGATAGTCATGCGCAGCGCATAGATAGCGCAGAGATTCTATAAATCTTAGAACTGTTGCTTCATGCGCTGTAATTGGTTGCGTAGATATATTGCGCACGTTTTGCGCAGGTGCATGAACCTTTTACCTAATTTGCACACTTATCAAGCAAACTTATTAGTAACACAAAACCATATGGACAAGTTTAGTTAAATTCGAGCATACCCATTTCTCCTCTCAAGAATACAAATCTCTTTGCGTCAAGAGCCTTTGTAAGGATATCAGCAATTTGATTATCTGTTCCCATGTTCTCTAAATGAATATTTCCTTTTTCCACGTGGTCCTTGAGAAAGTGATATTTGATGTCGATGTGCTTTGTCTTTGAATGCATGACAGGATTGTTGGAGACTGCTATGGTGGACATATTGTCGCAGAAAATTGGACAGTTTCCTTCATGAATTCCATAGTCCACCAATTGTTGCTTCATCCATAGGATTTGGCAGCAGCAGCTTCCAGCAGCAATGTATTCAGCTTCTGTAGTGGAGATGGACACAGCAGCTTGCTTCTTGCTTGCCCACGTAACAAGTCGATTTCCAAGGAAATGACAATTTCCACTTGTGCTCTTCCTGTCAATTGTGCATACTGCGTAATCTGCATCTGAATAACCTAGCAAATCGAAATTCGAATATTTGGTGTACCAAAGTCCAAGGTTAGTAGTTCCAGAAAGATATCTAATAATGCGTTTAACAGCAGTTAAGTGCGCTTCTCTAAGGTCCGCTTGATAGCGCGCACAGACATAAACACTAAACATGATATCTGGCCTACTGGCAGTAAGATAAAGGAGAGAGCCAATCATACCTTGATATAAAGTTTGATCAATTTTCTTACCTTTTAAGTCTTTGTCAAGCTTATTGCCCGTGGCCATTGGAGTGTCGTATGCTTTAGCATTTTCAAGTCCAGATTTCTTGATTAGGTCTCTTGTGTACTTAGCTTGATTTATGAAGATTCCATCATTCAATTGTTTGATTTGAAGCCCGAGGAAAAATGTGAGTTCTCCCATCATGCTCATTTCAAACTTGCTTTTCATGAGCTTCTCAAAGCGCTTACAAAGTAACTCATTAGTAGAACCAAATATAATATCATCGACATAAATTTGAACAAGTAAATAATGATCATTATACTTAGCAATAAAAAGAGTTGTATCGATTTTACTGCGCTTTAAGCCTTTCTCTAGCAGGAATTTTGATAGAGTATCGTACCATGCTCTTGGAGCTTGCTTAAGTCCATACAAAGCTTTCTGAAGCTTGAAGACGTGATTTGGAAATCTGCTATCTTCAAATCCAGGAGGTTGAGCTACGTAGACCGTCTCTTGTTCTCCGTTGAGAAATGCGCTCTTCACATCCATTTGATAAAGCATGAATTTCTTGTGAGAGGCATAAGCTAAGAAAATTCTAATAGCTTCTAGTCTTGCTACAGGCGCAAATATTTCGTTATAGTCGATTCCTTCCTCTTGCCTATAGCCTTGCGCAACCAACCTTGCCTTGTTCCTGGTGATGCTTCTGTTCTCATCCATCTTGTTTTTGAATACCCATTTTGTACCAATAACTCCTTGGTCATGAGGTATGGGTACTACATTTGCTCCAGCATTAAGGTCATAAAAAATGATTTGCTGAAGTGGAGAAACATCATGCGCAGGAGGAGGTGTTTGCGCATCAGGAGTCGTCACTTTTGGTGCAACATCTGGTGTACGCGCATGAGATGGATTTCCTTGATTCTGGTTTTGATCAACTTGATTATCATTCTGCGCAGGTGCAGTTTGAGGCTGCGTACCCAACGAAAATACCTTCATATGCTTTGGCGTCGAATTTACCTCTGATCTTTGCCATTGTAGAGGATATAGCATTTGCAGCCAAAAATCTTGAAGAAAGCAATGTTGGGCGCTCTTCCCCTCCATAGCTCATATGGAGTTTTGTTGTAGGCTTTGTTGATGAGGGATCTATTCTGAGTAAAGCAAGCAGTGTTGACAGCTTCTCCCCATAAATACTTTGGAAGCTTAGCTTCAGCTATCATTGTTTTTCTAGCCTCGATCAACGTGCGATTCTTTCTTTCCACAACACCATTTTATTAAGGAACACCAGCGGCAGAGAAATTGTGATCAATTCCATGGTCATCGCAGTATTGAGCAACACCATTATTCTTAAATTCAGTTCCGTTGTCTGATCTAACGCTCACGATGTTGTATTCCTTTTGAGTTTGGAGCCTTCGGAATAGCGCAGTCAAGATATCATAGCAGTCATCTTTGGATATCATCATTTCGACCCATGTGTATCTTAAGTAGTCATCCACCACAACTAAAGTATATTTGTTTCCTCCAATGCTCGCGGTGGTGACCGGCCCAAACAAGTCCATGTGAAGCAGTTGTAAACATTTGGAAGTTGAGGAAGCAATCTTCCTGGAGAAAGACTGCTTAGGCTGCTTTTACTTTCTTTGCTACAAAACAGAGATTAGCAATAGAATATATAGCAGTAAGATCAATAATGGAAACATTGGTCTTACGAGTCCTTGTGAGCAAAGTTAGTCCAGATGTGCCATCTTTGATATAACAGTGCGTTGCAGTGAATAGGCATTCTAGGATTTTATCGCAGAATTGTGATATGGAGAGCAGGTTGTGCTTGAGACTATCTATTCTGATTAGTCCATATCAAATTATGTGCCCTTTGTTGTTGTCACCATATCTTACTGAGAGACCTCTTCCTTCACGCACATTTTCAAGAGCGTTGACATCTCCAGTCGTGTCTAGAATCTACTGTCGATACCAAATATGCGCCTGAGAATGCGCAGTAAAGTGGGAGATCTTTTCTGCTTGCTGAAACATTGACTTGCGCTTTTACAGCAGAGTTATCTTTATCATTTAAGTTCAGCAGTCACTTTAAGAGATTCCTTGCGCGGCTGCGGAGTTAGTGATGACGCAACTTTGTCAGGTTTGCTCTGGCAAATAGGTACTTGCCATTCTGTCTGCTTGGTGAAGGTGTCTCATTTCCACCATGTGAGTGAAGTTGGGACCTTTCTTGATTGATCTTGGCGCATGCTCAGGTTCCATTTCAGAAGTAGCTTCTGAATCAGTCAGCATTTGCCACTAAGCAGAGCAGTCCATCCTCAGAGTCAGCATCGCTGTTTTCTTCAGCAACCATTCAGTATGTCTTTGTGTGCAGGGTTGTTTTTCCTCATGTACTCATATTTAGAGTAGGGCATTTTGAAATGAAATGTCCTGGCATTCTGCAGTTGTGGCAGACCAAGTCATCTTTTCTTTGAGTCATTCTTGAGAGAGAACAGGAGGTTTGCATTAGGATCCACCAAGTTTGGAGAACTTTCTGAATTTGATCTGAGGTTTGAGCAGGCGCAGGAACATGTGAATAGTTAGCCATTGCCCAAGATTTTGAAGCCATATTGAATCGGCACCCAAGTTGTTAAGCTTGAAAAACAGATACAAGTTTTATGAAGGTGTTTGCTCTGATACCACTTGTTGGTCCCAAAGGGGAAACAAGGGTGTGAAAAATGCTAGAGGGGGGGAGGGGTGAATAGCGTTTTTAAATTCTTTTCAAACCCTTTTGCAAATTAATGGCTTATGCGCACAACTCTTATTTTGCCTAAGTATAGCGCGCAACAAGAGTGTGAAATGCACAGCGGAAGATTTAAAGCAGCTCTGCGCAGGGTATACTGCGCAGAGATAAAAACGCACGCGCTAAGTTTTGGCTAAAGAGTTGGATAAAATTGTGCTAGGGCAAATGAGCAATAACAATTACAGCAGTAAAGTGTAGCAATCTGAAAGAGCAAACAAAGCAGTAATACATAAAGGTTAAGCATGAAATAAGCAGTAAGAATAATGGACAAGCTATTTGGAGAGGTTCGATCAAGGAAAGATCTACGTCCTCTACCAAGATGGTTAGTCTTGGATTTCTAATGGAGATCTTATAAAATGAGTGAGTATTACAAATTACAACTTTTGAGCTCAAAACTAACTCAAGATCTATTATCTATGAAGAACAAATCCTAGACTAAACCGGTGTATCTCAAGAAGTTAGATCAGAATAATCAAAGCTTCAAGAGGTGTGTGTGTGACAGAAATTCTGGGCTCTATGAATATAAGAGATGAAGAGCACCAAGAATTCTGGTGATATAGGGCTCTGGGATTTGAGCAGGAGTTTAAAGGTTTGAAGATCTAGAAGGCTGTTCTAATGAATCTGGAAATATTGAGCAGCAGTCTTCAGATCTTCAAGGTTTCTCAATGAAGCATGAAACTCTAGCTCTGGCTGGCTTAACGAGTACACGAGCCCGACGATCTGGAAATGAAGATGAGCAGGCTATTTATAGCAGAGAGCTTAAAACTAGCCGTTGGAGCTCTGAGCAAGGACGATGAGCTGGCACTATATAATTGGTGCGCAGATGTCCTTTATAGCCGTTGGGGCTCTGATCAAAGTTGATGACCTGACACAATATGATTGGTGCGCAAGTATCTTTGAGCCGTTGGAGACTGAGCATGAAGACTAAATTCAAAATCTACTTCTAGAAGGTTGACAGCTGTCTTCTTTTGAAATATGACCGTTGAAGCGTGTCTCCACTAATGGTGTTGCTGAGTGTGCTTATTTTGTCGTTTGTGCACACCTCAGCACTTTGGCTCAATCCAAAAAGCGTAGCTTGTCTTGACACTTTCCAAGCTTCTAGAATATGAGATCAGGAGATAAGAACTTTGACCAAGGTTGAACGTGCGCGCACAAAGGCATGCGCATTACCGGTGCGCACGGATGCTGCGCATGGGGAGCATGCGCACCATGCTTGGTCATACCAAAGGAAGATAACATCAGAGTTGGGGAATAAGATCTTGAAAACTGAGCAGGGTCAAAAGCTACGAAAGAGATCTATGCGCAGTGGCCACCTGCGCAGAGAACATCCTGCGCAGTTAAATGAATCCTGCTTAGAGAATCTTCGATCCTTCAAAGCTTCAAGCTCTATGATCTAAGCCTATACTTTAAAATGGACTTGGCTAAAATTGAAGTATATAAACTTCTTACATAAGATCCTAAAGTCCATAAAATGTTCATAGGTGATGGTATCTGTTGGTCCCAGAGGGCAACAAGGGTATAGAACCGCTAGAGGGGGGTGAATAGCGGTCCAAAACTTTTTCGAAAATACCCTTTAAATCAACCGAGTACTTATCAGTTTGGCCAACTGCGGTTCAAAGCACAAGAACCGAACTGATAAAATGCACAGCGGAGTTTGCGGTTTGGCCAAATAGGTTAGTTAAAGAGTTGGGAGGTTTGACTTAGGTTGAGAAACACTATGATGCAACTGAATAGTTAAACTCAAAGTTCAAAGGAAAACACAATTCATCTTTCAAGTCATTTCGTATATGGAGACAAGTTAAAGATCACAAACAAGAAAGATAAATATCAAGACAGAAAATAAAGATCAAACACACAAATTAAAGAGGTTCGTTCTTAAATGAACTACGTCCTCTACCTAGATGGTTAGTCTAGGATTTTCTAATAGCTACTAGACTTGTATTAATTTAGAGGAGGTTTTACAAGATGAATCTAAACTCTAAACAATAAGTCTAACATAAGCTATAATAACCACTGGTGTTTTCGAAGTATATAATCTATGTGATCATATAAATCGTGTGTGTGTGTGAAAATAAATCAAATGCTCTAAGTATCTAAATGATGGTTGAGAAAATGGAAGTCTTTTGGTGTAAAGGCTGAATATGAAAGGTTGTTAGGCTTGAAGCTTTGATGAAGAAAACTGGGTTTGCTAAGGAGATGGTTTGAAGATATGAATATCTGGGTTTGAATCTTCAAAGCAAACTTGAACACTTGGGAATGAATCTCTTGAAGCTCAGCGACCTTCATTGTTGAATAATGGAGGCTATTTATAGGCAGAGCACCCTTGTGACCGTTGGGTAAAAATTTGAATTAAATCTGAAGGGTACAGTGCTGTCGAAATCCCATTGGTTGAGCTGTCATTTTCGTCCTTGGTTTTGTCTTGTAGTCCTAGGTAGTTGTTGCACCACTACCTGACATTTGTCCTTTGTTGCAGAAAGGACTAACGGTAAACAATTCAAACTGATAGACAAACCGATATTCCTTGCAGAAACTCCAAGTTAACTTAGAGTTATTTTGACATGACATAACAACATCCTTTTACGGTTAAAAAGGGAATGTTTGTCTCAGGAATAAATGACATATCTTTAATTCTTCAATAACTGCTCTGCGGTTTCACCAAGCATAGGGGCGGTTTGAAGAATGATCTTGATGGGCGGTTTCATCAAACATGCAAACTGCAGTATGATGAAAACTGAAGGGCTCCATGCTGGCGGTCTCAAGATGACGGCTTGAAGCACTAAACCGCTAAGGTATAAAACCGAACTATACTCAGCCTAGAAAATCAAAACTCTAGAAATGGACTTATCTAAAAATTGAATTAGAACTTCATTACATGCGGTCCTAAAGTCCATAAAAAGACACGTGGCATGGATCAATCAAATTAAGGTGTGTGTACAAACAATGAATCCTAACAATCTCCCCCTATTTGATTGATGCCATTACCATACTATGATAATAGCAAAACATTGTACTTGGTAAGAACATGTCCGAAATAAATTTCATGAAATTGCATGTCCCAAGTCAATGCACACACTATGCTAGATCATAGATTTCTAATCTATCAAAAACCAAGAAAATAAAGAAAAGATAGAAAAGAAATGCATTCAGATGCATATAGAATGATATGATTTTGAGAATCAGAAATGCATGTTTAAACTGAATGTTTAAAACACAATGCACTTAAAAATATTTTCATGATGAATGTAGTGCATGAGGTTTTAAGAGATGCAAGCATTGTTTCACAAACAAGCAGTTTGAATAAACAAAGTTTTGGAAACAGAATGCTATGCAATCATTCTCATTATAATTCAATCATAAAGGTTTGAAACTTACAAAGTACATGAATTATAAGAGAAAACACAAAAGACTTAGAAATTACAATCTAGTCTATCTCATCACCGGCAGCAGGAGCTATAACTTCTTCAGCATTTTCAGCAAAATTGGCCTGCGCGGCTTGATCATCAACTGCAGCTTGATCTTGGGCGGCTTGATCAACATTAGCATTGTTGGATTGGGCAGCATTTCTAGAACCGGAGGCATGGGCGGTTTCAACAATCAAATCTGCTGCACGAAGCCGAACCACAGTAGGTTCGTTGATTCTAGTTTCAATAGCAGCAGTTTGTCTGACTAATCTGTCGGTTCTAAGCATTAAGTGCTCAGTGCTGTCAAAAGAATGTTAAGCCAGAATGTCAAGCTTTCCTTCTATAGAATTCATCCTGGTATCAACTACCTGCTGCTTTAAGGAATAAATCTCATGGTTGGTTCTGACCATGTCTTGAAGGGCAAGTTGATTCTCCAAAACTCCTTTCAGCATATTTTTGATCTCAAAAATATCATTCACTCTCTCCCCCTTAATGGCATCAAGATCAGACTGAATAGTGAGGAGATGAGTGTCAAACCGAGAAGTGGCGGCTTGCTGATGAAGCTGAATGTTCCTAACCGCATCTATCAAATCGGCGGTTGAGGCACGAAGTGGTAAAACTAGATAGGAAGAAAATGAAGTAGGAGGTTCATCAGAAGGAGTGTAGTCTGGCACAGACTCATCATCGGAAGAAAGAGAGATGGTATCATCGGTTTGATGGGAAGGAGAAGAATGCAGTTTAGATTTGCCTTTCAAAAGAGTATGTGCATCTTCTAAGGTTTCACCCATAGACACCCTAATGGAGGTTTCAAATTCTATGGGATCAAAAGGAAGGGAAAAATAATAAGGAATAATTTCGGTTTGAGGAGGAGGAACATCATATCTCATATAGTCATCATAGAGAAAGATGGAAGGAGAATGCACAATGAATAATCTATAGAGATTGGGAATGCAAAGACAATTAAAGAACAGAAAGAATTGGGAGGCAAGAGTGGGATCATTCATAACCTGATAGGCTATTTCAGCCAAGAGCTGTTCTGCAGCGGCTAGAATGATTTGGTCCACAACAGCTTCCATATCATCTTTGGGAAAAATTGCATAAGGGTTGGGGCGGCCTGACTTGAGAAACCTTTCTTCGGCTATAGCAGCGGCACGAGCACGAGCCCCATCCCTTCTATCCCTTGAAGTCTCTGATTTGAACCGCTTCAAGTAGGAAGCCAGTTCAGCAGCACTTTTCCTTTTCCTTGTTTTCGGTTGATAATTGAAAACGTTGTTTGAGCCGACGGAGAATCAGTAGATAGAACCGACGGTTGAACTTCAGTTAAAGCTAGCGGTTGAACCGACGAAGATGGTTGAGCCGAAAATGTAGAAACCGAAGGTAGAGCAGTTGAGAGAACTGGTGATGGTTGAACCGCTGCAGCATATGGTAAGTCTGGAGATGATGATGGAGTATGTTCTGGTGAATCAAAGTTCAGTTTTCTCTTAAGTGCTGGAGGTGAGTCCTCAATCATCATAGGATCGATGCCTGCCTTCCTCATTTCAGCCATTTTTCTTAGCTCCTTAGCAAATGAGCCTTCATGAGGTGAATGATCTCTTTTGTAATCAGCCTCACTGAAGTCTACAGCTCCTGGTGGCCTTGACTGCCAATGTTCCACAAAATCACTTTTCTTTACTAACCTTCCTCATTTCTTCGGCGGTTGAACCTCAAGGATTTCAATGTCTTGCTCAGGTTCACCAAGTGCCTCAGACACATCAGTCTGCTCAGGCATAGCCGCAGCCTCAAATACTTCAGTTTGCTCAGGCTGTACCGCAACCTCAGACACTTCGGTCTGCTCAGGCTCGGTTTGAAAAGAAGGTTTAAGGTTTGGAAGGGCATTATAAATGGCAGCCAACTGTTCATCAGTGAACTGAACAGAGGGCGGTTTAGAGGTTGGAGGTTTAGGAAGAGAGGAGATAGGAATGAAAAGATGAGGTGAAGGAATGAGTTCTGGAATTGATTTGGCTTTGGCAGCTTTGAGAGAGGAGGCATCCATAGCAAAGTTAAGGGATTTCTCCACATTTTGATGTAATGGAGAGAGAGGTTTAATTTAAGGTTTGGGAATTTGAGGTTTTGAAAAGGTATGGGAAAGTTTAATTTGTTGGTGTTGGTGCCCTAGGCACGTTTGTTGAACGTTGTAAGTTATCATGATAATAAAGAGATAATAAGATTATTATTATGGCTCATGTTTACTTATAATAATCTCTGTCCCTAGAGCTTCTTAAGCACTAGTATAAAGGCTAAATGATCATGGGATGATCATGTTAGATTTATGGGTACTTGTTTGGAACAAGGTACTGGACATGACCCGCGGTATGAGATTTATGTCATGGTCGATGTCATATATAAATATCATATTAGTTATGTCATTTGAATCCTTAGACATGAAGTTATTATAGTCTTCCACTTGATGAACATTATGTTTGACATATTCAAACGCTGCCTTAACACTGTAGTTATAAAGGGTATGATTGGCATGATTGGATTCACGTAGGGAAGAATAATAAGCCAAATGGATTTGTCCCTCTTCGGAGAGATGTCAAGCTTGGGCCCCTCGAAGGAATGATGTTGGTGAAATGTTTGGCCAAACCCAAATGGATTGATTGGATCAATGTCATTTGGATTATCAACATATTCGGAATCGAGAAAGTATTGAACAATACAAGTAGACTTGTTGACCATGACTTGTGTTCAATGACATCGTGGACAAAGGGATTATGACATGTTCTAAAAGGAATGCGAACTTGTATCTAGTTATACTATTTGGGTAGGTATGACGGTTTGCTAGAACCTAATCATATCTTATGGTTTCATGTTTGAACCCATTGCCAACTTAGTGTAATCCTAGAGGGTCACACACAAATAGAACGAATCGTAAAGGACTAAATGGGAATTATGGAAAAATGCCTAAAAGTTGAACTGGCACGGCCGTGCGCCTTAAAATGGCACGACCGTGCCATATATCGAACAAAGGCAAAGTCTTGCGGGGTGACTGGCACGACCGTGCCAAAAAGCAAAGCACGACCGTGCCAATATTGAACGGCTGGTGGCAACATGCGCACCTATTGGCACGACCGTGCGCCTTAAAGGGCACGACCGTGCCAGTGCAGTCGGGCCAGAAACTCTGCAGCTTAATTTTGTGACGGGATTTAGGTTTCCTAAGTCCTTAAGGGTTAAGGATTAGGACCTATTTAAAGATCCTTTCAGCAGTCATTAAGCACATGATTATGAGTGCCTCCATAAGGTTTTGAGAGGTTATTTTCTTGTTCTAAGATCCAAAAGGTGAAGAACAAGAATATTCATAATTCCATATAGTTCTTACAATTGTGAAAGCGTGTTTCATAATTTGGTCTAGCAACCAAGATCAAGTGTTCTTGATATTCGTTCGTGGTGTGGATACCGCTAGAGGGTGAAACTTATCATCTTCATAGTTCGTGATTCTTGCTTTGTTCATGATCAAGATTTCAAGCCTCCATCGAATTCAAGGTTGCAAAATCAAAGGCATCAAGGGTTAGTATTCTAGTATTCATTATGTTGTATTTGACTTAATCATATGAATGGATCTATGGGCTTTGGGTTTCATAAATTTTAAATGCTTAATTCCGCTGCGCATGTTACTACGAAACCCAACAGTGGTATCAGAGCCCCGTTCATGTTGATTATTTCAATACTAGATCATGTTGTGTGTATATAAATTGTTTATGTGCCTAGCATGATATGAATATTGGATTATATGAT
The DNA here is from genome assembly GCA_026119855.1 of Campanula takesimana. Classification (NCBI taxonomy): domain Eukaryota; kingdom Viridiplantae; phylum Streptophyta; class Magnoliopsida; order Asterales; family Campanulaceae; genus Campanula; species Campanula takesimana. Next base: position 317,348 of record JAOWBW010000536.1, read on the forward strand.
GTTTATGTGTTATGTGATTTTATGTGGTTTATTGTTTTACAACTTTAATCGCACGATTCAATCGCAATAAATATTATGGTGGATTTAAAATTGTTTGGATTATCAATTTTTGATTGGATCAAAGTTTTGATATTCTAGGAACTCAAGAATAAATCGTTTATTCAAGGTTTTGATGATCATGGTGATTGGATCACCAAGAACACCAAATCCTAATTGAATCGGGAAAAACAATTTTGAGATAAATTTTAGAACTTTAAAAATTTGGATTTTTCGCAAGGGGTCCAACCGGACCCAAGCCTTGACCCGGCCGGACCTAGGGTTTGGCGCGGGGGTAGGGTTTGGGTTTTGGGTGTGGATCTTGGGTTTAAATCTCCTATTTGTTTTAGTCTTGTGATTCTAAGATTAGTTCAAGGTTTGGATGGCTAATCTACGTTCATCGAGATTGTGTTTCCCAAACTTGATCGCAATCAAGGTTTCAAAGATAAAACGAAATTAGAATTATGAAGAGTTCATAATTGCTAAAATTGAGAAACAAAGTTCTTGATTCAATGATTGGAGATCCATGTGGAATTGTGAATGCAATTGGCCTACGTTCATCGAGACCATCTATTGCTTAGTTTCGGCCACATGGACTACTTTCTTGGTTTCTTGAATTAGTGCGGAATTGTGGTTGCCAATGGCTTAGTTCGGCCGCACTTCTTGTTGTCTTGATTTGGAGATGATGACCAAAGTTCAAATAATCTCATCCTCATAATAATAGAGAAACTAATGACACATAAATATTATGCTTAAATTAATGGATATTAATTTAGTGGCTAAACTTGATGCGTAACATGTTTATCTTGTGTGCTCATAAATATGTTATATGCTATATGTGATGAACCTTCAAAGAAAGTTTTAAGTCCTCTTGCCATGCCATGATTAAAACACTTGTTAGTGCATGGGTAATTTTAATGTGGGTTCGCCCTAGCGAGGTACATTGACTTTATCTATGTATGAGCAAGATGGATGATGTGGGCACGCCCTAGCGAGGCACATCAACCATGCGTTTAAAATGGTTAGACTTAATAAGGCGTCAAAACAGTTTTGGGCCAAGGCAAAAGATGAGATTAAACATGCTTTTGAAATTGGATCACTAAGAATCATATTGGATATGATTGACAAGAAATTGTCTACCTAATTAATTTGATTTTGTGTAATCCGCCATAGCGGACTTAGAATTAAATTAAAGTTGGATCTTAGCCCAATTTAAAAGAGTCTCATGAAAGGATCTAAGAGTCATATGGGATATGATTGACAGGGTTGTCTACCTAATTAATTTGATTTTGTGTAATCCGCCATAGCGGACTTAGAATTAAATTAAAGTTGGATCTTAGCCCATTTAAATTATATTATACATTGGATGTATATGAAGGTTATATAATTTAGTGGGAGTATTTTTGGAAAATACATTATTTATCTCTTGAATGAGATTGGTACTTGTAAAATTTTGGAAATTCTGCATAAGTTGTAGATGACAACTAAAATCGTTGCGATTAATCCTTGATAAGGATATGCTTCAAAAGAATGGTACAAACTTCATGGATTGGATCCTGAGCCTAAGAATCGTTCTAAGGCAAGAAGATGGGTTGTACATTCTTGATGGGCCTATTCCTAAAAGAACCAATGCCGGAGTAGACAATCACAAGAATCATGAGTATGATTCTAGGAATGTGAGTTGTCTTATGCTCACGATTATGTGCTCTTAAACTCCAACAAAGTTTGGAACTTGCAGAAGCCTATTAGATAGGTGTGGAGTTGAGTTACATGTATCAAAGAGCAATCTAAGCAAGAGAGGTATAAAACCATTGTTGCATTCACTCATTGCAAAATGAGTAAAGGGCAATAAATGAAACTTCACATGCTTAAGATAAAGGCTACGTAGAGCATCTTGAGAAACTTGGTTGTCCAATTGGATTGGAGCAAGCCATGGATCCCATTCTTGATTCATTGTTTAAATGTTATGATCACTTAGTGATGGAATATAACATGCTTAAAATGAATAAGAATTTCTTCGAATTGCATTAACATGCTGAAAAACTGCGAAGATGAAGATATTGGAGAATGGTTCTCCAATGCTCATAGTTCATGATGGAAAGAGGCCAAATGCCAAAAGAAAAGTAAGACAAGAGTTGTCAAACCTAATGGAAATAATTTTGGTTATAATAATAACTCTAATAGATGCAATTTGGTAAAATGGCAATTGGATTGACCATTTAGAATTGTAGTCAAAATTCTGGGTGATCAATAAAAGGAATGGTAGTGGGACTACCACTCGGAATATTTATGTTATAAATTATTCTTTCTAAATTTAATTATTGGGTATTGGATACCAGAATAATTAGTAAGATGAAAGACTACTTATAGTAAAGTTTTATCTACAAACAGTAATGATGCAATGGTTGCAACATTGTTCGTAGAACACTTGTAAAGTGACTTTACTGATGAAGTAGAAAACATTATTTTGTTATAAGATAATGAAGGATATTAATTTCTTATTTGGAATAAGAAAAATGCTTTATTTATTATGATTTACTTCATTGTGTTATCATATAAATAAATCTTATATCCTAAATCTTGAAGAACAAAATAATAAAGACTATAACATAAATAATTAAAATTCTTTATGCGTTATTGTTTTGATCAAATAAATGAGAAATGCATATCTAAAATTCTATTGGACGGAGTTTTAAGTCATATGATTTGGAATCACATGATTTATGCAAATCTTATTTACTTGGATCAAGACATCTTTTACTATGATTGGTAAAAGGATAATGTCTTAATTGACCTAATACATTTTGATGTGTATGGTGCATTAAGAAAAAATGCTAAAAGAGAATTTTGGTTATACTTGGTAAAACTATTCAAAAATTATGATTGGATCATGATGATGGATAATTAAACCGAAAATTTGACAGTCATCATTAAAGTTGTGAAATGGTTTCACAAATTAACTTCACTAAGAATATCATTCTAAATGATATGTCTGCGTGAAAGTCTAAGAACCTTATTGGATATGGTTCATTAGATGATAAAGTCAAATTGATCTTCCATTATTAATTTTGGGGTTATGTATTTGAAACCGCTATGATTATACTAATCTGAATTCCAGCTTGAGAGGTTAAAAGATGAAAGAAAAACTCGGTTTGCCTTTCGCAAAGATTTAAGATGGTGAGACCTTTTGGAAAGGAGTTGTCTGGGACACACTCACATTTAAATCTAATAAATATATTTTCATGGGATATCCTAAGGAAACTTGAGGATATAATTTTACTCATAAGAAACAAATGGTTTGTTGATTATGATGATACTTTTCTAGATAAATGGTTTATCTCTAAAAGAATCAATGGGAGTAAAATGTATCTCGAATGGTTCGAGACCTAGAAAATATATATTTTAACCTAAGATGGAAGTTGAACAAGTTTTCACAAGGAGTCGTGAAAAGTCCGTTCAAAAGATATACAAGAACTTGCGTATGTGATAGGACACAATCTATTGCAAGAAATATTAGATATTTCGAAATAGAAAGTGTTGAGGTAAAGTTCATTTGGAATGAAGTATTTATCATCTATCAAAGATGCAATGTCAACTCCACATATTTAGATTAATGACTTGGAGTCATGAAATCTAAAAGGCAACCCATGTGTAATAATCAAGTTTGGAACTTGATCATTCTAACCTAAGGTGTAAAAACCAAAGGAGAGGAATGAGTTTTCTTGGAGAAAATTTTACATGGATAGCAAAGAAATTTACTAGAATTCTCGTAGTCACATGTTCATATTTGGAATATGAAAATTGACAAAATGATGTCAAAACAAGTGTTCCTCAACGGGAACTCACTTAAGGATGTATTGGATACAACCTAAAGGTTTTGACAGTCAAAGAAAATTCTGATAAATTATGAAAGTTGCAAAAATCCATTGGATTGATTAAAGCAAACTTGTGGGAGTTGGAAACTCCGTTTTGATAAATCAAAAGAGTTTGACTTGATGAACCTTGTATATACAAGAAGATTAGTGGGAGCATAGTGATATTCCTTAAATTAAATATGTGGATGACATATTGCTCATTGGAAACGACATTCCTATACTTTAATCTGTAAAGATTTGGTTAAGAAAGTGTTTCGCAATAAAGAATATGGATGAAGCCACATAAGTCCTTGGCATTAAGATCTATAGAGATAGATCGAAGAAGCTAATTGATTAAGCCAAAGTACATACATTGACAAAGTCATTAGAAGATTCCGCAAAGAAAATTCTATGAGAGGACGGTTGTTAATGTTACATGGAAGTTTTCTATGCAAAGACTCAAATGTCCTGAGACAAATGATGAGCATGAGAAGAATGAATGGGATGCCATTTGCTTCGGCAATTGGAACCATCATACCATGATAAGTACTAAGCCGGATATATATAAATGCTTGGAGCATGACGAGTAGATATTAATCCGACAACCGGTGAGAATCACTGGATGGCTGTGAAATAATTCTTAAAGTACTTAAGAAGGACTAAAGAATTGTTATGATCTATGGAGGGATGGAAGATGATCTCGATGTATATGGATACACGGATGCATGCTTCCAAACCGACAAAAATGGTAGAAATCGCAATCGAGTTTTGTAAATAATAGTGAAGCTGTAAGAAGAGTACAGTCACTAATTCTGCGACTAAAACTAAGTATATTGCTGCATTGGATGCTGCGATGGAAACTGTTTGGATTAAGAAGTTCATTGGAGAACTTGAGATGGTTCCTAGCATTGCTAAACTAATAGACCTTATTAGAAATAATATTGGTGCTATTGATCAAGCAAAGGAACCAAGAGCACATCCTAAATCCAAACACATACTTAGGCATTCTCTTATCGTTCGAGAAATCGTTGATAAGGGAGACGTAAATATATGCAAAGTACCAACTAATGATAACGTTACAGACACGCTAAACAATTGGACTTCCATAAAGCTAAACATGATGGTCATGTTAGGTCCATGGGTATTGGATACCTAGGGAATTGGGCCTAGGGCAAGTGGGAGATTGTTGGTGTTGGTGCCCTAGGCACGTTTGTTGAACGTTGTAAGTTATCATGATAATAAAGAGATAATAGGATTATTATTATGGCTCGTGTTTGCTTATAATAATCTCTGTCCCTAGAGCTTCTTAAGCACTAGTATAAAGGCTAAATGATCATGGGATGATCATGTTAGATTTATGGGTACTTGTTTGGAACAAGGTACTGGACATGACCCGCGGTATGAGATTTATGTCATGGTCGATGTCATATATAAATCTCATATTAGTTATGTCATTTGAATCCTTAGACATGAAGTTATTATAGTCTTCCACTTGATGAACATTATGTTTGACATATTCAAACGCTGCCTTAACACGGTAGTTATAAAGGGTATGATTGGCATGATTGGATTCACGTAGGGAAGAATAATAAGCCAAATGGATTTGTCCCTCTTCGGAGAGATGTCAAGCTTGGGCCCCTCGAAGGAATGATGTTGGTGAAATGTTTGGCCAAACCCAAATGGATTGATTGGATCAATGTCATTTGGATTATCAACATATTCGGAATCGAGAAAGTATTGAACAATACAAGTTGACTTGTTGACCATGACTTGTGTTCAATGACATCGTGGACAAAGGGATTATGACATGTTCTAAAAGGAATGCGAACTTGTATCTAGTTATACTATTTGGGTAGGTATGACGGTTTGCTAGAACCTAATCATATCTTATGGTTTCATGTTTGAACCCATTGCCAACTTAGTGTAATCCTAGAGGGTCACACACAAATAGAACGAATCGTAAAGGACTAAATGGGAATTATGGAAAAATGCCTAAAAGTTGAACTGGCACGGCCGTGCGCCTTAAAATGGCACGACCGTGCCATATATCGAACAAAGGCAAAGTCTTGCGGGGTGACTGGCACGACCGTGCCAAAAAGCAAAGCACGACCGTGCCAATATTGAACGGCTGGTGGCAACATGCGCACCTATTGGCACGACCGTGCGCCTTAAAGGGCACGACCGTGCCAGTGCAGTCGGGCCAGAAACTCTGCAGCTTAATTTTGTGACGGGATTTAGGTTTCCTAAGTCCTTAAGGGTTAAGGATTAGGACCTATTTAAAGATCCTTTCAGCAGTCATTAAGCACATGATTATGAGTGCCTCCATAAGGTTTTGAGAGGTTATTTTCTTGTTCTAAGATCCAAAAGGTGAAGAACAAGAATATTCATAATTCCATATAGTTCTTACAATTGTGAAAGCGTGTTTCATAATTTGGTCTAACAACCAAGATCAAGTGTTCTTGATATTCGTTCGTGGTGTGGATACCGCTAGAGGGTGAAACTTATCATCTTCATAGTTCGTGATTCTTGCTTTGTTCATGATCAAGATTTCAAGCCTCCATCGAATTCAAGGTTGCAAAATCAAAGGCATCAAGGGTTAGTATTCTAGTATTCATTATGTTGTATTTGACTTAATCATATGAATGGATCTATGGGCTTTGGGTTTCATAAATTTTAAATGCTTAATTCCGCTGCGCATGTTACTACGAAACCCAACATAATTGGTGGGAATGAAGATGAAGAGGATGAAGGTTTTGATGAGGGTTTAGGAGGCGGTTTGGATAAGTCGGCTTTTGTAATAATTGAAGGGATTTGAACGGTTCCCTTTCTTTTCCTTGTAGCAGCGGTTTCCTTGGGACGAGCCACAGGTTTAGACCGAACTGCAGGCTCCCCCTCAGCCGCAGGCTCCCTCTCAGCCTGTACCGCGGTCTGGGCAAGATGGCTTAAACCTAATCTGTTCAAAGTAGCCGTCTGACCTTCATTTCTTAACATCGTAGCATGGGCCTGATCAGCAATGGCACCAGCATACGCTTTCCCAGACTTGTTGAGCCGAGCCTCAGGAAATGGTCCACGTTCGGCTTCAGGAAGAGGGTCTTCATTCCAAACTGCCTGTGCATACCGCCATCCAAATACGGTTCTGAAGGCATCAAGCTTTGATAATCCAAAAATAGATTTCTCAATTGGATCCAACCAATAGTCTTTGTTATCTGAACTAAATTTGAAGATATCCACATCTTGATGCAAGAACTTGGTCAAAAGCCTGCAGTGGGTCCTGATCTTAGACTTCCCAGCGGCTTTAGCGGCATGGAGGCGGTTTAGGGCATTGATGATCTCCTTCATCACAACTTTGGGCCAGTGCAGTTTCTTCCCTTTAAGAATTGCCACGCAGTAAGCAACTGTTCACTTGTAAAGTTATTGTGGTTCCCATTTTTGCACATGACTCCAGAATCAACTAATTCACATAGATGAGCCATTACTTCTCCAAAGTCCTTTTTGGAGGAATTCTTGGTGGAGAAAGAATTAACTCCAATTAACTCCATAGTTGTATTACTCAGAACCTCCGGTTTAATCCCCAAAACACCAGAATTCTCAAGTCCTGCTAGGACTGCAATTTTGGAAGCGGTTAAGATCACTTCTTTGCCATTGACGGTGGACTTGATAGCATCCTCATACTTCACCTGACCTGTTTCTAGGTCTCTGCTTTGTTCTCCCCTTACATCAAACAAAGCTGCATTAGTAGCAATCCCATTTTCACAAAATTCAGCACAGATGATAGTCACGAACTGAGGTTCATCCATGAGAAATAGAGGGAGCAGCTTCGCATCATTCAGCAGTTTAAGGAGCTTCCTTCCAACTGCATCTTGTTTAACTTCCTCTTCTAGTATCCTAGAACCGAGTACAAAGTTTGAAGGATCCTAAAAAAATATTCTAAGTTAGAAATAATTTGAAGAATGGTAGTTTGAAACCTTAAGCAAACCGCGGTTTGAGTAAGATTTACAAACTATAAAGAGGAATCCTAACAATGAAAACATGCGGTTCAAGGAGAGTAAGGGTAAAAATGTAAAAACAAAAATGAGAGAACAGTAAACATAAAATGGATCAAAGAGGGAAAATTTTGAAAAAGAGTTTGAATGCACGAAGAACACGAAGAACAGAGTATGAATATGCAAAACAAAATCTTAACCAAAATGTGAAAGAATTATACCAAAATGACCACAAAGGGCAGATTCTAACAAAGTTCTAAATAAGCTAAGGCAAATAACAACACTAGAACCCAGAATCTGCAAATATGCGCAAGAACACTAAATAACCCCAAAATCGATTTTGCCCAAGAATTGAACACAAATCACAAAATAAAGTAATCAAACAGTATATATATGACAATGCGAGTTCAGGCCAACCAAAAATTCGAAGAAAAAGCATAAAATGATCAAAGGAAGATGAACAAGCTTTTAAGCTTCAACAATGGCGGACAAATGAAATAAACTGAGTTAGGGTTCAGAAATTCATAGCATATCAGGCTTCGAAGGTTTGGAAGATGTAGAAGTAGAAGCAAGATCGATTGATTTCTTTGGAGCCATAAAAAAAATTTGTTTAAGTAAGAAAATTTTAGTGAGAACAGAGAGAGGAGAGTGCGAGCAGTGGAGAGAGAAGGTTTTTGCTAAAAAGCGTAAGAAGTTAAAAAGTTAAATTGAAAAATGGTTTGTCTTTTATACTCAATTAACCTACTTCGGATAGTGGAGCGGGCATGACGGCTGAAGGAAACTCAACCGTCTGTGTACCTGTCAATTTGCATTTAATGCGGCAGAGATAATTGCATAAAGATCCTTAAAGAATGAAGTGACATAAAGTAGGGACTAAATTGCAATATCATACCTGAGCGGTTTAAGTAAACCGACTTACCTTTTCTCATTCTCGGTTTTTATGAAACCGATATCTCTCAGATGTGCTTCGGTTTTACTGGATTAAACCGATAGTTTGCTTTCTCCTTATGGTTTGTTTCAAACAGACATTATTTTTCTTGACTCTTCGGTTTGACCGGGATCTTCAACCGAACTTATATAGCGGTTTCCAATTTTGATAGAACCGAGCACTATTTCCTTTTTCTTAATAGAGCCAAAATACTTAACAAATATTATTATAGACTAAGAAATAAATAGGCATGAAATATATTAAGTTAGTTCCAGCATACCCATTTCTCCTCGTAAATGAAAGAACCTTGAATTTTCAAGCGGTTTGGTGAGGATATCAGCAATTTGATCATCGGTTCCCACCTTAGCTAGAAAAATATTCTTCTTTTCAACATGATCTTTGAGGAAATGATATCTTATGTCAATGTGCTTGGTTTTTGAGTGTTGAACTGGATTGTTGGAGATAGAAATTGCTGCAGTACTATCACAGTAGATAGGGCAATTCTTTTCAAATACTTCATAGTCTTCCAACTGCTGTTTCATCCAGAGAATTTGAGAGCAACAGCTTCCAGCTGCTATGTATTCAGCTTCAGCGGTTGAGACTGAAACCGATGCTTGTTTCTTGCTGGACATGATACAAGCCGAGATCCAAGGAACTGACATGTACCACTAGTGCTCTTTCTATCAATCTTACATGCTGCAAAGTCAGCATCTGAATAACCTAACAAATCAAATGAGGATTCTTTGGAGTACCAAAGTCCAAGGTTAACAGAGCCACATAAATATCTAATAATACGTTTAACAGCTATAAGATGAGATTCTCTAGGGTCAGCTTGAAATCTAGCACAAACACTGAACATTATATCTGGCCTACTTGCAGTTAAGTAAAGAAGAGAGCCAATCATACCTCGGTAGAGTGTCTGATTCACTTTCTTACCTTGTTCATCTCGATCCAAACTGCAGGCCTTTTGCATTGGGGTATCAACTGGCTTAGCGGTTTCAAGCCCAAATTTCTTGATCAAGTCTTTGGTGTATTTGGCTTGGTTGATAAAGATTTCATCATGACATTGCTTGATTTGGAGTCCAAGAAAGAATGTCAACTCTCCCATCATACTCATCTCAAATTTACCTTTCATAAGCTTCTCAAACTTAACACACATAGTTTCATTAGTAGAACCGAAAATAATATCATCAACATATATTTGAACTAATAATGAATGACCTTTGTGTTTAGCAATAAATAAGGTTGATCAATTTTACCTCTAGAGAAGCCTTGTTCAATAAGAAATTTAGATAGAGTGTCATAACATGCTCTTGGAGCTTGTTTGAGTCCATACAAGGCCTTCTTGAGCTTGAAGACATGATTAGGAAATTTGTTGTCTTCAAATCCTGGCGGTTGAGCTACATAAACTTCTTCTTGCAGTTCACCATTCAGAAATGCACTCTTCACAACCATTTGATATAACTTGAATTTCTTGAAGGAGGCATAGGCCAGGAACAATCTAATGGCTTCAAGTCTGGCTATAGGGGCAAAGGTTTCATCATAATCAATCCCTTCTTCTTGCCTATAACCTTGAGCAACCAACCTTGCTTTGTTTCTTGTTATAGTACCATTTTCATCCATCTTATTTCTGTATACCCATTTTGTTCCAATTACAGTGTGATCCCTGGGCCTTGGAACTAGAGTCCAAACTCTGCATCTTTCAAACTGATTGAGCTCTTCTTGCATTGCAGCTACCAAACTTGGATCACTTAGAGCTTCATCTACCTTCTTCGGTTCCATCTGAGATAACAATGCGGTTGAGAACAAACTGTGGTTATCTCTATGAGTTAAGCTTCCTCTTGTTTGAACACCAGAACTGATAGGACCTATAACATTGGTTGTTGGATGGTCTCTATACTCATTGATTTCTGGAGGGAGGTCTTTATGAACCACTATTTCTTGAAGATTTTCTAGAGGAGGCTCTTCTTGATAATCATTGAAATCTTCATTGAAGGTGATGTTTGGAACTGGATTAACGCTTCGAATGGGATCAGAAGAGTGCGGTTCTATAGCAACACCTTCGGTTTGATTTGAAGCGGCTGGAGAACCTGATGGAGCGGTTTGAGTAGGTTGGTCATTTGCGGTTGCATGATTAGGGTAAGATGTACCTGTCTCAAAACCACTAAAATCATCAGCAACATTTGGAGCCATATGTGGCTCAAGAAGATCATGTTCATCAAATATAACATGGACTGACTCTACAATTTTTAATGAAGTTTTATTGAAACAACGAAAAGCTTTAGAGTGTTTTGAATAACCAACAAAAATACCTTTATCGGCCTTAGCATCAAATTTACCTCGATGCTCTCTGCCATTGTATAAGATGTAGCATTTGCATCCAAATATTTTAAAGAAGGCAATGTTGGGTGATCTGTCTCTCCATAATTCATAAGGAGTCTTGTTGTGAAATTTGATGATTAGGGAGCGGTTCTGGGTGAAACATGCGGTATTGACAGCTTCAGCCCAGAAGTATTTGGGAAGCTTTGCTTCTGCAATCATAGTCTTCCCGGCTTCAATCAAAGTCCTGTTCTTTCTTTCTACAACTCCATTCTGTTGTGGAACCCCAGCGGCAGAGAAGTTATGATCAATTCCATGATCATCACAATATTGGGCAACACCATTGTTTGTAAATTCGGTTCCATTATCTGAACGCACAGCAACAATGTCATCCAATTTCTGAGTTTGGAGCTGTCTAAATAGAGCGGTTACGATGCCATAAGTTTCATCTTTTGAGGCCATCATTTCCACCCATGTATATCTTGAAGAGTCATCAACAACCACCAAGGTATAGCGGTTTCCTCCTATACTGGCGGTTGGGACAGGTCCAAATAAATCCATGTGAAGCAGTTGTAAGCAGCGGTTCGTTGATGATGCGGTTTTGCTTGGAAATGACTGTTTGGGCTGCTTACCAAGCTGGCATGCTTTACATTTCTTATCATGATGGTCAGCCACTTTGGGTAGTCCTTTGATAAGACCATCCCTTTGCAGTTTTGCTAGATACTTGAAGTTCAAGTGGCTGAGCCGCTTATGCCATAACCAGCTGCTTTCACTAACATTTTTGGCTACAAAACAGAGGTCAGCAATAGAAATAACATTACTCAAATCTATCATATATACATCACCTGTTCTGTTGCCAGTCAGTAGAGTAACTCCGGAAGTTGCATCTTTGATGAAACAATTAGTTGAAGTAAAGTTGCAGTTCATTCCTTTGTCACAAAACTGAGATATGGAGAGAAGGTTGTGCTTGAGTCCTTCTACTAGTGACACATTTTCAATGGTCACCTTTCCAAGTTTCATTTCCCCATATCCTATTGTTTCTCCTTTCTTGTTATTTCCAAACACTACTGGGGGGCCTCTCATACTGATGAAATCACAAAGAAGTTCATTATCTCCGGTCATGTGTCGTGAGCAACCACTATCCAAGTACCAAAGATCCTTATTCTTCTTTGCGGTTCCAGCCATAAAGCATAAGATCTGAAAAATAAACATTAAAGATTTTGGTCCCCCTTATTCTTTTGGGTCCTAGGGTTAGCAGCTTTTTGGGACCCACACCTGTTTGACCTTAGGATTTTTACATCCCTTGGCATTGGGTGTGAACCTTAAAAGACAATGACCAGCACCATGACCATAATCAGCACAAATGGCACAATGAATAAATCCAGGTTTTGGTTGCGGTTTTACAAACCCTTTACTGACCTTCGGTTTCTCATGTTTTACTGGGTCAGCGGTTTTGGCTTTAATAAAGATTACCTTCTTGAACTCAACCTTCCTCTTAGGTGCGGCTTTAGGGAAAATTATAGGAATTTCCTTAAACTGACTAGGAGCGGTTTCATCACTCAATACTTCCTTGGTTGCCTCAGCCGCTATGGATTTCTCTTTCCACTTTGAATCTCTCCCAGTCTGGTTTTTAGGGTACTCAAAGAAATAATTTTGCCTTTTAATTTCTTGTTTTGAGCCCTTTTTACCAGCATGATTAACCTTAGGAATTTCTTTGGTTTGTTCAGTAGGTTTCACACCACTTTCGGCACAGAGACAAGGACACTTACACCCATCATCGGTTTTAAACCCTAATCCACTTTTATCCGAAGTAGGAATTTGTGAATTTAGGATTTGTTCCACGATGACACCAGACTTAGTCCATACATCGGTCACTTTTTGAAGGTCATCCCTTTGTACGGTAAGCTCATGGATTTGGGTGAGAAGTACCTCGGTTCTGTCCTTCAGATAGCGGTTTTCATCCACAATAGTAGATATCCCAGCAATTTGGAGCTTGAGGTTTTCAATTTCCTCCTTGTGGGATTTACATACACGTTGGGATTCTTCAAGTTCCGCAACCATTAGTTTACATGCCTTTTTAAGCACAGTGTGTTGTTGACATATAATATTAGCGCGTTCTAGTACCTGGTCATCATGACTTTGGTCTGCTTGAACCTTAGGAGTGTAGTTTGGTGTTGTAGGAGCTTTGCTTAATCTAGCCTCAGGAGTCTTAGGTGAAACTGACTTCATTTGTTGATTTGGCAGTGGAAGGCTTTCGTCAATTTCAATTCTTTCTTCAAATCCCATAAGACAGAGATTAGCAGTTTCTTCATCATCACTTTCATCTGAGTCTGAACCCATCCATGTCAGCGGTTGATCTCCTTGGTCAGCTACCATTCCTCTTCTTTTCACGAACTTCTTGTTGAATGGTTTCTTTGCTGGCGCGGCTTCATAACGCGGTTTGGGACAACTTGAAGCAAAGTGACCTGGCTGTCTGCAGTTATAACAGACCAAGTCATCCCTTGTCTTGGGATCTGCAGATTTATTAAATCTGGTTGGAGGGACAAACTTTGCTGGGCCTTTGGATGGAAATTGAGATCTATTGTTTTTCCTGAACTTGGTGTATTTCTTCACATACAAAGCAAATTCTTCATCATCCATTTCATCAAAATCAACTTGAGTAGAACTTGAGGATTGTGATCCTACACTCTGAGCATAAGAACTTTAAGGAGGAGTGTAGGGTTGATGAGGCTGCTGATAAGATTGATAAGGTTGATGTGATTGAGGATAGGATTGGTGAGACTGCTGGTAATACTCAGGAGGTGCGGTTTGAGGATTGAATCTAGGAGCATTTTGGTCAGGAGTAGCAGTTTGCAAGTGGAGGTGAGGAGCGGTTTGATGATGGTCTGGATTGTAGATGGGAGATGAGGTATTATTGAATGCAGCTAGAGAGAGAGTCTTAAATCTGCTTTCGGTTTCATGGACCTCTTCAAGCTTGAATTCAAAAACCTTCAGCATGGCATACAAGTGTCGAAGATCAAGAGCTTCCAAGTCCTTGTTGTCTTCAATGTTAGTAGTTTTGATCATCCATTTGCTACCAAGTGCTTGCATTAATCTCATGTTCAAATCTGTATTAGAATAGACATGTCCAAGAGAAAAACACACATTAACAATATCAATAAACCTCTCATAGCATTGTCTAAGAGATTCCTTAAGATCTTTAACAAAATAGTCAAAGAGTCTTCTCTGTTGATAGAGGCGGTTCTTCTTGGTATCTGAATCTCCTTCCAAAAAGTCAACTATAGCATCCCAGGTAGCCTTTTCGGTTTTGCAGTGAAGCACCTTAGAATGAGTCCTCAAGTCAATAGCTGACACTAGCATGGACATAGCTCTTCCATCAAAATCCACATTGATGCGGTCTGCATCAGTCCATTCACATTCTAACTTCTTAACTTCAGCTTCTTCTCCTGCGATTCCTGCACGTGGATTAGCTTTCATAGGAACATATGGTCCATCAGTAACCGCGGTCCACAGTCTACGATCACATGAAATCATGTGTTTCATCATCCTATCTTTACAAAAGATAAAACTATCTTCATCCAGAATCGGTAAGTGATTCGAATTGGATGTTTGCATCATATGGGTGTTTGTGTTTGCCATTGGATCAGCACCCAAGCAGTTAAGCTTGTAAAAACGAGTTTGGTGGATATGCTCTGATACCACTTGTTGGTCCCAGAGGGCAACAAGGGTATAGAACCGCTAGAGGGGGGGTGAATAGCGGTCCAAAACTTTTTCGAAAATACCCTTAAAATCAACCGAGTACTTATCAGTTTGGCCAACTGCGGTTCAAAGCACAAGAACCGAACTGATAAAATGCACAGCGGAGTTTGCGGTTTGGCCAAATAGGTTAGTTAAAGAGTTGGGAGGTTTGACTCAAGTTGATAAAACACTATGATGCAACTGAATAGTTAAACTTAAAGTTCAAAGGAAAACACAATTCATCTTTCAAGTCATTTCGTATATGGAGACAAGTTAAAGATCACAAACAAGAAAGATAAATATCAAGACAGAAAATAAAGATCAAACACACAAATTAAAGAGGTTCGTTCTTAAATGAACTACGTCCTCTACCTAGATGGTTAGTCTAGGATTTTCTAATAGCTACTAGACTTGTATTAATTTAGAGGAGGTTTTACAAGATGAATCTAAACTCTAAACAATAAGTCTAACATAAGCTATAATAACAACCGGTGTTTTCGAAGTATATAATCTATGTGATCATATAAATCAGGTGTGTGTGTGAAAAGAAATCAAATGCTCTAAGTATCTAAATGATGGTTGAGAAAATGGAAGTCTTTTGGTGTAAAGGCTTAATATGAAAGGTTGTTAGGCTTGAAGCTTTGATGAAGAAAACTGGGTTTGCTAAGGAGATGGTTTGAAGATATGAATATCTGAGTTTGAATCTTCAAAGCAAACTTGAACACTTGGGAATGAATCTCTTGAAGCTCAGCGACCTTCATTGTTGAATAATGGAGGCTATTTATAGGCAGAGCACCCTTGTGACCGTTGGGTAAAGATTTGAATCAAATCTGAAGGGTACAGTGCTGTCGAAATCCCATTGGTTGAGCTGTCATTTTCGTCCTTGGTTTTGTCTTGTAGTCCTAGGTAGTTGTTGCACCACTACCTGACATTTGTCCTTTGTTGCAGAAAAGACTAACGGTAAACAATTCGAACTGATAGACAAACCGACATTCCTTGCAGAAACTCCAAGTTAACTTAGAGTTATTTTGACATGACATAACAACATCCTTTTACGGTTAAAAAGGGAATGTTTGTCTCAGGAATAAATGACATATCTTTAATTCTTCAATAACTGCTCTGCGGTTTCACCAAGCATAGGGGCGGTTTGAAGAATGATCTTGATGGGCGGTTTCATCAAACATGCAAACTGCAGTATGATGAAAACTGAAGGGCTCCATGCTGGCGGTCTCAAGATGACGGCTTGAAGCACTAAACCGCTAAGGTATAAAACCGAACTATACTCAGCCTAGACAATCAAAACTCTAGAAATGGACTTATCTAAAAATTGAAGTAGAACTTCATTACATGCGGTCCTAAACTCCATAAAAAGACACGTGGCATGGATCAATCAAATTAAGGTAGGTGTACAAACAATGAATCCTAACAGTATCAATCAATTCTAACACAAGTAGGAGGGTTAAGAAATAAGCATACCCAACATGTATGAAATAGAGAAATCAATTGACTATAGTTTAGAGCCAAAAGAGTTCATTACCCGTTTCCTGTATGGTGGACCTGTTTATATAGGCGTGGGTGAATGTGTCCTGACTTGTTAGAAAATCCAGGGAGCCCATGTTGTTGTATGACTCGTATTCTGATGAGATAGAGTCCTGATAAAGATGATCGATATCCTGTTTGTATTGTAGTAGAAACCAAGCTAGGGATAAGGCCTTCTGACATCTCGGCTCGTATAGGGAGGTGATATAATTAATGGGCTGGCCCGTCATCTATCTCGGCTCGTTATAGAAACCAAGCTAGGGATAAGGCCTTCTGACATCTCGGCCTTGGTAACGCCGGCGTTCTCAGCCCATGGACTACTGAGTTATGTCGGTCTATAAGACCCTGGGCCTCTTGGTATGTGAGCCCAGAGCTTATGGGCCCCATTTAACCAAGTCAGTTTATGTCGTTCATGATTCCGATTTCACCTTACAATTTTCAGTCATGACCATCGCACATAACAACTTAATATAGATGTTAATAGCCATAGTAATCACAAATCACAAAATAATTAGTTCAGAGTTAAGTTAACTCTGAATGTTCTCTGGATTTTATTTTTTACTAGCAAGAAACCCGTTGTTGGGTATGCTTATTATAAACCACTCCTATTACCTAGATTTGATTGATCTCATAACCTTATTTTACTCTTTGTGGACTTTAGGATATATTGTAAGAAGTACTTGTACTTCATTTAGAATAGTCCATTTTTGTTAGTTTGTTAGGCTTAGCAGATTAGGACCCTAAATTTTTCTAAGTCTGGAGATATGTGGCAAGTACTCAACCTACCGCATGAAGACATCTACCGCATGCTTCATGCTTGCCGCAAAAATCAACTCAACACATGCAAGACATCGACCGCATAATCCAAGCCTACCGCATGGCTCATTCGACCGCATGTAACCAGAGTTGAATAAACTTAAGTTTGGTTCAAACTTAACCATGGTCACACTTGTGTCCAAAACCTTGGTTAGTTTAGAACGTTGCAAATTCAAATTTCAAATTTGAATACAATTGTCATCATAGTACTGTTGGACCACCATGACTCTGCAACAAAAGGACAACTCAGACTGAGCTCCAATTAGAATTCAACAGCTCATTGTCCTTCAACTTGGACCTCAAGTATTTCAAACGGCTAGTTTCTCATTCAAGGCTATATATAGTCCTTGATTTCTTCATTGAACTTACGCTGAGATTCTAAGAGAGAAATTGCTGTTAAAATTCTTGGTGATTGAAGATCATATTCAAGATTTTCAGAATCCTTCGAATCTTCAAGCACTTAACCTTCAAGTCTTCAACAAATCTCCAGCAACCTTCAAGATCAAATCTCAAGCCTCATCACAAGTTTCATTAGGCTCTAAAATCATATAGATTCCAAAGAGCTTTTGATTCTTACACACACACTCACCCCGATTGATCAATCACATAGATTGAATCAATAGGGATACACTGGTCTAAGTCTAGGATTTGAACTTCATAGAAATAGGTGTTGATTCAATACTTCATCTCTGTAATATGTACACTCAAGAATCAATATATACCTCATTCAAAATCCAAGACTGACCATCTTGGTAAAGGACGTAGATCTTTTAACAGATCGAACCTTTCCAAATCTTTGTGTCATCTACTTACTGCACTTTACATTTCTGCAAATTTACTTATTGTTCATCTTGTTCTTATTGTTCTTCATTTGTTCATATTAATCTTGTTTATCGTTTAGTGTTTTGATCCTTTCAGATTTATGAACTGTTGTGAATTGTGTTTGTGTATCTACCTCATTGCCTAAGCTATAATCTGACTAACTTATCATTTGCCAAAAATCTCTAAGACACAAGTTTTCAATCTCTCAACCTACCTCACTTTAACCTACCGCACTCCTACCTACCGCATACACATCTACCGCACCACCTACCGCAAACCAACCTACCGCATTGAACTTATCAAAACCAACTCTTAACTTGTTTCAACGAAAACTTCCGCTGTGCATTTTATACTTGACCGCGTGGTTTTCATCTACCGCAAAATTCAAGTGTAAGCATAAAGGTTGAATTTTGAAAAAGGGTTGAAATTTTAAATAGGCTATTCACCCCCTCCCCTCTAGCCTCTTTTCATACCCTTGTTGTGTCTCTGGGACCAACAAGTGGTATCATAGCAAACACCTTTATAAAACTTCTGTTTTTCAAGCTTAACAGCTTGGGTGCCGATTCAAAATGGCAAGTCAGAAAACTATGGCAACGGTTAACTTCACTCACGTTCCAGCGTTCGACGAAGATAATTTTGACGTATGGAAGCACAGCATTCTAACTCAGTTCTACTCCATGGACGAGCAACTTGGTTATTGTCTTACCATTGGACCATACTTCCCAATGAAAGCTAATCCGGATCCAGAAACCAATGGTGCAAATCCGACTCTCAAGAAACCAAAATCTGAATGGACCGATGAAGAAAAGAGATTGGTTGGAATGGATGTGAAAGCAAAAATCATACTTCTAAGTACCTTGAGTACGTCACAGCGTCGATAGATCATGGAATGTTCTACTGCAAAAGAACTTTGGGATGCAATTGAAGATTACATCGAAGGAGATCAAGCTTGCAAGGAAAGCAAAAAGTTTGCAATTCAAAGAAGATTCAACAACTTTGCTAAGATCCTCGGTGAATCACTAAGAGCCACTTATGATCGTTATTGTGAGATCGTGACTACTTATACAGCACTCGGAAAGAAGCTTACCAAGAAAGAAATCAATGTTAATTTTCTCACTGCTCTTGGTTCTCAATATCTTCACAAAAGAAACACTCTTGAAGATACCAAGCTTCTAGATGATATGTCACTCAGAAGCCTCTATGCCAACCTCAAAGTTTTTGATATCAAGCTCCATAACATTGAAGAAATGGAAGGAAAAACTAAGAGTTTATCGTTGGTCGCTCAAAAGGAAGAAGTGATCGAGGAAGAAGATCCAAAAATCTCCACATCAGAATTGCTTGATATGGATGATGATGATTTTGCTATGTTCGTGAAAAGATTCCAAAAGTTCAGAAAGACAGCAAGACCCGGATCAACAAGCAAAGCTCCAACAAGGTTTTCAAGGAGCAGCCCTTCAAAGAAGAAAGAGAACTTCAACTTCTCCAAGAAGAAATAAGATCTTGTTTGTTTTAATTGTAGGAAACCCGGTCATTTCGCATCAGAATGTCCAATTCCCAAATTTGATTATATGAAGAAGAAAAGTAACTTCACTCCAAGGTATTCTAAGCAAAAGGGAATGATGGCTGAAGAAGACTCTACCTCAAAAGAGTTAGCTACTTGGATAGAGTCAGATTCTGATGAAAGCGATGAGGATTCTGAAGAAGGTCACATTTGTTTGGTCGTTCGTTCCGACGATGAGGATGATAATCAATTCACACCCAATGTGAAACCCAAACGGAAGAGTTATACGGGCGATGAACTTGCTGACAAAGGATTCCTAACTCCAGTTCAAAGGAATGGTGATCTTCTATTCTCAAGATGTGATGTGAGTGCAGCAAAGAAGGCTCTACAAAATCCCAAATCGAAGGAAGTTTTGTCTACCACACCTCAAGTCAAGTTTGACATTTCCCCTGAAGAACAAGAAAAGATGTTTGTGAAAGCTGAACAGGTAGTTAGTAAGTTTTCTGGCATGAAGGAAGCTTTAGCACTTTCAACTGAAGAAATTTCCCAGCTTAAGACGATGGAAACTCTACTAAGATCTGAACTCACTCTCCTTAAGGAGCAGATCAAGAGCATGAATCCTCTTACTGATCGAAACCGTTTCTTAGAAGAACAAAATGCTATATTTAAAGTTAAAAACGAAGAATTGGTTGCTGAGATAAATGACTTGAAAAGGATCACTAATGAGTGGACCAATTCTCGTGTCACTATGGAACAAATCTTAGAATCCCAAAAATCTAGTGGTGATAAGGAAGGCTTGGGATTTCAAACTAGTGACAACTTTAAATGTACATCTTGTTGTGAAAGAGATGAGAAATTTACCCAGCAAACTTTGGAAGGGTCGAAGGCTAAACATCATGTGTCAAGGGGTAAAGGACAAGAACCAAAGAAGAAACTAGAGTTCCATTATGTCTACCCCAAGAAACAAACTGGCAAGGCACTTAAGATGAAAGGTATTGCTGTGGATGAACTACCGCAGAGTCTACCTCATGCGGCAAGGCAGAGTCTTCCTACCGCAGAACCCTACCGCGGCAGACTACCTTCCATGGTAAGTCGACCGCATATGGTGGAAATGCAGTAAAGTTTAAGAGGATGAACTTTGTAAAGGAGACCGCATCCACACCTGTAAACGATGTTGTGCTGAAGACCGTGACAAAGTTTGTTAACCCTCAGTTGGGTGGCTTCCACCATTGTTCTGTGTGTGATGGTTATGGTCACAAGGCTGCTGAATGTCTTTTGAGGTTCACACCTAATCCCAGAAAGAGTAACCCTCCTTCTGTGAGGCAGGTGTGGGTCATCAAAAGTTGCTAACCCTTTGGACCCAAAAGAATAAAATGGGACCTTGTTCTTAAATGTTTATTTTATAGGTTCTCTGCTTAATGGCTGGACTCTCCAAGGATAGATCAAGTTTATGGTATCTCGATAGTGGCTGTTCAAGGCACATGACCGGAGATATCAACTTATTGGAAGATGTCCGTGAAGAGAAAGGTCCATCAGTAACCTTCGGAGATAATAACAAAGGAAAGACTGTAGGATATGGAGTTATTCGTAAAGGAAAAATCATCATCCAAGAAGTCTCTCTAGTTATTGGACTACAACACAATCTACTCTCAATATCTCAGTTCTGCGACAAAGGATTGCAATGCCACTTCACCTAAAACTTCTGTCTCATCAAAGATGGCATATCCGGCGTCACTTTGCTCAAAGGGATTCGTAAGAAAAATGTTTATGTTGTTGATTTTAATTCATCTTGTATTTCTTCTAATCTCTGTTTTGTAGCAAAGAATGTTAGTGAGAATAGTTGGCTGTGGCACAAAAGACTAAGTCACTTAAACTTCAAGTATCTCTCCAAGATTGGTAGAGAAAATCTAGTTCGTGGTCTACCCAAAGTAGCTGATCACCACGATGAGAAGTGCACAGCATGTCAACTAGGCAAACAACCAAAAGCGTCTTTCTCCAGCAAGACGACACCTTCAACTTCTAGATGTTTGCAACTACTACATATGGACTTGTTTGGACCTGTTACTACCGCAAGTATTGGAGGAAATAGATATACCTTAGTTGTGGTAGATGACTACTCACGATATACGTGGGTCGAGATGATGAGCTCCAAAGATGATTGTTATGACATTTTGACCGCACTCTTTAGACAGCTCCAAACACAAAAAGAACATGACATTGTTAGTGTTCGATCCGACAATGGTACAGAATTCAAGAACAACTGTGTTGCTCAGTACTGTGATGATCATGGTATTGACCACAACTTCTCTGCTGCTGGAGTTCCACAACAAAACGGTGTAGTGGAAAGAAAGAATAGAACGTTGATAGAGGCCGGAAAGACAATGATTGCTGAAGCAAAGCTACCTCAATATTTTTTGGCTGACGCCGTCAACACAGCATGCTTCACTCAGAATAGATCCCTCATCAACAAGACCTACAACAAAACTCCCTATGAACTTTAGAGAGGAAGAACCCCCAACATAGTATACTTCAAGATATTTGGATGCAAATGCTTCATACTCTACAACGGTAAAGAACATCGAGGTAAATTTGCTCCTAAGGCCGATGAAGGTATATTTATTGGGTATGCTAAACACTCAAAAGCTTTTCGTGTATTTAATAAAACCACTCTTAAGATAGTAGAATCTGTCCATGTTACCTTTGATGAACATTCTCTCTTTGAGCCACATATGGTTCCAAATGTTGCTGATGATTTTGTTGAGATAAATAAGACAGGTACAACTCAACCGCAAAATCAATCAACTCAAGGAAACCTATCTACCTCAACTGCACCTCCATCTACCTCATATGAAGCACCAGAAGCTACCTCATCTGCTTCTACCTCGAATGGAGTTGAAGTTGAAACATCCATAAATGTTGAAGCACCTATCCCTCAAATCACTTATGATTGGGATGGCTCAAATGATGTACCACTAGAAGATTTACAACCACCATCAACTCAACCAGACATACCTCAAGATGTTCGTGAGGTCAGAGATCACCCAATTCAGAATATCATTGGTGATTTGCATTCTGGTGTTAGAACAAGAAGATCAAACTATGATGCACTTACCGCATTCATATCTCAAGTTGAACCCAAGAAAGTTGATGAAGCACTCCAAGACTCAAGTTGGGTTGTTGCTATGCAAGAAGAGCTCAACCAATTTGAAAGATGTAAAGTTTGGACTTTAGTTCCAAGACCTCAAGATCAAGGAGTGATTGGTATAAAGTGGGTGTTCCGGAACAAGATGGATGAGAATGGAAGCATCATAAGGAACAAAGCTAGGTTAGTTGCACAAGGATATAGACAAGAAGAAGGCATTGATTACGATGAAACATTTGCCCCTGTTGCGAGACTCGAAGCTATAAGAATATTCTTGGCTTATGCCTCTTACAAAAGATTCAAGCTATATCAAATGGATGTGAAGAGTGCATTCCTCAACGGTGAACTTCAAGAAACAGTCTTTGTTGCTCAACCTCCCGGATTTGAAGATCCCAAATTTCCAAATCATGTCTACAAACTCCGTAAAGCTTTGTATGGACTTAAACAAGCTCCACGAGCATGGTATGATACTCTATCTAAATTTCTCCTTGAAAAGGGATTCGAGCGTGGTAAGATTGACACAACTTTATTTATTGCTAAATATAATGATCATACTTTACTTGTTCAAATATATGTAGATGATATTATTTTTGGTTCTACTAATGAATTGTTGTGTAAGCGTTTTGAGAAACTTATGAAAAGCAAATTTGAGATGAGCATGATGGGAGAATTGACATTCTTCCTTGGACTTCAAATTAAACAATGTGCTGAAGGCATCTTCCTCAACCAAGCAAAGTACACAAGAGATCTTATCAAGAAATTTGGACTTGAAAATGCAAAGGCATACGACACTCCTATGGCTACTGGTAACAAGGTAGATAAAGACTTGAAAGGTAAGAAGGTTGATAAAACCTTATATCGAGGTATGATTGGCTCTCTCCTATACTTAACTGCTAGTAGGCCAGATATCATGTTTAGTGTTTGCGTTTGTGCTCGTTATCAAGCTGATCCTAGAGAAGCACATCTTATTGTTGTTAAACGTATTATTCGATATCTATCTGGGACTATTAACCTTAGACTTTGGTACTCCAAAGATTCAACTTTTGATCTTATAGGTTACTCAGATGCAGATTATGCAGCATGTACCATTAACAGGAAAAGCACGAGTGGAACTTGTCATTTCCTTGGAAATCGACTAGTTTCATGGGCAAGCAAGAAACAAGCCTCAGTCTCTGTATCTACTACAGAAGCTGAATATATAGCTGCTGGAAGCTGCTGCTGCCAAGTGCTGTGGATGAAGCAACAATTGGTTGACTACGGAATTAAAGAAGAAAATTGTCCAATCTATTGTGACAATACATCCACCATTGATGTCTCCAACAATCCCGTCATGCATTCCAAGACCAAACACATTGATATCAAATACCACTTTCTCAAGGATCATGTTGAAAAAGGTAATATCCATCTAGAGTATATGAGTACTGATGATCAAATTGCAGATATTCTCACCAAAGCTCTCGATTCCAAGAGATTTAGGTACCTAAGAGGAGAAATGGGTATGCTTGAACTCTAACTCAAACTTGTCCATATAATTTCATGTACTAATGTTTGTTCATCTAAGCTCAAATATAGGTACACGGCAGACATATCAAGGTCAAGCAAACAACATTGATCTCTTAATTCCTCACTTGACCGCACCTCCTAGTTGCCGCATCATTCATATGTTGCCGCATAAAGCTATCTGCCGCATAAGCTAGAAGTTAATTCAAAAAGCAAGGTATTACTTCACATCGACCGCATAAAGTTGTCATGGTCTACCTCTCATGTTACCGCAATTCCTCAGGCCCAGGTAAGTCTTCTAACTTGGAAATATTTTTGAGATATTTTGAAAATATCCACCTCAAGGGCATTAAGGTAACTTCCTATTTTCCCTCGCTTTTATTTAATTCAAATCATTTTCGCATTTAATTTTATTCTTCTAAGCCATCATTGGCCATTGATGTGACACCTAGTCACCTTGCATTTAATGAGAATAGACAACCCTAGGTCATGTCAGTTCCTTTTGCAGAGTTAACCTCCCACCTTCCCATCACACTGACCTCTGCAAAACCCCCCCCCACCTTAACCGTTCCACTTCTTCTCCTCCTCCAATCTGTCCATTTTACTTTTTCAGATTATCTCTCTATCTCTCTACATTCTCTCTCTAAAACCACCTATTATTCTCTCTCTCGAATCTCTCTATATAATGACTTCAAAACCTCACTCCAAGAAATCGTCAAAATCAGTTGAGTCCGGTGACGAACATCCTCTTCAATCCTCTTCCCAAGTCGTCATTATGGTAAAAATCTCTCAAACTTTTCAAATTTACTTTTGTTCTTGGTGGGTCTCGAAAACCCTTGAGATTCCTTGCAATTTTTCCTCGATTCTCTTGCTCTAATGTTGTTAAAATGTCGTTTATAATTATTATTGGTTCTAATTCATCTATCTCCTATTTTCTTGGTATTTCATCTTTGTTTTGGTTAGATGATTCCAAGTGGGTTTATGGTATTTTCGGGTTTTTCTTTAAATTTCCCCCTTTCAATTTCTGAGTTTAATGTTGTTCGTTTCATGAAATTGAAGTGTTTTTATAGCTCTATAATCATTTTCGATTCGATCTATGTGCTTTTCGTTAATTTTTGATCATTTTCTGGTAATCTGGATATTCTTGCATATGGTGTTCTTGGTGTTCATCCTTCTGTTCTTCGTGTTCTTGACGAACTCACCTTATTGATCCTTTTGATTCACTCGTATCTGAAATTTCATGTTTTTCCACTATTCACGTTTTGATCTATTTTTGGTACTACATTTTGTGTTTGTGGTAACCTCTCCATCTACTCCTTACCGCATAACATGTCTACCGTGCCTCACTTGACTGTGCTCTCCTTGCCGCACACCCTTTGTCAAGTGACCGCACAACCTACCTCGGTACTAAACTTTGCATTGTTTTATTTCAGGACTTGAACCATTTCATCCCTGGCATAATCTTGGATCATGAAGATCTCAAACTTGACGCAATTGGCCGCAATATCTTAGCACGTCTCAACAAGTCTGGTATTCTACCATTCTTCACGCTTCGACAAGACTTCCATCTACCTGCGTTTGTTGATGAATTCTTCACAACTGCCGTAGAGATGGAGAGTGCTGATGAGCCCGAGTCTCACCGTAAGTTCATTAAAGCCTCTGTTATGGGGATTCAACTATCCTTTGATGCTAGTGACTTAGCTCACGCTCTTGGCATTAAGATGAGTAGAGATGGACCAGAGGCTATTTCACGGTCAGAGACCCTAAGCCTGGCTAAGAAGCTTGCTGGCACTACTGATATTCTAAGGATTCAGCGCAAGGATGTAGGTGAGATCATGTACCACATTGGACATCTGGTGGATCATGCGTTGCTTTGCAAAACTGGAAATCATGCGAACTTTAACAACACCCAATGGATGATATGCGCTGCTATCTATCTGGGAAAGAAGTTGGACTGGGGACAGATCATCTACGATGTCTTAAAGGCAAACATCCTCTCTTATAAGGATGCAGCAGAAGAAGGGGAGACCAAGTACCGCACGAACAGTAGGCTGATTTCTTACTTGATGGGTATAACTCTCCGAATCAAGGATCTATATGAGAAAAACAAGAATTACAAGGTGCCTATCCCTACCTCAAAAGACTTCTGCCGTAAGTCGATGAAAGGAAATTACCGCAACAATTTTGGTGACGAGATGTACAGGACTTATCTTCTCAAAGATCCACTTGAGAGCTATGAACCCCCAAGATACACTAAGCGTGGATTGGCTAATTTGAGTGATAGAATCATGTCTGCGGAAGATATTGCCGCATTTGAGGCAGAGCTGAAGAAAGTTGCCGCATTCAAGGCACGCTCTAAAGGTACAAATGTTTAGCTTCACTCCCCTCCTACCACCATCAAAGGCAAAGAAAAAATTGTGATTGTTGAAAAGACTGCAAAGAAACCCAACCCTCCACCTACCGGTATCAAGATTGCCGCATCTGGTGTCCCGACCGCATCCTCAAAACCTACTGCCTCAAAATCCTCCAAACCTAAAGTACTCCCTACCGCACATCTCAGATCTCCATCTACATCACCTTCACTTTCACCTCCTAAAACCAAGGCTTCTAAGTCTCTTCCTACCGCACCAAAGCAACCTTATATGGTCCCTCAACCTACCGTGCCCTCTTCTAAATCAAAGCCTATCTCCTCCAGGCCTGCACCCAGTCAGGGGGAGAGACAAGTTGAGAAAGTTGAGAAAGTCAAGAAGAGATCTCATACTCCTAGTCCCATCAAAATCACAAAGAAAGCCAAGGTTTCCAAGCAACCTTCCCCGGAAATACATTCTCCTGTCTTTACTTCTGATGAAGATATTACTGTCGATCCTCCGAAGATTTCTAAAAACTTTATTCTTGATGCTCCACTTCCTGATATGGAAGAATTCTTCGGCTCTGAAAAGGATGATGAAGATCATGCCACGAAGGAGGATAGTAAGACAGAGAGTGACCATGTTGATGATGAAGGAAATTCTGATGATGGTATGGACGATCCTGTTGTTGAAAAACCAATTGATAAAGGATTGGTTGATGAAAGCTCTGAAGAAGAAGAGCATGGCAGCTCTACCGCAAGTGGAAAGTATGCCGCAGCAACGACTATAAATGTTGAAAATGTTGAAGAGCTTATTCCTGAGAAATTGGACACTTTTGTTGGTATTGGAGATGTTGATGTGATCGTGTCACCAACCGCTACAGTTCCTACTGAGCAAGAAACTGAGAAAGTACCTTCTGCCGTTCTTCCTGAATCGACCGCACAACCTTCCTCTACCGCACCTCCTGCTCTTGAGTCAAATCAATCTTACTCTGAACTGCTTGCCGCAGTGAAGCTTCTTACTCAGATGCAGGCAGACACTCAATCTCAAGTTGAGTCTTTAGTTTCTAGTATGGTGGCCATTCGAGAAGAGGTGATTAAATTGAAATCTGATCAAGTTGCATCAAAAAGAGATGTTACCGCACTTCCCTCTGAGATGATCTCGACCATTAAGGGGGAGAGTCTGCACATAACAAAGGCCATCAGACATTGTTGCAGGTAATACAGGAACTTCTTCTACCGTAGCATCATCAAGCCCTGCCGCAGATGCTTCTCCTATCACTCCTGCCACATTGAACGAAATGTTCAGAAAGCAAACTGAGCATATCAGTGATAGACTTGTTAGAGGAGTTGAGGGAGCTAGTAAAGAATTATCAAAGGCTATGAAT
The DNA here is from genome assembly GCA_026119855.1 of Campanula takesimana. NCBI lineage: Eukaryota > Viridiplantae > Streptophyta > Magnoliopsida > Asterales > Campanulaceae > Campanula > Campanula takesimana. Next base: position 345,261 of record JAOWBW010000536.1, read on the forward strand.
CAAGACAAGCTGGAAACAAAGGGTGAAATTGAAAAGTGCAAACCGCCATCAAAGAGGAGGTTCTTACCCATTCGAATACCGCACTTTTGTCAGTTGCTGAAAAGTTTATCCCCAAGATCAACTCTCTGTCTGCCGCGATGCATGTTCAAACAAACCGCATAGAGTCTTACAACATCAGGCTGGAAAGTCAATCTGCGAAGATAGACATCCTCTCCCACAGAGTCAATACTGCCTTGAACAGACTTAACCGCACTGGAAATCAGCCAACTCTGGAAGGTCACGGCAATGTTCAAGCACATGGCAAGGAAAGGGAAGAAGATGGAGTCACTGCTCCAGTTATGATTCCAGGATTGAATATCCCAGCCTACCGCTTTCCTCTTGCCGCAAAATTCATTGAAGACCTCATTGACGACCGCATTTGATATGACCGCATGTGGTCATTTGAAACTTTTATGTTGATGTTAAAACATTTTACTTTTATGTCTGTCTTATTTTGGGTTTGTTACTTGACAATATTTCTCTTTTGTTTGCATTTACTCCTATGCTTAATGACTATTATTTGGGAGTATGATGTTTTGTGTTTGATGCATTTTTATTCCTTCTTTGATTATTTATCTTGAAATGCTTCAAATATTATTTCTATCCTCTAGATTAGTTATTTGTTTTTCTTCTTAGGATGATAGAAATCTATGACATTGGCTTAGTGTGTTCATTGACTTGGGACATGATATTAATAAAATGTTTATTCTCAAAAACATGTTTTTACCAAGTACAATGAATTAGCCTTTGTTATAATAGGTAATGGTCTCAATCAAATAGGGGGAGATTGTTGGGTATGCTTATTATAAACCACTCCTATTACCTAGATTTGATTGATCCCATAACCTTATTTTACTCTTTGTGGACTTTAGGATATATTGTAAGAAGTACTTGTACTTCATTTAGAATAGTCCATTTTTGTTAGTTTGTTAGGCTTAGCAGATTAGGACCCTAAATTTTTCTAAGTCTGGAGATATGTGGCAAGTACTCAACCTACCGCATGAAGACATCTACCGCATGCTTCATGCTTGCCGCAAAAATCAACTCAACACATGCAAGACATCGACCGCATAATCCAAGCCTACCGCATGGCTCATTCGACCGCATGTAACCAGAGTTGAATAAACTTAAGTTTGGTTCAAACTTAACCATGGTCACACTTGTGTCCAAAACCTTGGTTAGTTTAGAACGTTGCAAATTCAAATTTCAAATTTGAATACAACTGTCATCATAGTACAGTTGGACCACCATGACTCTGAAACAAAAGGACAACTCAGACTGAGCTCCAATTAGAATTCAACAGCTCATTGTCATTCAACTTGGACCCCAAGTATTTCAAACGGCTAGTTTCTCATTCAAGGCTATATATAGTCCTTGATTTCTTCATTGAACTTACGCTGAGATTCTAAGAGAGAAATTACTGTTGAAATTCTTGGTGATTGAAGATCATATTCAAGATTTCCAGAATCCTTCGAATCTTCAAGCACTTAACCTTCAAGTCTTCAACAAATCTCCAGCAACCTTCAAGATCAAATCTCAAGCCTCATCACAAGTTTCATTAGGCTCTAAAATCATATAGATTCCAAAGAGCTTTTGATTCTTACACACACACTCACCCCGATTGATCAATCACATAGATTGAATCAATAGGGATACACTGGTCTAAGTCTAGGATTTGAACTTCATAGAAATAGGTGTTGATTCAATACTTCATCTCTGTAATCTGTACACTCAAGAATCAATATATACCTCATTCAAAATCCAAGACTGACCATCTTGGTAAAGGACGTAGATCTTTTAACAGATCGAACATTTCCAAATCTTTGTGTCATCTACTTACTGCACTTTACATTTCTGCAAACTTACTTATTGTTCATTTTGTTCTTATTGTTCTTCATTTGTTCATATTAATCTTGTTTATCGTTTAGTATTTTGATCCTTTCAGATTTATGAACTGTTGTGAATTGTGTTTGTGTATCTACCTCATTGCCTAAGCTAAAATCTGACTAACTTATCATTTGCCAAAAATCTCTAAGACACAAGTTTTCAATCTCTCAACCTACCTCACTTTAACCTACCGCACTCCTACCTACCGCATACACATCTACCGCACCACCTACCGCAAACCAACCTACCGCATTGAATTTATCAAAACCAACTCTTAACTTGTTTCAACGAAAACTTCCGCTGTGCATTTTATACTTGACCGCGTGGTTTTCATCTACCGCAAAATTCAAGTGTAAGCATAAAGGTTGAATTTTGAAAAATGGTTGAAATTTTAAATAGGCTATTCACCCCACCCCACCCCCTCTAGCCTCTTTTCATACCCTTGTTGTGTCTCTGGGACCAACACCCGTGCTTCGCACGGCAGAAAGATTTTTTTTTAGTAAATCTAAATCATTATAGGTTTTTTTTAAAATTTTAATAAATTCAATTTCTAATTTATGGTGTATCGATTATATAGACTTTCTGTAGGTGTTCGTCTTTTTTTTCGTAATAACTAGAATCTTATTTTATTCAATATTACAACAACACTAAGCTCAAATTAGTTTCAATGTTTCACAGGACTGCAACAAAACGTTAATGTGGAAAAGAGGGTTGAAAAAAATAAATTGTGTCTAGATCCTCAATTCTTTTTTTAAACTCCATATTTATGTTTTTTGTTTGGTTTTTTTTTTTTTTTTAATCTTTGTTCTTATATATTAAGCCATTTTTTGTCTAGTTCATCAAAGGAGGGTCTTCCTACTATAGAAAAAAAAAAAAAAAAAAAAAAAAATAACAATATACATTCCGAGCAACAATTTATAGATTTCATCCTCAAACACTAACATTAAAATTTTACTTTCCATCTCTTTAACGTTTAACCTTTTCAAATCTAGCCATAATTAGTGAAATAAAAAAAATAAAAAAAACTCTATGAATATCACAGTTTCTAAAGTGCAAGTATTCATATTCTCAACTTTATTAAATGATTGAACCTTCAAATATAACTCACTGCCATTAATTAGCTATAGGTGCATTATGCATGCATCAAATGACTTTTAACACACCTAACACTTCATATTCCAGCATCTATTATTTTACTAATTCATATGAATGAATGTTTTAAATGAGCTAAATATTTATTAATTAACTAATTAGACTAATTAATGGATGTATTATGATAAAGAGTGAATATTAAACTATCGCTTGCATTAATTGACGGTATATATTGAACGAAAAAGTAACTTCCACTTTTTAATATTTCTGAAAAACTCTTGTTAGCATTAAATATTTATGTTATGTTTAAATGTGAGACTTATACAATTAAGATGAATATGAGTATTTTTTTTCTTTTATCCTTGTTAGTTATTAGGAGTATCACATTTTTTTAATCATTAATTAATGTTAAGGAAGATTAAAAATTCAATCATTAATTGGATAGTTAGAATTGAGTTATTTATATGTGTAAGTTCAAATGACATAAGTATTAATGTGATTTATTGAAACACCATTAATGATTTTCACATTTCACAAAGAATACCTTAATTTTTTACTTTTTTATTGTTAAAGTTTAGAAAATAATTAATAAAAAGGGAAAAACTTTCCAATAGATAAATATGATGAAGTTTCAATGAATGGTCATTAATTATCTACTCCATCCGTCTCAAAATAGATGTCGTTTTGAGAGTTAATTTTTGTCTCAAAATACTTATCGTTTTACTATTTTCAAAGCCATTTTGTTGTTGTATACCTACTATACCCTTATTAATGATAGTTGGCTATTTCTTACACAAGCATTTGATTGCCTAGTTAATTGGATTAGTTTAGGGGTATATAAGACTTTTTCAAATACATTAATTACATTTCTTAATATGTGTGAAGTGGTTGAAATGACATCTATTTTGAGACGGAAGGAGTAATTAGATTGGATAGATTAATGTATTTAAACACAAAGTGATGGCTATTCAATTATCAGTTACATTCATTCTACTAAACATGAACGGAAATATAATTGCAACTTTTGATATTGCTATAGAACATTTAATGACATTATATAAATTATCAATTATGAATTATCTATTATATTAAATAGATTAATGAATTGTGAAATAGTCAATATTAAATAATACAAAAGGCTTGAAATTGAAAATATATGATAACTCACGGTCTAATAAATATTGTCATATTAAGTCTTCTAGTTTTTAAATTTATATAGTTGATATCACATGTAATTAAAAACATGATTTTCATTAGAAATGAATGGACTCTTTTTAAATGACTTTTAATGTCATTTTATCACATGTGATTTTTGTAAATATAATCATGTATATTTAAAATTATTAGTATAATAGAATTTAGATAAACATAATAGTGATCACCTTGAAAACTACATCTAGCAAACAAAAATAATATACTTTTAACATTAGATTATTAAAAGCTTCAATTATAGTATATACACTCTCCGTACCACTAAAATTTATATTTTTGGCAACTTAATTATACTTAGATCAATAATTTAAATAAAAAAATAATTATTTTAATAAAATTCTAATAATTGTTAGTGAGAATATTTTTAATCATGATATAATGATTTTTTTTTTTCAATTTTCATTAGAATCATTATTTTTTCTTTAAAAGATTTATCAAAGTGCAATCAAGTTGACCAAAATTGTAAGTTTTAGTGGGACATGAGACACATATTTTTAAAAGTGAATAAGGAGCATGAAAGTTTTTTTTTTTTTTTGAAAGAAAAGGAGTATGAAAGAATTGAGCATTGAAATTTGTTTTTTTTTTAAAAAAAAAAAAAAAATACTCCGTATGCAGTCCATATTTAAAAGTTTAACATATAAATTTATACAAAATTTCGGATAAAGGGAAACATTGATGACATAATATTTCAGATAATTTCCTAATTAAATTTTATATTTTGAATTCAATTGTTATAGAATTTAGGATAAAGGACAATGATGACATAATATTTGAATTTAGATATTTTATATCTATGGCTCTCTCTTTGTATCAATTTTTCACATATGAACCTATTATAAAGTTTATAATATAATCAATAATAAATTTAATATAAAAATGTTAAAATCTCTTGATCCTTTTGTTGCTCCTATATTTTTTGTTGGCAAATACAGTGCAAAAAGTTTCAATCTTTGAATCGCTTCGAATCTTCTCATTTCTTTTCCCTTCAATTCATATGAAAAGTAGATGAATAAACCTATACTCCTTACGCTCTAGAAAAGTTAAAACATTTACTTTGGAGTTGGGAAATTAAGGATATAATGTTATACTACCTCCGTCCCAGCTCAATGTGCACTGTTTGACAATTTTGGTCAGTTTGACTGAACTTTGACCTTAATTTTATGAAAATCTATATATCTCTATGCAATTTTGAAAGATGTTACTGATACTATTCGTAACAATAAAACAATAACAACTTTTAAAATTGTATAATAATAGCTTAATTTTCACAAAATAATGGTCAAAGTTTGAATGAATTGACCACATGAACAGTAAAAGTGCAAATTGAGCTGAGACGGAGGTAGTATTAAGAATGAAAGGTAGAGATGAAGAGAGAGAATTAGTGTGGTAGAAAGAGAATGAGTGGAGAATAATGAGTGTTTGGGAGGAAGAGAGAGAATGAGTGGATGATTATAAAAGTAATAAAAAGCTTACATTTTTTTATTGTTGCAACTTTTGTGAAATGCCCTAAATGGCAAAATGTTGCAACTTCCTTGGAACGGAGGGAGTATAATTTAGTCATAATACAACATAAAAATTAAGATAGAATGAAATTAATAAATATAACAAAAATAGTAAAATTAAATCAAAACATATTAAACTATGTTAACATTAGTAATAATATAAATTATAAATATTACCATGGTTATCTTTTGTACATATGAATGAACAAATCAAAGTAATAAATATATACTCCCTCCATCCTACTCGAATTAGGATGTTTGGGTTGGGCACGGGGATTAAGGAAAAAGTGTTAGCGGAGTAGGTATTGTGAGTATGAAAAGTGAAATAGGAGAGAGAAAGTGGGGTAGAGAATAATGAGTGAAAAGTTGTTGTAAGTGTAAATGTGGGCCCCATTAAATAAAACACTTCCATTTTGGGGTTGTTCTAATTCGAATGGGATACCCAAAATAGAAATTTGTCCTAATTCGAGTGGGACGGAGGGAGTATAATTTAATTAACTGTAACACCCCAACTTTTCACTACTAATAAATAATAACTCATTTGAATAAATCCCAAATTCAGAATGCCCCAACGGCTACAATTAACCACAATTCAAACTTTAACTAACATTCAAACCCAAACGGCTAGTACAAATCACTAGCTCAAAAGGTAACTAACGGAAATAAAGTCTAAACTTAACATAACGGAAAATATAGTTACTAACTAACTTTATTCAAAATATAACTTCTATGCCTCCAACCTTGCGACCCTCGATCATCTTATTTATAATCTGGAGAGAAATAAGAATGGAAAGAATGAGCGAACAATGCCCAGTAAGTTCATACGGGATCCCATCGGGTACTAAGAAGGGATGACCGAAACGAACGGTAACAATGAATTAACAATGAAGGGATATAACTCAAGGATCAAACAGGTACTCAGTTTGAACAGAACATTTACCAATATTCAAAACAACTCATTACTTTGAAAACATGTGGCTACAGAAGACAGTTTCCAAAAACATAACTTTTCACAAAACACTTTACTTCACTTTACTTTACTTTACTTTACTTCACTTTACTTAATTTAGGGATTAAGCACACGCTGTACCCAGGGCTCGGGTTTCTACTGACCGCACCCAATATCGGTGTATCATGATAACCTACGCTACTTCATCAAGTAACGCAAAGGGGTCCACATGTTCATCTTAGAATTATGGATAACTATAAGGGGTCCACTTATCCATTTCGGGAATATGGATAACTGTAAATCACTTTACTTATTACAAGACTTCACTTTAAAGAGCTTTACAAAACAAAGCTTAACTTTACAAAACTTTACTCGATCACTTTTTAAAAGGTGTACATTTCACTTTAGACACCAAAATCACAATACAATCATACACATGATAACCCAATTGAACAACAAGATAATCAATAGGGTGGATAACAAAGAACGGTAACATTCGCGGAACGAAATAGTTATTTAAAATACTATCCAGCCACATAGATAGTTTACTTTTAACAAAACCAGAGATTGGGAATCCTAAACAAGGATTGAAGCCAAATAACTACTAAGAACGTAATTCCTTACCTTAGCTTGCGTTTAACTAGCTCGATTACTCCGTTTGCACAATCCACAATCAAGCAATAGTCCAATCTTAGACACAAGTAAACACTATTTTACTTCCGTCCCCAAATTACTACTTTTTACTTTATTATCCTACGAGTTAATCATCTTTAACCCCTACTATAGTTAACCTATAACTCACCGAAGTTACTAAAACACCCCTAGGGTTACCATTATCAATACCCAATCTTAAATTCCAATATCACCAATCACACACACTGTTTACACCTTCACAGCACACACTAAATATACTTCATCATCTCCCACAAACACACACACGAAATACTCACACAAACACACGCACACACTCACAAACACCCACTAACAGCACCTTCACAAACACACACCAACCCATGCACACACGTACTGTTACACCTTCACAAACACACACGCACACACGCACACACACACACACTGTTTCACTTTCACAAACAGAAAAACATATGTACACACACTGCTTCACATATATACACATATAAGCACCCAGGTATAATCATATATACTTCAAATTCATCACTTTTATCTCCCAAATCATAAACCCTAGTTCCTCTTTTAGGGTTTTCTAACCATGATTCCTAATGGTTAAATCAATAAAGATGAATAAAAGGATTAGGGAATTAGGTTTTACCTTTTGGAACTTGATCTTAAACCTTCTCTCTTTCTCCTTCCCTTTCCTCTCTCTCTCTCGGCTCCCTCTGTCCGCCGCTCTCTCCTCTCCCGATCTCTCACTTTCTTTTGCGGTGTGAATAAAAATAAGTAGGGTTGGGTTTTTAATTTATACCCCTAAGTTTAATGAATCATAACTGGGTTAGGATTTTAACTAGTTATTATTAAATAAATACTTGGGCCCACTAACTTAACCCAACGGACTTATTTTAATTAAAGAAGTCCACCCAGTTATAAAAAGGTGAAGAATTCGGGTTATTACAAATGTCAACATGGAAAATCAAATGAATATAATTAAGAATAATAAAAATAATGGAAAACAAATAAAAAAATCTTAATATTTTAAATAATTATTATAGTTATTTTTTAAATTAGGCAGCTAATAGATTTTATGATTTGTTTTCTTGTTTTTTTTCCATAATTTCAGAAACTTGATAGGATTCATTCATAAAAATGACTAAAACAAACAAAAAAAACAGACAACAACAAATAAAAAGAATAAAAAAAACTTACTAAAGCAAATCAAAAACTAAAAATAAATCCAATATTAAAACAAAAAACATAAGAGAAAATAAAACTAAATAGAAATAAAAAATCATATATTAATCAATAAAGAAATAAATATTCAAGAATATAATCAAAATAGATAACTGAAACATATAAATATAAAAAAAATGAAAATTTCTAAAGATAATACAAAATCAAAGTAAAAAAAAAAAAGTATCAAAACAAAAAGAATAAAATAAAGATAAAAAATTAAATAGAAATATGAAAGTCAAATATTAATAAAAAAATGATAAAAAATAAGCATTCACAAACACAAATCAAACTACACAAAAATATACTTTTTAAAAATTTAATAATAAAATAAAAAAGATATACAAAAATTCAAATTTTAATTGAAAAAAATTAATAAATAATATTCTCAAACTGAATCAATGAAAATGTCAAAAAATCAAATCAAAGCGAAAAATGAAATATTACAAAAGAAATAAATAGTAGAATTAAATAATTTTTACAATAACAAACATAGGAAAATCAAAAGTACAAATAAACGTATAAATCAATCTTAATAAAAAAAAACTGAAAGAAAGAAGACAAAACAATGTTCGTACTTAAACAAAGGTGTAAATTGGCTTAAAAGTTACAAAAGCAAAACAAAATTTAAATACATAAGATATACAAAATGACATTCACTAAAAAGATACAATATCAAAATTAAAAAACAAAAGAAAAAAAAGTAAATAAAAATATGAAAATTTAAATTTAAATTTAATAATATAAAATAAAGAAAAAAACATTCACAAACATAATCGAATTATAACAATCAAGAAGAATATCAAGACAAATAAAAAAAACTTACAAAACAAAATAGAAATTTAAAACTAAAATAAATATGAAAATAACAAACATAAAATAAACATAAATCAAGAATCAAAGGCCAAAATATGTTTAACCCCCCAAAGTATCCACCCATTCCCACTTTGCACCCCAAACCCAATTTTGTCCCAAAGTAACCATTTAATTTGCCATTTGTCCCAGTTTGACCTATGACCCCCTATGACCCCAGCCGCCGTTACAAAATAAACGGAAAAACTCACGTGCCCAGCCACGTGATGGGTAAAACAGTCCTTTTATGTGGGTAAAATAGGGAATTCGTTATAAATAGAAGTAAATGAACATTTGTGGGGGTAAAACTGCAAAAGGTTAAATTATGTAGACCCTAAAGACATTTCTCATTATAAAGGTCTTAAATAAGAATCTTTCACAACACCCCCTCCCTCCCTACCTTTTAAACTTCGTTAACCTAACTCTAATTTATCTGAAAACACAAAACAAAAAAAAAACCCTTTCTTCTTCCCTTCAACTCAGCCGTCAACGCCGCCCCCACCACCGATAACAACCACCCTTCTCATCCCAACCCACCACCGGCATCCATTCTCCCATGACTCCTCCTTCCTTCCAGGTAACCCTCTCTCTCTCTATCTCTCTCTCTCTCTCTCTCTTTCTCGTCATAACCCATGCCTTCCGTCACTCCCATGGCCGCCTCCTTTTCCTCTCCGCTCCATTTCTTCTGCTTCATTATTGCCAGCGCCATCCCCATCCAACAAATCAACATTTCTCACTCTTTTAGATCTGGATCTAGATCTAGATCTCGTTATCTCCCTCCATTCTCTCCATCTGCTATGCGAAGGAAGGAAATAGATGTAGTGATTGTCGAAATTCCGCTGGCATCGGCGAGTGTGGATCTGACTTGGTTTGTGTTTGAAATTAAAGATTATTGAATGGCAGTGGAGGTGTAGTTGGTGTTTTGATTCATGGTTTTGGCCTAAATAATGGATATTGATTTTCATTTTCCCAGAACTTGAACTTGAACTTGAACTTGAATATGGGTTTTTACTTAGATTTGGTGTTGCTTTGAATCTGGGTTGTTAATTTGTATGACCAATGTAAATGTTAATTGATAATAAAACATTCAAGTTAGTTTCTTAAAAAAAAAAAACAACATTCAAGTTAATACTAAAAGGACTGTTTTACCCACATAAAAGGACTGTTTTACCCATCACGTGGCTGGGCATGTGAGTTTTCTCGTTAATTTTGTAAGGCCGTTAGGGGTCATAGGGGGTCATAGGTCAAACTGGGACAAATGGCAAATTAGAGGGTTACTTTGGGACAAAATTGGGTTTGGGGTGCAAAGTGAGAATGGGTGGATACTTTGGGGGGCTAAACATATTTTGGCCAGAATCAAATCATAATCAAAAGAAATCAAAATAAGTTAAGCATTCTAGACCACTCGAGAGAGGATGCACACAACGAAAAAAAGCGAGATTATGGAATACTTACAAATATCAATATTTTGAACTTGCCATATTTTTCTATTTGCAATGGATTCTTCTTTGCAAAAAGTGAGTGAGAGCAAACATTGGTGAAATGAGAATGAGCAGATTCTCCTTGCTTATTTGTTTGAATAAGGGAAATGAATGACTCTTCAAATATCAAGTCCGTTGCGCTTTCACTCTTACCAAGTATATTGATCTTCTTATATTATTTGGTGATTCTATTCACCTAATCTAGGAACTACATATATAGTAATATGTTCTAAGTAAGTTGTATAGTCCTATATCAATTGTAATTAATCATCTATAATGAATTCTACATATTCTTATTCCAACTGAATGAGGTATAATGCTATGTACTAAGACTTATTAGACGTATCATTTACACTGTAATAGTTGATATGTATCTACATAATGTATGAGTACAATGTATGGACATATTGTATTTATGGGTATAATTGTTATACTCCCTCCGCTTCATGTGAATTGAGACAAAAGAAGGGCACAATAATTAAGATAAAGTAGTGAATGTGTGATGGAAAATGAAGAGAGAGAATGAGTGGGGTAAATAGTAGTGTTGGTTGGATAAAATGAGCGGTGGAAAATGAAGAGAGAGAATTAGTGGGGTTAAATGGGTGGGTTAGGTGAATATAAAATATTAAAAAGTTTGCCATTTTGGGCAGTCTCAATTGAGGTGAAACAGACGAAAGGGAAATAAGTCTCAATTCACATGAAACGGAGGGAGTATATGATAAGACACTTTGTAATTATGACTAGACTTCTTACATATTCTTGAAGTACCTATACCCATAACTAAGCATGTAACCTATTGTTTGTGACTAATTAGCAAGAACCGAAAAGTTTTAGTATTAATGTCATGAATCCGACGTGGCAAGCTTAGAAGCAAGAAAAACCAAAAATTTGATGAGGTGTCGTTCCCATAGTCATTTTGGCCTACTTTAATATACTATAAGTATAGGTTTTAGATGAATTTTTGAGTACAAAAGTTGTGTATGAGAATTGACTCTCCATCTATCAGCGATCTTTTATGTATCATTTTTCCTGCGAGTAGTTTATAAGAAAAAATAACAAAGTAATTTCGAAACCATTGGCTGATTTCAAATGTAATGTTAGTAAATCAGAACCAAGAGATAGTATGTAATAATGAACGCAATCGATAAAATAAGAATACATATTTTACGTGGTTTACCAACAACCTATTGGCTACGTCCACGGACAAAAGAAAACATATACTCCCTCCGTCCTATTTCAAGTTTCACCAATTACCCAAATGGATGTCCCGTTGATTGCTTCACCATTTCCTAAAATGGAAAAAACACGGGGGCCCACTTGTCATACCCACTAACTTTTCCCTCTCACATAATTAAAATGTAGGCCCCACTTGTCATACCCATTAACTTTCACCTCTCACACATTTAAATTGTAGGCCCCACTTGTCATACCCACTAACTTCTTCCCTCTCACAACCTTTCTTACACAAATAGCTTTTCTTAATTTGCGTGCATCACCAAAATGGTGAAACTTGAAATGGGACGGAGGGAGTATTATTAATATGACGGTAAATTTTTTTTCCCGATTATGTGATTAAAATCACATTTTATTATAATAAAAATATGATCTTTATCAAGTTTTCTTCCAAAATTTGCGAAAAAAGCTAATTTGAAGTCAGTATATGATGAATTAATTGACATGATTGACAAGAGCCTATTAGACAATAACACGTAGAATTTCATAACACAATACCCATTGGTACGCTATGTAAATGGTATTTGACAGTGCTATTATATTATACTCCCTCTGTCCCATTTTAAAATTCAAAGTCAAAGGAAAATTTGTCAACTTACTTGTACTTTGACTAAACACTTATAATATAATTAATTATCTTAATAAAAATTTTTAAAATTATTTTTGATTCACCATTATCAATATTATCATAAGTAACTTTTAGTTTTTCAATAGGATAATCAAATTTTCTCTAAATCAATAGTCAAAGTGCAATGAAGTTAACAAATTTTGCTTTGACTTTGAAGTTTAAAATGGGACAGAGAGAGTATATAGATATACAAATTCAGATCAATAAAAAAGATTTATTCTATAAATATTACTCCCTTTTTCCCCTTTTTTTTTTTTTTACATTAGTACAAAAAAACTTTAAGCAATAAATTTAGGTTTATGAATTATTATAATAAAATTATAAAACTAAATTCTAGAAATATAGAGTGAACATTCAAAAAATTATTATTTTTGTCAAACATTTATTACGCCTCAAAAATTTGCATACTTTCTTATATGTTGATCCATATTAAGTTGCCTTAAAATAAGATTTATTTTTAAATTTTTTTCTTTATAATTTTGACCTTTTGGATGTGTTTATACATATCTAGAAAAGCAGTTAATAAAATTTCTATAAGAAATAAATTTAGAAAATAATTAAAATATAATGTTATTTTTTTTGAAGTTTGGTGATATATGTAAATGTTTTTAGATAAAGACTCTAGTTTATTATTTATATATTATGTGAGTGGCAGAGGGAGTATATAAATAAAATTGATTGTCTTGAAATGTAAAATGAACATTCAAAAATTTACTAATTTTGTCAGGCCTGTATTGCGTCTTCAATTTTTGCATAATTTCTTATAGGTTTATTCAAATTGAGTCGCCTTAATATTAAAGTTCTTAATTTCTTAGTCCATTTTTTCTTAGTCTATTTTTTCTTAGAATATTGAAGTTTTGGACTTATCATACATATTAAAAAAATAATTAATGCATGTCTAATATTTTTAAAGAAACAATTGTTAGTTTTGATGCTATATTTTTGGGAATTTAAAATTTGATGTTGTATTTTAAGAAATGTTAAATTGAATGATATATATTAGGAAATGAGAAAATTTTGGGGGAAACTAGTTTCTCCATAAGTTATAAAAAGTCTTGTTTTTATATAGGGTTTAGGGTTTAGGGTTTTAAGTTTGGGGTTTAAGGGTTAAAAATATGACTTTTTATAACTTATGGAGGAACTAGTTTCCTCGAAAACACACCTAGGAATTTTCAAATTTTGAATTATTATAAGTAAATCAAGATGTCTAGAAGAAACCTATCAGATGATGCCACATGGAATTTTCACGTCATAATTCCATGTGGCACGTTGTGGAATGAGATAAAGACTCTCCTTTATTATATACTCCCTCCGTCCCTGCTCACTTGACACTTATTTCTATTTTGGTCTGTCTCAACTCACTTGACACTTCCCAAAATAGCCTACTTTTTATAATTTTATATTCACTCTACCCCACCACTCATTCTCTCTTTTCGTTTTCCACCACTCAATTTATTCAACCAACACTACTATTTACCCCACTTATTATTTCTCTTAATTTTCTACCACACATTTTCCTTATTTTATTCATTCTCCTTAATTATTGTGCCCACCTCATGAGTGTCAAGTGAGGTGAGACGGAGGGAGTATATACTAGTACTCATACCCGTGCCGATGGCACGGTGAAGGTATGCAATAGTGGAAAAGACGCAGTGCCCCACACTCAAGTGAAGCATGTTTCTTAGTGAGTATGGGACGTAGGCTGTGTATGTAATTTTTATCAAGAACAAAAATAAACATTCATTTTATTTTGGGACAAAGAAAGTACACATTTTGTTACTAAATCACTGACATCACATCAAAGAAAAAATGAACATTCATTTTTTTTGGGACAGAGATTGTAAACACTTTGTAACTACATCACTAACTGACACCACAATAATAAACACAAAAATAGGAAATACCCACATCATATTCTGGAACTCAATCATGAAACTGAAGGTAAGAATAATAACACTGAGTTGAAGAGTGAATAAGCAAACTCATTTTAGAATAGAGAGAGTGCACCTGCATTTAAAAACTACTCCCTATAGCAAACCATCAAGCTATAAATTGCTTAAATTAATTGACAGTACGTTATATTAATACATGTTCTTCCAATGGAGGCATCCAACTGCTCCCTACACCCTGGAAGAAAACATAGTACTTATTGTTTGGGGTGAAAAATCTCACAGCACTATATCTACATCCTGAAAATAAAGACTTGAGTCTACATGTTGACTTCCTGAAGTTATATCTTACATCTTGACTCTACGTGTTGACATCCTGAAGTTACATCTTACATCTTGAATCTACATGTTGACTCAACATGTTGACATGTTGACTTTACATGTTGACTTTACATCCTGACGTGACATCCTGAGTTAACAACCTGACGACCTGACATCTTGAGTGGCAGTTTTATTATTCCTACTTTATAGGGTTGTTATTAATTCACACATGGGATAAATGATTAGCACATCTACTCATGGACCAAGTCAAAGACTAAAGATTATCATCTGCAACAAACTCTCCGAGATCTTAGGCATTGATGGATAGTTTACATTATTCTTTTAGTATAAATAGTTAACACATTCTATGTAAACACACACACTTTTCACTCACTCCCTACTGTAACTCTCTTTCTCTCTCAATACTCTCTATTGTACTCACACTCTGAAATTAATAAAATTGTTTGGTACAGAGGTAGGTTTCCAAAACCTCCCGAGGTTTTATGCCGGAGAGTAGTTGCTCAAAGGCTTTCCTCGTTACATCCTAGTCCAATATTCTTGAATCTTTTACTTCTTTATTCCATTGTACCCAATTTCTTTTTTCTTCATTTTATTAGTCCAATTGTCAAAAATTGGCCAAAACAATTTGGCGCCGTCTGTGGGAAATTTGGTCTTTTAGATTGTTAAGAGATTCAAGATGAGCAATCCAACAACCGGGCAGATTACTTCTGGAATTTCAGCTGTAAGTGGGGGCATGTCAGCAATGGGGGCATCTGAAATCCCTTTGGATATCGCCTCCAACTTGACTGCCATGATGCGTGACGTGAGGAATCAGATTCAACTGCAGAATGATACTTCTACCATGCTGATGAATCAAGTCTCCAGGTTGCAGCGTGAGGTGACTACTCTGCAAGGTGGAACATCGGCGGCACAGCAAACCAGCTTCCCTAGCATCTTCCAACCTGTTGCTCCAAATGTGCCCTCTGACCCATTCCCTCCATACCAACCTAGAAGGCTTGCTTTTGGAAGTGATGCTGCAGGATCATCTGGATTTGGTGGATTCACACAAGCTACCAACCTGACCACCAATAGCACGATCATCCATCCTGAAACTGTTACTCCAACTTCAACAACATTTGTTACGCCAACTACGGTGGCAGCAGGGAGTCTTAACCCTCAGTTTGATTTTAATTATCTTAATAATTGTCAATTTTCTACTGCTAACAATGATGCAGGTAGCTTGCTTAGCAGTCGAATGCAGGAGTTGAAAGAATTAGTCATGAGTGTACCGGGGGTGACTATGCCACACAACCAGGCGTCTCCAACATGTTACAATGAATCTCGCTTCGCTCCAGCCATAGCCAACGTGGTGATACCAAAGAAGTTCAGTCCACCCCACATGAAATAGTATGATGGGACAACTGATCCAGCGGAGCATGTTGCATTATATCAGGAGAAGATGGATGTAGTCTACATTCCACCCCAATTCAAGGAAGCATGCTTTTGCAGGGGTTTTGGTTCAACTCTTACAGGGGCAGCTTTGAGATGGCTAATCAACCAGCCTTTGGGTTCTATCGGATCATATGCTCAACTTATTAACATAATCACTAATCAGTTTTCATGTAACAGGGTGTTCGAGAAACTGACAAGTGATCTTTACAGGGTGGTCCAGCAACCTGATGAGCTACTTAAAGACTACCTGAGCAGGTTCAACTGGGAGGCGGTGAACATTTCCAACCTGGACACTATAACTGCAATTGAAGCCTTCAGGATGGGGCTCAAGAAGGACTCTCCTTATTATGATGACTTAGTCATGACACCATGCAAGAGACTGGATGAAATCAGAACTAGAGCATCAAGATTCATCAGGTTGGAAGAAGATAGGCTCATGCAGGATTACTAATCAATAGGTTGGAAAGGGGGCATGCTGGATATCAACTATAGATGGTACCAGAATTCCTATAAGTTAGAATGCAGCGCATCTCAAGCTGTACTTCATGTAAGTTATAGCTTTTCAACTTAATTCAGAAAATCAGGTATGCATTTATATTGCTTTATTTCAATTATGTTGTTTCAATTTGATTTATCTTCATCAAACATCGACTGACTTAAGCATCGGAGGGGTGTTAGCCAAGCTAACACCCAACCCTAACATGTTTCTACTTTGCGAGGAAACTCAAAGTCCCTATTCAGGTCAAGATGTTTGCATGTTGATCCAAGTTTTCCAGATGTTACATGTTGATCAGAGGTGTTACATGCTGATCCAAGTATTCAAAGATGTTCACATGAGTCAGAATTCTTGTCCAACAGGAAAAATCAAAGTACAATTCCATCCAAGGTTAAAGGTTTTACACCTTCAAAGGTTTAAAGGTTTTACACCTTTCAAAGGTTTAAAGGTTTTACACCTTACTTATGTGTTTAAGGTTTCTACACCTTCGCCCGTGCGCACGATTTTCATGTTTTAGTTAAGTTGTAGGTGGGCCAATGTGTCATGAACATATTGATTACCTTCTTGCACTTGGCTAAAATTATGAACTCAAGTTGAAATCAATGGTTGTAGCATTTACATGTTACCAAACGAACACAGGGTTTAAAAGATAAACATCTTTTCATAATGATTCCCAACTTGTAACATCAACATGTTACCAACCATTCCTTACATCGCTACTATTCAATTGTTCCAAAATTATTCTAAGTTTTAAACATCAACATGTTACCCTTAGAATCCTAACCGTACGACCAATCTATTATCAAAATACCAAAAAGGATCAAACACACTGATCCTAAAACGGGAAACATTCATAAGTTTTAACCATGCTATCACAAGACATGGTTCAAACAAAATTGCAACCTAACATGTCTAAACAGACATGTTGCAAACAAATAAAAATTGTCATTAAGACAATCACCAAAATATATTATTCTTCGTCTTTTTATTTGTTTTTTGCAGGATCAATTGCATCTTGGAGATTTTATCACATACATCAAGTGTTATGGAAATTTCTTGAATTTCTATGTTCACTCAATTCAAAAAATTTAGGGGCAATTGTTTGGGGTGAAAAATCTCACAGCACTATATCTACATCCTGAAAATAAAGACTTGAGTCTACATGTTGACTTCCTGAAGTTATATCTTACATCTTGACTCTACGTGTTGACATCCTGAAGTTACATCTTACATCTTGAATCTACATGTTGACTCAACATGTTGACATGTTGACTTTACATGTTGACTTTACATCCTGACGTGACATCCTGAGTTAACAACCTGACGACCTGACATCTTGAGTGGCAGTTTTATTATTCCTACTTTATAGGGTTGTTATTAATTCACACATGGGATAAATGATTAGCACATCTACTCATGGACCAAGTCAAAGACTAAAGATTATCATCTGCAACAAACTCTCCGAGATCTTAGGCATTGATGGATAGTTTACATTATTCTTTTAGTATAAATAGTTAACACATTCTATGTAAACACACACACTTTTCACTCACTCCCTACTGTAACTCTCTTTCTCTCTCAATACTCTCTCTTGTACTCACACTCTGATATTAATAAAATTGTTTGGTACAGAGGTAGGTTTCCAAAACCTCCCGAGGTTTTATGCCGGAGAGTAGTTGCTCAAAGGCTTTCCTCGTTACATCCTAGTCCAATATTCTTGAATCTTTTACTTCTTTATTCCATTGTACCCAATTTCTTTTTTCTTCATTTTATTAGTCCAATTGTCAAAAATTGGCCAAAACACTTATCATGATCACCCCTTCCCACCAACCATCGTTGTTGCAGGCGTCCAGAGGCGGAGCAGCCTCAGGTGCATAATGCCGAGAGACTCCCGGATCCTTGTACTTGACCACTACTTTGTTGCTGCAAAACAAAAACACATGTAAATAAAAATCGAAGGTAGACTCGCACGAAAAACATCATGATTATCTAATCAGAAAGGTTGTCCTTTTTATTACTCAGAAAGAGAAAATTGTGTGGAGTCACAGAGCCTTGGTAAAAGGTTTACTGATTCTCAGAGGAAAGAATAAGGAAAACAACCACTTGAAACAAAAAAAGGAAGAACGGAAATAATCCAAGGATCAGAATTAAAGAGAAAAGAAACTGTATATGTGTAACATGTTGTTTAACTATTGTGGAAGTGCGGAAAAGGAAAGAACGTGAGTAGTTTAGATATAAATGCAAAGAGAGTTCAAAGTAGGCAACCAAAGTTTTACAGAAAAGGGTAACATACTTTCCCACTTGATAGTAACTTTTCCTTGGAAATATGCCTTTGAATCAAATGGTATTTTGGTTAAAGACATGTTCGCGACAAGTATTATAATTTTGATACGGAAAGAGTGAGGCAGTTTTTTAAGGCCTTGGCTCAAGGCCTTAGCCATAAAACCAGAAACATGTGCTGAGACTCGGCTGTTCACTATAGGCGCAAGGCAGGACATTGTTTGGCAAAAGGAGTTGACTTTGCATTGGATCGTGAAAGTGACGTGTCTGCATGAAGTGCTTCCTAGTTCCTAGGAAACAAAGTTAACGTGCAATGTTTTTGGTTTTGTTTGGTAAATTGGTTTAGGACTCACTCCGTACCAAATTAATTAGTACTCCTATTTTGTGTAAAAGTATTAGGAAATAGATTCCTAATTAGATTAGATTTACTTTGTACACAAGAAATAGGTCTCCTCTTCCTTTTGGGTTTCTAATATTTATGACTATAAATACAACCCCTCCCCTAGCATAATATTTAGCCGGTAATCTTTGAGAGATACAAGTAGAGATCTAAGATCTAGATTTAAGTTGACGGAATTATTTGCCTAAATAATTCGTGCAACTAGATTAGTGAAGATCGTCTTTTGTAATTGCCATTGATAATAATATATTCTCCATCCGCCCGTGGATGTAGCCAAGTTGGTGAACCACGTAAATTCTTGTGTTTGTGTTTGATTATTTTGCTTTTATCATCGTTCTTATATATATATTGCTCTAACAAGTGGCACCAGAGCTTGGTTGGTTAGAGATCTTTGGATTTCCGCTGTAGAAAAAGAAAATGGGTCAATGATCAGAATCATCAATCGACAAGTTCAATGAGAAGAATAGCTTTACTTTATGGCAAGTAAAGATGAAGCATTTGTTGAGACACAAGGGATTGTGGGTCCCGGTGGCCATGGCGATAAAGGATCGGAAGGATCCTAACGAAAAGGCCGTCTCTACGGGTAATACTCCGGCTGGAGTATCGGATGCGGAGAAGAAGAAAGCAGCAGAGAAGGAAGCGACAAATTTGGTAGATCTAGATGAGAGGGATCATTCAAAAATCATTAGAGGTTTGGATGATGAAGTTCTAGTCAACATACCAGATTTGGATTCCGGTGGTGCTTTGTGGTTGTTGTTGGAAGACATGTTGTTGACTAAGACATTGACCAACAAGCTTTATCTAAAGCAAAAGCTGTTTACGCTCCGAATGGTGGAAGGTACGCCTATAGATGACCATCTAGATAGGTTTACTTCTATATTACATGATTTGCGTAATATAGATGCCAAGATTGAGGACGAGGATGCTGTGTTGATGCTTCTTGTGTCGCTACCTTTATCATATGAGCACTTTGTGGATTCGTGTTTGCATGGTAAAAAAATAATATCTCTTGAGGACGTGAAGGCTTCGCTCAAGACAAGAGAACTGCGATGAAAGGTAAGCAGAGGAGAGACAGACAGTCAACCTGCAGGGTTAGCTGCAGAGGGCAGAAAAGGATCAAGCAAGAAGAAGAATGTTCAAAAATCTTCTAGCAAGAGGGGTCCTAAACCTGAGGATGTTTGTAGGTTCTGCGGAAGGAAGGGGCATTGGAAGAATGAATGTCCAAAAAAGAAGCAAGAAGAAGATCTTAGTCAAGATGAGGCGGATGTTGCTGCGGGAGGTAGTGACAGTGATTAGGCTCTAATAGTGGAAGAAGGCTCATGGCGCGGTGATGAGTGGCTTCTAGATCCAAAGGTAGAGCAATGCGAGATAGTTGAGGAAAAGGTGGAGCCTATTTTTACCAAGGGTAGTAGATGGGCAGACGATCCTGAGCTACAAGATGACTATCCGCAGAAGGAGTTGATACAATTTATCTCGGTAGGTGGGAATAATTAGTGCTTGATGTAACGTACTAAGCCTCTATTATCAAATAATGCAACCTACTCACTAGTGACAGATATATGAAACGTACTTTACTATCATTTATCAAATAATGCAACCTACTCAAAACACATTAAATTTCTAACGAGTTCAGCTATATATTTAACGAAACTAACTCAAAATGAAAAGGAAACATGAGAAAGTGATGAGATACCCACCACCGTCCCATTGAAAGGATTGTTAAAGAAACGTTTTGTTAGTTTTTTAACGAAAGTTTACATTTTTTGGATTATTAAAGAAACGTTTTGTTAGTTTTTTTTAACGAAAGTCATACTTCTGTTAGAATTTTTAACGGCGTTAGAAAAAAAATTGTACATTGCATTATTTGATATATGATAGTAAAGTACGTTTCATATATCTGCCACTAGTTAGTAGGTTGCATTATTTGATAAAAATCGGAAACTACGTTGCATATCTTGGTAGTTTGCCCGGTGGGCGAGTTCAAGTGCCGAATGAACTCGCCAAGCACGAAAAATTGTTAGTCGCCCGGAAGGGGCGGTGCTCTAGATAGGCGGTTTAGAGGCACTAAGGAATGCTAGGCTTAGCATATCGTCCGGTTGCTTGGGAGGAGCAAGGTTGTCCGGCGTGACAAAGGGTACTTGAGGTAAAGCACAAGATCACATTCTATTCGCCTTTAAATGAGTGGGTTCGAAGCTCATTATTGGATTGTGATTTAGAAGGTAATCTAGACAAGGTACAATCTGGGGATTTAAGGTGTAGTCTATTCGAAGTACTAGAAGTAGATACACAAAGTTCAGTCGGCAAAAAGGGGTACTTAAATTCTAGAGGTGTACGGTCTCAAGTGTTCGGCGAAACACTATGTTGATGGTCTAGAAGGCTTTCTGAGACATCAATGCTAGTTTTTTGGCTCTCATCGGCGTTATGGAGAGGTCTAAGATTCAACATAAGTAAGAGCACATGTTAGTGGAGTTTTGTAGCGGTTCGTGCAGACATCGCCAGTCGTGCAGTTCATGTGCAATTTCCGTTTGTGCAGATGCTTATGGTGGTCAACGTTGTGGTGGAGGTTCTAAATGGTTTAGAAATTCATTGCACAAGTTGAGAAGATGGTTTACTTGACTAAGTAAACATGGTTGTTCTTGAGTGAACAAAGATGGGTCTTGACGAAGACAAAGGCGGTGGCGGAGGTGGAGAGATATATTCGGAAGCGGAGGATTCAACTCAAGGTGGAGTTAGGGTCGGTTCGTGGATATGAATTATGGTTCGGGGAGATTCAAAGTCAAGGTGGAGATTGTTGCAAATATGCCTTTGAATCAAATGGTATTTTGGTTAAAGACATGTTCGCGACAAGTATTATAATTTTGATACGGAAAGAGTGAGGCAGTTTTTTAAGGCCTTGGCTCAAAGCCTTAGCCATAAAATCAGAAACATGTGCTGAGACTCGGCTGTTCACTATAGGCGCAAGGCAGGACATTGTTTGGCAAAAGGAGTTGACTTTGCATTGGATTGTGAAAGTGACGTGTCTGCATGAAGTGCTTCCTAGTTCCTAGGAAACAAAGTTAACGTGCAATGTTTTTGGTTTTGTTTGGTAAATTGGTTTAGGACTCACTCCGTCCCAAATTAATTAGTACTCCTATTTTGTGTAAAAGTATTAGTAAATAGATTCCTAATTAGATTAGATTTACTTTGTACACAAGAAATAAGTTTCCTCTTCCTTTTGGGTTTCTAGTATTTATGACTATAAACACAACCCCTCCCCTAGCATAATATTTAGCCGGTCATCTTTGAAAGATACAAGTAGAGATCTAAGATCTAGATTTAGGTTGACGGAATTATTTGCCTAAATAATTTGTGCAACTAGATTAGTGAAGATCGTCTTTTGTAATTGCCATTGATAATAATATATTCTCCATCCGCCCGTGGATGTAGCCAAGTTGGTGAACCACGTAAATTCTTGTGTTTGTGTTTGATTATTTCGCTTTGATCATCGTTCTTATATATATTTTGCTCTAACACCTTCCAAGAAAATACATTTGCTTGTAACCAAACACCAGTAAGTTTATCCTTTTACAAATTCAGTGCCTTCAAAACTAAATAAACTTCAGATAAGTCCTCTAAACGTTTTTAGTATAAAAGATAGTACTCCGTATAATCTGAAGTATCAGTTGCAGAAATTAGTTCAGTAAGTACTAAAAAACTTCAAAAGTGTAATACACATAATAACTCTTCTGCGTCCTCCGCAATCAGTAACGCAAGAATCAACAGTCCTGGGCGGTAGAACTTCTATCTCTTCTGCGTCCTCCGCAACTCTGATGATCCTCATCTTCACCGACCACAACCCCTCACAAAAAATCAGAACAACTGATGAAGTAAAAAATTCAAACAAATCATTTGTGAAGTTGTAGAGGTTGTGTAACTGTTGTGGGAGACTGGGAACGTAACTGTTGTGGAAGTGGAAACTGAGCGTGCGGTTTCTGGTTTGTGAGTGTGGGGGTGCAGTTACCTTGAGATACTCAACTTTTTCTACATTCATGGTGTCTTCATCTGGCGGATGATCTCTGTGAGAAGGCGAAAGAAAGAGAAACATATTGCAGGAGGAGATTATAGAAAACAGTAAAAATAAAATCCTAGATTCCCAACAAACCATAGCATCAAAATTAATCATTGAGATATTAGTACCTCAAGTATAGACTGCTGTTACAAATAATCAATACAGAAACAAAAATTCAAATAGAACTCAATATATGGAAAAATTCAAAAGGAAAACTCGAGAGGAATTATGCCGTAGGGAAGGGATGGCTGGTTAGGGGACGTGAGGGAGTTTGAAACTGCACTGAGGAAGTTCGTTCGCTAAAATACTATCAACCGCCGAGGGTAAGCAGATAAATCATAGCCGTTCTTTAGGGTGGTTACGAATAGATCTCAGCCCCTCTTTGTCTAAGCAGTTACTACCATTCCTTATTGTAATATAGATAGATGTTACTAAAACAAGTGTTTTTTATTCTAATGTGTAAAGAGTTGAACTATTACTTTTCTACACATATGTATTACTTTTATGTATAAACACTGTTACATATAAGTAACACGTTTGTTACATTTAGTTATAATAAATATTACTTTTGGCAAACGAAAAAAACACTATTAGTTTTCTATACATATGTATTACTGTAGACACCCCGCCTTGGACCGCTCACTCCGATTGCACGGTTGATTTTGTGTTTCCCCCTATTTTAAGTATTTCTCGTTAGTTTTTGTTACATTCGTTAAGTTCCTGACTGACTTCGTTAAGTTCAGAGACTAAACTAAATAACAGGGCTGACTTTCCAGTCCATTCTATCAAAAAAGCCATCATGAAGTCGCGCGCCTCCGCCCGTAGGGGTCAGAAGCGCGCGCGTCCCACCACCAAGGCAGGGGGCGCGCGCCTCTGGGCGTCAGTTACAGATTCTGTCCAAGAATCCCTCCCTCGCTCATTTTACATGATTTTGCCCGGGAAAGATTTCTTTGTGACCTCGTTTTGGCACCAAAAACACCAGCTTTACACCTATATAAACCTCTCTTCTCCACCATTACAAAGGACATTCTTTTGGAGGACTTTTTGTGACTAAGAAAACTATACACAAATCATTTCAAAGACATTTTCAAGGCAATTCACCAAGAAGTGTTTGAAGTCACTTGAAGCTTAAGTAAAACTCTACTTTTCTCCTCCCTTTCTACTTCATATCTTCTTTCTTTCTTTTACTTTGATCAAAAGTGCAATCACCCAAATCATTTTGGGACATGACACCAAAGATCACTTCATTCTATTGAAGTTGGTCAAGGAGTTATCTCCCTACATTCCAAAAACCCATTTTTAAACCCCCTTTTATTATAATCAAGAATAGGAAGAACATTTTACTTATGTAGACTTTGAACAAGCAAGACCAACATTAGTTGGCGCGAGATAGGTGTTTAAGTACTTCCCATCTCGTAACCTAACCCCCGAACCTTCATAACAAGAATCTCTGTTTTCGTATCGAACTTAGGCTAAATATTAGGTTTTTCTTATGTTCCTCTAAAACATAGGTGGCGACTCTACAATCTAAAACACAAATAGACATCCTAGGATAACCCACCGCTCTAGCCAAGCGAGTGGGCTCCCCCCGGGGTATCTACA
This sequence comes from Campanula takesimana, assembly GCA_026119855.1. Lineage (NCBI taxonomy): Eukaryota > Viridiplantae > Streptophyta > Magnoliopsida > Asterales > Campanulaceae > Campanula > Campanula takesimana. Next base: position 370,487 of record JAOWBW010000536.1, read on the forward strand.
ATTACATATTTATATATAAACACTGTTACATATAAGTAACACGTTTGTTACATTTAATTTTAGTTAATATTACTTTTAGCAAACGAAAAAACACTAAAAGAAAAAGATTAATTTTTTAGGACCCCAGGTTATGAGTCCAGGTGATAGGTCGAAATTACACTAAAAACCCTACCCATTGCCCATCTTTGCTATTGTTATGAAACGGTTTTGGTGTTTTCATTTGAGTTTTTTTTTGGTAAAGAGTGGAAATAGGGGACCCGGAACCGCTCCACCCAAAACCGCTGCACCCCTCCACCCAATGGATCAGATCGAGGTCAAATATGCGAGCTCATCATCTGTGCGGCTAAGATGATTTCAATTTTTTATGGGTCCCACCGAGCTCGGACACATCTCAGCCGTTGGGTAGAGCTAAAATGAGGTGACTACAATCAGAACCATGGGTGGAGCTTGTTGGAGTAGAGATCCTCAAAGGAACAAAAGGAAGATTTCCAGGCGGAGGAGCGAGCGGGCGCTCGGGCCATAGCAGGCGGGCGCTTATTTGGACAGAAGGTTGGGACTTCGGAAAATCCACAACGAGCGGGCGCCTGGGGTAGGCCAGGCGGGCGCCTGGTCCGCTGACGGGAATTCGGGACTCCTTATTTGTTTAGGTTTAGATCTTATTCCAGGGCTTATATTTAAGCAATGTTCCGCCCCCAAACTCATTGTAACTCAGATTTAACATATTATAGTGCAAGATCCTGGCTTGGTAGTGCCCCCAGACGTAGTCAAACATATTGACGAACTGGGTAAACAATTTTTGTGTCTTTTCTTGCTTTGATTTCTTGTGCTTTGTTTGTGTGCTTTTATTGTTCTTGTGATTTGCTTGGGTAGTGGAGGGCCATATCCACAACAACTGGTATCAAGAGCTCTGGTTGGAGATCAGGGTTAATCGTAAGATTGGTTTATCAAGCGATTGGGTGTTGTCAAGCAATCAAGAATGGGCAAGGACAAACAAGCGGTGGAGAAATTTGATGGTTCTGACTACGGGTTTTGGAGGATGCAAATAGAGGATCTTTTGTACAACAAAGATCTCTATAAGCCTCTAAAGGGTGTCAAACCGGAAGGAGAAAAGCAAGAAGATTGGGATCTCATGGATCGGAAGGCCCTAGGGGTGGTTAGATCTACTTTGTCAAAGTGGATCGCGAAGACTACCAAGAAGGCGAAGACCACAAATGAGCTATTGGATTATCTTACTGAGAGATTTGAAACTCCATCTGCTGCAAACAAGGTTGATTTAATACGCAAGATGGGTAGTCTCAAGATGCAAGAGGGAGGATCCTTAGCTAAGCACATCGATGAGTTTATGGATGTTATAGACTCATTGACTGCGCTGGATATTACGTTTGATGATGAGGTTCATGCGTGCTTGTTGCTAGCGTCTTTACCAGGAAGTTGGAGCGGGACGGTGACAGCGATCAATGCTTCAGCAGGTAAGAACAAGTTGAAGTATGATGATGTTAAGGATTTCTTATTAGGCGAGGAAAATCGTTTGAAGAAGTTGGGGACATCGTCTACTTCGGGATCGGTCTTAGCTACTACTAGCAGGGGAAGGCCGGGTACTAGCAATAAAGGGAGAACTGAATCAAGGGAAAACGTAGTGGGTGGTAAGGGCAAGGCCGTGGAGATCAGAGATAAACCAAGGGTTGCGAAAGGATCGGTGCAGTGTTATCATTGCAAGGAGTTAGGACACTACAAGAAGGATTGTCCCAATCGTGGGGAAAATTCGGTGAATGTGACAGTCGAAGGTGATGATGTACTGGTTCTGAGTGTTAGTAGTGCACTAGAATCATGGGTGCTGGATTCGGGGGCATCATTCCACTCTTGCGGGCATGCAGAAGAGATGGAGAATTATACTTCCGGTGATTTCGGTAAGGTCTATCTGGCGGATGGCGAGCCTTTGGAAATCAAGGGGAAGGGGGATGTCAGAATAGGAGCATCGGACGGGAAGGTCTTACATCTGAACGGGGTCAGGCACATTCCGGGTTTGAAAAAGAACCTATTATCAGTTGGGCAGTTGGACGAAGAAGGTTACAAGGTAACATTCGGCTGCAGGAACTGGGTTATTACCAAGGAGGATTCTGAGATCGCTCGGGGTAATAAGGAGGGGACACTGTATTTGGCGAATAACACCAAGGATAGTATCGCGGTGGCGTCAGCCAAGGGTGATACTGATTTGTGGCACTGTCGATTGGGTCACATGAGTGAGAAGGGGATGAAGATACTTTGCTCAAAGGGACTACTACCGGGTTTGAAGACAGTCGATGTGGGGATCTGTGAAGATTGTGTGTTTGGCAAACAGGCGAGAAGTAATTTCTCGAGGACAGGTAGGGCTTTGAGGGAAGCAAAGTTAGAACTGGTTCACACGGATTTGTGGGGACCATCTCCGGTAACTTCTCTGGGTGGTGCGTCATATTACATGACCTTCATTGATGATTCAACAAGGAAGGTCTGGGTTTATTTCTTGAAACACAAAGATGAGACATTCGAGGTGTTTAAGAAATGGAGGGCCTTGGTGGAGAATCAGACGGGACTTAAGCTTAAGTGCTTGAGGTCAGATAACGGAGGGGAGTATGAGCTCGGGGAGTTCAAGGAATATTGTGCAGCGAATGGCATTCGCATGGAGAAGACTCCAAAGGGCACACCACAACACAACGGGGTTGCAGAGAGGATGAACAGGACATTGAACGAGCGGGCTAGAAGTATGAGGTTGAAGTGTGGACTTCCGAAGACGTTTTGGGCTTATGCAGTTGACACGGCGGCTTTCTTGATCAATAGGGGACCATCGGTACCATTGGGGAATGGAATTCCAGAGGAAGCATGGAGTGGCAAGCAGGTAAATCTGTCCTTTCTTCGCATATTTGGCTGCGTTTCATATGTTCATATTGATTCTGCTGATAGAACTAAGTTAGATGCAAAATCTGTAAAATGTACGTTTATTGGGTATGGTGGGGATGACTTCGGGTATAAGTTTTGGGATGACCAAAACCATAAAATTATTCGTAGTCGAGATGTAGTATTCAATGAACAGGTATTGTACAAGGACAGAAAGGGGGCATCTGATGATATTAGTTCGGAACCGGAGGTTGTAGAGGTGGATATTCCAGACTCGGGTGGGAGCAGGACGGTTCATGATGACCAAGGTCAGGGGGTCACTGAAGATGAACCACATACTCCGGAACCGGATATTCCGCTGCGTAGATCCAACAGGTTGCGTGGATCACCTGACAGGTATACTCCTTCAAATTACTATTTGTTGTTGACAGATAGTGGGGAACCAGAATGTTATGCGGAGGCTGTTCGTAGTTCACTTTGTGATAAGTGGAAAGCTGCGATGGATGATGAGATGGACTCATTGAAAGCCAACAAAACTTGGAAGTTGATTAGACTGCCTAAGGGGAAGAAGGCATTGCATAACAAGTGGGTTTACATGATCAAGGAGGAGGCAAACGGCAGTAAGCGTTACAAGGCAAGGTTGGTTGTAAAGGGCTTTCAGCAAAAGTACGGTATTGACTACACCGAGGTATTCACTCCTGTTGTGAAGATGACCACTATCAGAATGGTTCTGGGGATAGTAGTGGCGGATAACTTGTTGCTGGAACAGATGGATGTAAAGACGGCCTTTCTTCATGGTGATTTGGAGGAAGAAATTTACATGGTACAACCAGAGGGGTACTTGTCTAAGGGTAACGAGGAACTGGTTTGCAGGTTGACTAAGAGCTTGTATGGCCTTAAACAAGCTCCTAGGCAGTGGTACAGGAAGTTTGATGGATTCATGCATGACATTAAATTTGTCAGATGTGAGGCGGATCATTGTTGCTACTTCAAGAACACGGACAATGGGTATATAATCTTGCTGTTATATGTGGATGACATGCTAATAGCGGGCTCTAGCAGTAGAGAGGTAAACAGATTGAAGGCTCAGTTGTCAGAACGGTTCGAGATGAAGGATTTGGGGGAGGCCAGAAAAATCTTGGGCATGCGGATTGACCGGAATAGGGAGTTGGGTAAGTTGGTTCTTTCACAAGCAGAATACGTTGAGAAAGTCTTGACAAGGTTTTGCATGGAAGAGGCGAAGCCGACAGGGACACCATTGGGTATGCATTTCAAGCTATCCGAGAAGGACTCACCTAAGGGCAAGGAGGAGCGTGACAAGATGGAGAGGACTCCATATGCTTCGGCAGTGGGGAGTCTAATGTATGCAATGGTGTGTACAAGGCCGGACATTGCACATGCGGTGGGAGTAGTCAGCCGGTACATGGGCAATCCAGGGAAGCAACATTGGGAAGCGGTTAAATGGATCCTGCGTTACTTAAAGGGCACTGCTGGTAAGGCTCTATGTTTCTCAAGCAAGGAGGTCGTGTTAGCGGGTTATGTGGATGCGGATTTGGCATCAAGTGATCTTGATAAGAGGAGAAGTACTACAGGTTATGTTTTCACATTGGGTGGTACGGCTATCTCCTGGGCTTCTAAATTGCAGAAGATCGTGGCTCAGTCGACTGCGGAAGCAGAATATGTGGCAGTGACAGAGGCAAGCAAAGAGATGGTATGGTTGCAGAACTTCTTGGGTGAACTTGGGAAAACGCGAAGTGGTAATGCTCTCTACAGTGACAGTCAGAGTGCAATACATTTGGCAAGGAATCCGGCGTTTCATTCTAGGACGAAGCACATTGAGCTGAGGTTTCACTACATCAGGCATCTCTTGGAGAGGAAGATCTTAAGGCTGGAGAAGATATTGGGATCAGAGAACCCGGCTGACATGTTGACCAAAGTGGTAAACCTTGAAAAGTTGAAGCTATGTAAAGCTTCAATTGGGCTTGGAGAATAGGAGAGGAGGAAGGCACTACCATGATCGAGGTGAGCACTAGGAAGACACCAAGGATGAGTTGAAGACGGATACGGGGCTTGTATATGCGGTTGATCTCTAGGTGGGAGATTGTTGGAGTAGAGATCCTCAAAGGAACAAAAGGAAGATTTCCAGGCGGAGGAGCGAGCGGGCGCTCGGGCCATAGCAGGCGGGCGCTTATTTGGACAGAAGGTTGGGACTTCGGAAAATCCACAACGAGCGGGCGCCTGGGGTAGGCCAGGCGGGCGCCTGGTCCGCTGACGGGAATTCGGGACTCCTTATTTGTTTAGGTTTAGATCTTATTCCAGGGCTTATATTTAAGCAATGTTCCGCCCCCAAACTCATTGTAACTCAGATTTAACATATTATAGTGCAAGATCCTGGCTTGGTAGTGCCCCCAGACGTAGTCAAACATATTGACGAACTGGGTAAACAATTTTTGTGTCTTTTCTTGCTTTGATTTCTTGTGCTTTGTTTGTGTGCTTTTATTGTTCTTGTGATTTGCTTGTGTAGTAGAGGGCCATATCCACAACAGAGCTAACTAAGGGTGCAGCGGTTCGAAATCCGGAAATAGGCGGGCGATCACTTCACGGGTCGGATCCTACATACTATCACACCCCACGGCTCACGTTTTCGTTTACAGTGATGTGGCAAACACTAGAGTCTACAGAGAGAATCCTTTTCTCCCCTGCTGTTTATTGTCTCCACTCACTTGCAAGCAAGCAGACTACATTTTCTCTCTCTCTATATATATATCTCACCTTTCTCCTGAATCTCTCCCCCTATCTCTCTCAGTCTCATTGATCTGCTTTTCCCTTTCTAGGAATCTCCGTTCCAGTAATCTCTCTCTCTCTCTTTTCATATACATTGTGATTCGAATTCGATTTTTTCCAATTTTTTTTCTTCTGAGAAGCCAATTTAGCTAGTTTTGATCTTCAATGCGTTTTTCTATTTCAGATGTGATTTAATAGACAATTTTTGAGGTGTTTCTGATTAATGTGTTTTGTTGTTTTGAATTCTATTAATTTTGATTGGTTATATCTCCATCCAGGCAGCGGCAGCGGCGGCGGCGGCGGCGTTACTAACGGATTGAGTTATAAAATTAGGTGAAATGTCGAAAGCAGGAGCTCTTGATCTTGCGAGTGGTCTCGGCGGGAAGATTGAAAAGGACGAAGTTCTATCAGCGGTCGACAAGTATTATACACTTTTTCTATTCTACTATTACATTATGAATTCATATATTGCTAAATTTGATTTTTTCCTTTACACATTATCGATGAATGATATCAGAAATAAAATTTTAATTATGAATAGCGACATGCATTGACCTAGAAAAAGGAATTATGATTTAATGGTGCATAATTGGGCGATTCATTATTATGTTTGGTTCTGATATCTTCTTATACAGTTCACTTGGGCTCTTTTAAGTTTTGAAAAGCTATACAGTATATACCCCCTTAACCTTGCAGTTAACCCCTTCAAACTTGTATACTTAGTATTTTATAATATATACTTATCGCTACTTATTTTCATTTTGGGCGTCTCATACTCATTGCTACTTACCCAAAATGTTCACTTTTCCCTCTCCTATCCACTCACAACAACCATCCACTAACTTATTTTCTCACTCCTACCCACTCACAATACTTACTTTTCCAACATATTTTTTTAATCCCCGTGCACTCTCATTTGGTAGCATTAAGTATGGGGCGGAGGGAGTATATGTTTTGTACCAATTTTTCTAAAGAATTGCCATTATTTTGTCTTAGTTTTTTTTTTTTTTTTAAAAAAAAAACTTGTAGTCATTATTTAAACTAGAGATTTGAAGATATAACCGGCTCTTACTACTCCTAACTGTAATCTAATTATTAAATCACATGGTTCTAGATGTCTGAAACTTTGAACTACAGTTTTCTTTAGTTAACTTTTCATTTTTCTCTATATTTTTTATTTGATAGTGTTATCAGTTATGATGTTTTTAATGGGTTGTTGCCACTAAATTAAATATTATGGCTAGTGACCCAATCAGATTTATTTAGTGTTTATGGTCTGGATGAGTTAAATATTGCTGAGTGTACTGTACCTACTATTTGGATGTAAGTTGTCTCCACATGAACTTAAATGATTTAAATACGAAGCTCGGGTATGGAATATATGTTCCTTTAGCCCCAGATCACGTGATTTGTTTGTCAGTGGGTCCTACAAACATGCCAATACTCATAATATATGCTATGATGATACACCATGTGAGATTCAGATTTTGGTATTTCTTTGGATCTTTACATAGTTGGTGCATTATTACATCTTCCGTTTCATGTTAATAGTACATTATTCCTTCTTTGGATTTTTAATTCTAAGAGTTCATACTCAATAATGAAGGTCTATATATATATTTTTTTTTCTCCAATTATTCCTTTCAATTTCAATACAGTTTCCTTTGGTATTCTAGAAAAAATTATGAGTTTTCTACAAATCCAAAGAGATACAAAGACATGCAAATACAAAATTGGAAAGTTTGACTTTCAAACGTAAAAGGAGGGAGTATTGTTTTTCTGCAGTTTACTAAGAGATGCTTTATACTCTCTTTCTTTAGAGTGATAACCATATAGTATTGGTTAATCACTTAAATTGTCTTTTTATTTGCTATCTTGGCTATGTAATCCGTAAAATCCTTGCAAAGCTTACAGTGTTATCTCACAAGTATATTTAATTTGTAGGTGTAAGTGAAGGTGTAAAGCTACCATGCAAAGCTAGAAGAGATTAATGTTGTCTTTGTACTGTATAACCAACGCATATCATTCAACATTTATGTAACTAGGTGGTCGAATGGTTGTTGTAACACACAATCCGTAGACCTTTAATATAAAGAAGGAGCTCGCATATGATTTTGGTGCTTTTTTTTTTTATAGCTTCATGAATCTGGCTTGTTACGCATACACAATTGTTTCATTGATTTACGTTGTCATGCTGCATGCGCGGTGATTCTTTGTTGCTATGAACCCTTGTATACAAACACGCCTCTACTTCGATGTGCATAAATGTAAAAAAATTGGCCATACACTCAAGCACGTGCTTGGTAATTCTATGTTTTCCACTACACGCCACTATTCGAGGATTTGAAAACTATTCCATCATTTTATAGAATAACATAGTAGGTGTGAACAAATTATGTGAAGAAAATCAACTCCAAATGTCAATGTTTATGAACGATCTCAAATATGACATACTTGATTTTCTTTCTATGCTTGAGATTCCTTATATTTTGTGTTGTGGTTTGACCTCTAATTTAACAAATCAGGTATGAGAAGTATCACGTCCTTCATGGTGGTGAAGAAGATGACAGAAAGGCTAACTACACCGACATGGTGAGATTTTCATTTCGTTTTGGCTGTTCTCTTGTGAAAAATATAAAAAACATTACATTTAAAGTGATGGTAAAAAATAAGATTTGTTTTTGAAAAAATTCACTGGACAGTGGGATTCGAACACAGTCCCCCCCCCCCCCCCCCCTAGAAATGAATACTTACTCCCTTACCACCTGCGCTCCTCACAAATCTGGAAACATTTCACACGATTTTATATTTATCTATTTTGTGCACGTAAAAAATTAATAAAATTATTTCTTTAAACTCGAGTGGGTGCCGCCGCACCCGTTCGTACCAACGTGGGTCCGCTCTTGCTTTTCAGTTTTGACACCCTTAAATTCAGGAAAAAAAAATACCACTATGTCATAATCTTGACCATATTTGAACATAGTTTAGATACAAGCATATAACTATTTATTCGCGATGTAACATTGACCCCTTCTAGTGAAAACTTGGCTTTTATATTGCATAATCTTATCTAGTTTGTTTCAGGTTAATAAATATTATGATCTTGTTACAAGCTTCTACGAGTATGGCTGGGGAGAGTCATTCCATTTTGCGCCAAGGTCAATTTTACCATCTTTATAGTAATCTTAACACTTTCTTCTTCTTTAAACTATTCTGTTATGGTTATAATTCGAAGGAAGGAAAAGGCAACAATGAGTTTTTATGGATCTCGCAGGTGGAAAGGGGAGTCTCTTCGAGAAAGCATCAAGCGACATGAGCATTTCCTTGCATTACAACTCGGACTGAAACCTGGACAAAAGGTGTTTTGTATCCGTTAAAAGTCGAGAAACTGCTATACTTAATTTCAAGTGCTAAGTTCAACCTAAAACTTTGAAATCTGTCCTCTGCAGGTGTTAGATGTAGGATGTGGCATTGGTGGACCTCTCAGGGAAATTGCTCGATTCAGGTGATTACTCATCTAAGGTTCTAGAAACCATTGTAACAATCAGTCGAGCTAGATCTCGTTGTTAAGAGTGTAATTAACACAATTCAATGTTAGCGCACATCAAATAGTTTGGAAATAATTTTTTTAAAGAATCAAGTTGACTAAAGTGTTGAAATTTTTGAGAGTCGCCACTTTTACTTGTGCCTAAAACTTTGAAGAAAGGCATTTTATGAATAGAAATAAAGGCTCGGGGGTCAAATTACAAAGTGGGAAGATTATATAAATATTTGACTTTCAACGAGTTTAAAATGTGTGTTTGTGTGATTTATTTGCTAATAGAATTTACGGGAATAAAGAGTAGGAGCGGAATCATGCATAAGGAGCACTTAAGGGAAGAGAAAAGTCAACCCGAGTCCCTGACAAAACTTGTCGCACGACAAGTTTGGTTTGCACAAACTTTTCGCGTGACAATATAAGTTGTCGTGTGACAACTTTTGTCCTGAACTCAGATCATGATTTTATAGCAGATTCATAGTTCAAACATAAAAGTTCCAAAATGCAGTAAATGAACAATGCAGAGACAGGAATTATAGTGCAAATTGAACAAGGAAATGTCTTTGCATAAAAGTAAACCCAGAACTAAGACTATCTAATTCACCAATTGAGATATCAAACGATTAACTAGGAATCCTCTATGTCACTAGATGTGTGAGACATCTAGATCTGCATAGGACAATCAGTTAGGAATAGTTGAATCAATATAGAAGTGAGACCAATAGTTTATCATGAGGAAAGAGAATTAAAATGCAAGAATTAGAGATTGAGATCAAGGTGTATACCTTCACTATTGGTTTTAGGACTTCAATAAGTCTTGAAGTTCCCTTGAACGTCTTCAACACCATAGTTGAATTGCTTGAATAAGAGGAGAGAGAATGTTTTTCTAGGAGGGAGAAAGTGTATGGGCTGGATATATTTCTGGAATGAATTTGACAGAATAATAGTATCTCCAAAAGTGGTTTTAAACATTGAGGTTGAACCTGCTATATATAGATTTTCTGGGCTGACCATACTTGTCGCGTGACAAGGAGTGAATTTCCAAACTTGTCGTGTACTGGAGTATTTCCTTACAGGTCCTTGCAAGCCTATTTCTGGAAATTCTTAAAAGGTCCCTGGGAGACTTTTAATGCTCTAAGTCCTTACCAAGTTTCGTGACTACAGAAATATTAACTTTTCGGGACGGGTACTAACAATGAGCAGTTAGATTCCCCCCCCCCCCAACACCCAAAAAATAAAATAAAAAATAACAATATATAAATAAACCATAGGCACTTAAAGCAAACCACGTGTGATTTCATCTTCATCTTTTTGTTTCCCCTTCCTTTTCATTTTTCTTATTAGTATATATTTACTTTTATTGGTTTTAACAAACAGCGGATGGTGTCTTTGTTTCCCCTTCCTTTCTGTTGTTTCTAAGTGTATGTGGTTTCAAGAGTTTGTTATTTGTTACTCTGCACACTATTCTTTATGAATCAGCTCTAGATATCTGACCTATATCTTACATCTGGCAGTTCAACTTCAGTTACAGGCCTGAACAACAACGAATATCAGATATCAAGAGGAAAGGTAGGCTTGCACTTTTGTTGTCTATCTGCAACAGATAATATACCTTCTGCCACATAATCATATAGAATGCCCAAGAGGCATTAATTAATCTATGTGTGAGAATTTCTTTTCGCGAGATATGCAATATCCGACTTTTTAAGTGATTGTTTAGACTAGATTAGTTATGCTATGTTCCAGAGATTTGTTCTTTTTTCTTTTTTCTTTTTAATGTTATAAGGTGTACCTTCAAGTATTCGACCCAGTGGCAAAGCCACCTTATAGGGAAGGGGGATACTTGACCCCTCCTTCACCACTGGGAAATATCATTTTTAGTACCTTTTGGATTTGGAAAAGTAACTAAAAATGCTAGAGCATTTTTTTATTGTGATCCCCCTAAATTTGTAATATTATATCGATATGACCCCCCCCCTCCCAAAACACGTTTTGTGCCAAATTTATAAATGATAAGTATATTATTATGTCCTAAGCAATTTTGACCCCCTTTAGAAAAATTTATGACTTCACCGCTTCTTCCACCTATAGGAAAATTCCTCTCTAGGCTGGGATGCCTTTCAAAAGATGATTCTGTCTCTAAACTCACTTGAAGCTATGGCTCATATCAGATGCCAAAGCCTGAAAACGGAATGAAATTTGTCTTATAGGTTGCTGCATGTGCTATTTTCTCGTTATCAAGATTCTGTTGTCTCAATGTGTCTTGCTTTTACGCAGGCTTTGAACCGTGTTGCAGGTGTGGAGAGAACCTGCGACTTTACAAAGGTAGAACTTTCAGAGATCAGTACATGATTACTTTTGAACTTATTTTTTCGTTTTTCGTCTGCGTTTTGATTTTGGTCATGATGTTTGCAGGCTGATTTCATGAAAATGCCATTTCCAGACAATAATTTCGATGCAGTGTACGCGATTGAGGCTACCTGCCACGCTCCTGATGCGGTATGTACATACGGGGTTATGCTGCTGATTCTTACTTTACACAATAAGTCATCCTTTAATTGTGCGAATCTTCTGTTTAAACCTTCACTTTTTTTAATCTCTCTCTCTCTCTCTCTCTCTCTCCCTTCCTGGTTTCATGATGGCTATAATGTCTCAACTTGCAAATCTGACCTTAGGTTGGATGCTATCAAGAGATATACAGAGTCTTGAAGCCTGGCCAGTGCTTTGCCGCATACGAATGGTGCATGACTGATGCATTTGACCCCAATAATGCAGGGGACCAAAAAATCAAGGTCTTTTCATCATATAAAATCTACATTCATCATCCGTTTTTCATCAGTGCTTTGCTTTAATAAAAAGGTTTTATGGATACAGGCGGAAATTGAGATTGGTGATGGCCTCCCTGACATCAGGTTGACTAAACAATGTCTTGAAGCTCTGAAAACAGCTGGGTTTGAAGTAAGTAACAATTCATTGAAGCCTACATCTCTGATATGGCTGAAATGGCAGCTAATTTAAACAAAAACTGACAATTTTTTTTTTGTCTATCAAAGGTTATATGGGAGAAGGATTTGGCAGTGGACTCACCCCTCCCATGGTACCTGCCTCTTGATACAAGTCACTTCTCGCTCAGTAGTTTCCGGTTAACAGCTATTGGACGTTTTTGTACTAAGAACATGGTAAGTTCTGTGTGTTGGAACAATTCTTTATATCCCTGAATGCCACGCTCATTTTCAGAATAAGAATGAGGAAGAAGATGAAGGCGGAAGCGAAATAATACCTGTTGAATCCATTATAGATGTTGTAGGGAGAATAAGAAGAAGAAGAAGAATTAAGGGGACGGAATTCTTCTAAATGATTGTGTCTTTTCTCTCTAATGTCTCTAGCAATATGAAGATTATTTAGGAGAGAAAATAAAATGAATGGAGTGATTTCTAGGGTTGATGGAGAACCCTTTATATATGAAACCAAAAGGCACCTCATTTAGGGACTACACCCTTTCAACCTTTAGTGATGTTAAATTACCACTTTGCCCATCAAAAATAGGTAATATTACATCCAGGAATTCTACACATTATTTTAATTCACTACACTTTATATTAACATTAAAGGTATGATTTCATGTATGGAATTACTAAATGACTTGTGTTGCAAGCCATGTCCCAACAATCTCCCACTTGGGTTGCAAAACAAAGTCCTTCCTTTAAATCATAAATATAACACAAATGACAACCCTAATGTGCGCACTTTATTGTCATTTATAACAATCTCGTCCATTAGCCATACAAGTATAGGACTAAAGGGGCAGTCGTTGTAATTGATTCGCAACTAAACCCACAATAATCACGTATACAAATCCAACTAAATGACATAGATCAAAAGTATAGATGTGTAGCATGGAATCATAATGAATATATACATATTCTTCCAACTAGTCCAACTTAACCAAATGAGATCAAAAATAATAGAACAATTAATGAAGTACAACACAAAACTCCCACTAAATTAAATGTTATCAAATTGTTACACCCATATGAGCAACATGCTCGTGAAACACTAGAGATGATAACGTTTCATAAATGGATCCGTTAAATTATGGAGTTTGTTCTAATAAGTTGTATTTCTCTGTTCATTTTGTACTATTTTCTTTATAACAAGATACTTAATGTCTAAATCCATAAACCTTTTGTTAGAGTACGGAACTGCTACCTGATAGTCATATCTTAATTGGTCTTTCGACACTTGTTTTGACAAATCACAGTCCATTAAAACTTATGTAGCCATGTAATTTTAACAAATATCGGAATACTAAATGATCTCAAGATTATCCGATTAAAAATAGGCATGTAGATCTTTGTGTTTTGTAAATACTATATCATTCTTTTGGCTACTACTTAATGTTCTTTCTGGATTGCTTTGGTATTGATCAATCATCCCAACATTGAATGCAAGACTTACGCATTTATTAAGCTTTCTTACTACTGATGCAAAGAGGGATATTTTCTATATACTTGGATTCATAATTAACTTTAGGACACTGTTTGAGACTAAGCATGTCTCCTTTAAAATTAGGGGTGTCAAGTGGTTTATAGTTTTGCATGCTATACCTTTTGTAATACCTTTTCTATATAGGCTTTTTGTGATAATCCCAAAATACTCCGTGAATACTCACAGTGAACTTGGATTCCTAATACAAAAGGATGCCTCACCAAGAATTTTCATTCCAAAGAAATTTCTTAGTTTCCTTATTAAGGTTTAAAACATTACTAGCAAGCAAATATTACCCACATATAAGACCAAAATTATAATTTTTACTCCCACTGAACTTATGGTATACACAATATTTATCAAGATTCATTTCAAACCAAATGAAAGAATAACTTGATTAAATTATAAATACCATTAATGAGAAGTTTGCTTAAGTCATAAATGAATTTCTCCATATAGATAGTTTGCTTAATGTCTATATTAAGAAAAGTTCTCTTAATATCCATTTAATGAAGCTTAAGACACAAATTGCTACTAGTGCCATAATGATTTTAAAAGGGTTTTTAGAAGATACCGGGAAATGTTTATTTCTTGATAATTAATGCCTTTCTTATGATTTGAAAATTCTTTAGCAACTAGATGGGTCTTTATATATTTCAACATTACTTTTGTGAATCCTTTTAGGTCTTAGAGACCCATTTATAGGTTTCACATCTTTAGGTAATGTAAAAAGATCCCAAAAGTTGTTATCTTTCAAAGATTTCAACTCTTTATACTACCTCCGTCCCAGCTCAATGTGCACACTTACCTTTTAAGTGGGTGTCGTTGATATGTGCACAATCCAAAAAAGGAAAGTTTTTTATTATTTTTATAATCTTCCACTCATTCTCTCTCTTCCTCCCAACCACTCATTATTCTCCACTCATTCTCTTTCTTCCTCTCAACCACTCATTATTCTCCACTCATTCTCTTTCTTCCTCCCAACCACTCATTATTCTCCACTCACAATACTTTTGAATATAAATAATCTCTCCTTAAATATTGTGCCAAACAGTAAAGATGCGTATTGAGCTGGGACGGAGGTAGTATATGGTATTAATCTACTTATGAGAATTAGGACTATTAATGGCTTTATGGTAGATGAATGGCTCATATCCCACTAAACCTATGTGTCCTTAATTTCTCGGCAAGATACATCTCATAATTATCCGGTATTGCAATCCTTCTTACTCTATTGTATCTCTTTAAGGGCACCGGTTCTTACTAATTCTGAGGTTGTTGAATTTCCTTCTTATGATCAACATTTTCATGTTGTTCAATATTTATAGGGAAACCATATTTATTTTGAATTGTATGTTCTTCTTGAATATCAAGTACAAAATTTGAGATCCAATTGGAACTTATGGAAGAGGTGAAGAAATGGATGCCTCTTCTTTTCCAAATTCAAAATATTACACCTAATCTCCCACTAAATTCAACATCCTCAAAGAACCTAGCTTTTCTCGTTTCAAAATGTTCAAATTTTCGGGTTGTAAAATTTATATATCCCCTAGATCTTTCGGCTAACCTCATGAATAACTACTAACAATCTTATGTCTAACTTGCCCTTAGTAGACTTATAAGGTCTACCCTTATATTAGACAACCCCATAAATGAAGATGATTTAAGGACGTGTTCCTTATTCGTCCCAAAATCATAAAGGGTTTTTATTAGTAGCTTAGAGGGAGCTTTAATGAGAATAAGGGCTGCGGTTTTAATGTATCGCCCATAATGAGTGAGGTAAAAGAAGCACAAAACATGCTTATTACCATTTCTGGATTTTATCATGTCTCTTGTGTACATCATTCATGCTAGGCGTACCCGGCTTAATGTAGATGGAGACAATCCCACACTCTTCAAAATAGCGAGTAAAAAGGACCTAGACGTTGTTCCCTTTAACAATCATTCCAACCATGATATACTCTATCATGATTGGACCTAATATTCTTAATAGTCTTTCAAAGTTGATTTCCAACTTTGACCTCATAAGACTTGAAAACGTCCATAACTTGAGTCTTTGCATGAAGTAATAAATGCATCCATATTGAGAGTAGTCATTTATAAACGTAATAACTATTGTTGACCTTTCCACGAAGGAATAATGAATGGCCCACAATGTTCATATGTATTAGTTTTAAAGACACTTGATACTCTCGAGAATACTATTCTTTTAATGTTTGTAAATATCCTTTAAGGCATTTAATGCAAAAGTATTTTCCAAAATATCAAGTTTGTTTAAGATTTTCTTTAACATAAGCTTATCAATTTTCCTTTTGGAAATATGACTCAAATGCCTATGCCTTAATGAAAAATAAAATAAAATTTACTTGATAACTTTTGCTTTCTAGTTTTGTTTTCATTATTAAGGGACACATTTATTGTTTGAATAATGTCAAGTGAAGAAAGAATACTTGACAAAGTACTAGTGCCAACAACCTTTGGAATTAAAATAGAGATCACACTTATTATTAATGAACAAGAGTGACCTTCCTTGTCCAATATTGTGATAAATATCATAATTCCATTTAAATGATGGTACAATAAATATATTATTTAATACAAAATAATACTTAGTACTTAACAATAATTTAAATGATCCTTATGCCTATAACTCTAACCGGATTCCTAGTTTCCATATAGATGAATTTCTTCATCTTTACTAGGTCTTCGGTAATTTAGGCAATCCTACTTAAACATCCTTATGTGATTGGTTGCACCAAAATCCAATCACCATGTAAATGTAGGAACTGAAACCAAATTAGCCTTAATACAATACAAACAAGACCAAATGATATACCTCTTACGCCAAGCGTGAGACTTAGGATAATCGAACTTTATGTTAGTAAGGTCCTTGCAAAAGAAACATTTCTTTTCTTTATGATCATGAGATAATCCCTTAAGCTTCTTTTTACTTGCAACCACAGTTTCTTTCCCCCTTCTCTTGTCCCATGAGAAAAGGTAGATGCTAAATGAGTACCTTTAGTTCTAAATTATTCTTAACTTATCTTCTTCTTGTGTCATAAGTGAAAGTAATTCATTAATATTTCACTTGTCCTTTTGACATTGATAGGTCACTTCAAAGCAACCAAACCAAGGAAGAAAGATTAAAACTAAATGCACAAGAATATCATCCGATATCCTTAACTTAAGTGCCTTTTCGTTTCGTCAATAGATGAACTATTTCTAAAATGTACTCCCTTAAATTCCCGGTACCCTTTATACCTTATGGAAACAAGTTTCCTCAGGGGTATCAAGGAATGTTTGTAGCATCAATATCCTCGGAGACACCGTCCAAAAGGTCTCCGGGACAATATTCTTTATGATCATTAGGCTTACGCGGTTAGAGCGTGTCACTTCTCAGCACTCAAGCAATAAGAAGAGAAACGGATCCCTTAATGCGAGTTCTATATAGCCCAAGATTATAATTATTTGTTTTCCAAGTTTTATAATTAGTCCCACATTGCAACGGTACTCATAGCAGTAATTACAGATGAAGCAATAAACAAATTTGTTGGAATTTTGAGAACAAGAATGAATACAAAACATAAATAAGAAACTACACAATAAATAATGATTAATTATATCAATGAAATCCATCAACAAGACAATCAACATGACATCAAAACTAATCTTTGGATTGCGAGTTGACTCATAAATGATTGCCATAGGCAACAAGTAATTTGAACTTATATTTTAATAAATTAATCTTCCTTTGGGCCGACATAAGTACCTAAGAAAATAACCTAATGTTTATTTTACTTGTTACCACATGAATGCCCAAGTTTAGTCAAATGTCAAGATCTTCTTTGGAAAATTCAAGCCATTCACATATCAACTTAAACATCCAACACTTTACAATTTTAGGGTTTAAATAACGTAAATCACTTAGGCGACAATATTATTTAAACAATGAATAAAATTGTCAAAGCATATAATTAATCAAGGACTTTAAGGTTTGAAAATAATTATGGTTTTGTTCAAAAGGGGAAACAAAATTGTGCAACATCTTGAAAAAGGCAAAAATCCTGTGAATATGCGCGACCGGGCAATGCCTAATACCCAACCGGGAAACATACAATGCCTGACCGGGCGGAACCAAAGACCCGACCGGGCAAACACATTTAGTCCAACCGGGTTTTTTCTTGAGGTCCGACCGGGCAGAACATAAGACCCGACCGGGCGGAACATAATACCCGACCGGGCTAAAGCCACCGTTTCATGCATTTTTGCTGCACTTTTTCCATATTTTGTCCCAAAAGGCATGAATAACAAGTAGATCCACATGGTATGTACTTAAAACATAAAACCATGTTATTTAGGATAATCTTGCTTTTAAAATTAATGGAATCAAGTAGATCCACATGGTATGTACTTAAAACATAAAACCATGTTATGAAGGGATAGTTTAACTTGAACCATTTTAATTTAATGAACAAAATACTTTCAAACCATTTTCTGAATTTTAGATGATGATTATCAGTACTCTATGAACGAATTAGAGTCCCTAATCAACATTAAAACTTAATGATTCAACAGGGAAAATGAATCAAATTGAAAGTACAAAACTTTCCCAAAGAAGAACCCAAACTTAAACCAAAATGAACGGGGCTCTGATACCAATTGTTGGAACAATTCTTTATATCCCTGAATGCCACGCTCATTTTCAGAATAAGAATGAGGAAGAAGATGAAGCCGGAAGCGAAATAATACCTGTTGAATCCATTACAGATGTTGTAGGGAGAATAAGAAGAAGAAGAAGAATTAAGGGGACGGAGTTCTTCTAAATGATTGTGCCTTTTCTCTCTAATGTCTCTAGCAATATGAAGATTATTTAGGAGAGAAAATAAAATGAATGGAGTGATTTCTAGGGTTGATGGAGAACCCTTTATATATGAAACCAAAAGGCACCTCATTTAGGGACTACACCCTTTCAACCTTTAGTGATGTTAAATTACCACTTTGCCCATAAAATAGGTAATATTACATCCAGGAATTCTAAACATTATTTTAATTCACTACACTTTATATTAACATTATAGGTATGATTTCATGTATGGAATTACTAAATGACTTGTGTTGCAAGCCATGTCCCAACACTGTGTATCTTTCCTTGATCTCATATAGGACTGTATAGCTGGAACTACATGTGTAGAGAAAGGTTTGAATTTCTTTGATCTTCAATTTGTTGAAGTTGGATGCCTTCATGGTCTAGGTTGGTTAGGTTATTGATGTTTGGTTGTTGAGGTCGCTTAGGTGTTCATTGCCATTTCTCTAATAGTAAAAACATACTCCGTCTGTCCCAAAATAATATTCCTACTTCCACTTTTTGCTTGTCCCATAAAGTTAGTCTCATTTCCAAAATTAAGGCTTCAAAATCACTAAATTTTACAATAAAACCTTAAAATGTTGAAAAGTCAAACGAGACTATCAATTTGGGACGGAGGGAGTAATCAATTTTTGTCAATATAATTAAGTACATAAAGAATGTAGATAGCCTACCCCGAATATAGGGATAAAAAAAACTTTGTCGTTGTTGTACAACAGGCATGTAGATAAGAAATACGGCGGTGTTATTGAGGACGGGCTTGGATGAAATTGAAAACTCCAATTATTTTTTGTTCAGAGATGATTGTGTCAGTCTAATCAGTGCTTCTTCTTGTTTTGTTGTAGGTCAAGGCTCTAGAATATGTTGGGCTTGCCCCAAAGGGGAGTGAAAGGGTTCAATTATTCTTAGAGAAAGCTGCAGAAGGGCTTGTTGCTGGTGGGAAGTAAGTACTACATATACTCGACCTGTATCCTTCTTTTGTTCTCACATCTTTTTCTCAAAAAAGCTACTCCTATTCGAGAAGCTAAACTTGTTAATGGTGTAGATTTACTTGCTTCTACTTTCTTGAAATTGCACTGAAGTTGGTCCCTTTTTAGTGCAAATATCTTGTATCGATGTTAGTGCAAATCTCTTGCACAACATTGTGCACCACTAGTGATTCAATGATTCTGAGTTGTTAGGAGCCTTACAAGTCGATGGATCACTAATGATATACAAGTACATATGAGTGGTACAAGAGATTTGGGCCATTCAATTTTGGGATCGTTTTTCTAGTTTGTGAATGAGTACGTGTCACTTTGAAACATGAGCCAGATTCACCAGTCAGTGGCATACAATTACTCCCTCCATCCCTAAATGATTGTCATTTTTTACTTAAGATGCTGACATGTACTCCCTCCCTCCGTCCCATAATAACTCGCACTTTCTATTTCGGTCAATGCCAAAATAAATGTCGCATTTCTAAATTTGGAAATAGTCTTGGTGCATTTTAACCACTATACATGCAAGGTACAAATAAGTAAAACACATTTGTTAAAAACGTTGACAAGTTAACAGTGACATTTATTTTTAGACGGAGGGGTTATGCACTTTTTGTATACATAAATATCATTTCATCATATACCATCGAGTGTTAGTATAAACTAGTACATGACGATTGACAAGGAGGATTAAGTAACTTGTCAAGAAATAGACATTTATTGTTTAGGGACAATCTGATTTGCAAATAAATAATATACATCCATTTAGGGGGCGGAAGGAGCTGTGCGCTAACTTTGTTATATGGTTGTTGTTTCAGGAAGGAGATATTCACACCGATGTACTTCTTTTTGGCTCGGAAACCTCTGTGAAGAATTTGAGCAACTAGTGTGGCAGTGCACCTGTTAAGGTCTTTCTCAGAGGGAGGAAGATTTTGACTAGTGTAACGTTTGTAGTACTAAGCATAATTTGTGGTAGATCGCTTTCATTAGTGTGCTTATAAAAATTATTGCATTTTTTTTTTTGGGATTTCATTTTCAAATGCTGATCCAGTATTAATTTGCCAATGCTAGCTTTCCCATATTTTATTTGGGGTTCCTGTTTCATGGTTTAGTAGTAGAAACTATCTTCATTAAGGAAAACATGGTTCTGGAGTGTATGATCTTTCGGTCATTGTGTTTTGGTGTTTGAACAATGCTAAAACTGTACTAAGTCTATTTCTTTATTTTGGAATGCAACATTTATTTTGAGTCGGACTAAAAAATAAATTACGATATTTATTATGAGACAAAGGAATATAAAAAGCAATAAAACACTTATTTTAATGAAAAATAGTATGTTGGGTTTAAAAAAGGGTGTAATAAAATATGAAATATAAAAATGGTGGCTTATAATAAAGTGTTTTCGGATGAAAAGTTGCAATGAACGACTTATTCGATGGACAAAATAAAATTTTCATGTCACTTTCCATTGCATTGTCTAGGTTATAAAAGGCAGGTTTTCTCTGGGTTAGGCTGCGACTGGTGCACTTCTACACTCTCTCTCACCACAAAAATTATTCGTTTTATCTAAAGGGTAAAAAGGGCTTTTTTTTTTTTTTTTTTTTTTTTAACATGTAGAAATGAAAGTTAACAAGCAGGTACAATTTTGAGGATGAATTATGGTGAGGGTAGATGTGAAAGGCTGATCGGGGATATTGGAATAAAGTATGGTAGATGGAGTCAATTCGTACATGGAGATAGATAATTGATATAAACGACTCAGATATTATTGATGCTGGAGATACATATTTATAGGGTTACAAAAAGTATTCTAGAGTTCTAATCTAATTTGATGTACAAGATATGAATCTCCTAATTGATATATACCATCTTTAATATTAGTAAGTAAATATATACAAATATACTATTGGAATATATAATATTCCTAATATGCCCTCGCAAGATGGACGGTTGATAGGAGAGTCCAGTCTTGGACATAATTCCATGAAGGTGAGTCTTCGTGAAGTAGAGTTGTGAAGATATCATCGAGTTGAGCTTTGTTGATGGAGGACAATTATGAATTTGTTCTTTGAATATTTGATGAGAAGAATATCATATAAGTGGGAGAAGAAAACATTATATTTGGGGACGAAGTAAAAAAAAAGAGAGAGAGAGAGAAATATTTGAGAAGAAATTTTAAGGTTTGGCCTGTAACGACCCCAAAACCCGTCCATATTTATTTTATATTTTTAGAGATTTTAATTTGACATTATGTGTGCATTTTATGTGTTGCATCATATTTTATGATTTGCACATCTTACTTGATTATTTGTGTTATTTACTTAGTTCGTAGTAAAAATGGTTAAAGGAGTTAAATGAATTAGTTGAAACCTTAGGATCCTTATTTGAAATAAAAGTTCAGGGGTGTAAGTGTTCAACTTGGAACTTGAGTGACCAAAATATAATTTTGGGGTAAAAAGATCTTTTATAACTTATGCTTCTCTCCTTCTCTGTGTTCATTATGCTGCAACTTTTCCTCGTTTCATTCCTAGGGTTAAGAAGAAAAGGTAAGTTCAACCTATTTCGATTTAATTCTTTTTATTTACTACTCCGTTTTAAAATCTAATTATATAAAAATGATCAGGGCGTTGAGTAGGTCATTTCTACCCGAACAAAACATATTTCTGCGATACTTTTTCCAGAAATAGGTAATTTACTAATTCCCCTTTAAATGTTAAAATGGTCATATATGTGTTCTATGAATTCTTTATTTGATATTTGCTAAAGAACTTGTGAAGTATAGCAAGTTTTGGGTATAGTTGGTTTTGTTGGGTTGAAAGGAGTGTTAGTATGTTTGTGAAGTTGAGTTTTGTGGCCATAATGTGTTACAACGTTGAGTAATATAAGTGTTATACTTTTGGGACGGTGAAACGAAGGGAGTATATAAAATCAGCCCAGTTTGGCCTGCCGGATGATGTGGGCGGCCGCCCAAATAGGGCGTGCGGCCGCACATCTATCTGAAGGGATTTGTTCTTAAAAACAGGGGAAGTGGGCGACCGTACACCCTGATTGGGCGGCCGCACACCTCCATCTGATTTTGATAGTTTGTTCAAGTTAAGGTATAAGAAAGCAATTGTTATTTATCCTTTGAGTGATTGTCTAAGACATCAAAATAGGTGTTTTAGGGTGTTGTAATGGATGATGAGGATTGTGTTTCAAGTGTGTGCAAGAATGCGTTGTGACCTTGAATCATGGTTGTTGTGGACTCTTTATGAGTGGTTCTTTGTGCACATTTTGTGATGTGTTTGGCTTGGTTCCTTATTTTAGAATCATGCCCCGGTTGTTGTTTAAGCAAGTATTCATTACAGTGCTTTGTTTGAAAGTCCAGCTGGTGTTGTGTTATCGAGTGGAGGTGGAAAGAATTATAGTGGCACACAGCCAAGTTCACTATAAGACTTTTCCACTGGACCTTTTTCCTCAGTCCAGATTGGCCTTGGATGAGATGAATTAGCTCCCTCGAGTGAGCATTTGGGTTATGACTTTGTGTCATTTTCCCCCTGTAGTTAACTTGGTTTTCGGGATCCCGGCTTCAGCTATTTATGCTGCTCAGATGGTTTTCTCAGTTGGTTTTCTCATATGGTATTCTCAGACAGTTATGTTTATTGGGTAAACCTTGGCTTCGTATCCACCTTAGAGTGGCATTTGTTGTATATGTGGTATAATGAGTTGGCTTTGCCTCTCATATTATGTGCTATGTGATGCTTATGATATTGTTCCTTATGATTATCATTATAGCATGAAACGTAGTTACATTTTAGTAGCTTACTGAGATTCATTCTCACCCCTTATTTGTTTACTGTTTTAGATAAAGGCGAGGGGATTGGACACTTTGGCACGGGAGGACGTTGGAGTGGTAAGAGTTGGGACTTGTTTTGTTAAGGTTACATTATGTAAATGTAAAACCTTTTGGGTAGAGTACCCGTACTTCCTATTGTAACACCTATTTTGAATAATGTTGGTGTATGTACATTTGTATAAAAGTTTGTAAGCCTTCGGGCTAAGTACTTTCGTTGTGAAAGTTGGTTGTAAAGTTTTAAATTTAAATGAAGTCTTTGAACTTCAAATGTGAATTTGTTAAACTTTATGAAAATACATTTCGAAAAATTTTCAAAAGAGTTTTATAACGTCTCCCAATCGTGTCTCGAGCGTGGGGCCAAGTAGGACCACGGATCTGAGGCGCAACAGTTGGTATCAGAGCTAGGTTGTAGAGGGTCTAGAATGACTAAATGACCTAGGAGGGTAGTAGTGTATAGAGTGAGTAACGTTGAGTGTCTTATGCAGGTACTTATTGAAAATGGTTGGGACAGAAGGAGATCAGTCCGGGTCTTCGGGGCAAGATAATGCTAGAGAAGAGGCTCGAATTATGTTTCAAGGGATGTTCGAAGCGGCAATGAAAACTTTAAATGATCAGAGGCAAGGAGGGGAAGAAGCACCTCCAAGATATGGGTTAGAACAATTTTTAAAAATGAAGCCTATGGGGTATGATGGAGAACCTGATGTCACTAAGGCTGAAAGGTGGGTTGAGTCGATGGAGAAAATTTTCGATGTTCTACAATGTACTGAGGAAGATAAAGTTCGATTTTCAACTTATAAACTGATTGGAGCAGCTGAGTATTGGTGGAAAGTGGTGAAAGCTAATTGGGATGAAACTCATGTACCTTATGCTTGGGAGACTTTCGTGAGGAAATTCAAAGAGCGCTTTATTCCCAAGGTAGACCAAGACAAAAAGGAGATTGAATTCCTTAACTTAGAGCAGAATATGATGACGGTAGCTGAGTATGTTGCCAAGTTCACTGAATTGGCTAGGCATTGTCATTACTTGGTGGCTACTGAAGAAAGGAAGACTATGAGGTTCATGAAAGGGTTGAGAACAGTGATCAGAACACAGCTCATTTCTCACAAATTTCAAGACTTGCAGGATGCGATTGACCGTGCTTACCAAGTAGAACATGATATAGTTGAACACAAGAGAAAGATGGAAGAAAAGGGTGGAGGAAGACAAGGATGACAAGGGAAACAACCACAACAACAACGTAGTGATAATAGAGGAAATCAAGGAGCATCTTCACAGTTCAGGGGATCTTCTCAAGGGCAATCGGGTAATAGAAATCAAGGTAACACTTCAGGGAGTCAGAATAAGAAGGTTTGTAACTATTGTCAAAAAGAAGGGCATTCTGAAGAGAGATGTTGGAAGAAACAAGGTAGATGTTTGAATTGCGGTCAGTTGGGTCATTTTCAGAGGAATTGTCCCAGGTTTAATAATCAGTCTTCGGGAAGTGTAGTTGGGTCTGTTGGGTTTCAGAGTAACATCGCAGCGGAAAATAGCATTTAAAATTTTATGAAACCCAAACCCTATAGATCCATTCATATGATTAAATCAAATACTTGCAATATGAATACTAGAAAACTAACCCTTGATGACTTTGAATTTGGTCTTTGATCTTGGTGGAGAATTGAAGCTTTAATCACGAACAAGTAAGAACACGAACTTTGAAGATAATGAGCTTCACCCTCTAGCGGTATCCACACCTTGAACGAATATCAAGAACACTTGATCTTGGTTGCTAGACCAAAATTGTGAAACACGTTTTCACAATTAATATGAACTATATGGAATATTATTTTGTGTATTATTTTGTTCTTCAATCTAGGATGTCTTAAAACAAAATAAAACTCTTTCAAACTCTTTGGAGACTTGCACAAAAGCTAGGGTTGAGTTATGGCCGAATTTGGCTGTTTATATACAAGTTAGACCTATTCCAAATAGGAAACTTGTGTCAAAACCCGTCCAAAATCCTTTTTCTAATTAAATCGGGAAACCTGTCCCGACACACTGTGCGGCCGCCCAAAATCAGGTGTGCGGTCGCCCAAACATGTGCGGCCGCCCAGCCTGGTTTGTGCGGTCGCACACCAGGATCAGAGGGCCTTAATTTTCCAATATCGTCCTTTAAGGATTCGTTCTATTGTGTGTGACCCTCTAAGATTATACTAAGTTGGCAATGGGTTCAAACATGAATCCATAAGATATGATTAGGTTCTAGCAAACCGTCATACCTACCCAAATAGTATAACTAGATACAAGTTCGCATTCCTTTAGAATATGTCATAATCCCTTTGTCCTCGATCTCCTTGAACACAAGTCATGGTCAAACGGTCAACTTGTTTTTGTTCAATACTTTCTCGATTCCGAATATGTTGATAATCCAAATGACATTAATCTAATCAATTCATTTGAGTCCGGCCGAACATTTTCATCAACATCATTCCTACGAGAGGCCTAAGCTTGAGATCTCTCCGAAGAGGGACAAATCCATTTAGCTTATTATTCTTCCCTACGTGAATCCGATTATGCCAATCATATACTTTATAACTACCCGGTTAAGGTAGCGTTTGAATATGTCAAACATAATGTTCATCAAGTGGAAGACTATAATAACTTCATGTCTAAGGATTCGAATGACATAACTAATATGAGATATAACGACATAGACATGACATAAATCTCATACGGCGGGTCATGTCCAGTACCTTGTTCCAAACAAGTACCCATAAATCTAACATGATTATCCCATGATCATTTAGCCTTTATACTAGTGCTTAACAACTACTAGGGACAGGGATTGTTATAAGTAAACATGAACAATAATAATAATCAAAACATCTCTTTATTGATATGAAATAAATGATAACAATTACAATGTTTATTAAACGTGCCTAGGGCACCTACACCAACAGGGTCTTCTCAAGGCCAGAAGAGGGATTCTTCAGGGAAGCCTAAGGTGTAGGGTCGTGTCTTTGCCATTACTCAACAACAGGCTTCAGACTCTTCTAATGTGATAGGAGGTATAATTTCTGTGTCTAGTTTGAGGGCACAAGCACTTATAGACCCTGGCTCTTCGCATTCTTATGTGTCTGTGCATTTTTCTTCTCGATTGTATTTGTCTTCTGAGTCTCTACCTTATGTGTTAGAGGTGTCTACTCCTATGGGGGAGTTTTTGGTGACCAATAAGGTGTTGCCTTCTTGTGATGTGCATATACGTGAGCATGTTTTGCCTGCTGATTTAGTTATCTTGCCATTACAAGATTTTGATATTATTTTGGTTATGGATTGGTTGAGTAAGTATCATGATTTTGTTGAATGCTTTAAAAAGGTGGTCACATTTTCTATCCCTAATATTCCTGAATTTACCTTTGAGGTCGTTCCTTTGGGTAGGGAGATTCGTATTATTTCTTATGTGAAGGCTAGAAAATTATTGAATCGTGGTTATGTGGGGTATTTGGCCAGTGTTCTTGATACTACAAAAAGGGTTCCTGATATAGAGGATGTGCCTATTGTTAAAGAATTTTCAGATATATTTTCTTCTGAGTATGCTATGCCTCCTGACTAGGAAATCGAGTTCTGTATTGACTTACTTCCAGGTACAGCTCCTATATCTGAGGCACCTTATAGAATGGCCCCAGCTGAGTTGAAAGAGTTGAAGGTTCAGTTACAAGAGTTACTTGATCGAGGATTCATTCGTCCTAGTGTATCCCCGTGGGGAGCTCCAGTGTTATTTGTCAAAAAGAAAGATGGGTCCTTAAGATTGTGTATTGATTACAGAAAGCTGAATCAGGTAACTATAAAGAATAAATATCCGATTCCTCATATTGATGATTTATTTGATCAACTTCAAGGTTCAGTCGTCTTTTCAAAGCTTGACTTAAGAAGTGGGTATCACCAGTTGAAAATCCGTTCTGAAGACATTTCTAAAACTGTTTTCCGTAGTAGATATGGCCATTATGAGTTTCTTGTTATGCCTTTCGGGTTGACTAATGCTCCGGCTGTTTTTATGGATATGATGAATCGGGTCTTTAAACCTTATCTTGATACCTTTGTGGTTGTATTCATTGATGATATTCTTATTTATTCAAAGTCCCGGAAGGAGCACGAACAGCACTTACGAATGGTGTTATCTATTCTTCGGGAGAAGCAATTGTATGCGAAGTTTAGTAAATGTGCTTTTTGGCTCGATAAAGTATCTTTTCTTGGGCACGTGATTTCTAATAGAGGCATATCAGTTGATCCATCCAAGGTTGAGGCTATTGTGAGTTGGAAGAGGCCAGAATCAGTGTCAGAAATTTGAAGTTTCTTGGGGTTAGCTGGGTACTACAGAAGGTTCATTGAGGGGTTTTCTAAGATTGCAACTCCATTAACTCAGTTGACTCGAAAGAATGTGCCTTATATGTGGAATGAAAAATGTCAAATTAGTTTTGAGGAGTTGAAGAATAGATTGACTACTGCTCCTATTCTTGCACTCCCTAATGGAAATGATGATTTGGTGATATATAGTGATGCTTCTAAAGAAGGCCTCGTGTGTGTATTAATGCAAAATGGATGGGTGATTGCGTATGCTTCGAGGAAGTTGACTCCGAGTGAGAAGAATTATCCTACTCATGACCTGGAGCTTGCGGCTATTGTCTTTGCGTTGCACAAGTGGAAACATTATCTTTATGGAGCAAGATTTGACATTTTTACCGATCACCAAAGTTTGAAGTACCTTTTCTCACAAAAGAGTTGAATAACAGGCAAAGAAGATGGATGGAGTTACTGAAGAACTATGATTGTACTATCTCTTATCATCCGGGTAAAGCAAACGTAGTAGCTGATGCCATTAGCCATAAATCTTATATGGCTTCATTAATGGTGCGTGAATGGAAGATGTTGGAGGATGCTCGAGATTGGAGGGAGCTATTTTTGCGAAAATTCTAGTATTACCAACTTTAATTCAACAAATAAAAGAAGCTCAGAAGGATGATCCAGAGTTAGTGAAAATAATGGATAAAATCAAAGATGGCAAATTTGAGGATTTCTCTCTCAATTTTGAAGGGGTATTGACTTTCAGAGGCCGGTTACGTGTGCCTTATGCTGATGGGATTAAACGCCAAGTTCTTGATGAAGGCCATAAGTCGAGGTATACTATTCATCCCGGGAGTACTAAAATGTATCAAAATTTGAAGCAACACTTTTGGTGGAATAATATGAAGAGGGAAATAGCGGATTATGTATCCAAGTGTTTAACATGTCAACAAGTTAAAGCTGAGCATCAAAGGCCCGCGGGATTGCTTCAACCATTAGAGATTCCTGAATGGAAGTGGGAACATGTTACTATGGATTTTGTGACAGGGTTGCCTCGCACTCGAAGAAGGTTTGATGCAGTTTGGGTAATTGTTGATAGATTGACAAAGTCTTCTCATTTTCTACCTATCGAGATTGGTTATTCTATGGAAAGGCTTGCAACCTTGTACATTAATGAGATCGTGAGATTACATGGAGTTCCAGTTAGCATTGTTTCTGATCGTGATCCTAGATTCACATATCGGTTTTGGCAAGAATTTCAGAAGGCTTTAGGTTCAGAATTGAAGTTTAGTACATCTTTTTATCCTCAAACAGATGGTCAGTCAGAAAGAACCATTCAAATTCTTGAGGATATGTTGAGAGCTTGTTCTGTTGACTTCTCAGATTCTTAGGATTCTCATTTGCCTCTTGTACAGTTTGCTTATAATAATAGTTTTCAGTCCAGTATTGGGATGGATCCTTATGAATCCTTGTATGGGAGGAAATGTCGGTCTCCAATTTGTTGGAATGAAGTGGGAGAAGCCAAGATTTGGGGTGTTGACATGGTTAATGATTCAGTTGAGAAGATTAAACTTATTCGGGATCGTTTGAGTACTGCCCAGAGTAGACAGAAAAGCTATGCCGATCACCGGAGGCGAGACCTTGAGTTTGAAAAGGGTGACTTTGTGTTCTTGAAGGTTTCACCTAAGGTTGGTATTCGAAGGTATGGAAAGAAAGGCAAGCTTGCTCCGAAGTATATTGGTCCATTTGAGATTCTTGGAAGAGTTGGAGATCGTGCGTATCGTCTTGCATTACCTCCTTCTCTTGATAAGATCCATAATGTGTTTCATGTCTCTATGCTTCGGAAGTACGTGTATGATCCTTCTCATGTCTTGTCCGAGGTTCCCGAGGATATTGAGCCGAGTATGTCTTACGAGGAGCATCCAGTCCAAGTCATTGATTCTAAAGTTCAAGAATTGATAAATAAGAGTATTCCTCTTGTTCGAGTTGTGTGGAGGAACCATAATGTGGAAGAATCAAATTGGGAGCTTCGGGAGGAGATCGAGAGAAAGTACCCTTGGTTTTTTGAGGGCCTAGGTAAGTAACCCTAAAATTCGGGACGAATTTTCTTTAAGGGAGAGTGATTGTAACGACCCCAAAACCCGTCCCTATTTATTTTATATTTTTAGAGATTTTAATTTGACATTATGTGTGCATTTTATGTGTTGCATCATATTTTATGATTTGCACATCTTACTTGATTATTTGTGTTATTTACTTAGTTCGTAGTAAAAATGGTTAAAGGAGTTAAATGAATTAGTTGAAACCTTAGGATCCTTATTTGAAATATAAGTTCAGGGGTCTAATTATTCAACTTGGAACTTGAGTGACCAAAATGTAATTTTGGGGTAAAAAGATCTTTTATAACTTATGCTTCTCTCCTTCTCTGTGTTCATTATGCTCTGCAACTTTTCCTCGTTTCATTCCTAGGGTTAAGAAGAAAAGGTAAGTTCAACCTATTTCGATTTAATTCTTTTTATTTACTACTCCGTTTTAAAATCTAATTATATAAAAATGATCAGGGCGTTGAGTAGGTCATTTCTACCCGAACAAAACATATTTCTGCGATACTTTTTCCAGAAATAGGTAAGTTACTAATTCCCCTTTAAATGTTAAAATGGTCATATATGTGTTCTATGAATTCTTTATTTGATATTTGCTAAAGAACTTGTGAAGTATAGCAAGTTTTGGGTATAGTTGGTTTTGTTGGGTTGAAAGGAGTGTTAGTATGTTTGTGAAGTTGAGTTTTGTGGCCATAATGTGTTACAACGTTGAGTAATATAAGTGTTATACTTTTGGGACGGTGAAACGAAGGGAGTATATAAAATCAGCCCAGTTTGGCCTGCCGGATGATGTGGGCGGCCGCCCAAATAGGGCGTGCGGCCGCACATCTATCTGAAGGGATTTGTTCTTAAAAACAGGGGAAGTGGGCGACCGCACACCCTGATTGGGCGGCCGCACACCTCCATCTGGTTTTGATAGTTTGTTCAAGTTAAGGTATAAGAAAGCAATTGTTATTTATCCTTTGAGTGATTGTCTAAGACATCAAAATAGGTGTTTTAGGGTGTTGTAATGGATGATGAGGATTGTGTTTCATGTGTGTGCAAGAATGTGTTGTGACCTTGAATCATGGTCGTTGTGGACTCTTTATGAGTGGTTCTTTGTGCACATTTTGTGATGTGTTTGGCTTGGTTCCTTATTTTAGAATCATGCCCCGGTTGTTGTTTAAGCAAGTATTCATTACAGTGCTTTGTTTGAAAGTCCAGCTGGTGTTGTGTTATCGAGTGGAGGTGGAAAGAATTATAGTGGCACACAGCCAAGTTCACTATAAGACTTTTCCACTGGACCTTTTTCCTCAGTCCAGATTGGCCTTGGATGAGATGAATTAGCTCCCTCGAGTGAGCATTTGGGTTATGACTTTGTGTCATTTTCCCCCTGTAGTTAACTTGGTTTTCGGGATCCCGGCTTCAGCTATTTATGTTGCTCAGATGGTTTTCTCAGTTGGTTTTCTCAAATGGTATTCTCAGACAGTTATGTTTATTGGGTTTAGTTGCAAATCAATTACAACGACTGCCCCTTTAGTCCTATACTTGTATGGCTAATGGACGAGATTGTTATAAATGACAATAAAATGCGCACATTAGGGTTGTCATTTGTGTTATATTCATGATGTTAGGATTCATTGTTAGTACACCCACTTAATTTGATTGATCCATGCCACGTGTCTTTTTATGGACTTTAGGACCGCATGTAATGAAGTTCTACTTCAATTTTTAGATAAGTCCATTTCTAGATTTTTGATTGTCTAGGCTGAGTATAGTTCGGTTTTATACCTTAGCGGTTTGGTGCTTCAAGCCGTCATCTTGAGACCGCCAGCATGGAGTCCTTCAGTTTTCATCAAACCGCAGTCTGCATGTTTGATGAAACCGCCCATCAAGATCATCCTTCAAACTGCTCCTATGCTTGGTGAAACCGCAGAGCAATTATTGAAGAATTAAAGATATGTCATCTATTCCTTAGACAAACATTCCCTTTTTAACCATAAAGGGATGTTGTTATGTCTTGTCAAAATAACTCTAAGTTAACTTGGAGTTTCTGCAAGGAATGTCGGTTTGTCTATCAGTTTGAACTGTTTACCGTTAGTCCTTTCTGCAACAAAGGACAAATGTCAGGCAGTGGTGCAACAACTACTTAGGACTACAAGACAAAACCAAGGACGAAAATGACAGCTCAACCAATGGGATTTCGATAGCACTGTACCCTTCAGATTTGATTCAAATCTTTACCCAACGGTCACGAGGGTGCTCTGCCTATAAATAGCCTCCATTATTCAACAATGAAGGCTGCTGAGCTTCAAGAGATTAATTCCCAAGTGTTCAAGTTTGCTTTGAAGATTCAAACCCATATATTCATATCTTCAAACCATCTCCATAGCAAACCCAGTTTTCTTCATCAAAGCTTCAAGCCTAACAACCTTTCATACTTAGCCTTTACACCAAAAGACTTCCATTTGCTCAACCATCATTTAGATACTTAGAGCATTTGATTTCTTTTCACACACACACCCGATTTATATGATCACATAGATTATATACTTCGAAAACACCGGTTGTTATTATAGCTTACGTTAGACTTATTGTTTAGAGTTTAGATTCATCTTGTAAAGCCTCCTCTAAATTAATACAAGTCTAGTAGCTATTAGAAAATCCTAGACTAACCATCTAGGTAGAGGACGTAGTTCATTTAAGAACGAACCTCTTCAATTTGTGTGTTTGATCTTTATTTTCTGTCTTGATATTTATCTTTCTTGTTTGTGGTCTTTTAACTTGTCTCCATATACGAAATGACTTGAAAGATGAATTGTGTTTTCCTTTGAACTTTAAGTTTAACTATTCAGTTGCATCATAGTGTTTTCTCAACCTGAGTCAAACCTCCCAACTCTTTAACTAATCTATTTGGCCAAACCGCAAACTCCGCTGTGCATTTTATCAGTTCGGTTCTTGTGCTTTGAACCGCGGTTGGCCAAACTGATAAGTACTCGGTTGATTTTAAGGGTATTTTCGAAAAAATTTTGGACTGCTATTCACCCCCCCTCTAGCAGTTCTATACCCTTGTTGCCCTCTGGGACCAACAAGTGGTATCAGAGCATATCCACCAAACTTGTTTTTACAAGCTTAACCGATTGGGTGATGATCCAATGGCAAACACAAACACCCATATGATGCAAACATCCAATTCGAATCACTTACCGATTCTGGATGAAGATAGTTTTATCTTTTGGAAAGATAGGATGATGAAACACATGATTTCATGTGATCGTAGACTGTGGACCGCGGTTACTGATGGACCATATGTTCCTATGAAAGCTAATCTACGTGCAGGAACCGCATGAGAAGAAGATGAAGTTAAGAAGTTAGAAAGTGAATGGACTGATGCAGACCGCATCAATGTGGATTTTGATGGAAGAGATATGTCCATGCTAGTGTCAGCTATTGACTTGAGGACTCATTCTAAGGTGCTTCACTGCAAAACCGCAAAGGCTACCTGGGATGCTATAGTTGACTTTCTGGAAGGAGATTCAGATACCAAGAAGAACCGCCTCTATCAACAGAGAAGACTCTTTGACTATTTTGTTAAAGATCCTAAGGAATCTCTTAGACAATGCTATGAGAGGTTTATTGATATTGTTAATGTGTGTTTTTCTCTTGGACATGTCTATTCTAATACAGATTTGAACATGAGATTCATGCAAGCACTTGGTAGCAAATGGCTGATCAAAACTACTAACATTGAAGACAACAAGGACTCGGAAGCTCTTGATCTTCGACACTTGTATGCCATGCTGAAGGTTTTTGAATTCAAGCTTGAAGAGGTCCATGAAACCGAAAGCAGATTTAAGACACTCTCTCTAGCTGCATTCAATAATACCTCATCTCCCATCTACAATCCAGACCATCATCAAACCGCTCCTCACCTCCACTTGCAAACCGCTCCTCCTGACCAAAATGCTCCTAGATTTAATCCTCAAACCGCACCTCCTGAGTATTACCAGCAGTCTCACCAATCCTATCCTCAATCACATCAACCATATCCTCAACCTTATCAATCTTATCAGCAGTCTCATCAACCTTACACTCCTCCTCAAAGTTCTTATGCTCAGAGTGTAGGATCACAATCCTCAAGTTCTACTCAAGTTGATTTTGATGAAATCGATGATGAAGAATTTTCTTTGTATGCGAAGAAATACACCAAGTTCAGGAAAAACAATAGATCTCAATTTCCATCCAAAGGCCCAGCAAAGTTTGTCCCTCCAACCAGATTCAACAAAACTGCAGATCGCAAGACAAGGGATGACTTGGTCTGTTATAACTGCAGACAGCCAGGTCACTTTGCTTCAAGTTGTCCCAAACCGCGTTATGAAGCCGCGCCAGCAAAGAAACCATTCAACAAGACGTTCATGAAAAGAAGAGGAATGGTAGCTGACCAAGGAGATCAACCGCTGACATGGATGGGTTCAGACTCAGATGAAAGTGATGATGAAGAAACTGCTAATCTCTGTCTCATGGGATTTAAAGAAAGAATTGAAATTGACGAAAGTCTTCCACTGCCAAATCAACAAATAAAGTCGGTTTCACCTAAGACCCCTGAGGCTAGATTAAGTAAAGCTCCTACAACACCAAACTACACTCCTGAGGTTCAAGCAGATCAAAGTCATGATGACCAGGTACTAGAACGTGCTAATATTATATGTCAACAACACACTGTGCTTAAAAAGGCATATAAACTAATGGCTGCGGAACTTGAAGAATCCCAACGTGTATGTAAATCCCACAAGGAGGAAATTGAAAACCTCAAGCTCCAAATTGCTGGGATATCTACTATTGTGGATGAAAACCGCTATCTGAAGGACAGAACCGAGGTACTTCTCACCCAAATCCATGAGCTTACCGTACAAAGGGATGACCTTCAAAAAGTGACCGATGTATGGACTAAGTCTGGTGTCACCGTGGAACAAATCCTAAATTCACAAATTCCTACTTCGGATAAAAGTGGATTGGGGTTTAAAACCGATGATGGGTGTAAGTGTCCTTGTCTCTGTGCCGAAGGTGGTGTGAAACCTACTGAACAAACCAAAGAAATTCCTAAGGTTAATCATGCCGGTAAAAAGGGCTCAAAACAAGAAATTAAAAGGCAAAATTATTTCTTTGAGTATCCTAAAAACCAGACTGGGAGAGATTCAAAGTGGAAAGAGAAATCCATAGCGGCTGAGGCAACCAAGTAAGTATTGAGTGATGAAACCGCTCCTAGTCGGTTTAAGGAAATTCCTATCATTTTCCCTAAAGCCACACC
This sequence comes from Campanula takesimana, assembly GCA_026119855.1. Lineage (NCBI taxonomy): Eukaryota > Viridiplantae > Streptophyta > Magnoliopsida > Asterales > Campanulaceae > Campanula > Campanula takesimana. The sequence continues at coordinate 405,556 of JAOWBW010000536.1, forward strand.
TAAGAGGAAGGTTGAGCTCAAGAAGGTAATCTTTGTTAAAGCCAAAACCGCTGACCCAGTAAAACATGAGAAACCGAAGGTCAATAAAGGGTTTGTAAAACCGCAACCAAAACCTGGATTTATTCATTGTGCTATTTGTGCTGATTATGGTCATCGTGCTGGTCATTATCTTTTAAGGTTCACACCCAATGCCAAGGGACGTAAAAATCCTAAGGTCAAACAGGTGTGGGTCCCAAAAAGCTGCTAACCCTAGGACCCAAAAGAATAAGGGGGACCAAAATCTTTAATGTTTATTTTTCAGATCTTATGCTTTATGGCTGGAACCGCAAAGAAGAATAAGGATCTTTGGTACTTGGATAGTGGTTGCTCACGACACATGACCGGAGATAATGAACTTCTTTATGATTTCATCAGTATGAGAGGCCCCCCAGTAGTGTTTGGAAATAACAAGAAAGGAGAAACAATAGGATATGGAGCAATCAAACGTGGAAAAGTGACCATTGAAAATGTGTCACTAGTAGAAGGACTCAGGCACAACCTTCTCTCCATATCTCAGTTTTGTGACAAATGAATGAACTGCAACTGTACTTCAACTAATTGTTTCATCAAATATGCAACTTCCGGAGTTACTCTACTGACTGGCAACATAACAGGTGATGTATATATGATAGATTTGAGTAATATTGTTTTTATTGCTGACCTCTGTTTTGTAGCCAAAAATGTTAGTGAAAGCAGCTGGTTATGGCATAAACGGCTCAGCCACTTGAACTTCAAGTATCTAGCAAAACTGCAAAGGGATGGTCTTGTCAAAGGACTACCCAAAGTGGCTGACCATCACGATAAGAAATGTAAAGCATGCCAGCTTGGTAAGCAGCCCAAACAGTCATTTCCAAGCAAAACTGCTTCTTCAACGAACCGCTGCTTACAACTGCTTCACATGGATTTATTTGGACCTGTCCCAACCGCCAGTATATGAGGAAACCGCTATACCTTGGTGGTTGTTGATGACTTTTCAAGATATACATGGGTGGAAATGATGGCCTCAAAAGATGATACTTATGGCATCGTAACCGCTCTATTTAGACAGCTCCAAACTCAGAAATTGGATGACATTGTTGTTGTGCGTTCAGATAATGGAACCGAATTTACAAACAATGGTGTTGCCCAATATTGTGATGATCATGGAATTGATCATAACTTCTCTGCCGCTGGGGTTCCACAACAGAATGGAGTTGTAGAAAGAAAGAATAGGACTTTGATTGAAGCCGGGAAGACCATGATTGCAGAAGCAAAGCTTCCAAAATACTTCTGGGCCGAAGCTGTCAATACCGCATGTTTCACCCAGAACCGCTCCCTAATCATCAAAGTTTACAACAAGACTCCTTATGAATTGTGGAGAGGCAGATCACCCAACATTGCCTTCTTTAAAATATTTGGATGCAAATGCTACATCTTATACAATGGCAGAGAGCATCGAGGTAAATTTGATGCTAAGGCCGATGAAGGTATTTTTGTTGGTTATTCAAAACACTCTAAAGCTTTTCGTTGTTTCAATAAAACTTCATTAAAAATTGTAGAGTCAGTCCATGTTACATTTGATGAAAATGATCTTCTTGAGCCACATATGGCTCCAAATGTTGCTGATGATTTTAGTGGTTTTGAGACAGGTACATCTTACCCTAATCATGCAACCGCAAATGACCAACCTACTCAAACCACTCCATCAGGTTCTCCAGCCGCTTCAAATCAAACCGAAGGTGTTGTTGTAGAACCGCACTCTTCTGATCCCATTCATACCGTTGATCCAGTTCCAAACATCACCTTCAATGAAGATTTCAACGATTATCAAGAAGAGCCTCCTCTAGAAAATCTTCAAGAAATAGTGGTTCATGAAGACCTCCCTCCAGAAATCAATGAGCATAGAGACCATCCAACAACCAATGTTATAGGTCCTATCAGCTCTGGTGTTCAAACAAGAGGAAGCTTAACTCATAGAGATAACCACAGTTTGTTTTCAACCGCACTGTTATCTCAGATGGAACCGAAGAAGGTAGATGAAGCTCTAAGTGATCCAAGTTGGGTAGCTACAATGCAAGAAGAGCTCAATCAGTTTGGAAGATGCAGAGTTTGGACTCTAGTTCTAAGGCCCAAGGATCACACTGTAATTGGAACAAAATGGGTATACAGAAATAAGATGGATGAAAATGGTACTATAACAAGAAACAAAGCAAGGTTCGTTGCTCAAGGTTACAGACAAGAAGAAAGAATTGATTATGATGAAACCTTTGCCCCTGTAGCCAGACTTGAAGCCATTAGATTGTTCCTGGCCTATGCCTCCTTCAAGAAATTCAAGTTATATCAAATGGATGTGAAGAGTGCATTTCTGAATGGTGAACTATAAGAAGAAGTTTATGTAGCTCAACCGCCAGGATTTGAAGACAACAAATATCCTAATCATGTCTTCAAGCTTAAGAAGGCCTTGTATGGACTCAAACAAGCTCCAAGAGCATGGTATGACACTCTATCTAAATTTCTTATTGAACAAGTCTTCTCTAGAGGTAAAATTGATACAACCTTATTTATTGCTAAACACAAAGGTCATTCATTATTAGTTCAAATATATGTTGATGACATTATTTTCGGTTCTACTAATGAAACTATGTGTGTTAAGTTTGAGAAGCTTATGAAAGGTAAATTTGAGATGAGTATGATGGGAGAGTTGACATTCTTTCTTGGACTCCAAATCAAGCAATGTCATGATGGAATCTTTATCAACCAAGCCAAATACACCAAAGACTTGATCAAGAAATTTGGGCTTGAAACCGCTAAGCCAGTTGATACCCCAATGCAAAAGGCCTGCAGTTTGGATCGAGATGAACAAGGTAAGAAAGTGAATCAGACACTCTACCGAGGTATGATTGGCTCTCTTCTTTACTTAACTGCAAGTAGGCCAGATATAATGTTCAGTGTGTGTGTTTGTGCTAGATTTCAAGCTGACCCTAGAGAATCTCATCTTATAGCTGTTAAAAGTATTATTAGATATTTATCTGGCTCTGTTAACCTTGGACTTTGGTACTCCAAAGAATCTTCATTTGATTTTTTAGGTTATTCAGATGCTGACTTTGCAGCATGTAAGATTGATAGAAAGAGCACTAGTGGTACATGTCAGTTGTCACGACCCGAAAACCCGCCTCTAAATTCTAGTATTTGTAGACACCCCGCCTTGGACCTCTCACCCCGATTGCATACAACGTATTTTTATTTAACTTATTTTTATTAATTTCTGTTACTTCGGTTAAGTTCCTAACTGATTCCGTTAGTTTTGGACTAAACTGCATAACAGAGTTAACTTTTAGGGTCATTCTGTCATTCTGTCATTTTTCACCCGCGGGCGCTTCCGGCACTGCCAGTGAGCCGCGCGCGCGTCCCGCCCCAAAAGCCGGACCCGCGCGCTTCCCACTTTGGCAGTAACGGATTGCACCTTATTTCCCTCCCTTTTCTTATTTACAAACATCTTTTCTTGATCACAAACAACCCTTTTTACATCCACATTCATCCCTCCTTTTCTCATTAACTCCCAATCCCACACTTCTAGCCTTTTCATTAAAACAAAATATTTCCTTTTTATTTTTATTTGATTTTCTTTTATTTCTTTTATTTATTATTTTATTTATCTTATTTTTTATTGGTCAATTCCATTTCACATGGATGATCATCTTTTCCCTCCAACCATTCCCTCTCTTTTTTACCTATAAAAACCATCATCTTCTACCTTGGAAAGGGACTTCTTTTTACACTCTTTTTGGACTTCTTTTTGGGCTCCAACTTTGATTCACCAACTACATTATACACAAATTCTCTCAACAAGAGTTCTTAGTAACAAGACTCTACACAAATTGTTTTACAACAATTTCATTACAACAATAACACTTTCAAGTCAAGGTTCCAAGTCCTCTTTCTCAAGGTACAACTCCATTTTCTTCCTTTGTTTTCTTCTTCTTGATGTATGCAATCCCCATTAATGGGACATGACCAACATGACTACTTCACATATTGAAGTTAGTTAAGGTTATCTCCCTACATTTTAATCTTAACTTTAATTCACCATGTTAATTTCTCTTCATCTCTTAATATAATTCTTTAACATTACTTGTTATATGTAATCTTTATCATTAAATAAATAAAACAATTCTATTTTATTTCCTCTTTATTTCCCCTTTTCTTCTCATCACAATTGTTAGCACATTTCTATTTAATTAATTGAAGGACATGTAAATATTAGAACACCAATAGTAGCAAGACCCGCGTAAGCGGGGCGGAGTGGGTGTTTAAGTACTTCCCACTCCGTCACCTAACCCCCGAACCCTTCTCTCCCGAATCTCTGGTTTTGTACATAAATTAGGCTATTCCTAGGTTTTTCTTATGTTCCTTTAAAAACATAGGTGGCGACTCTAGACACATCTAAAACAAGTTAGACATCCTAGGATAATTCACCGCTCTAGCCAAGCCGTGGTTCCCCGGGGTATCTACAGTGGCGACTCCGCTGGGGAATGATAGAGGGTTAAACTTGCGTTCTTAACTTTTGGTGTTCTTATTACTATTTTCTGGGCATTCTGGTAAAAAGGGTGGGAAGCGCGTGCCTCTGGCCTTCTTGGCCTAAAGCGCGCGCGTCCGACCCCAATTACCAGAATCGCCCGCCTCCTTTCTTGTCCTTCAATTCCATATTTTTGTGCTAACAATTACTGCAGGGGAAAGTTTTCTTAATTAAGGGTCAAGGCAATCCCTTGAACCCACTGATTTGCAGGTTCTCACCCAGAAGCGGGCGCCTCTGCCCTTCTTCCTCTCACGCGCGCGCCTTCCGCATAGGCAACCCAATGCGCGCGCTTCTGGGCGCATTCCCGGAACAGACCAGTGCATAGAAACAAAACAGAATGACAGTGTGTGGGCACCGGGCCTGCATACAATTTCTTTTACTTTCTGTTTATTTTTATCGGTCACACGGGTGATTCGAAAGTTGTAAATTACGTGCTTATTTGTTTTTTTTTTATTTCCTTTGAAAAAAAAAAAAAAAATGTTTTGTCACATGTTAGACCTCACACTACATGCACATATTCCTATCAACTGCTCACTATCGAGTCGCACAAGTCCAACCCCAAACCCGTCGAGGCCCGTCCTAGAAAGTTTCAAGCTCCACTGGACCTTGGCTCTTTCGAAGCGGTAAACCTCAGCCCGTGGCGTAGTTCATGACTACATGCCGGGGGTGACCTTTGAGCCTCATATTCAAGCCGAGCACAAGCCACACAATTCTATTCTAGGGTCTAACACTCCGTGACTCAAGTCGGTTTCCATGTGCCGAGATTTCCCTAAACTAATGTCTTCACATCATACATGCCAATTTGTTGCAATGGACGAAATAAAACTCCGTCCCCAAAAGTGGCTATTTTGGACGAAAATAAAAATCCGTCCCCGCATGTATGATTTACTACATTAATTTAGTTTAATCCCGACACATGTAGGGCTCACAAGCGTGGTGGAATCCGATGAGTATATGGGACCGCGAGAAGGTCTATATACTAGTGTGACGATTCCACTATTTTTTCTAGAAACCCTAAAAAGGACTCCGTCCTTCCGACTTTTGTAAATAAAAAAAAAAAAAAAAAAAAAAAAAAAAAAAAGAGTCATTTTCTTTATATGGTTGAGTCTTTTTTGTGTTTGTGGGTTAAATTTATTTTACTCAAAAGGTGTTTGTGGGGCCAACCTAAGATCAACCGTGCTCTTCCAATAGGGCCAATGGCTTCCAACGGCGACAACAACAACGGTGGAAATGATTTCGTGTCCAACGAAGGGTTACTCAACGTAATGAAATCAATGGGGGAACAAATGGATAGGATTGTCGAGGATGCTCGCCGTAAAGACAATTTGTGGCAAGCCCGTTTCGATATCGACAAGAGGATTCACAAAGAAGAGGTTTCCGAACTCAAGGCCCGTCTTGATTATGAAAGAAGAATTCACGAGGAAGAGGTTTCCGAACTCAAAGCCCGTTTGCAAGAGCTCACCGACGGCAAAGAAAAGTTCAATGGTAAAGCATGCTCAAGTGGCCCGACCCTCAAAAGCTACAAAGGTACCACCAACAACCAAGTTTTCACTCCTCTCCTAGGAGTAACCCAAGCCGAAGCATTTGAAACTTTGGTGGCAAGTGGAAAGGTCAAGCCTTTAGAGGGGTACAAGCCGAAGACGATACCGAAGAATCATGCACATGGTGAATGGTGCGGCTACCACAAGCATAGTGGCCATACTACCGAAGGGTGCTTCCTTCTCCGAAACATCATCCAAGATTTGTTCGACAACAGCGAATTTACTGTGGGTGAAGAGCAACCTTTAGAGAGTGCCAACATGCAAGAACTCATCAAAGGAGAATGATTTGGTTTCGAAATGGGGCTTCTACAAGAAATCATGCCACAAGGAGACTACAACGACAATGGGGACTACAACAACAATCTCCGTTTCTCTTTCTCTACCTAGTAGTAGGAATAAAAAAAAAAAAAAGAAGTCAAAAGTCCTCTTTTGTGTGCATTAATGTTTTCTCTCGTCCCATGTTAAGTGTCGAGTCTTCTTATCAAATAAAAGTCGTTCTTGTCCTTATACACTCTTCCAAGTTGTTCAATCTAATTTTTGGCAAAATGATGAAAAGATGTCTAAACGAGTTTTGGAATGAAGGCCATCACTTGAACGCCTAGGGGCTAAACATTGTGACGAAGGCAACATCATCAACGACGAAGACAAAGCCAAGACATCAAAGGTGAAGCAACAACCATGGAGAAAAATCAAGCAATGTTTCAAAAGGGGATTAAAAAAAAAAAAAAAAAAGGCTCACTAGGTTGAAATCATCAAATCAACCTAGGCAAAAGTTAGAGCACAAAAAAAAAAAAAAAATCCCCCTCAATCAAAGAAGATCAACATCCACCAACAAAGGACGAAGCTACGAAGCAACAATTCCATCACGAAGAATGGAGAATCCACAAGAACTATGGTGACCTGAGCCTCTACACTGGAGGAACGTAGGCAACCTGCGGGTCCGGTCTCATGCAAGAAAGAAGATATGTTTAGCCCTAGCGCGTTATGGTGATCGGCCTTCATCTCGAACTTGTCAAGACATCTTTGTACGATTCATTTGCCAATGAATTAATCACCAAAAAGATTGAACAACTTTCTTAGATTTGAAATCATTTCGCGCTCCTTGTCTAGTCTAAGGACTTCTATTATTTTTGCATACTCCCAATTTCTTGCAATCAAATTGGGGCTTTCCTTCTCTTCCCTCTTAATGACTTACTTGCCTTCGTGAGTCATTCAATTCAATAAAAAAAAAAAATACATGCCAATACTAGGGACACTTCCCTAGTCGAGTCAATGTCACTCATCTTTAGTGACAAAAGGTTTTCACCGCAAAATCACATGTCTCTCATCCTCAGCTAGAGTCAATGCACACTTCCTCATTAATCGAGTCAAAAATGAAGACGCAAAAGAGATGCCCGCTAGATTGAAAACCCGAAAGGGCGGTCTAGGCAAAAAACAGGGTGCGTCATAAAAAAAAAATGAGAGAGTGAGAGAGAGAAGGGAAAGAGAAATGGAGATCCCCGGCCTCTAAAGAAGAAAAGTTCTACATTGAATCTCCTCAGCAAGTCAATTCCCCACCGAGTCAACTTTGGGATTGCAAAAGGCTCGACAAGATATAGCACCGTCAAAGGTTGTCTTGGGTTATCGGCATTACTCTCCAGCAGTGTGCATTTTTGGGTTCATGAAAAGAAGGCCCGTGGTAGCCAAGACCCATCCGAGAACAAGCCCATCATAAAAGGGCACGAGGTTGCACAAATAATCCCTAGCTAGTCAATTGGCTTGGGCAGCAAATAGCAACAACATGTCTCTCAGTTTTCAAGGCTTCTTCAAGTATGTGCTTCTAAAGTACGCCGAAAGGCTCCCGAGAAATGGAGTAGCTCTTGCCATATCCTCTCATGTTTATTCCCTCACATGAGGACGAGTCACTCTTGATTTGCTCAACAAATGGTGATGCCCTAGGGGCTATGTGACTCAAGAACAAGGGATTCTTTTGCTTCATTTGGCAATCAATACGCCCTAGGGGCTATGCTCAAGAAAGATGTGTGAGACTATCCTCAAAGTCCCTCAAAAGGGATGTCAAAAAGCCCTCTTGTCACGTTTGCCCATGCTCGTTCCCCCAATAAAGGATGGACCTTTCTCGCAATCAATGATGGCACTCTAAGGGCTACGGTCAAGTCTTAAAGGCTCCCTCGGCAAAGAGCAATTAACTCCCCAGCGGTATCCCCAGCAAAGTCATGTGCAACATTGGAAGCCGAAGGTCTCAACGGGCTTCGCAATCTACAATCTTTTGGATTACGGCATTACAGTAATTCAAGCAAAGGGCAGTATTAGGGCTTCGCGACCGACAGTCTTTTGGGCAACAATACTTGAGCAACGCAATTTGGGAGTAGTCTCCATGAAAGGGATCAAGCTTCAAAGGGTCTCTCAACACTTCAAGTCAAAGGCCTCTTGGTTTTAAATGAAGACTCCGATGTTATGAATGAAGTTGATGATTTTTGTTAGAACTCACAGCGAGATTTTGAAGGAAGTCTTAGAGAAAAGGAAAAAGATTCAATATGCTAAACTCTAATCAAAACAGGGTTATAGCGGGAAATGCCACGGCCAATCCCAATGTTTCTGCAATTCAGCACCCCCTTCTCCAAGATCAAAAGCACAAGGTGCAGCTCAGATAAAGTTGGGCACAGCACTAGTTGCATCCGAAGATCCGTCATTAGTTCAACTCAAGAAGAGTCAAGCAAGCATACTTATTTGGGACTTTATCACACCAAGACCTTATCCTCTGCGACCTCGACGGCACCGCAAGACATTACTGCATCCTTTTGACATAAGCCCTCAGCCATTTGGGTATCGACCACAATGAGGCCATTCATCTCCCCAGTAAGAGCAAGAAGGAGATCTCTATCAAGAATTCTACCAAACGGTACACCCGCTCTCAATGCCGAGCCAATCGCGAGGTAATTTGGGGCTTTACAATGAAAGGTCTTCACGTCTCACCATCTACAAGCCCACGACACTTGGGGCTTTGCAATCTCTCGAAGCTTGGCATCAACGATCTCCTCTTGGGGGTTGCTCACTACAACAACAAAGGGCGATTTACTCGAATGGGCCAAGAGCTGATTTATCTTGGAGCTATGCAAGTCCCTCAAAATTTGGCATCAAAGGCATTCTAGGGGCTTTACAATCAGCAACCCCTCATCTCGGCATCAAAAGCCTTTTGAAGCCCCATAATCGACAAATCTCTTGGGGCTAGACATCAATCTTCGTTGGGCACACCAGCAACAACAGAATTCAAGCGAGGCAATCCGGACTTCGACTGAACATGACTTGATCTTGGGTTGGCTTCACAAGCACACAATGGTTAAAATGTTTCACCCACGAACTAAAAAAAAAAAAAAAAACTTTTCCTCACATGTGTGCATATTCTTTCCTTTCTAATCTAAAAAAAAAAAAAAAAAAAAAAAAGACTTTTCCTTTTCTTTCTCCTTCTATGTGCAAAAGTATGTGCTTTACTTTGCTTTGCTCCTAGCTTCTCCTCCAGCATTCTCCATCATCCTTGAACTACGCTGGTCTGATCCCCTTCAAGGGATACGTAGGCAGCCTTTGGCACGACCAACCCATCATCCAGAGTACCATCTCGCCAACCCAACATCAAGGGCATTCTCTCATCAACATCTAAAGAATTGACATTCTCCATCAAAGCATCCTCCGCGGACATCAAGAATCCATCTCCACTCAAGCGGCAATGGTAAGTGAAGGTATGAATACATCCAATGCTTTCCTCAAAATCACACCGCACACAAGATCACTTCTCTCTCATTGCAAGGGTGTTCCAAAATCCCATCACACCACGAGCACAATTTCTCTCTCTTCATTTCACACTTCATGCATCTTCTTGCAAGAACACATATACCTGTCAAGCACACACATAGCAGGTACCACCACGATGTCAAACAGCATCCGCTACTCAAGGCACTTCATCCCCACCAGAAAGTGGTCAACCGTGCCCACACCCCACAAAGTCAACAACATAAGCTCCCATGAGCTCCAAGTCGGCAACTCGGTCCATATCGAGACAAGCTCCCATGAGCTCCAAGTCGGCAACTCGGTCCATATCGAGACAAGCTCCCATGAGCTCCAAGTCGGCAACTCGGTCCATATCGAGACAAGCTCCCATGAGCCCCAACTCAACAACTCGGTCCTTATCGAGACAAGCTCCCATGAGCTCCAATACAACACTCCAGCAAAAGACGCTCACACAGGGAGCGCACCCCTATCTCTAGCAATTTCAAATTACTGCTTTCATCGAGTCTTTGCTTTCTTTTCTTTCTTTTTCTTTGTCGATGTCCTCGGCGGGTGTTTTTACTTTCGTCGACGCGTTTTGCTTTGCAATCCACGTCGCCGAGGGGCTCTGTAGACACCCCGCCTTGGACCTCTCACCCCGATTGCATACAACGTATTTTTATTTAACTTATTTTCATTAATTTCTGTTACTTCGGTTAAGTTCCTAACTGATTCCGTTAGTTTTGGACTAAACTGCATAACAGAGTTAACTTTTAGGGTCATTCTGTCATTCTGTCATTTTTCACCCGCGGGCGCTTCCGGCACTGCCAGTGAGCCGCGCGCGCGTCCCGCCCCAAAAGCCGGACCCGCGCGCTTCCCACTTTGGCAGTAACGGATTGCACCTTATTTCCCTCCCTTTTCTTATTTACAAACATCTTTTCTTGATCACAAACAACCCTTTTTACATCCACATTCATCCCCCCTTTTCTCATTAACTCCCAATCCCACACTTCTAGCCTTTTCATTAAAACAAAATATTTTCTTTTTATTTTTATTTGATTTTCTTTTATTTCTTTTATTTATTATTTTATTTATCTTATTTTTTATTGGTCAATTCCATTTCACATGGATGATCATCTTTTCCCTCCAACCATTCCCTCTCTTTTTTACCTATAAAAACCATCATCTTCTACCTTGGAAAGGGACTTCTTTTTACACTCTTTTTGGACTTCTTTTTGGGCTCCAACTTTGATTCACCAACTACATTATACACAAATTCTCCCAACAAGAGTTCTTAGTAACAAGACTCTACACAAATTGTTTTACAACAATTTCATTACAACAATAACACTTTCAAGTCAAGGTTCCAAGTCCTCTTTCTCAAGGTACAACTCCATTTTCTTCCTTTGTTTTCTTCTTCTTGATGTATGCAATCCCCATTAATGGGACATGACCAACATGACTACTTCACATATTGAAGTTAGTTAAGGTTATCTCCCTACATTTTAATCTTAACTTTAATTCACCATGTTAATTTCTCTTCATCTCTTAATATAATTCCTTAACATTACTTGTTATATGTAATCTTTATCATTAAATAAATAAAACAATTCTATTTTTTCCCCCTTTATTTCCCCTTTTCTTCTCATCACAATTGTTAGCACATTTCTATTTAATTAATTGAAGGACATGTAAATATTAGAACACCAATAGTAGCAAGACCCGCGTAAGCGGGGCGGAGTGGGTGTTTAAGTACTTCCCACTCCGTCACCTAACCCCCGAACCCTTCTCTCCCGAATCTCTGGTTTTGTACATAAATTAGGCTATTCCTAGGTTTTTCTTATGTTCCTTTAAAAACATAGGTGGCGACTCTAGACACATCTAAAACAAGTTAGACATCCTAGGATAATTCACCGCTCTAGCCAAGCCGTGGTTCCCCGGGGTATCTACAGTATTAAATAATTATTTATTTATTCATTTGATTATTTATTTATGTCAGCATTTTGTGTTTCATGATATTTAATTATGTCTATTGTGTTAAGTGTGAAATAGGGGAATCATTTTGAATAGAGAGTTATTTGGGGTTTAATTGCGTTAGTTTGGAGCGGAGGGGCTTAAGTGTAACATTTTTAAAACATCCTCCTTCTTCTTCCTCCCTTCTCCCTCATTTCCCTATTCCCAGTTATCTCTCTCTCTCTTTCCAAGAAAAGGTAAAAATCCCCCTCTCCCTTCTCTCTTCATTTTCACCTTCTTCCTCTCATCTTTTCTTATTGCTCATTTTATGAAATGTGTTTAGATCGTCGATAGGATCGCGTAGAACCAAAAATATTTGAATTCCGCCATCTTTGAGAAATTTCATGTAAGTTGCTTTTCCCCCATTATTATGCTAAAATGTTCATTTCATGCTTGAATGGTGCTTTAGTTGATAAATATGATGTTGGGTTGAGTTTGGGAATTTATTTGGAATTTATTTTGGTTTTGGTATGAAAATGGTGAAATTTTGGTGTTCATGCCCGAATTGAAGAACCCAGAAGAAATCTGGGTTTGGCCGAAATCCCTAGGGGGCGCGCGCACCCTCCCTTGTTCAGCTTGGAAAACCTTCTGATGCTTGTGGGCGTGCGCACCCTTTTCGTGCGAGCGCGCGCACCCTCCCCTGGCCTTTTTGCAAGAACCTTCTGATCCTATAGGGCGCGCGCACCCTTTCTGCGCGGGCGTGCGCCCCCTCCGCTGTACAAGTTCTGAGCTTCACCCTCTTGTACTCTTCGTAGACAATCTTCGATAGTTCATAACTCTCTCATCCGGACTCTGTTTTAGGTGTATAAGCTATCGTTTTAAAGCTCTCCTTGAGCTCTTCGAGATGAGTGAGTAGTTTTGGTTGAGTACTTGAGTTAACTGGATCCTTTGTGATCAAATATGATATGGGAATTGTGTTATCATTGTTGAGATTATTGGAACACTTTAATTGTGTGTTGTTGGTTCATTTCACTTTCTTGGTGACTCCTTAATAAGGTTCCCTACTTTGGAATCAGTGGTTGTTTATTGTGCTAGTATTTTATTACTTAGTCTTTATTTGGAAGTCCAGCTGGTATTTGTAGTTGTGTCGGGCGATGGGAAAGATTATAATGGCACGAGCCAAGTCCATTATAATGTTGACCATTGTTTTGCCCATATTTTCATCTTCCAGATTGGCCTTGGAATGAGATGAGCTAGCTTCCATTGTGAAGTAGTCTAGCTAACTTTTTGGAGTATGACTTTGTGGCATATCTCCCGTCCTTTGTGACATGTTACTTGGTTATTGTTCCGGTACCGGGGTTTTCTCTTCGGCTTTCATGCTACTATGAAGATGTTGATTGGTTGATTGTTGAGGCTGCGCAGCGATCCTTTATTTGGGTCTATCGGTTTGGAAACCTTGGCTAATATCCTTTGTAAGGTGTTTATTTCCGCTGCTATCTGTTATCTGATAATTGCTACGTGCTATATGAAATATTATCATTGTTTATTGCTTATTGCATATTAGCATGTCATGTAGTTGCATTAGTAACTTATTGAGATTTATCTCACCCCCTTTTCTTTTATCTTCGTTTTTCCTTAACCCCTCCAGTTGGAAAGGATTAGACTCGCTGATCACGAGAAAGGACGTCGAGTGCGGATATAGCTTTTTGGGGAAGGTTGTTATTCGGTTTGCATTATTTAAATGTATAACCTTGGGATAGTGTCACCAAACAATGACGTCATTAAGAATTGTATATGTTATATTTTAGGGTATAAGCTTGTGGACTTTATGTTAGTGGTACTTTATTATTATTAAACTTTGATTTACAAAACCTCGTATTACCTTTTGGTATAAAATGAAAATTTTATCTTCGGTATTTTGGTGTATTGGTTCTAAGTCGACGTCTAGCTCGCGTACTCTGGGCCCTCGGGGTCGCGACAGTTGGTATCAGAGCTGTGGCTTAGCTCTAAGTATAAGTATAGGTGGATTAGTATGACCTAGGAGGGTAGTCGTGTTCGGAGTGAGTAACGGTTGTTGCTTTATGCAGGTACTTGTTCGAAATGGTTCGAAGAAGAAGTGGTGAAGGTAATGCCGGTACTTCAAATCCGAATGAGACAAGAGATGAAGCCTGTGCAATGTTTCAGGGCATGTTTGAGGCGGCCATGAAGGCCATACATGACCAAGGTCCGAGAGTAGAACAAGCACCACCTCCTCGATATGGTTTGGAACAATTTTTGAAACTGAAACCGGTAGAGTTTAATGGGGAACCCGATGTGAGGAAGGCCGAGCTATGGATAGAATCGATGGAGAAAATTTACGATGTCTTTGGTTGTACTGATGAGGACAAGGTCCGATTCGCGGCATATAAACTTGTGGGTGCCGTCGAGCATTGGTGGAAAGGGGTTAAAGCGAGTTGGGATGATACTCACACAGTGTATGCGTGGGAATTGTTTGTGCGGAAATTCAAGGAGCATTTCATTCCGGTAGTAGATCAAAACCGAAAAGAGATCGAGCTTCTCAACTTGGAGCAAGGTTTGTTGTCTATAGCTCAGTACTCGGCTAAGTTCACAGAATTAGCCCGGTACTGTGACTATCTTGTGAGGACTGAGGAGCAGAAAGCCTTGAGGTTCATCCGCGGTTTGAAGACATCCATCCGTACTCAGCTTATAGCCCAGAGGATTGTGACATTCCAGGATGCGGTAGACCGTGCATACTTAATCGAGCAAGACATTGGAGAACATAAGAGGAAAACCGAGGCATCGAATACGGGTAAACAAGGAAGCCATGCTAAATCTCAACCACAACACCGTTCAGATAAGCGAGGTAATTCGGGAGCACCATCTCAGTTTAAGGGACAACCCGCACCGAGGAATTCGGGTACTACTCCGGGAAATTAGAATAGGAAGCCTTGTACCTATTGTCAGAGGGAAGGCCATACGGAGGATAGGTGTTGGAAGAAACAGGGTAAATGTACCAATTGTGGTCAAATGGGGCACTTTGCGAGAGATTGCCCGAGGAGTAGAGGATAACCATCCGGGTCAGGAGTTGGTACTACTCAGGGTCAGAAAAGAGATGCTGCGGGAAAGCCCAAGGTCCAAGGAAGGGTATTTGCCATGAATCAACAACAAGCTACCGATGATCCATCCGTTATTGGAGGTATTGTTTCTGTGTCTAATGTGAGCGCACGTGCGTTAGTAGATCCAGGATCATCGCATTCTTACATATCTGTGCAATTTGCTTCTATGCTAAATGCTGCATTTGAGTCTTTACCTTATGTGCTAGAGGTGTCGACCCCTATAGGAGAATGCTTGATATATGATAGAGTATTTCGTGCTTGTGATGTGGTTATATGTGGTCGTGTCTTATGTGCGGACTTGGTAGTCCTTCCAATTCAGGACTTTGATGTTATTTTGGGTATGGATTGGTTGAGCAAGTTTCATGCTTCTGTTGATTGTCGTAAGAAAGTTTTTACTTTTTCTATTCCCGACGTGCCTAAGTTTATTTTTGAGGCTAGTCCTTTGAGTAGAAAAGTTCGTTTAATTTTTTATGTGAAAGCGAGAAAATTATTGCATCGTGGTTGTGAAGGTTGTTATTCGGTTTGCATTATTTAAATGTATAACCTTGGGATAGTGTCACCAAACAATGACGTCATTAAGAATTGTATATGTTATATTTTGGGGTATAAGCTTGTGGAGCTTATGTTAGTGGTACTTTGTTATTATTAAACTTTGATTTACAAAACCTTGTATTACCTTTTGGTATAAAATGAAAATTGTATCTTCGGTATTTTGGTGTATTGGTTCTAAGTCGACATCCAGCTCGCGTACTCCGGGCCCGCGGGGTCGCGACATCAGTTCCTTGGATCTCGGCTTGTATCATGTTCCAGCAAGAAACAAGCATCGGTTTCAGTCTCAACCGCTGAAGATGAATACATAGCAGCTGGAAGCTGTTGCTCTCAAATTCTCTGGATGAAACAGTAGTTGGAAGACTATGAAGTATTTGAAAATAATTGCCCTATCTACTGTGATAGTACTGCAGCAATTTCTATCTCCAACAATCCAGTTCAACACTCAAAAACCAAGCACATTGACATAAGATATCATTTCCTCAAAGATCATGTTGAAAAGAAGAATATTTTTCTAGCTAAGGTGGGTACCGATGATCAAATTGCTGATATCCTCACCAAACCGCTTGAAAATTCAAGGTTCTTTCATTTACGAGGAGAAATGGGTATGCTGGAACTAACTTAATATATTTCATGCCTATTTATTTCTTAGTCTAATAATATTTGTTAAGTATTTTGGCTCTATTAAGAAAAAGGATATAGTGTTCGGTTCTATCAAAATTGGAAACCGCTATATAAGTTCGGTTGAAGATTCTGTTCAAACCGAAGAGTCAAGAAGAATAATGTCAGTTTGAACCAAACCATAAGGAGAAAGCAAACTATCGGTTTAATCCAGTAAAACCGAAGCACATCTGAGAGATATCGGTTTCATAAAAAAACGTGAAGGAGAAAAGGTAAGTCGGTTTACTCAAACCGCTCAGGTATGATATTGCAATTTAGTCCCTACTTTATGTCACATCATTCTTTAAGGACCATTATGCAATTATCTCTGCCGCATTAAATGCGAATCGACAGGTACACTGACGGTTGAGTTTCCTTCAGCCGTCATGCCCGCTCCACTACCCGAGGTGGTTAATTGAGTATAAAAGACAAACCAATTTTCAATTTAACTTTTTAACTTCTTACTCTTTTTAGCAAAAACCTTCTCTCTCCTCTGCTCGCACTCTTCTCTCTCTGTTCTCACTAAAATTTCATACTTAAACAAAATTTTAATGGCACCAAAGAAATCAATTGATCTGGCTTCTACTTCTACATCGTCCAAACCTTCGAAGACTGATATGGTATGAATTTCTGAACCCTAACTCAGTTTATTTCATTTGTCCACCATTGTTGAAGCTTAAAAGCTTGTTCATCTTCCATTGATCATTTTATGCTTTTTCTTCGAATTTTTGATTGGCCTGAACTAGCATTGTCTTATATATACTGATTGTTTACTTTATTTCATGATTTGTGTTCAATTTTGAGCAAAATCAATTTTTGGGTCTTTTGGTGTTCTTGCGCATATTTGCAGATTCTGGGTTCTAGTGTTGTTATTTGCCTTAGTTTATTTAGAACTTTGTTAGAATCTGCCCTTTGTGATTGTTCTGGTATAATTCTTTCACAATTTGGTTAAGATTTTGTTTTGCATGTTCATACTCTGTTCTTCGTGTTCTTCGTGCATTCAAACTCTTTTTCAAAATTTTCCCTCTTTGATCCTTTTTATGCTTACTGTTTACTCATTTTTTTGTTTTTACAATTTTACCCTTACTCTCCTTGAACCGCATGTTTTCATTGTTAGGATTCCTCGTTATAGTTTGTAAATCTTACTCAAACCACGGTTTGCTTAAGGTTTCAAACTGCCATTCTTCAAATTATTTCTAACTTAGAATATTTTTCAGGATCCTTCAAACTTTGTACCCGGTTCTAGGATACTAGAAGAGGAAGTTAAACAAGATGCAGTTGGAAGGATGCTCCTTACACTGCTGAATGATGCGAAGCTGCTCCCTCTATTTCTCATGGACGAACCTCAGTTCGTGACTATCATCTGTGTTGAATTTTTTGAAAATGGGATTGCTACTAATGCAGCTTTGTTGGATGTAAGGGGAGAACAAATCAGAGACCTAGAAACAGGTCAGGTGAAGTATGAGGATGCTATCAAGTCCACCGTCTGTGGCAAAGAAGTAATCTTAACCGCTTCCAAAATTGCAGTCCTAGCAGGACTTGAGAATTCTGGTGTTTTAGGGATTAAACCGGAGGTTCTGAGCAATACAACTATGGAGTTAATTAGAGTTAGTTCTTTCTCCACCAAGAATTCCTCCAAAAAAGACTTTGGAGAAGTAATGGCTCATTTATGTGAATTAGTTGATTCTGGGGTTATGTGCAAAAATGGAAACCATAACAACTTTACCAGTGAGCAGTATGCTTACTGTGTGGCAATTCTTAAAGGGAAGAAACTGCACTGGCCCAAGGTTGTGATGAAGGAGATCATCAATGCCCTAAACCGCCTCCATGCCGCTAAGGCCGCTGGGAAGTCTAAGATCAGGACCCACTGCAGGCTTCTGACCAAGTTCTTGCATCAAGATATGGATATCTTCAAATTCAGTTCTGATAACAAAGACTATTGGTTGGATGCAATTGAGAAATCTATTTTTGTATTATCAAAGCTTGATGCCTTCAGAACCGCATTTGGATGGCGGTATGCACAGGCAGTTTGGAATGAGGATTCATTACCTGAAGCTGAACGTGGTCCATTTCATGAGGCTCGGCTCAACAAATCTGGGAAACCGCATGCTGGTGCCATTGCTGATCAGGCCTATGCTACGATGTTAAGGAATGAAGGTCAGACTTCAGCTTTGAACAGATTGGGGTTGAGTCAGTTAGCTCAAACCGCGGTACAGGCTGAGGGGGAGCCTGCGGTTGAGGGGGAGCCTGCAGTTCGGTCTAAACCTGCGGCTCGTCCCAAGGAAACCGCTACA
Source organism: Campanula takesimana (assembly GCA_026119855.1). Taxonomy (NCBI): domain Eukaryota; kingdom Viridiplantae; phylum Streptophyta; class Magnoliopsida; order Asterales; family Campanulaceae; genus Campanula; species Campanula takesimana. The sequence goes on from JAOWBW010000536.1 coordinate 424,022, forward strand.
AGGAAGAGAAAGGGAACCGCTCAAATCCCTTCAATTATTACAAAAGCCGACTTATCCAAACCGCCCCCTAAACCCTCATCCAAACCGTCATCAAAACCTTCATCTTCTTCAACCTCTTTTCCCCCTATCAGACTATCACCTACTCTCTCTAAACCTATCACTTCTAAACCCTCCATCCCAAAACCTCAAATTAAACCTCTCTCCCCATTACATCAGAATGTGGAGAAATCCCTTAACTTTGCTATGGATGCCTCCTCTCTCAAAGCTGCCAAAGCCAAATCCATTCCAGAACTCATTCATTCACCTCATCTTTTCCTTCCTATCTCCTCTCCTCCTAAACCTTCAACCTCTAAACCGCCCTCTGTTCAGCTCTCTGAATAATAGTTGGCTGAGATCTATAAAGCCTTTCCCAACCTTAAACCTTCTACTCAAACCGAGCCTGAGCAGACCGAAGAGTCTGAGGCTGCAGTTCAGATTGATCAAACCGAGGTGTTTGAGACTGATATTTTGCCTGAACAGACTGATGTGTCTGAGGCACTACTTGAACCTGAACAAGATGTTGAAATTCTTGAGGTTCAAACAAATAAGAAGAGGGGAAGACTGATCAAGAAAAGTGATTATGAAATTCATTGGCAGACAAGGCATGCAGGCGAAACCGACTTTAGCAATGCCTTCGGTAAGAAAGATCATTCTCCTGTTGAAGGAAATTTTTCAAGGAAATTGTGTGATCAAGGCGCTGCCATTTTATCTAAAGTAGAACCGATGATGGTTAAAACCGCTCCCCCTTCAATTCAGAGAAAACTGGACTTTAACTCTCCAGATCACACTCCTTCTCCAGTTCAATCTTCTCCGGCTCAACCAGGTTCCAGTACTTCATCTCCAGATCTTCCTTATGCTTCAACGACGGTTCTGCCATCTCCAGTTAAACCATCCTCGTCGGTCCAACCGATGGCTCTGTCTTCAGTTTCACCATCTGCTCCGCCATCGGTTTCAATCATTAAATCGAAGACTAGAAAGAGGAAGAGTGCTGCAGAACTGGCCTCCTACTTGAAGAAATTCAAATTAGAGACTTCAAGGGACAGAAGGGCTGGGGCTCGTGCTCGTGCCGCTGCTAAGGCCGAAGAAAGGTTTCTCAAGTCAGGCCGCCCCAACCCTTATGCAATTTTTCCCAAATATGATATGGAAGCTGTTGTAGACCAAATCATTCTAACCGCTGCAGAACAGCTCTTGGCTGAAATAGCCTATCAGGTTATGAATGATCCCACTCTTGCCTCCAAATTCTTTCTGTTCTTTAATTGTCTTTGCATTCCCAATCTCTATAGAATATTCATTATGCCTTCTCCTTCCATCTTTCTCTATGATGACTATATGAGATATCTTGTTCCCTCACCTCCTTCTCCAACTGCCATTATTCCTATTCATTCTTATGATCAGTTTGATCCCATTGAATTTGAGATTTCCCTTAGAGTTTCAATGGGTGAATCTTTTGAGGAGGCTCGTACTAAGGTCAAAGGCAAATCCAAAATGCCTTCATATTCTTCCCTTCCAACCGAAAAGGCCATCCCAATCTCTGATGATGCCATCTCCATCTCTGATGATGATGATGATGAGCCAATTCCTGACTACACTCCTTCTAATGAACCTCCACCTTCAGTTTTTTCCTATCCAGTTTTACCACTTCGTGCCTCAACCGCCGATTTGATAGATGCGGTTAGGAACATTCAGTTTCATCAGCAAGCTGCCACTTCTCGGTTTGACACTCATCTCCTCACTATTCAGTCTGATCTTGATGCCATTAAGGGGGAGAGAGTGAATGATATTTTTGAGATCAAAAATATGCTGAAAGGAGTTTTGGAGAATCAACTTGCCCTTCAAGACATGGTCAGAACCAACCATGAGATTTATTCCTTAAAGCAGCAGGCAGTTGATACCAGGATGGACTCTATAGAAGGAAAGCTTGACATTCTGGCTCAACATTCTTTTGAAAGCACTGAGCACTTAATGCTTAGAACCGGCAGATTAGTCAGACAAACTGCTGCTATTGAAACTAGAATCAACGAACTTACTGTGGTTCGGCTTCGTGGAGCAGATTTGATTGTTGAAACCGTTCATGCCTCCGGTTCAGGAAATGCTGTTCCAACCGACAATGCCAATGTTGATCAAGCCGCCCCAGATCAAGCTGCAGTTGATGATCAAGCCGCGCAAGCCAATATTGCTGAAAATGCTGAAGAAGTTATAGCTATTGCTGCCGGTGATGAGATAGACTAGATTGTATTTTCTAAGTCTTTTGTGTTTTCTCTTATAATTCATGTACTTTGTAAGTTTCAAACTTTTATGATTGAATTATAATGAGAATGACTGCATAGCATTCTGTTTCCAAAACTTTGTTTATTCAAACTGCTTATTTGTGAAATAATGCGTGCATTTCTTAAAACCTCATGCACTACATTCATCATGAAAATACTTTTAAGTGCATTGTGTCTTAAACATTCAGTTTAAACATGCATTTCTGACTCTCAAAATCATATCATTCTATATGCATCTGAATGTATTTCTTTTCTATCTTTTCTTCATTTCCTTTGTTTTTGATAGATTAGAAATCTATGATCTAGCATAGTGTGTGCATTGACTTGGGACATGCAATTTCATGAAATTTATTTCGGATATGTTCTTACCAAGTACAATGTTTTGCTATTATCATAGTGTGGTAATGGCATCAATCAAATAAGGGGAGATTGTTAGGATTTATTGTTAGTACACCCACTTAATTTGATTGATCCATGCCACGTGTCTTTTTATGGACTTTAGGACCGCATGTAATGAAGTTCTACTTCAATTTTTAGATAAGTCCATTTCTAGATTTTTGATTGTCTAGGCTGAGTATAGTTCGGTTTTATACCTTAGCGGTTTGGTGCTTCAAGCCGTCATCTTGAGACCGCCAGCATGGAGTCCTTCAGTTTTCATCAAACCGCAGTCTGCATGTTTGATGAAACCGCCCATCAAGATCATCCTTCAAACCGCTCCTATGCTTGGTGAAACCGCAGAGCAATTATTGAAGAATTAAAGATATGTCATTTATTCCTTAGACAAACATTCCCTTTTTAACCATAAAGAGATGTTGTTATGTCTTGTCAAAATAACTCTAAGTTAACTTGGAGTTTCTGCAAGGAATGTCGGTTTGTCTATCAGTTTGAACTGTTTACCGTTAGTCCTTTCTGCAACAAAGGACAAATATCAGGCAGTGGTGCAACAACTACTTAGGACTACAAGACAAAACCAAGGACGAAAATGACAGCTCAACCAATGGGATTTCGACAGCACTGTACCCTTCAGATTTGATTCAAATCTTTACCCAACGGTCACAAGGGTGCTCTGCCTATAAATAGCCTCCATTATTCAACAATGAAGGTTGCTGAGCTTCAAGAGATTAATTCCCAAGTGTTCAAGTTTGCTTTGAAGATTCAAACCCAGATATTCATATCTTCAAACCATCTCCATAGCAAACCCAGTTTTCTTCATCAAAGCTTCAAGCCTAACAACCTTTCATACTTAGCCTTTACACCAAAAGACTTCCATTTGCTCAACCATCATTTAGATACTTAGAGCATTTGATTTCTTTTCACACACACACCCGATTTATATGATCACATAGATTATATACTTCGAAAACACCGGTTGTTATTATAGCTTAGGTTAGACTTATTGTTTAGAGTTTAGATTCATCTTGTAAAACCTCCTCTAAATTAATACAAGTCTAGTAGCTATTAGAAAATCCTAGACTAACCATCTAGGTAGAGGACGTAGTTCATTTAAGAACGAACCTCTTCAATTTGTGTGTTTGATCTTTATTTTCTGTCTTGATATTTATCTTTCTTATTTGTGGTCTTTTAACTTGTCTCCATATACGAAATGAATTGAAAGATGAATTGTGTTTTCCTTTGAACTTTAAGTTTAACTATTCAGTTGCATCATAGTGTTTTCTCAACCTGAGTCAAAACTCCCAACTCTTTAACTAACCTATTTGGCCAAACCGCAAACTCCGCTGTGCATTTTATCAGTTCGGTTCTTGTGCTTTGAACCGCAGTTGGCCAAACTGATAAGTACTCGGTTGATTTTAAGGGTATTTTCAAAAAAGTTTTGGACCGCTATTCACCCCCCACCCTCTAGCGGTTCTATACCCTTATTGCCCTCTGGGACCAACACATGATTTAAAGGAAGGACTTTGTTTTGCAATCCAAGGGGGAGATTGTTGGGACATTGCTTGTAACACAAGTCATTTAGACTTCCATTCATAAAATTATGATTATAATGTTAATTATAAAGTATAGTTTATAATGAAATGTGTAGAATTCCTGGATATATAATTACCTAATTGTGATGGGCAAAAGGGTAATATAATATCACTTATCTTGAAAGGGTGTGGTCCCTAAGTGAAATGTCACCAAGTCTCCTATATAAAGGGTGTTCCATCAACCCTTAGAGACTAATGAATTATTGCTTTTCTCATCTAAATTTATCTTCATATTATTAGAAGACTTTGAGAGAATAAAGAGACATTATCACTTAGAAGAGCACTCTCCCTATTTTGTTCTTCTTCTTGTTCTTCATTTCTCCCTACAACATTCATATGGATTCAACAGGTAATTGTTCTTAATCGCTTCCGCTTCATCTTCTTCCTCAATCTTATTCTGAAATGAGCGTGGCATTCAGGGATATAAGAATTGTTCCAACAATTGGTATCAGAGCCCCGTTCATTTTGGTTTAAGTTTGGGTTCTTCTTTGGGAAAGTTTTGTACTTTCAATTTGATTCATTTTCCCTGTTGAATCATTAAGTTTTAATGTTGATTAGGGACTCTAATTCGTTCATAAAGTACTGTTAATCATCATCTAAAATTCAGAAAATGGTTTGAAAGTGTTTTGTTCATTAAATTAAATGGTTCAAGTTTGACTATCCATTCATAACATGATTATGTATAATGCATAATTATGTGGATCTACATACTTGATTCCATGTTTTTGAAACAAGATTATCCCTAAATAATGTAGTTCTATGTTGTCAAGAACATACCATGTGGATCTACTTGTTATTTCATGCGTTGGGAATGCTTTAAACAAAAATTCAGAATGCATAAAATGCTTCTGCTCGGCCGTGTCTTGTGGTTTTCTTGGCCAAGCACTTCGATTTTATGAAACGGTGCAACCTGGGTAAAGGTGGTCCGGGCGGGTCCTTTAATGGGTCCGGTCGGATCTCCTTAGGGTTTCGAAACGGTGCGTTTTTGATAGGGCATGGTCCTGTCGGGTCTTTGGTGTAGCCCGGTCGGACATCTTGAATAGATCCGGGCGGGTGTTGTGAATGACCCGATCGGACCTCAGGAATAGCTCGGCCGAGTCTTATGTTTTGCTCGGCCGTGCACTGCATGTCGAGAAAAACAATGTTTCTGAAAAAGAGGTGCTCGGCCGTGTCCTTTATGGTGCTCGGCCGTGCAGTCCATTTTGGCATGATCGTGCGTTTGGTTTGGCACGGCCGTGCAATTCATGTCGAAAGGCCAAAGTGTTCTGTAATTGGTTCTCGGCCGTGTACTTCTCTATGCTCGGCCGAGCAAGCACTGTTCACAGGTTTTGGAAAATTTAAGGTTTCTGCATCATTTTGTTTCTCCTTTTGAACAAAACCATAATTATTTTCAAACCTTAAAGTTTTTTATTAATTATATGCTTTGACAATTTTATTCATTGTTTAAATAATATTGTCGCCTAAGTGATTTACGTTATTTAAACCCTAAAATTGTAAAGTGTTGGATGTTTGAGTTGATATGTGAATGGCTTGAATTTTCCAAAGAAGATCTTGACATTTGACTAAACTTGGGCATTCATGTGGTAACAAGTAAAATGAACATTAGGTTATTTTCTTAGATGCTTATGTCGGCCCAAAGGAAGATTAAGTATTTATTAAAATATAAGTTCAAATTACTTATTACCTAAGGCAATCATTTATGAGTCAACTCGCAATCCAAAGATTAGTTTTGATGTCATGTTGATTGTCTTGTTGATGGATTTCGTTGATATAATTAATCATTTTTTATTATGTAGTATCTTATACATGTTTTGTATTCATTCTTGTTCTCGAAATTCCAACAGATTTACTTATAGCTTCATCTGTGATTACTGCTATGAGTACCTTACCGATGCTTAATGAGACTAATTTTAAAACTTGGAAAAATAAATTGATGATGATCTTAGGCTATATGGACATAGATCATGCATTAAGGGAGCCGTTTCCTCTTCATCTCTCTAATGAAAGCACTCAAGAACATTGCTTAAATGAGAAGAAGTGGAAACGCTCCAATCGTGTGAGCCTAATGATCATGAATATAGTTGTCCCGGAGACCATTTTGACCGGTATCTGCAAGGATATTGATGCTAAAACATTCCTTGATATGCTTGAGGAACGTTTGGCATCTACCTCTTCTCATGGGACAAAGAGAAAATGGAAGGATGATGCGGTTGCAAGAAATAAGAAGCTTAAGGGATCATCTAATGATCATGAAGAATGCTTCTTTTGCAAGGACCTCAATCACATGAAGTACGACTGCCCTAAGTATCACGCTTGGCGTGCTAAGAAAGGTATGTCATTTGGTCTTTGTTTGTGATAAAGGGTAATTTGGTTTCATTTCCTACATATACATTGTGGTTGAATATTGGAACGACAACTCACATAAAGGAAGTTTATGTAGGATAGACTGAAATACCGAAGTCCTGGAAAAGATGAAGGATTCATCTATATGGAAGCCGGGATCCGGTTGAAGTGCAAGGCATCGGGAATTTTTATTATTGTTAAAGTACTTAGTAATATTTGTATAAATACTACATTTGTTGTTCCGTCATTTAGACGGAATTTGATATTTATCACACTATTGAACAAAGAAGGTTATTTTATTCAATTTTATAAATGTGATTTTTATTTTTATTCCAATGTTGATGGTACTAGTACTTTGTCAAGTAGTCTTTATTCACTTGACCTTATTTACACAATAAATGAATCCCATAAATAATGAAACCAAAACTAGAAAGCAAAAGTTATCAAGTAAATTTTTTAAGGCATAAGCGTTTGGGTCATATTTCCAAGAGGAAAATTGATAAGCTTATGTTAAAGGAAATCTTGAACAAACTTGATATTTCGGAAAATACTTTTTCATTAAATGCCTTAAAGGAAATTTACAAACATTAAAAGAATAAGTATTCTCGAGAGCATCAAGTGTCTCAAAGAACTAATACATTCGGATATTTGTGGGCCATTCATTAATCCTTCGTGGAAGGTCAACAATAGTTATTATGTTTATAAATGACTACTCTTGATATGTATACATTAATTACTTCATGCAAAGACTCACGTTATGGACGTTTTCAAGTCTTATAAGGACAGTTGGAAATCAACTTTGAAGACTATTAAGAACATTAGGTCCAATCATGATAGTGTATACATGGTTGAAATGATTGTTAAAGGGAACAACGTCCAGGTCCGTTTTACTCGCTATTTTGAAGAGTGTGGGATTGTCTCCATCTACATTAAGCCGGGTACGCCTACCATAAATGATGTAACAAGAGACATAATGAAATCCTTGAGGCTATGGTAAAAGGTATGTTTTTGTACTTCTTTTACATCACTCATTATGAGCAATACAGTAAAACCGCAGCTCTTATTCTCATTAAAGCTCCCTCTAAAGCTACTAATATAAACCCTTTTTTGATTTTGGGACAAATAAGGAACACATCCTTAAATCATCTTCATTTATGGGGTTGTCTAGCATAAGGGTAGATCTTATAAGTTTACTAAAGGCAAGTTGGACATAAGATTGTTAGTAGTTATTCATGGGGTAAGCCGAGAGATCTAGGGGATATATAAATTTTACAACCCGAAAATTAGAACATTTTGAAAAAGGAGAAAAGCTAGGTTCTTTGAGGATGTTGAATTTAGTGGGAGATTAGGTGTAATATTTTGAATTTGGAAAAGAAGAGGCATCCATTTCTTCACCTCTTCCATAAAGTTCCAGTTGGATTTCAAATTTTGTACTTGATATTCAAGAAGAACATACAATTCAAAATAAATATGGGTTCCCTATAAATATTGAACAACATGAAAATGTTGATCATAAGAAGGAAATTCAACAACCTCAAAATTAGGAAGAACCAAGTGCCCTTAAAGAGATACAATAGAATAAGAAGGATTGCAATACCGGATAATTATGAGATGTATCTTACCGAAAAATAAAGGACACATAGGTTTAGTGGGAGATGAGCCATTCATCTACCATAAAGCCATTAATTGTCCTAATTCTCATAAGTAGATTAATACCATATATAAAGAGTTGAAATCTTTGAAAGATAACAACTTTTGGGATCTTTTACATTACCTAAAGATGTGAAACTTATAAATGGGTCTCTAAGACCTAAAAAGATTCACAAAAGTAATGTTGAAAGATATAAAGACCCATCTGGTTGCTAAAGAATTTTCAACTCATAAGAAAGGCATTAATTATCAAGAAAGAAACATTTCCCGGTATCTTCTAAAAACTCTTTTAAAATCATTATGGCACTAGTAGCAATTTGTGTCTTAAGTTTCATCAAATGGATATTAAGAGAACTTTTCTTAATGGAGACATTGAGGAAACTATCTATATAGAGAAATTCATTTATGACTTAAGCAAACTTCTCATTAATGGTATTTAAAGATTAATCAAGTTATTCTTTCATTTGGTTTTGAAATGAATCTTGATAAATATTGTGTATACCATAAGTTCAGTGGGAGTAAAAATTATAATTTTAGTCTTATATGTGGGTAATATTTGCTTGCTAGTAATGTTTTAAACCTTAATAAGGAAACTAAGAAATTTTTTTTGGAATGAAAATTCTTGGTGAGGCATCCTTTTGTATTAGGAATCCAAGTTCACTGTGAGTATTCACGGAGTATTTTTGGGATTATCACAAAATGCCTATATAGAAAAGGTATTACAAAAGGTATAGCATGCAAAACTATAAACCACTTGACACCTCTATTTTAAAGGAGACATGCTTAGTCTCAAACAGTGTCCTAAACTTAATTATGAATCCAAGTATATAGAAAATATCCCTCTTTGCATCAGCAGTAAGAAAGCTTAATAAATGCGTAAGTCTTGCATTCAATGTTGGGATGCTTGATCAATACCAAAGCAATCCAGAAAGAACATTAAGTAGTAGCCAAAAGAATGCTATAGTATTTACAAAACACAAAAATCTACATGCCTATTTTTAATCGGATAATCTTGAGATCATTTGGTATTCCGATATTTGTTAAAATTACATGGCTACATAAGTTTTAATGGACTGTGATTTGTCAAAACAAGTGTCGAAAGACCAATTAAGATATGACTATCAGGTAGCAGTTCCGTACTCTAACAAAAGGTTTATGGATTTAGACATTAAGTATCTTGTTATAAAGAAAAGAATACAAAATGAACAGAGAAATACAACTTATTAGAACAAAATCCATAATTTAATGGATCCATTTATGAAACGTTATCATCTCTCGTGTTTCACGAGCATGTTGCTCGTATGGGTGTAACAATTTGATAACATTTAATTTAGTGGGAGTTTTGTGTTGTACTTCATTAATTGTTCTATTATTTTTTATCTCATTTGGTTAAGTTGGACTAGTTGGAAGAATATGTATATATTCATTATGATTCCATGCTACACATCTATACTTTTGATCTATGTCATTTAGTTGGATTTGTATACGTGATTATTGTAGGTTTAGTTGCGAATCAATTACAACGACTGCCCCTTTAGTCCTATACTTGTATGGTTAATGGACGAGATTGTTATAAATGACAATAAAGTGCGCACATTAGGGTTGTCATTTGTGTTATATTCATGATTTAAAGGAAGGACTTTGTTTTGCAATCCAAGTGGGAGATTGTTGGGATATGGCTTGCAACACAAGTCATTTAGACTTCCATTCATAAAATTATGATTATAATGTTAATTATAAAGTATAGTTTATAATGAAATGTGTAGAATTCCTGGATATATTACCTAATTGTGATGGGCAAAAGGGTAATATAATATCACTTATCTTGAAAGGGTGTGGTCCCTAAGTGAAATGTCACCAAGTCTCCTATATAAAGGGTGTTCCATCAACCCTTAGAGACTAATGAATTCTTGCTTTTCTCATCTAAATTTATCTTCATATTATTAGAAGACTTTGAGAGAATAAAGAGACATTATCACTTAGAAGAGCACTCTCCCTATTTTGTTCTTCTTCTTGTTCTTCATTTCTCCCTACAACATTCATATGGATTCAACATGTAATTGTTCTTAATCGCCTCCGCTTCATCTTCTTCCTCAATCTTATTCTGAAATGAGCGTGGCATTCAGGGATATAACAATTGTTCCAACACTAAGTCCCTACACTTCCATTTATTACTATTTACTCCTTAATAAGTTTTGTTTTACTCCCTCCTCCGTAGCAGTATGTCGCTTTACAAGTAAAAAATTGTTTCAAAACAGTTGTGGCTTTACTATTAATAAATAGCATGCTATTGAAATAAAAATAAAAAAAATAATAACAAACTTATAAAACCGTGCATCGCACGGGGTTAATGATTATGAATCATCTATTGATAAGCATTTACTCACTTAGGAAATATGATTATTTGAAGGACAATTGAGTCTTTTAAACATGCCTTTATTATATTTTTTAATATGTGTGAAAAACTCTTAAAACGACAGATATTTTGAAACTAAGGGAGTAATATGTTTGATTTAAATGAGAGAAGGATGCGATAAGTCTCCTTCTTGATATGTTTGACTTAAATAGGAGAAGGATACGATAGGTCTCCTTCTTGATGCGGCAAAGTCGATGAGATTTGCACGTGACATTGTTACGAAAAAACTTTGACAAATAATTAACACTACTTTTAATTGTCCTAATGAAAATTTTAAAATTGTTATTGATACACTAGTATAAATACTAGGCTAAAATATGTTTAGCCTCCCAAAGTATCCACCCATTCCCACTTTGCACCCCAAACTCAATTTTGTCCCAAAGTGACCCTCCAATTTGCCATTTGTCCCTGTTTGACCTATGACCCCCCTAGACCCCAAACAGTGTTAGAAAATTAACGAGAAATGGTCATGTGCATGTCATGTGAGGGTTCTTTTTATCATTTTTCTTGAAAATAGAAGGGTATAAAGGTCCATTTATACCCTTTCTCTGTTGGGTTTCGATGTAACATGCGCAGCGGAATTTAGCATTTAAAATTTTGAAACTCAAAGCCCATAGATCCGTTTATATGATTAAATCAAATACAACAATATGAATAGAGGAAAAACTAACCCTTGATGACTTTGAATCCTAGCTTTGATCTTGGTGGAGAACTTAAAGCTTTAATCACAAAAGTAAGAACACGAACTTCGAAGATGATAAGATTCACCCTCTAGCGGTATCCACACCACGAACGAATATCAAGGAGCTTCTTGATCTTGGTTGCTAGACCAAAATTATGATACACACTTTCACAATTTAATATGACTATATGGAATTTTATTTATGTGTTATTTTGTCCTTCAATCAAAGATGTCTTAGAACAAAATAAAACATCTCTCAAACTCTTTTGAGACTCACACAAACATTGGTTAAGAATGCTGGCGGAATTTGGTCTTTTATACACAAGTTAGACCTATTCCAAATAGGAAACTTGTGTCTAAACCTGTCCAAAATTCCTTTCCAAATCAAATTAGGAAACTGCCCCCGACAGTACTGTGCGGCCGCCCAGAATCCACTGTGCGGTCGCACAACTATCTGAAACAAACTGGTACAAAACTGAGCTAAGTGTGCGGCCGCCCAGTCCATACTGTGTGGTCGCCCACTTCCCCAGATTTCCAGAATTTCCAAAATTCCAATATAGTCCTTCTAAAGATTCGTTCTCTTGTGTGTGACCCTCTAGGATTATACTAAGTTGGCAATGGGTTCAAACATGAAACCATAAGATATGATTAGGTTCTAGCAAACTGTCATACCTACCCAAATAGCATAACTAGATACAAGTTCGCATTCCTTTAGAATATGTCATAACCCCTTTGTCCACGATGTCTTTGAACATAAGTCATGGTCAACAAGTCAACTTATTTTGTTCAATACTTTCTCGATTCCGAATATGTTGATAATCCAAATGACATTGATCTAATCAATTCATTTTAGTCCGGCCGAACATTTCATCAACATCATTCCTACGAGAGGCCCAAGCTTGACATCTCTCCGAAGAGGGACAAATCCATTTAGCTTATTATTCTTCCCTACGTGAATCCGATTATGCCAATCATACCCTTTATAACTACCCGGTTAAAGGTAGCGTTTGAATATGTCAAACATAATGTTCATCAAATGGAAGACTATAATAACTTCATGTCTAAGGATTCAAATGACATAACTAATATGAGATATATGTACGACATAGACCATGACATAAATCTCATACAGCGGGTCATGTCCAGTACCTTGTTCCAAACAAGTACCCATAAATCTAACATGATCATCCCATGATCATTTAGCCTTTATACTAGTGCTTTACAAGTACTAGGGACAGAGATTATTATAAGTAAACATGAACAACAATAATAATCAAAACATCTCTTTATTGATATGAAATAAATGATAACAATTACAACGTTTATTAAACGTGCCTAGGGCACCACTACCAACATTCTCCACGACCACCATCATCAACCTTAATTCACCGCCGCCACCACCACCAATTTTCCAGAATCCGGTGACCACCGCCGCCATTTTTCCAGAATCCGACCACCACCACTAAAAATTCTCTCAAATTCATAGTCAAAATTATTTCCCCCAAACCAAGATCAAGAGATGAAAAAAAATCAAAATCGAATCCAAATTCCAAACAAAACTGGTACAAATCCAAATCCAAAAAATCAAAATCGAATTTCAAAAAAGTAGAAATTGGGGATTGGGGAGTTAGGGAAAATGAAGGGAAGGCGGAGGTGGAGGGCGAGAGAGAGCAGAGGACGAGGAGGGCGCCATGGTCGTTGGCGCTTATGGGTCACCATGGTCGTCGGCGCCATGGTTGTCGGCGGAGGTGAAAAACATTCACGAGAACGACGATTTCGAGTTCTCCGTAGAATTCAGAAAATTCTACGAGGCCGAAATTTGTGGCTGATGAACCCAATAGTCTTGCCTCTATTGCCGCCGAAATGGATTCACCTACCTTTTCCGGCAACCACCACCATCACCTCCTTTCACGGTCGGTTTATCCGTCTGTGTCGTTACCCAGAAGGAGTAGCCTTAGGATATTTCTTACTCATTTTCTTCGTCGAGATCTGGACGGTTTTATGATGGGAGATTTGAAGAACAACAACAACCCCATTTCTTGGATTCATGTTTTCTCTGCAAAAAACCCATCGGTGATAACAGAGACATTTTCATGTACAGGTGTGTGTTTCTTTTTCCTTTTTTTTTTTTTTTTTGTTTTGCATTTACTTTCTTTTTATTTTTCCTTTTCTTTTTCTTTCTTTTAATTGAAAGTTAAAAAAATGGCCAAAATACCCCTCACATGACATGCACATGACCATTTCTCGTTATTTTCTAACGCCGTTTGGGGTCTAGGGGGGTCATAGGTCAAACTGGGACAAATGGCAAATTGGAGGGTCACTTTGGGACAAAATTGGGTTTGGGGTGCAAAGTGGGAATGGGTGGATACTTTGGGGGGCTAAACATATTTTGGCCTAAATACTATCAATACCAATTTTTAGATTCTCATTAAGATAATTAAAAGTAACTTTAATTATTGCGCAAAATTCATTCGTAATAACGAAGAAAAAAGATGGACTATCTTTCCGGGATAGAGGGAGTAAACATGGCCACCCCGGAACTGTACCCGTGACAACCCGTCAACCCGCACCCGCATAACCGTTGGAACCGTACTAGTGGATAACATGTTAAACATTCTAACCGTACCCGTCAATAATGCGGTTCAGTTATGGTTATAGGGTTTAGGAACCCGCACCCGTAACCGCTAACCGTACAAATTATGTTAGTTTGTAACATATTTTGTTAGTTTTCTAACAGAATTTGTTAATTTTCTAACATACAACAACAACAACAACAACAAAGCCTTAGTCCCAAAATAATTTGGGGTCGGCTAACATGAATCCTCATATGTCATCGTGATAAAAGGAAGAGAGAGAGAGAGAGAGAGAGAGAGAGAGAGAGAGAGAGAGAGAAAGAGAGGAAAAAGATGGAGAAAATAAAATAAAATAAATAAATAAATAATAATAAAAAAAGTACGATCAACCCCCATCATTCACATGAATTTTCGCCCTCCACTCTGGCCTCTTCAACGCCACATCTTCATCCACTCCGAGTAAACTCATATCATTTTCAATCACCTTAATCCAAGTTTGCTTGGGTCTTCCCCTACCCCTCGCCATTTTATCACTTCTACACTCTTCAGGCCTCCTAACCGGTGCATCACTCGGTCTTCGTCTCACATGACCAAACCACCTTAGACGATGCTCCCTCATTTTATCCTCAATGGGCGCAACTCCTACTTTACCCCTGATCACCTCATTTCTCAATCGATCCTTTCTTGTATGCCCACACATCCATCGTAGCATACGCATCTCCGCTACATTCATCTTATGAATATGACACTGTTTCACGGCCCAACATTCAGTGCCATAAAGCAGTGCAGGCCTAATTGCCGTACGATAGAATTTTCCCTTTAATCTATTTGGCATGCCACGATCACAAAGAAACCCTGTGGCACTCTTCCACTTCAACCAACCTGCTTTAATCCTATGAGCCACATCTCCATCCAATTCTCCATCTTTTTGGATAATAGATCCAAGATAGCGAAAGAACTCGGAAGCTTGGACAATCTTTCCATCGAATGTGATCACTCCTGCCTCTCTGCTTCCAACTTTGCTAAATTTACACTCCATATATTCAGTTTTGCTTCTGCTTAACCTAAAACCTCGAGATTCCAAAGTGCGTCTCCACAACTCCAATTTATTTTCAACACCTTCTTTTGTCTCATCAATTAGCACAATATCATCTGCAAACAACATACACCATGGAATAGCATCTTGGATTGACCTCGTCACTTCATCCATTATCAGGGCAAAGAGAAAGGGACTAAGTGCAGAGCCTTGATGCACTCCAATCGTGATAGGGAACTCTTCTGTCTTCCCAACACTTGTCCGTACACTAGTACTAACTCCATTATACATGTCCTTGATAATATCAATATATTTCTTTGAAACGCCTTTCTTTACTAAAACCCACCAAAGTACCTCTCTTGGCACTTTATCATACGCCTTCTCCAAATCAATGAAAACCATGTGAAAATCTTTCTTTTTATCTCGATATTTCTCCATGATTTGTCTCATAAGATAGATTGCGTCCATAGTCGATCTGCCGGGCATAAATCCAAATTGGTTATCCGAAATATTCACAATTTTTCTTAGCCGTTGTGCAATCACTCTTTCCCAAAGTTTCATAGTATGGCTCATTAGTTTGATCCCTCGATAGTTGGCACAATCTTGGACATCACCTTTGTTCTTATAAAAAGGGATTAGGGTACTTTTTCTCCACTCCAATGGCATTGTGTTACTTCTCCATATCTTGTTGAATAGTGTTGTTAACCAATCTATTCCCCTCTCCCCAAAACATCTCCACACCTCAATTGGTATTCCATCCGGCCCTACGGCTTTCTTTAATCCCATCTTTTTCATCGCCATTTCCACTTCACCCTTTTGAATTCGCCGCATAAAATCTCGATTAATCATACTCGAAGGGATAGTTATATCTCTAATATCCTGCTCTTGATTGCCATTAAACAAGGTATTGAAGTACGAAATCCACCTATCTTTTATCTCTTTATCCCCGACCAACACTCTTTGGTCTAGATCCTTAACACATTTAACCCTCCCAATGTCTCGTGTCCTCTTATCCCTCATACGAGCAAGTCTATAGATGTCTTTTTCCCCTTATTTTGTATCCAATCTATCATAATGTTTATGATTCACCTTTTCTCTTGCATCTTTTACTGCTTTCTTTGCTTCTCTTCTAGCCTCCTTATACCTCTCATAGTTCTCTTCACTCCTGCATTTTCCCAATAATTTATAGCATTCTCGCTTGCTCTTTATCGCTTGCTTTACTTCCTCGTTCCACCATGATGTGTCCTTACTTTGTGGCACACTTCCTTTAGATTCTCCAAGGATTTCTCTTGCCACCTCCTTTATGGTATGCTCCATCTTAGTCCAGGTTGAATCTATATCCATATCCTCCATATTACCCGACCAAATACCAGTAGTGGCCATCTTAGCTAGAAATCTCTGTTGATTCTCCCCTTGAAGCCTCCACCACTTGATTCTAGGTTCTACTAGTGGTTTTCTCTTCCTTGAAATTCTCCTACTTCGAAAATCAAGTACCACAAGTCTATGTTGAGTTGCAGTACTTTCACCTGGAATAACCTTGCAGTCAGTGTAACTCTTTCTACAAGCATTTCTTACTAAGAAGAAGTCAATCTGACTTGCATTACCTCCACTTTTATAGGTCACCAAGTGTGATTCTCTCTTCTTGAACCAAGTGTTAATTATACTCAAGTCATACGCCATCGCAAACTCCAGGATCCCGTTCCCTGCTTCATTCCTCTCCCCAAAACCAAAACCTCCATGAATGCTCTCAAAGTCATGTCGACTAGACCCCACATGTCCATTAAGATCGCCACCAACGACTAACTTCTCACCACTAGGTACGCGTTGCACAACCTCTTCTAAATCTTCCCAGAACTCTTATTTAATAGATGCGTCCAACCCTACTTGTGGTGCATAGGCACTAATAATAGTTATAATCTCATCACTAACCACAAGTTTAATACCAATAATCCGGTCACTCTTCCTGTACACCTCCACAA
The DNA here is from genome assembly GCA_026119855.1 of Campanula takesimana. Taxonomy (NCBI): domain Eukaryota; kingdom Viridiplantae; phylum Streptophyta; class Magnoliopsida; order Asterales; family Campanulaceae; genus Campanula; species Campanula takesimana. Next base: position 440,992 of record JAOWBW010000536.1, read on the forward strand.
CATCATCGATATACTCCTTGTCAATAATGATACCTACTCCATTCCTACCCTTCTCCTTTCCTGAATACCAAAGCTTAAAACCCCAAGGTGCTATTTCTTTAGCTTTCTCTCCAACCCACTTAGTTTCTTGTAGACACAATATGTGAATCTTCCTCCTCCTCATAACCTCCACCACTTCTGCTGATCTCCCTGTCAAAGAGCCTATGTTCCAAGTTCCAAAGCGCATCCCACTAATCTTACCCCCACCATGGACTAGCTTCTTTACCCGCACTCGTCCGCAATGCAGGAACCCTTGCATATTTGACACCACCCCCGGGCGCCGAGGTGGCACGTCGCTTCCGGGCGACGACCTAGCAACCTTGGCATACTTATCACTACACCCAGGCCTAGGAAGTGTAGCGCGTCGCTGTGAAGGGAACGCCCCAACGATATTCATATTCGGATTCATGTCATAAGAAATGTTAGATTTTTAACAAATTTCATTAGATTTATAACAAATTTGTTAAAATTTAACGGTTAAATTAAAAAAGGGGGGGCATACCCGTTCCCGTACCCGCCATAACCGTGTCTCACCCGTACCCGCACCCGTGTATAACACGGTTAGGTTACGGTTATGGATTTTGAAAACCGTACCCATACCCATTCCACCCGTATTTGGCCATGTCTAAGAGTGAGTATTAAGCTAGGAGCATATTAATTTGCTCATTTCCATTTTTTTAATTAGTTATATTAATTCATTATGTCATGAAAGCTAAAATTGGGCTTATAATAAGCTAACACAAATCTCCCTAACAAGATTCAAACTCGTGACCTCCGCAATGGAAGCTAACACCAGATACTACTTGAGTTAGAGCTATTTGGTTAAACTCATCTATATACGTTACTCCTAGAATACGTAACATAAAATTGAATCACATTAGCTACTGAAGAGGTATTTTGGATCACATGAAATTAAGTTGAGCAATAAGGTACTTGGATCTACCAAAGCAATAGCATTATGCTAGTAAAAACATTTTGGCATGTGAATATATCATGCTATAATGTTATTATAAAAAGAGGTGGTCTCCCATGAGAACAAGTGGATCCGTCTCATGCATGAGACGGGTCGACCCATGACCCATGGGGCATGACCCGCCACGTGGCAGCCTACCAGAGGTAAAAAAAAAAAAGGTTTTTTTTTTTAGTTTTTATATTATTTTTTCGGCTTTTCAACCGTTCACCAAAAGTAATAGTTATCATAACTTAATGTAACCCAAACAATATCTAAATGTAATTATCATTTATACTGAAATGTAATAATGCTTTTGAAAAAATGTAAAATATTGTGTATTTTGATTTAATTTTTTGAAAGAAAGTAACATTTGAAAAGTAACAACTCATATATGAATGTAATTGTTTGTACAAGTAAATGTAACACTTTAATAAAAGAAATTATAACATATTTCTATAGATAATGTAATACTTTTACATGTAACACTAATCAAGTGTTTTTAGCTCTAAAAATGTAAATGGTTGAATTATTACTTTTTCTATACATATGTGTTACAATTATGTATAAACATTATTACATATAAGTAACACGTTCGTTACATTTTAGTTGTAATAAGTATTACTTTTGGCAAACGAAGAAAACATAGAAAAAAACACTGTTACTTTTTTGTATATATGTATTATTTTTATGTATACAAACTGTTACTTTATATGAATACAGTCATTACATTAAGTTATAGTAACTATTACTTTTGACAAACCGAAAAAAACAAAAAAAAAATATAATTTTTTTTTTTTTTTTTGGCCTATGAGAGGCTTCCACGTGGCAGGGTCGACCCCTGGGTCCTGGAGCCGGTTCAGTGGGTCGGGCGGGTAGGTCAAAACCGGCCCGTCTCATGGATGAGACGGATCATGCGTGGTGCACGGAAGTCTTTGTCTTATAAAAATGAGTCATTACCGACGACTATAATTTCGTTTGCATCAGATTATTAACGACCCTTAAATGAGTCCTAAGGTTTTTTTGATAATTTATTTCATGAAGAACCCAAATTTAGCACTAAATGCCAATTAGTAGTGATTGTTAGATTCTTTATCCTTGTCATGACTCAACCTCCTCAAAGGCAACACTTTTTCCGGCTAAAATATGGTAATTTGCAGATTGATAACCTGAATTTGTATAAAATTCACAATTTCCAACTTAAAAGTTTCATTTTGCAATTTGGTCATTTAAGTTAGTCAAATTATTGCATGCGGTGTAAAATCTAACAAATTGTTAGTTTTTTTACGGGATGGAATACATAGGCCTTGCACATGATTTTTGGAGGGATATTTCTGTCATTTTATTAAAGTTTGTGCAAAAGTGAACCAAACACATGCTACTAAATTGCAATTTTCCCAAAATAAATAATACTCACTCATATAAAAATCAATTTTTAATTACATATTCAAATAATTAAAGTAAAAGTATTTTAATAACTAGTTATCCTATAAAAAATGTAAGTATAAATTTTTTACATGTTTCATAAATATTTTTATAATTTCTTAAAAAAATCATAAATATTTTTACATTATCCTCTATATTTCGTTCGGAAAATAACAATTTTTATCTTTAATATTTTTTATAATAACTATCTTATACTTATAAGATAATTATAAGTAGAATATTATATACGATATTTTTTATTAAACATAGGTATATACTCCCTCCGTCCCACCCGAATTAGGATTTTTGGGTTGGGCACGGGGATTAAGGAAAAAATGTTAGTGGAGCAGGTGTTGTGAGTATGAAAAGTGAAGTAAGAGAGAGAAAGTAGGGTAGAGAATAATCAGTGGAAAGTTGTTGTGAGTGTGAATGTGGGTCCCATTAAATAAAACACTTCCATTTTTGGGTTGTCCTAATTCGAATGAGACACTCAAAATGAAAATTTGTCTTAATTCAAGTGAGACGGAGGGAGTATATTTTACAACATTTCTTTTTTTGACATAAATATAGAATATTACTGCAAAAATATTTTATGAAATTATTATTAAGAAATGAAAAAAATATATTTATAAAGCATATAAAAACATTTAATACTTACATTTCTTATATAACTATTTGAATATGTAAATAAAAATTAATTTTTATATGTGTGAGTATTATTTATATTTTGGAAAAATTGCAATTTAGTAACCGGACAAATCGAGTCTATCTTAGCCGGGTCCTGAACCTCAAGACCGAACCGAATGGACCCATGGAAGGCTATGCCCGAGGTCTCAATCCGACCGTTGACCCCGCACGAAAGAGGCTCTGCCACCCGTTACTTCGTGGGCCTCGTGCTTGTGTCCCAAGCAATTCGCCGGGAACCCGTACTTTACAGCTGTCGAATACGTCAAAGGGACGTTAACGATCCGTACCTGTTAGAGGATTCTATGAAATGCAAATGATTTTTAATTTTTAAAAGAACCAAACGAATGAGTAGAATGGAGGGACTTTAGGGTACATCATAGTATTAACCTTGCGGAGTATGTTCAGCATTGAAATGGATAGTTACTGAATTGAGGATATGAAAGTTTGCAACTTAATACGTTCATTCGGATTTGTTGATCTCACTTTTTCAGCTTCGGTTTAAATATTACTCCCTCCGTCCCAAAGTTTATGTTCACCCTCTCATTTACACGGAGATTAAGAAATGGTGAAAGTGATGTAAGTGTTGTGAGTAAAAAAGTAAAGTAGGAGAGAGAATGAGTGAGAGAAATAATAAAGATTCTTTGCCATTTTTAGAAGTGGACATATACTCTGGGACAGACTAAAAAGGAATGGTGGACATATACTCTGGGACGGAGGGAGTACTAATCTGCATATAAGGATACTTTTGGACTAGGTCTAACATCTTCTCCACTATATATTCTGTATTTTTATTGGGTCGGCCTGATTTGTGCTCGTATGTCATTTCTAATTGTCGCTTTTTGTGCAAACTTGTGAAATATTCAGATTTCAGCTGTGGCAAACGATTAGAAAATAAAAGGAATGAATTGGGGACAGTAAGCAGTAACTTTAGTTTGTTGAGCGAATATGCAAACTGTTTTGGTAGAAAAAACAATAAAGTGTGATCATGGTTGTAATCAAAATAAAGGAGGGACTAATGGAATTAAAACTAAAGAATTGAAAGATTGCACAAGGATGTAACGAGGAAAGCCCTTGAGAAAAATTGATCTCGCCGGCACAAAACCTCGGGAGGTGATTAAGAGCACCTTCCTTCCCAAACGTTTGTATTGATTTTCTTGTGTTTAGAGCTATGGAGATTTACAGAGAGTTTAGTGCGTGTGTGTTGGTGTACCTCCAAGGCCTAATTTATACACAAATGGAAAAACAAGAGACCTAATCAAAATGGTATAACTAACTCTCCTATAATCTCGCATTCTAACTTCAAGAAGAGGAGACGTGGTCAAACAATCCGTTGAGAGTTGATTCACAATTTATCCACATGTGCTATTTGATTTTTAACACCTGCAAATATTATTAGTAGAACATAATTAATAATGCGAAATATATACCTGCTGTTCAAGACGTTGCAATCTTTGAATAGAAATGAAGATGGATACAACTTGAAATTTTACCCACAACAATTGCCCCCAAACTTGTCTTAGCAGTATAACACGGAGAAGATAAGTTTCTGGAAAGACGTGACTTGATGGGACGGTTAATTAACCGGCAATTTGACCCAATGCATCAATCAATTGCGCCTTGGGAGAAGAGGAGTCTAGACCCCTAGGATCATAAAAATCCCATAAGATTTTCATTCTCCTCATCATTCCAGGCGGTGCTTCCTAAGGTATTCCCCTTTCTTCTCTCTATAATTTCTTTTTTCTTTTCTGTAAAATCTTTTCATCAGAAAAATGAAGAAGACATCTCAATCTTGCAAAACCGATACCTCAAAAATTATTCCTGGTGATCCCAATGTCTTCGTCTCAGAAGGTTTACTTGCAAAACCTGATGATGAGATCTGTGTTTTCAATAATACCTTGATTTCATCTCTGCAAACTCGCAAATGTTTTCCGAATCAAACTGTTTTCCGACCTTTCGATGTATCTCTGAAAGCTGATTCCGTTTCTGAGGCTTGGATTTGCTTCTACGAGTATCCCTTTACTCTAGGGTTTAGTTTCCCCTTTCCCCCTTTGGTTTCTGAGTTTTTTGAAAAAACACAATTGGCGTATGTTCAAATGTTGCCCATGACTTGGAGAGTTTTTGATGTTATCTTGAGAGTGAACCGAGAGCACAGATTAAATATAGGCTTGAGTGAGATGGCTATTTTCTATGACCTACAATCTTTTGGGTCAAAAATGTTTGTTTTTAAGAAAAGGCCAAAAAAGGGCTTAATGGTTCCCAAAGCATCTGTAAGTGATAGAGGGTGGAAAGGAAAAAATTTCTTTGTTGAGAGGGCTTCACTGGAAGGTGGTGAGAATTTGGTCAAAGAGTGGAACAGGGGAGGTAAAATTCTTGAATGTTTCTCAGCTTAAGTTTGTTGCACCTTTGAACTCACATGTTCTTCTTCTTCTTTGCAGAGATCAAGTGGGAAGAATTGTTCCCTCCAAAAGCTGATTCAGAGTCTAAGGTTGCCTTGTTTTTCCGTCTTTCAGAGGAGAAGAGGAGTTTCAAGAGAAGAGAAGTCATTGATCCTATAGAGGAGGATAACATGTCTACATGTATAAATTGAATCTCAATCAAATTTCTTTCTTGCATATATTTATGAATTTCTCCTTTGGTTTGCAGTTTCAAAGCCAACCATGGAGATCTCTCTTGATGACTTATATAGCTTGGTTGGAGACCTTTCTGTTCACTCAATGGACAAACCTCCCATCATTCTAAAGAAAGAGACTCAGGATATGGCTACTGTGAGCTCAAGGTTGAAGAAGAGGAAACCAGTCGATGAAGTAAAGGAGTTTGTAGAAGTTGAAGCTTTTGAAAATCTATCTGTAGATGGAGTTAAGAAGAAGTTCTTGGCTCTAGCTTCAAGTGTAAGTTGTTAGTAACCTATCTTTGATTTACAAATACATGTACACCTTTAATAGTTTATCTCTTTTCTTCATAGGCTTTTGGGAGTGTAGAGACCCAAGTTGAAGCTTTAGGTGATGCAAATAAGAAATTGAAGAGTGATGTGGCTCGTGTGAAGAGGGATGCCAAAGAAGAGAAATTAGTTTGGGAGAAACAAAAAGAAGATTTTGAGGAGAAGATTGCTAATCTTACTGGGGAGAATGCAGACTTGAAACAAGGAATTGCATATATCCAAGATGCCAATATACTGGAGATTGATGAGATAAAGGCTTCCCTTACTAAATCAGCGGCTAAAAGGATGGTGGAAATCAAGATAAGGTTGATTCAAGAGTTCCAAGATGGCAAGCACAATACTTGGGATTTGGAGAAGGAGAAGAATATCCTAAGAAGATTGAATGGTGAAACCATTGACGCTGGTGAAGTCTCATCAACTGTTATGCCACCCGTGGATGAAGGTAAAGAACATGAAGATGATCAACAGAAGGCTAATGCCTGAAGGTAAGTTTGGTTCTATTTTGAACAATGAACATTTGGTTTTGATGGGCTGCGTCCCGAAATCTTTGTAAGACAATATTTGGTATTTTCTGAATTTTGTGGTTTTATGGATGTAAAGGCCCATAAGGGTCTAGGACAAGTAGTTTTTTAGTTTTTTCAAATGTTGGGTTGGTTCAACATGATGCAAGTTTAGGAACTTGGAATGTTTCAATCTTTGGTAGGATAGGGTAGCTTTCTGGAGCTTTGGAAGTTTGCTTTTGGTAATCAGAATGTCAGTGCTCCGAAAATCAAGTTATGACAATCTTGTGTAAGGTGTTATAACCTTTAAAATACTTTGTTTGATATGAAAATATCAAAAACCTTTTGTTTTAGATGACATGAATGTGTCATAACCGATTTGAAAAAATATCTTGTTTCCAATATTTAATTAAGTGGAAATGGGGGGTGCGTATATATAAACATACGTGCCCATTCCTCACCTTAACTATCATTGAAATCTTGCGCTCCAGGCGAAGGTGTATCAACCTTAATTTAAAACGAAAGAAAGTTTATTTATTTAAACCTTTGAAGGATTAAGTACCTCGAACTTAAGATGAGATTGCCAGTCTCAAGTTATTGTCTTATCAAGATCTTCAAAAAACAAATGTTACTTCCTTAGAACAACGACAACACGTTAATAATGATATCTTTTCTGATATCATTTTCATTAAGAATGAACTTTGCATAAGTAATTATTATAGAAATAGATAGAAAAACAGAATTGAATTAAGATAAAACCATACCTGTATTGCTATCTTAATAGCTTTAAAGATGTTGACATCTTCATTTATTATCGTCATGTAATACGCATTTCAGATTGATTGTCCTAAGTTTCCTTGCAAGACAGAAACATGTTAGGATTGGGTGTTAGCTTAGCTAACACCCCTCCGATGCTTAAGTCAGTAATGGTTTGATAAATATAAATTAAATGAAAAATATTTTATTGAAATGACAAAAAATTAAAGACGTACCTGTTTTTCTGAATTTTAAAAATTCAAGACTTACATGAAGTATGCTTTAAGATGAATAGCATTCCATGATCTGGGGATCCTTACGCCTTCCAAGGTTGATAACCAATATGCCCCCTTTCCTGCGTCTGCATCTATTAAGTAAGGTCCTTCCCATTTTGGTGCCAACTTGCCAGCATTGAGCTCTCTTGTATTCTGGACAACCTTTCTTAGTACCAAGTCACCAACTTGGAACTTTCTTAATCTGACATTTTTGTTGTAAGATCTTGCAATCCTTTGCTGGTATGCTGCCATCCTGATTTTTGCCATGTCTCTTAATTCATCAACGGTATCAAGATCTTAAGCCAAGATGATGCTATTTTGCTCAGGAGTCAACAACCCGTATCTTGCCGAGGGGACGACGACTTCAGCAGGAATGACCGATTCTGATCCAAAAACTAGAGAGTAAGGAGTCTGGCCCATTGCATTCTTGGGTGTTGTTCTATCAGCCCATAAGACGAAAGGCAAATCTTCAACCCATCTTCCCTTCTTTTGATCCAATCTCTTCTTTAAGTTGGAAATAATGATCTTGTTGCTAGATTCATCCTGTCCATTTGCTTGGGGATGCACTGGTGAAGATGTTACCATCTTAACTCCCCATCTTGTGAGAAAATCTTGAGTCTTTTTGCTTATAAACTGGGAACCATTGTCACATATTATCTCTGAAGGGATACCAAACCTGCTGAAAATGTTCTTCTTAATAAAAGATATAACCTCATTATCACGAACTTGAACATAGGCTTCAGCTTCGATCCACTTGGAAAAGTAATCTGTCATTGCTAGTAAGAACACCTTTCCTCTAGGAGCTTTAGGTAATTTCCCAATAATGTCCATTCCCCAAGTCATGAAGGGCCAGGGGGATAGAATATGGTGCATCATCTCTGCAGGTTGGTGCAAGATGTCACCATGTCTTTGGCAAGAATCACACTTCTTGGAGTACTCTGCTGCATCTTGACGCATAGTAGGCCAAAAATACCCCATTCTAAGAGCCTTGGTGTACAAACTCCTGCCCCCAGAATGATTTCCACACAGACCTTCATGAAGTTCTTTCAAGATTGCCACAGCTTGCTCCGGTTCTAAACATCTTAAGTATGGTCCTGCAAAAGATTTTCTGAACAAGACATTATCTATCAACAAATATCTTGCATTTCTTACCCTGAATGCTTTTGCATTCTTTTCTGGTGGTGGGATAGTGCCGTCTTAAAGATACTTAATTATCGGTGAGGTCCAAGATGTTGGGTTTCGATCAAACATGCGCAGCGGAATTTAGCATTTAAAATATATGAAACCCAAAGCCATAGATCCATTCATATGATTAAATCAAATACAACAATATGAATACTAGAAAACTAACCCTTGATGACTTTGAATTTGGTCTTTGATCTTGGTGGATAACTTGAAGCTTTTATCACAAAAGTAAGAACACGAACTTTGAAGATGATAAGCTTCACCCTCTAGCGGTATCCACACCACGAACGAATATCAAGAACACTTGATCTTGGTTGCTAGACCAAATTGTGAAACACGTTTTCACAATTGATATGAACTATATGGAATATTGGTTTGTGTATTATTTTGTTCTTCAATCTAAGATGTCTTAGAACAAAATAAAACTCTCTCAAACTCTTTGGAGACTTACACAAAAGCTATGATATGTTCTGGCCCGAATTTGACTGTTTATATACAAGTTAGACCTATTCCAAATAGGAAACTTGTGTCTAAACCCGTCCAAAATTCCTTTCCAAATCAAATTAGGAAACTGCCCCCGACAGTACTGTGCGGCCGCCCAGAATCCACTGTGCGGTCGCACAACTATCTGAAACAAACTGGTACAAAACTGAGCTAAGTGTGCAGCCGCCCAGTCCATACTGTGCGGTCGCCCACATCCCCAGATTTCCAGAATTTCCAAAATTCCAATATAGTCCTTTTAAAGATTCATTCTCTTGTGTGTGACCCTCTAGGATTATACTAAGTTGGCAATATGATTAGGTTCTAGCAAACCGTCATACCTACCCAAATAGTATAACTAGATACAAGTTCACATTCCTTTAGAATATGTCATAACCCCTTTGTCCACGATGTCATTGAACATAAGTCATGGTCAACAAGTCAACTTATTTTGTTCAATACTTTCTCGATTCCGAATATGTTGATAATCCAAATGACATTGATCTAATCAATTCATTTAAGTCCGGCCGAACATTTCATCAACATCATTCCTACGAGAGGCCCAAGCTTGACATCTCTCCGAAGAGGGACAAATCCATTCAGCTTATTACTCATCCCTACGTGAATCCGATTATGCCAATCATACCCTTTATAACTACCCGGTTAAAGGTAGCGTTTGAATATGTCAAACATAATGTTCATCAAGTGGAAGACTATAATAACTTCATGTCTAAGGATTCGAATGACATAGCTAATATGAGATATATGTACGACATAGACCATGACATAAATCTCATACAGCGGGTCATGTCCAGTACCTTGTTCCAAACAAGTACCCATAAATCTAACATGATCATCCCATGATCATTTAGCCTTTATACTAGTGCTCAACAGGTACTAGGGACGGAGATTATTATAAGTAAACATGAACAACAATAATAATCAAAACATCTCTTTATTGATATGAAATAAATGATAACAATTACAACGTTTATTAAACGTGCCTAGTGTAGATACCCCGGGGGAACCACGGCTTAGCTAGAGCGCGTGAATTACCCTAGGATGTCTGACTTGTTTTTAGAGTCGCTACCTATGTTTTGAGGAACATAAGAAAAACCTATTGATAATAGCCTAAGTTTGATTACGAAAACAGAGATTCTTTCTTTTGAGGTTCGGGGGTTAGGTTACGAGATGGGAAGTACCGAAACACCCATCTCGCCCAACTAAAGTTGGTCTTGCTTGATCAAAATCTACATGAATGATAAACGTTCTTCTTCTTCTTCTTTAAATCATAAAAAGGGGTTTTAAAATAGAGTTTGAAATGTAGGAGATAACTCTTTAACCGACCTCAATGAGATGAGGTGATCATTAGAGTCATGTCCCAAAATGATTTGGGTGATTGCACTTTAATAAAACAAAAAGAAAGAGAAAAGAGATGAAGTTAAGAAGAGGAAAGAAATAACTTTACCTAGACTTCAAGAGACTTCAAACACTTCTTGATGAATTCTTTGGAGAAATCCTTTGGAAATGCTTTGTAAGTGTGAAAATTTTAGTGTCTTATTGAGAATGTAAGATTGAGAGCCCAAGGTCCTTGAAAATGGGGGTAAAGGGGGGTTTTTATAGGTGAAAGAGAGATGTTTTTGGTGCCAAAACTCAGTCACCAAGAAATCTTTCCCGAGCAAAATCCTGTAAATTGAGCAAGGGAGAGAATCCTGGCCAGAAATCTGTAACCGACGCCCAGAGGTGCGCGCTTCCTGATTTGGGGGTGGGAGACGCGCGCGTCTGGATCCTCCTGTCGGAGGCGCGCGACTCAGAGAAGGCGATTTTGACAGAATGGACTAGAAAGTCAGCCCTGTTATTCAGTTTAGTCCCTGGACTTAACGAAGTCAGTCAGGAACTTAACGGAAGTGACAGAAACTAATGAGAAACACTTAAAATGGGGAGAAACACAAGATCAAATGTGCAATCGGGGTGAGCGGTCCAAGGCGGGGTGTCTACAGAGCCCCTCGGCGACGTGGATTGCAAAGCAAAACGCGTCGACGAAAGTTAAAAACACCCGTCGAGGACATCACCAAGAAAAAGCAAAGACTCGATGAAAGCAAGAATTTGAAATTGCGAGAGATAGTGGTGCGCTCCCTGTGTGAGGGACTTTTGTTGATAGAGAGGGTGGCATGATCCGTTAGGTGAACCTGCCGGCTGAATATGTTGAAAGAGGCCGTTAGTGAACCTTTGAGGACGAATCCGTTAGTTAAATCCGTTGATGAGGCCGTTAGTGAACCCTTGAATGAGGCCGTTAGTAAACCTTTGTAGAGGCCGTTGGTGAACCTTTGGAGAGGCCGTTAGTGAACCTTTGGAGAGGCCGTTAGTGAACCTTTAAAGAGGACGTTAGTGAACCTTTGTTGACAATCCGTTAGTGAAATTCGTTGATGAAATATTTCTTTGAAGTCGCGTGCCACTTGGAGTCACACTTGACTTTTTGACTTGTGGGGTGCGGGCACAGTTGACCGCGACCAGAAGAATGTTCCTGCTGGGGATGAAATGTTGAAATTGACTCTTGAGGAGGGTATGGCACCCGTGACAGAACTTAGGGAGTTCGGAATCCGTGGGGAAACATTGATGATGTGCATGGATTCTTGCATGGGAGACTGCTTATGAACCTGCCTGATGATGGGAAAAGCGCGCGTCTGGACATCGTTGTGGGGTGCGCGCGCCTCGGATGAGTATGTCGGGGGGGGGGGGGGGGGAGCGCCTGGCGCATAAGTTCAGCATATTTAAACAGACGGTTCACTGTTTTCGGCGAGTTTTCAAAATTTTGAATAACCCTCCAAATTCCAAACCAAATTTTCGCGGAGAAATCACCCCAAAACACTTTCTTGCTGCTCTAGGATCAATTCTGTCAATGAAACGATGTCGGATCGTCAACAATATCCTCCATTCGAGATGCCACAGGGCAAGGAGCCCGAAATTGGGGTTGAAACTATGGACCCGAGCTTGCTTACCTTCCGGCCTCATACCTACATTTCTCATTTCGTGACTTCGGGTTTGGTAAGAATGCCTCACCTTTCTTGTCGATTTTGGATTTCATGAAGTTCCGTTTTTTACCCGAAATATTGTTGCAGCAGCTTTATTGATCCTTCCTTGCATGTTGTTTATTGCTCCTGATTTGTTGTAAGAAACATGTTGGGGTGCCCATTTTCATGTTCACACACTTGCTAGCACATTGCCCTTCCATTGAAATCTTTGTGTCGAATTCATCCGTTTTCTAGCAGTCATGCTGATGAAATTTTCGTTGTTCCTTCTTTCCTTTCAGGAGTGGACCCGTCTGACAGAGATTCGTGGTGGGGCTCATGGGCCCATCTCTATATGGAAAAGGTTGCCTGAGAATGTTCGGGCCCGAGTTACAGGGACTCATTTTGGGATTTTTGTCACCAACCTCCTAGCTTTGAAGAATGACCCCGATGTGGTCCAGGCATTGAGGGAAAGATGGTGGGACACCACCCATACCTTCCATTTACCCATGGGCGAGGTGACTATGACGCCTACCGATTTCACAGCTTTGACGGGCTTGCCATTCATAGGGATGCCTGTCCCCTTTGGTTTGAGAGGGGTTGTTCGGACTCCGGACGAGTTACTGGCTTAGGTTGACTGCCGATTCGAGGTCAAGAATTCTCGAGTGACATGGGGGCGAATCCGGGCCTATTTCGGCATCTTAGTGGCTGAGGCTCGAGGTGTTACTGCTGATCGGGTCGATGCTGTGGCCCGTTGCTTTATTTGGTACCTATTATCCCATACTCTGTTTGCCAACGGGGGATCTTCGGCCTCTTTGGCTCTGCTCGACTTGTTAGTGGATCTGGACCAGATCGGCCAGTATAACTGGGGCGCAGCGGGCTTAGCTGCTTGTTATCACGGCATGGATTTGACCAGCCGCTCGACTACTAGCTCGATCACGGGTTTCAGCCTGTTGTGGGAGGTATACTGCTTTCCCTTTTCTTTTCGGCCTTCTTGTCATTTGCTCTACTGTATCTTTGAACTGTCATTTAATTCTGCTCTTGTCTCTATTTTGCAGCTATGGGCCTTTGCTGTCTTGGAGCTGAGGGACTTCAAGATTAACAGAGAGGGTCAACCCCAGTATCCGGACTGCGTGAGGTGGTCATATAGGGAGAGGAATGTGAGGACTGGCACTGTTCCCATCAGCCTGCTTTCAGCTCGGCGCCACTTGGATTCTTTGAGGCCGGAGGCTGTCGCCTCTTTTTTGTTTCCGTGGAGAGCTATTTATGCCTTTATTGAGCACACCCTGATTCCCACCCGCTCGAGGCTTCTGATGAGCTCATTGGAGTGTATGGCGATGTATCTTGGGGAGAGAGTGTTTTGGCAGCATGGTGGTCAGGTGACGGACTTCCACCACCCTCCTAGGCCAGCGGTTCCTGATGTTCCTCCTTTCTGTCCTCGTAATTGGAGGGCTCTTTCAGAGGTAGACCGGGCAGTCTACCTTGCGGGGGTTGATGCTGTCCCTTTCATTCATCTAGAGCAGGACTATGGTTTATTCCGGGAGCATAACCTCCAGCAGGTTTTCATGTTCACTGATCCGAGGGAGACACATGCTGCTCCACAGACTTCGGCTCGATTTTATCCCACCGGTGCTGGATATTGCTTTGATCACCCTTTGCCTCCTTCATATTATACTTATTCAAACTTTGGGGTGTATGAGGAGCAGAGGGAGATTGTTCCCGAGGACATGTCGCCGGAGCGAGAGCCTCCTGTTCAGGCTGCTGTGGTATGTTTTCCTGTCTGTCTTTGCATTTCTCAGTTCCAGTCTCGCTTCTCTGTTCTTTGTATTGATGCAACTTCCTTTTTTTTTTGTTCTCTGTTGTAACAGGTACCTGTAGCTGCTTATAGGCACTTGGGCAGACAGAACAAAGGGATGAGGAGGAGGCTCCGTCAGCTGGAGGAGAGGGTGCTAGAGCTGTGCAGGGATATTGCTGCCATGACTAGAGATGCTGCTGGTGCTGTCTCTGGTGCTGCGAGAGGAGCTGGCCGAGGTGCTCGGGGCATGGGACGAGGCTGCAGGGATGCTGCACTGTACATTGATGAGGCTGTCTCTTCGGCGAGGCAGTCACTGAGCAGGAGTCTGAGCCGCAGAGGTAGCCATAGTAGGAGTCTGAGTCGAGGAGGTAGCCAGAGCAGGGGTGGAGCCAGCCAGAGCAGAGGTGGTGCGAGTTCGTCTCGGCGGGTGCAGAAGAGGAGCCGGCATGAGATCAGAGTTGAGGAGTCTGAGGATGATGATGATGATGATGATGATGAGGATGAGGATGATGATGAGGAGACCGAGAGCGGCAGCAGGGGGTGAGCACAGTGCTGGTGATGATTTGCCTGTAATAACATTTAACATGTATTTACAATCCTAGTTATCTTACTACTCATTTTATGTTTTATTAGCGACTCGATCTTAGATGTCGACCTTTACAAACAAATGTGTGCCCAAAGAATGCTTGTTGTTGATGCTTGAACTCCTTTTCGCTGCTGGGATTTGATTTTGCTGCAGGTTGGATATGTTGAAGTGCTTGGGTTCTGTTCTGAACTGACGAGGGCTATTTCTGTCTGAACTGCTGTCAAAGGCGCGCGCGTTGGGCCTTGCTTGTGGGAGGCGCGCGCGTGTTGTGAAGCCTTGGTCGGAGGCGCGCGCTTCTGGCCTGCTGAATTACAGCCCCTTTCTTTTTCTGATCAGAATGTTCCAACAGCTATAATTTTGAACCATTTTCGACCAGAATGGTCACACAGCATTCTTCTGCAAACACTTTCTCCTCCTAAACCACAAAATTCTTGTCATAATGGCCCCAATGAATTTCTCTTTTGAAGTCAAGGTTTCCGTCCCCGAGGGTGAGAAGTCCGTTCCAATGGTGAACGCCGTTCCAGCTGTGGGGTCCGTCTCGATGGTGGAGAAGCGTCCGAGCATTTTTGATCGTTTGGGAAGGCCCAATGATGATGTTGTTGACCCCGTGAGACCGGTGGTTCATGTGCGGGACTATAGACCCCATCATTTTCCCAAGAAGAAGAAAGGTAATGGAAATTCCTCCCATGTGTGGAAGCGTCCCATGGTTGTTCCCGTTAAGGCTCCGCTTGATAAGGGTAAAGGAAAAGCCGTTGATGAAGCTCCGTCCCGTCCTAGCGTTTTCTCCCGTCTTGGCGGTCCCAAGAATGTTCTGTCCCCATCCAAGAAGACTAAAGGGCATAACAAGAAGCAATGGGTTTCCAAACCTAAGAAAGATTAGATTTTTCTTTGTACCCCAAGAGATTGCAATTAAATTAGACCACTTTGTTTTAGGATTTAATGTTTTGATGTCTTTTGTTGCTCAATAAATCCGTTCATTGAATGAATAAAAATTGCATCTTGTTATTTGAAGTGAATTGGGTATTTTTGATATGTTTTAGACCGCACCCGAAGGTTGCCTACGTTCCTCCAGTTGGGAGGCTCAGGTCTCCGTAGTTCAAACAAACAAAGACCATTTTTTTTTTGTGTGCACCCTGTTTTTTGCCTAGACCGCCCTTTCGGGTTTTCAATCTAGCGGGCTTCTTTTTTTGCACGTGCTCTAATTTTTGCCTAGGCCGCCCTTGCGGGTTTTCAACCTAGCGAGCAATTTTTTTTTTTTTTTTATGGTCTTTGTCTATTAAGCATAGAACCTCTTGAGCTTGTCGAGGTTGACCTCCTTTGGCAGCTGGTCACCATCTAAATCCACAAGTCGGACTGCACCGCCGCTTAGTATCTTTTTTACCACGTACGGACCGATCCATCGGGGTCCCCATTTCCCCAGGGGATTCATGGCATTAGGAGGATGTTGTCTTAAGACCAAATCTCCCACATTGATGTTTCGAGGCTTCACCTTTTTGTTGAAAGCTCTTGCCATCCTTTGCTGATACGCCCTTGTGCGTTCGAGTGCTCTTAGCCTTTTCTCGTCGAGTAAGGCTAGCTGTTCATATCGACTTTGCATCCAGTCGACCTCGTTGACTTGATTCTCGAAGAGGACCCGTAGAGATGGGACTTCAAGTTCGATTGGGAGTACGGCTTCAGAACCATAAACTGATGCATAAGGAGTTTCTCCTGTTGCTGACCGTATTGATGTGCGGTAGCCCCACAATGCTAATGGTAGCTTCTCGGTCCAGTCCCTTCCTGTTGAGGCCATTTTCTTGACGATGGTATCGATGGTCTTATTTGCTGCTTCAACCGCGCCATTTGGTTGGGGACGGTAAGGAGATGACTTGTGCTTGGTGATCTTGTATTCTACCAGAAGTGCATCCATTTCCTTCTCAAAGTGAGAGCCGTTGTCGGAAATTATTTCATGAGGCACGCCGTATCGGCACATGATATTAATCTTTACAAATTCGGCCACTTTCTTGGCGTTGAGGGTCTGATAGGCTTGCGCTTCGACCCACTTTGTGAAGTAGTCGACGGCCACTAGGACGAATGACTGCCCATTGCTCCCGGCAGGATGGACTTTACCGATGATGTCTATCCCCCAACAAGAGAAAGGCCATGGTGTGACCATGTTGTAAAGTTGGGAGGGTGGAGCATGTTGCAGATTAGCATGGAATTGGCACTTGGCACACCTTTTGACTTTCTGATACAGTCTCGTTCCATAGTTCTCCAATAGTAACCAATGCGGAGTATCTTCTTGACTAGCATAAACCCATTCATGTGGGGTCCACACCCTCCTTCGTGCACTTCACACATTATCTCTTGAGCTTCGGCCTCATTGGCGCATAAGAGATTGATCCCGTCGTGGTGCCTTTTATAGACTCGGTCCCCAATCAGTACGTACCGAGAGGCTAGTCTTTGCAGAGCCGCTTGAGACTTCTTATTGCTATTCTTGGGATAAGTGCCATCTTTGAGGAAATTTATGATATCTGAATACCACGGAGAGTTTGTTTGAACCTCGTTGATCTCGATACTCATGCAGTACGCCGGACTGTTCCTTCGGGCAATTTTGAAAGGCTTCACCATTTTCTCTTTGGGCATTTCGACTAATAAAGCTATGGTGGCCAGTGCATCGGCGAAGCGATTTTTATCCCTTGGCAGGTAGTTGAAAGTGATCTCTTGGAATTGTTCAACCAATTCTTCAAGGTGCTAACCATACTGTTGGAGGGTCGGGTCTTGGATTCGCCATTTACCCGATTGCTGATTGATAAGGAGCAAAGAGTCGCCGAATACTTCTAGTTCCGTGACGTTTCTTTCGAGAGCTGCTTCGAGCCCTGCTATGCATGCTTCGTACTCGGCAATGTTGTTGGTAGCTTCGAATTCCAGACGGATGGCAATAGGAGTGTAGATGTCTTTTGGATCGACAAGCAATACTCCTATACCAAAACCGTGCTTATTGGCGGCGCCATCGAAAAAAAGTTGCCACTTATTTTCCTCGGTTGCAGTACAAATTAAATGCTCGTCGAGGAACTGTACGTCTTCCCCCTTCACTTCGTCACACGGGAATTCGGCAAGCTGGTCACTGAACACTTTCCCCCTGACGGATTTTAGTGTAACGTAAGTGATATCATAGCCGGCGAGCATGAAGTACCATTTGGCTATTCTTGTTGACATGAAAGGCTTCTCGAAGATGTAGCGGAGCGGGTCCACCTTTGCTACTAGCTTGATCGAAAAAGCTTCCATATAGTGTTTGAGCTTTTGAGTAACCCAAACCAATGCTGCACATGACTTCTCTAAGACAGAGTAGTTCTTTTCGCCTCCTTGGAATCGGCGACTGACAAAATAAATGGCATTCTCCTTTGTGGACTCTCGTTGCTCTTGTGATAACATAGCCCCTAGGGCTTCATCATTGACAGTGAGATAGATCAAAAGAGGCTTCTCCTTGTCCGGCGGAACTAAAACAAGAGGGCACGTCAAGTAATGCTTCACTTGGTCGAAGGCTTCTTGCCACGCGTCGGTCCATTCTAGAGCCACATTCTTCTTGAGTAGCTTGAAGATTGGCTCGCACATGGAAGTGAGTTGGTGCACAAACCGGCTGATGTATTGCAGTCTGCCCATAAAACCTTTGATCTCTTTCTGCATCTTTGGAGGAGGCATGTCAATGATTGCCTTGATTTTGGAGGGATATACTTCAATTCCCCTTTCAGTGACCATATAACCAAGGACTTTGCCTCGGATAACCCCGAACGTGCACTTTGCAGGGTTGAGCCTCATCTTGTGTTGACGAAGCCTTTCGAAGAACTTGCGGAGATCGATTAAATGTTGACCATCAGTCCTTTTGGAGTGAATGATCATGTCGTCCACATAGACCTCGATTTCTTTGTGAATCATATCGTGGAACAAGTCTGTCACGGCTCTTTGGTAGGAAGCCCCAGCGTTTCTTAACCCAAATGGCATGACTGTGTAGCAAAAGGTACCCCACGGTGTTGTGAAGGCTGTCTTATGTTGATCTTCCTTGGCCATGAGAATCTGATTGTACCCAGCGAACCCATCCACGAATGAGCGAACCTCGTAGGCAGCAGTGGAGTCGACTAGCATGTCGATGTTAGGGAGTGGAAAATCGTCTTTCGGGGAAGCTTTGTTCAAATCCCGGAAGTCCACACAAACTCGAACCTTTCCGTTTGCCTTTCTGACTGTCACGATGTTGGCTAACCATGTCGGATACTCGATAACCTTGATGAAACCCACACTGAGGAGCTTCTCGATCTCTTCTTTGACTTGCAGAGACCATTCTGGCTTGATCTTTCTGAGCTTCTGTTTTACCGGCTTGGCGTCCTCTCTGATCGGAATTCTGTGCTCCGCTACCTTTCTGTCCAAACCTGGCATGTCTTTGTATGACCATGCGAACACATCCACGAACTCCCGTAGTAGTGCAGTTAATTTGTCTCTGTCGTCCCCCTTGAAGAAGCTTCCGATCTTAGTTTCTCTTGGCTCTTCGTCAGTACCCAGATTAACAACATGCAATTCTTCGTCAGCCCCTGGACCATTTTCACCACGACTACGGACCTGTTGAGCAAGTTCATTTAAGTATGTTGTGTTTTCGTGATCTATTTCATCCTAATTTGAATCGTTATTAACTTGTTCATTAAGTTCATTATTAGTTAATTCATCATTTATGATATTTGCAATCTCAGGGTACTCAGAAATATCAAATTTTTCATTAGCAAAGAAAGGAAACACACGCTCGGCTATGGCCTCCATATCCTCTTGGGCGAGGGTATTAGAGACACTCTCGGACTCGAAAGTAAGTGTGAGCCGCTCTTCCTTTGTTGCTGTGCGGGGTATGCAACCCATTTCTTGGACTAAGAATTCCTCGGATACCATGGGCCCTTTCGTAGAATACCAATTGTTGATCGGCTCGGAGCTTGGCGGGATCTTACTGATAGTCTCATTCATGATGACGGTGTCATGGATGGCGTTGACTTGGCATTCATTCATTATGGCAAGCTCTTCGAACATGGAGGCTAAATCTGTCGGTTCTTCGAACATGTAGACACCTTCCTTCCCCACCATTCACGGGGCGACATGGGAGTTGGTTCCCTTTCGGATTTCTGGATCTCACAATCGGAGAAGATTTCGAGACCGGGCTTTTTGACACCCTTATTGTTAACCCATGGCTTGGGAAAGATCATGTATGGAACGTCTTCCCCTTGGCGGACAAAATAGCCATTCAACGTCTTGCGGTAAGGCCTTAGATTAGGGACCTCATAACGACGGCCTTCTTTACGAGCTCGGGCCTTTTCATTCTTGATTGCTTGCTCTTGTTTCAAGTCTTTTCTGGAAGGCTCGTACCCCAAACCGAATGTGTTCTTGACAAATTGGACTCGCACAGGATGTAGGATTCCTTGTTGATGTTTCCCTAGGCCTAAACCAGGGAAGTAGTCCATATTCCTCATCATGCGGAGGACTTTGTGATTGCTGGGGGTCCATGATCCGTTTCCCCCTTCTTTGTCAATGGCGTTGATTGAGACGCCGGAGAGAGTGGAGTCTGGTAAACCATGTTGAACTTGGTGGACGGGCTCACCTTTTCTATGGATAGTGACATTTTCGGCCATGACAGTCACTATTTCATCACCATTTCGGATCTTGACACATTGATGGAGAGTTGACGGGACGGCATTAGAACTGTGAATCCATGGTCGACCCAAAAGCAAGTTGAACGAGGCCGGGATGTCAAGCACTTGGAATGGAACGGACATGACCATGCTCCCAAACTCAATGTCTATTTCGATCATGCCCATGACTGTACGGGCGGTGCTGTCATAACCTCGGATTACTTGAGTAGAAGGCTTCAAATCGGAATCCTTAAGCCCCAGTATGCCCATGATTCTGCCAGGCATGAGGTTGAGTGCGGAACCACCGTCCACTAAGACTCTTGAGATAGGCCTCCCCCTTGCTCGTACCTTGAGGTAAATAGCCTCGTTGTGGTCGGAACCAAATGGTGGAAGGTCCATATCGGCAAAGGTGATGACGTTGCCAAAATGAATGTGACCGATCATTGCCGTGAGGTCCTCAGGAGTAGTATCGGGAGAAATTGATGTATCATCGAGATTGCGGATGACAAGATCTCGGTGTTTCTTTGAGGATGCGATGAGGTCCCAAATAGAGATGTTGGCTTGAGTTTTCTTGAGTTGGACAAGTAGAGGATCTTCGGGAGTGTCGCGAACTTGTGGTCTTTGAGAAGAGGAGCTTGGTGCGGAAGTGGAAGGGTTGCTTGCTATGACTCGACCGGATCGAGTTAGCATGTTGACGTTCCCATCTTGCTTCTTTTTCCTATTCTCTAGTACTTCCCTCATTACCTCATCGTAAGTCACAACATAACAAGAATTGTCAAGTTTATTCATAACATTGGGGCCCCCATTCACAATTGGGATTAAATGGGTGGTCCCCTCGAGTTCTCCTATCTCTATTACATTGACAAGTTCGCCATTAGTCACTACAAATTCTTTCTTGTCTATGAGATCTTGAATGACATTGCGGAGAACGAAGCATTCCTCGGTGGTGTGGCCACTATATTGGTGGTAGCCACAATATTTGTGGTGAGCATGATTGGGGTTGACCGTCTTGGGTTGGTACCCTTGTACGGGTGTGACTTGACCCTTTGCTTTGAGGACTTCGAAAGCTTCGGTTTGAGTCATGCCTTGGAGAGGCGTGTAGACACGGTCATTTCGAGACTTCTTCCCTTGGGGTGGAGGAACCTTTTTGTAATTCCCCTTGTCAATAGTGACGGCGTTGACCGAGGCCTCTTTTGTGGAATTGGAAGCGGCCTTGTAGCGGTAGCTAGGAGCACTTTTCTTGACTTCCTTGAGCAACTCGTCCATTCGGACCCCCGCCTCATACATTTGGGAGAAATCCGCGTAGCAATCCCCACTTAGGTGGGTGCGGAGATCAATTTTGAGACATTTGAGAAAGATGTCCATTTTCTCCTTGGTATTTGGCCTTTCCACAATCTCGGAGAGTTTATCATTCCATCTCCTTGTGAAGTCGATGAAGGACTCGTGGTCTCGTTGAGTAGTGTTCTCTAGCTCTTTCCTTGTGGGCCGGTGTGTGGTGTTGCCTTGGTATTGGTTCTTGAAGGCAAGCATGGCGGAGTCCCAATCAAGACGGACAGTGAGCGGGAGAGTAGCATACCAATCTTTTGCCGCCCCCTCGAGAGTGAGAGGAAAGCATTGAGCCATCACTTTGGGGGAGACCTTCTTCGAAACCATTGCCCAAATATAAGTCTCGATGTGAGCCATAGGATAAGAGTTGCCCTTGAATTTGCTTATGTCGGGCATCTTGAACTTATCAGGAAGAGCGGCCATAGTACTCATGAGGATGGATGATTGATAAAGGCTTGTGTCGGAGCCTTTCCCCATGTTGAGCCTATTGAATTTTTGGTCGATGTAGGCCATGATAGAATCCACCATTTTGGGCTCATTGTTCTCGGAACTTGGCTCTCCCACTTTCTTGGTGCGGGTGTTGACATAAGGACTTTTGAACAAACCTTCGGTCCATTCGGATTCGTCATCGTCATTTTTGCTCTTCCCCTTGGCAAGATTAGTGAGCTTTTCTTTCATTAGCTCCATCTCGGCCTCGTGGGCCTCCTTTTGGCTGTCGAGGTGGGATTTCTAAATGTCGTCTTTGCTTTGTGCCTCCTTATTAAGAGTGGAGACTTGCTCTTGGAGGAGTTGGACCATGGTTGCGAGTTGCTCGAGAGTCATGGTATTGTTGGTGTTGGAGCCGCCGGCCATTGTTGATGTAGGAGCTGTTGGAGTGATCTCTTCACGGACTAACCGATTTGCCGAATCCCGGTAGACTCTGTAAGTACCAATTGAACCTATATTGCAGAAGAGGCCCTTGTCAGTCTTGAGTAGCACTTGCGGTCCACGAAGAGGCTTAGAACACACAGTTGGGCACACGACTCGAACCACATAAGAAAAGACTCTTTTTTTTTTTTTATAAGTCAGAGGGAATGGATCCCTTTTGGGGTGTCTAAGAAAATAATGGAATCGTCACGCTAGTATATAGACCATCTCGCGGTCCCATATACTCATCGGATTCCATCGCGCTTGTGAATCCTACATGTATCGGGATTAAACTAAATTAATGTAGTAAAGCATACATGCGGGGACGGATTTTTATTTTCGTCCAAAATAACCACTTTTGGGGACGGATTTTTATTGCGTCCGTTTCAACAAGTTGGCATGTATGATTTGAAGACATTAGTTTAGGGAAATCTCGGTACATGGAAACCGACTTGAGTCACGGAGTGTTAGACCCTAACTAGAATTGTGTGGCTTGTGCTCGGCTTGAATATGAGGCTCAAAGGTCACCCCCGGCATGTAGTCATGAACTACGCCACGGGCTGAGGTTTACCGCTTCGAAAGAGCCAAGGTCGAGTGGAGCTTGAAACTTTCTAGGACGGGCCTCGATGGGTTTGGGGTTGGACTTGTGCGACTCGATAGTTAGCAATTCATAGGAATATGTGCATGTAGTGTGAGGTCTAACAGGTGACAAAATATTTTTTATATTTTTTTTTTCAAAAGAAATTAAAAAAAAACAAATAAGCACATAATTACAACTTTCGAATCACCCGTGTGACCGATAAAATAGAACATAAAATTAAAACAGTCTAAAGTTCAGAATAACCACTGATGCAGGCAACTGTGCCCACACCCCCCATCATACTGCTCTGTTCTGAGACCTGTTTCTGTTCTGGGAACCAACCTAGAAGCGTGCGCCTCTGAGTGTTGATACGAGACGCGCGCATGGCGCGATGCTATTGGGAGGCGCGCGCTTCTGGGCACACCTGTCAGATTGTCAGATTTTGGACTCAGGGGATTGCCCTGGTCCTATGTGTATATTGTAACCCCTGCAGGAGTCAGAATGCCCAGAAAAGATGTAAATTTTGATCAGAATGCAAGTTTAACCCTCAAACATTCCCCAGCGGAGTCGCCACTGTAGATACCCCGAGGGAACCACGGCTTGGCTAGAGCATGTGAATTACCCTAGGATGTCTGACTTGTTTTTAGAGTCGCCACCTATGTTTTGAGGAACATAAGAAAAATCTATTGATAATAGCCTAAGTTTGATTAAGAAAACAGAGATTCTTTGTTTTGAGGTTCGGGGGTTAGGTTACGAGATGGGAAGTACCGAAACACCCATCTCGCCCAACTAAAGTTGGTCTTGCTTGATCAAAATCTACATGAATGATAAACGTTCTTCTTCTTCTTCTTTAAATCATAAAAAGGGGTTTTAAAATAGAGTTTGGAATGTAGGAGATAACTCTTTAACCGGCCTCAATGAGATGAGGTGATCATTAGAGTCATGTCCCAAAATGATTTGGGTGATTGCACTTTGATAAAACAAAAAGAAAGAGAAAAGAGATGAAGTTAAGAAGAGGAAAGAAATAACTTTACCTAGACTTCAAGAGACTTCAAACACTTCTTGATGAATTCTTTGGATAAATCCTTTGGAAATGCTTTGTAAGTGTGAATATTTTAGTGTCTTATTGAGAATGTAAGATTGAGAGCCCAAGGTCCTTGAAAATGGAGGTAAAGGGGGGTTTTTATAGGTGAAAGAGAGATGTTTTTTGTGCCAAAACTCAGTCACCAAGAAATCTTTCCCGAGCAAAATCCTGTAAATTGAGCAAGGGAGAGAATCCTGGCCAGAAATCTGTAACCGACGCCCAGAGGCGCGCGCTTCCTGATTTGGGGGCGGGAGGCGCGCGCGTCTGGATCCTCCTGTCGGAGGCGCGCGACTCAGAGAAGGCGATTTTGACAGAATGGACTAGAAAGTCAGCCCTGTTATTCAGTTTAGTCCCTGGACTTAACGAAGTCAGTCAGGAACTTAACGGAAGTGACAGAAACTAACGAGAAACACTTAAATTGGGGAGAAACACAAGATCAAATGTGCAATCTGGGTGAGCGGTCCAAGGCGGGGTGTCTACACCTAGGGCACCACTACCAACAATCTCCCACTTGCCCTAGGCCTAATCTCCCATGTATCTAATACCCATGGACCTAACATGACCATCATGTTTAGCTTGTGGAAGTCCCTTTGTTAGCGGGTCCGCAACATTGTCATCAGTAGGTACTCTGCATATATTTACGTCTCCTCTATCAACGATTTCTCGAATGATATGAAAACGCCTAAGTATGTGTTTGGATTTCTGATGTGCTCTTGGTTCCTTTGCTTGAGCAATAGCACCATTATTATCGCAATAAAGGTCTATTGGATTAGAAATACTAGGAACCACTTCAAGTTCAGTGATGAACTTCTTAATCCAAACAGCTTCTTTTGCAGCATCTGATGCAGCAATATACTCAGCTTCCGTTGTAGAATCAGCGGTTGTACTTTGCTTGGAACTCTTCCAGCTTACAGCTCCACCATTTAGCATAAACACAAAACCCGATTGCGATCGGCTATCATCTTTGTCGGTTTGGAAGCTTGCATCCGTGTTAGCATTTACAACGAGATCATCTTCCATTCCTCCATAGACCAAAAACGAGTCTTTAGTTCTTCTCAAGTACTTAAGAATCGCTTTTACAGTTACCCAGTGATTTTTGCCAGGGTCGGATTGGTATCTACTTGTCATGCTCAAAGCATAAGATACATCCGGCCTAGTACAAATCATGGCATACATGATGGACCCAATTGCCGAAGCATATGGAACATCATTCATTTTCTCACGCTCACCGTTTGTCTTAGGACATTGAGTCTTGCTTAGAGAAACTCCATGTAACACTGGCAAGGTGCCTCTCTTAGAATTCTCCATACGGAATCTTCTAATGACCTTGTCGATGTATGTACTTTGGCTTAAACCAAGTAGCCTCCTTGATCTATCTCTATAGATCTTAATGCCAAGTATATATGCGGCTTCACTCATATCTTTCATTGCGAAGCATTTTCCTAACCAAGTCTTTACGGACTGAAGTGTAGGAATATCGTTTCCAATGAGTAATATGTCATCCACATATAAAACAAGGAATAGCACTATGCTCCCACTAATCTTCTTGTATACACAAGGTTCATCTTCGTTCTTGATGAAACCAAACTCTTTGACCGATTCATCAAAACAGAGATTCCAACTCCTTGAATTCAATCCATAGATGGATCTCTGCAATTTGCATACTTTAGAATTCTGTTCAAAACCTTCTGGTTGTGTCATATACACATCCTCTTGCAGTTTTCCATTTAGAAAAGCGGTTTTGACGTCCATTTGTCATATTTCATAGTCATGATATGCGGCAATGGCAAGCAAAATTCTTATAGACTTGATCATTGCTACGGGTGAAAAGGTTTCATCATAGTCAATACCATGAACTTGCCTATAACCCTTCGCTACAAGTCTAGCTTTGTAAGTATGCACCTTCCCATCCATGTCAGTCTTCTTCTTGAAGACCCATTTGCATCTTATGGTTTTTACACCTTCGGGTGCATCAATCAAATTCCAAACTTGATTGTCTTGCATGGATTGCAATTCGGATTCCATGGCTCCAAGCCACTTGTCCGAATCAGGAGAAGACATCGCCTCTTGGTAGGTTGTCGGTTCATCATTCTCAATGATTTCCACCTCATTACTATCCGTTACGAGAAGTCCATATCTCTCGGGCTCGGATCGTAACCTACTAGATCTGCGAGTACTTGTGTATTTTGAACAGGTTCCACAACTCCTTGTGGTTCTTGTTCTTGTTCCACTATTGGTTCAATGTTATTTTCTGGGTCTCGAATTTCTTCAAGATTTATTTACTCCCACTGATTTCTTTGGAGAGAAACTCTTTCTCTAGAAAGACACCAGTTCGGGCAACAAACACTTTGTTGTCCGTTTGGTTGTAAAAGTAATATCCTTTAGTTTCCTTAGGATATCCCACGAAAATACATTTATCAGATTTGTGTGCAAGTTTGTCTGAGACAAGTCTTTTGACAAAAGCTTCACAACCCCAAATCTTCATGAAAGACAGACAAGGCTTCTTTCCGCTCCACATCTCATATGGAGTCTTTTGAACCGATTTAGTTGGAACACGATTTAGTGTGAAAGCAGCGGTTTCTAGAGCGTAACCCCAAAAGGATATTGGAGGATCAACTTGACTCATCATTGATTGAACCATGTCTAACAAAGTCTGATTTCTCCTCTCAGACACACCATTCCATTGTGGTGTTCCGGGTGGAGTCAATTGTGAAACTATTCCACAATTCTTTAGATGATCATCAAATTCTTGACTGAAGTATTCTCCACCACGATCTGATCGAAGTGCCTTAATACTTTTGCCAAGTTGTTTTTCTACTTCATTTTGAAATATTCTAAATATCTCAAATGCTTCACTTTTATGTTTCATTGGGTAAACATACCCAAATCTATTATAATCATCAGTGAAGGTTATGAAGTATTGAAATCCTCCCCTAGCATTGCTACTTAATGGTCCGCATACATCGGAATGTATCAACCCCAATAAGTCGCTTGCCCTTTCACCTAGCTTGCTAAAAGGTGTCTTAGTCATTTTTCCAAGAAGACACGACTCGCAAGTATCATATGACTTAAGGTCACATGAACCCAAAAGACCGTCCCCATAGAGTTTTGAGATACGCTTCTCATTAATATGACCAAGACGGCAATGCCACAAATAATTATGATTTACATCAGTAGGTTTAGATTTCTTATTTATATGATAGACATTTTCATTATTTTCATTCTTGACATCCAAGACATAAAGGCCATTAAATGAATTAGCAATACCATAAAGCACATCATTTAAATAAATAGAAAATTTCTTATTCTCAATAAGAAACTTAAAACCTTCATTATCCAAACAAGAAATTGAAATAATATTTCTACTTAAATCCGGTACATAATAGCAATTGTTCAAAACAAGTATTAAACCGGAAGGTAAAGTGACTTTATAAGTCCCTACGGCTAATGCAGCAACTCTTGCTCAATTTCCCACGCGTAGGTCTACTTCACCCTCTTTAAGTAGTCTCCTATTCTTTAGACCCTGCACATTTAAACAAATGTGAGAACCACATCCGGTATCCAATACCCATGAATCAGTGGTAGAAAGGATAATATCTATCATATAGATACCTGAAGTCGACGCAGCCTTGCTGCTCTTCTTCTTCTTTTGCTCTTCCAAGAAAGCCTTGCAATTACATTTCCAATGACCAATTTCTTGACAATGGAAACAGATTGCATCCTTTTGTGAATCGGGTTTTTCCTCAGAAGCCTTGGCAACCTTTGCCTTGCTTATCTTGGGTTTGACAACTTTCTTACCCTTTCCTTTGGCACTAGCCTTCTTCCCATCATAAACTAAGAGCACGGGAGAACCTTTCTCCGCAATCTTCATCTCCGCAGTTTTAAGCATCCCATGCAACTCGGAGAGATTCTTATCCATTCCATGCATGTTATAATTCATCACAAACTGATTATAACTTTTAGGCAATGAATTAAGAATGAGATCCGTGGCTAGCTCCAATGGGATTGGATAGCCAAGTTTCTCAAGGTGCTCTACATAACCTTTCATTTTCAGCATGTGAGGACTCACTTGTTGCCCTTCATTCATTTTGCAAGTAGTGAATGCAACAATGGTCTTGTACCTCTCTTGCCTAGCTTGCTCTTGAAACATGGCTCTTAACTCCACGCGTATCTCATAGGCTTCCAAATGTTCCAAACTTTGTTGGAGTTTTGAGCACATAGTAGCAAGCATAAGACAGCTTACATCTCTAGAATCATTACGATGTTTCTTGTAACTGTCTCTTTCTGCCCTAGGGGCAGCAGGTTCTGGTTCAGCAGGAAGAGGCCCATCGAGAATGTACAACTTATCTTCTTTCCTAAGAACAATTCTTAGGCTACGGATCCAATCCATAAAGTTCGTACCATTCTCTTGGAGCTTATCCTTCTCAAGGATCGATCGCAACGAAATTGATTGAGTGTTAGTAGTCATTGTCTACAAATATGCAAAATTTCCAAAATTTAATAAGTACCGGTTTTTCATTAAAGAAATTAACAATGTATTTTTCAAACAAAATACTCCCACTAAATTATACAACCTTCTTTATACATCTAATGTATAGTATAATTTAAATGGGTTGAGATCCCGCTTTAATCTAATTTTGAGTACGCTTTGGCGCACCGCTCAAAATCACATTAATTAGGTAGACAACTCTTGTCAATCATATCACATATGACTCTCAGTTCTTTTCATGAGATTATTTAAGAAATCCAATTTCAAAAAGCATGTTAAATCTCATCTTTGCCTTAAGCCCAAAACTGTTTTGACGCTTAATTAAGTCCAACCATTTTAAACGTATAGGAAACTCTTATTCACTCATCTTGCTCATACATGAACAAAATCAATGCACCTCGCTTTGGCGAGCCCACATAAAATTACTCATGTATAAACAAGTGTTTTAATCATGGCATGGAAAAAGGACTTAAAACTTTCTTTGAAGGTTCATCACATATAGCATACAACACATTTATAAGCACATAATATAAACATGTTACGCATCAAGTTTAGCCATTAAATTAATCTCCATTAATTTAAGCATGATATTTATGTGTCATTAGTTTCTCTATAATTATGAGGATGAGACTATTTCAACTTTGGTTATTATCTCCAAATCAAGACAACAAGAAGTGCGGCCGAAACTAAGCCATGAGGTATCCACAATTCCGCACTAATTCAAGATACCAAGAAAGTAGTTCATGTGGCCGAAACTAAGCAATAGATGGTCTCGATGAACGTAGGCCAATTGCATCCACAATTCCACATGGATCTCCAATCTTTGAATCAAGAACTTTGTTTCTCAATTTTAGCAATTATGAACTCTTCATAATTCTAACTTCGTTTTATCTTTAAAACTTTGATTGCGATCAAGTTTGGGAAACACAATCTCGATGAACGCAGATTAGCCATCCAAACCTTGAGCCAATCTAAGATTCACAAGACTAAAACAAATAGGAAAATCAAACCCCAAGATCCACACACAAACCAACTACCCAAAACCCATTCCAGATCAGCAGGTCTGGTCTGGTTCTGTCACTGGTTCGGTTAGACCTCTCGAAAATTCCAAATTCTGATTTCAACAATAATCAGACAATCTGATCAGTCTGTGTGGTCGCCCAAAAATCACTGTGCGGTCACCCAAACATGTACGGCCGCCCACGTGATTCTGTGCGGTCGCACAGTAGGATCAGAAGGTAATTTTAAAGTTCGAAAATTTGTCTCAAAATTGTTTTTCCCCGATTATTAAAACCATGATCCAATCAAAATTAATAATCAAACAATTCAGAATCCATCATAATATTTATTGCGATTGAATCGTGCGATTAAAGTTGCAAAACAATAAACCACATAAAATCACATAACACATAAACATCATATAATCCAATATTCATATCATGCTAGGCACATAAACAATTTATATACACACAACATGATCTAGGTATTGAATTAATCAACATGAACGGGGCTCTGATACCACTGTTGGGTTTCGATCAAACATGCGCAACGGAATTTAGCATTTAAAATATATGAAACCCAAAGCCATAGACCCATTCATATGATTAAATCAAATGCAACAATATGAATACTAGAAAACTAACCCTTGATGACTTTGAATTTGGTCTTTGATCTTGGTGGAGAACCTGAAGCTTTTATCACAAAAGTAAGAACACGAACTTTGAAGATGATAAGCTTCACCCTCTAGCGGTATCCACACCACGAACGAATATCAAGAACACTTGATCTTGGTTGCTAGACCAAATTGTGAAACACATTTTCACAATTGATATGAACTATATGGAATATTGGTTTGTGTATTATTTTGTTCTTCAATCTAAGATGTCTTAGAACAAAATAAATTCTCTCAAACTCTTTGGAGACTTACACAAAAGCTATGATATGTTCTGACCCGAATTTGGCTGTTTATATACAAGTTAGACCTATTCCAAATAGGAAACTTGTGTCTAAACCCGTCCAAAATTCCTTTCCAAATCAAATTAGGAAACTGCCCCCGACAGTAGTGTGCGGCCGCCTAGAATCCACTGTGCGGTCGCACAACTATCTGAAACAAACTGGTACAAAACTGAGCTAAGTGTGCGGCCGCCCAGTCCATACTGTGCGGTCGCCCACTTCCCCAGATTTCCAGAATTTCCAAAATTCCATTATAGTCCTTTTAAAGATTCATTCTCTTGTGTGTGACCCTCTAGGATTATACTAAGTTGGCAATGGGTTCAAACATGAAACCATGAGATATGATTAGGTTCTAGCAAACCATCATACCTACCTAAATAGTATAACTAGATACAAGTTCGCATTCCTTTAGAATATGTCATAACCCCTTTGTCCACGATGTCATTGAACATAAGTCATGGTCAACAAGTCAACTTATTTTGTTCAATACTTTCTCGATTCTGAATATGTTGATAATCCAAATGACATTGATCTAATCAATTCATTTGAGTCCGGCCGAACATTTCATCAACATCATTCCTACGAGAGGCCCAAGCTTGACATCTCTCTGAAGAGGGACAAATCCATTCAGCTTATTACTCTTCCCTACGTGAATCCGATTATGGCAATCATACCCTTTATAACTACCCAGTTAAAGGTAGCGTTTGAATATGTCAAACATAATGTTCATCAAGTGGAAGACTATAATAACTTCATGTCTAAGGATTCGAATGACATAACTAATATGAGATATATGTACGACATAGACCATGACATAAATCTCATACAGCGGGTCATGTCCAGTACCTTGTTCCAAACAAGTACCCATAAATCTAACATGATCATCCCATGATCATTTACCCTTTATACTAGTGCTCAACAAGTACTAGGGACGGAGATTATTATAAGTAAACATTAACAACAATAATAATCAAAACATCTCTTTATTGATATGAAATAAATGATAACAATTACAACATTTATTAAACGTGCCTAGGGCACCACTACCAACACAAGATGGTTCAGCCTGTGATCCTTGGATGTCGTCGTCTACACAGAATAATTCCATCCTTTCTATGGCTAGAATGTTGACATGAACAATAGGTATGTTGGTTTGAGTCAAACTCTTAAAGGCGGAGCCAAGATTGGGTAGAGCATCTGCTTGAGAGTTTTCTTTCCGGGGAATCTGTTCTATCTTGAAAATTTTAAATTTGCTGGCCAAGATCTTCACAACTTCCAAGTATGACGTCATCTTTGCGTTCTTAGCTGCATAACATCCATTAAAATTATTAACTAATAACAATGAATCACAATATACCTGGATGACTTTGATGTTAAGATCTAATGCCACAGTTAATCCCACTATGAGGGCTTCATACTCTGCCTCATTATTGGTAGCTTTGAAATCACAACTAATAGCCTGTGGTATAATGTCCCCTTGTGGCGATTTTAGTACAATTCCAAGACCTGTTCCCCTCATATTTTATGCCTCATCAGTGTACAATATCCATTCAGCCATGGTGTCACCATCTTGAAGTTGTTGGACTTCTATATCTACTTCTGGTTGCATATTTGGACTGAAATCTGCCATAAAATCTACAAGAGCTTGTGATTTTATCGCCGTCCTTGGTTCATATTTGATATCATAAGTGCTTAGTTGAACCGACCACTTCGCCATCCTACCTGATATTTCTGGGTTTCTCATAACATTCTTGAGAGGATAGTTAGTACGAATATATATAAAATGAGTTTCAAAATAATGTCTTAACTTAATTGAGGCAGTAATTAAGGCTAGGATTAACTTTTCAAGATGAGAGTACCTGGTTTCCGCATCAAGAAGAGTCTTACTTACATAATAAATGGGATGTTGGCTACCATCTTGCTCCTTAACCAAGACTGCACGTACTGCTGTTTCTGAAACGGCTAGATATGCATATAGTGGCTCGCCTTCTTCAGGTTTGACCAGCAATGGAGGTGTTGACAGATATCCTTTAAGATCTTGAAAAGCTTTCTCATGTTGCTGCGTCCATTCAAACTTGTTGTTCTTCTTTAAGATGTCATAGAAGGGCTTACATCTTTCAGAAGATTTGGAAATAAACCTGTTGAGCGCTGCCACCTTTCCAGTCCTTCTTTGTACCTCTTTGACAGATCGAGGTGACGCCAAGTTGATAATAGCTCTGATCTGTTCCGGGCTTGCTTCTATGCCTCTTTGCGTTACCATGTAGCCCAGAAATTTCCCAGACTTCATACCAAAATTGGACTTTGTTGGATTCAGCTTCATGTTGAATGCATCCAAGATGTCAAAGGCTTGAGTAAGATCTCGAACATGGTTCTCGGCTTTCTTTGACTTGACTACCATATCATCGATGTATACCTCCATGGTGTGTCCAATTTGATCTTTGAACATCATATTGACCAGCTTCTGATATGTTGCACCTGTATTTCTTAGTCCAAAAGGCATAGCAATATAACAATATATACCTGAGGGTGTAATAAAGGCGGTGTCCTCTTGATCAGATGGTTCCATCTGGATCTGCTGGAACCCTGAAGATGCATCCATAAATGTCAAGATCTCGTGCCCTGATGTTGCGTCAACCAAGGTGTCAATATGTGGCAAAGGGAAGGGATATTTAGGATAGGCTTTGTTTAGGTCCGTGAAATCAACACAAACTCTCCACTTGCCCCCTCTCTTTTCCACCACAACTACGTTAGCCAACCACTTCGGATATTCAGCTTCTCGGATCATCTTTCCTTTCAATAACTTGTCCACTTCATCTTTGATGATCTGGTTCCTCTCTTGAGCAAACTTCCTTCTTTTCTGATGAACTAGTTTGAAGGATGGGTCAATGTTGAGCTTATGAGTTATCACGTCTTTGCTGATCCCTGTTATGTCTTCATGTTTCCAGGAAAAGCTCTTGACTCTTTCTTTCAAGAGGGTCATCAAATCTTTTTTGAATTCAGCTGGTACATCTTGGCCAATCAGCACCTTTAAGTCTGGATTTGTGGGATCCAATACTACTTCTTTTACATCATGCTCCCTTGCTTCCAAGACCTGGCGTGCTTTCTTCTGTAATTGCTATGCTTGTCTCGGAGATGTAAACGCCTTCATGGATGTCATGTAACAGTTCTTGGCCATCTGCTGATTACTAAAGATTGTAACAACTCCCCAAGGTGTAGGCATCTTCAGACACTGGTGATAAGTTGATGGTACTGCCTTCATAGCATGGATCCAAGGCCTACCCATTATAACATTATAGCTTGTAGCACAGTCTATTACACAAAACCGCTCCATAGAGTTAACACCTTCAACATATACTGAAGCATAATCTCTCCCACAGTATCTTTGGTTTTTCCGTTGAATCCCACAAGAACCAAAGTTCTCTTAGTTATACTCTCCATTGGGATGCTCATTTCTTTCAATGCCTCCACCGTGATAAGATTTACGGAACTGCCCACATCCACCAAAATTCGCCTTACCTTACAATTTGCAATTTGCAGGGCAATCACCAAGGCATCATGATGAGGATCTAGAACATTTACACAATCTTCTTCTTCAAAGGTGACAACATCTTGAGAGGTTGAATTAGAGATCTTCTTCTGATTTCTTGGTTTCTCATCTTTGGAGTCTTTGGCATGTCGTTTAGCTGCAGAATAAGAAGTACCACAAATATCAAAACCACCACTAATCATATTAATTACCTTGGTTACCGGTGGAGGAGAAGATGGTCTCTCAGGGACTGCTTCCTTGTTTTCTGTTTTGTTCTTTCTGTGGCTGAGAATTTCTTTAAGATATCCCTTGGAAAGCAAGTAGCTCAATTCTTTCCGCAAGGCGATGCAATCTTCAGTAAGATGTCCGAAATCTTCGTGGTAGGCACACCACTTAGATTTATCCTTCCATCTTGTAGGTTTGTCATTCTTCCTAGGCCACCTTGCTTTGTCTCCAAGATTGTTCATTGCCCACAAGACTCTTGCAACATCAACAAAAAAACAATAATCATAAATTTTGGACATTGAGTATCATCTTGGTCTTCATCTTTGACAGAATTGATCTTATCAGGATCGTTTCTGTGATAGGGCCTGGATCTGTGATGCCTCTGGTGAGATGTTTCGATCTTCCTATCAGGATTGTCGTATGTTGAAGATTTGCCAGAAGCCTTTGACTGCTGCACCCTATCTTCCTCAAGTCTGATGAATCTTAATGCCCTGTTGCGTACATCTTCCATCTTCTTGCAAGGGTTCATCACCAACTCTTCATAAAATGGGGAATCCTTCTTTAGGCCCATTCTAAATGCTTCTGTTGCCGTAGCCATATCAAGACTGGGTATCTCCAGGACTTCCTTGTTGAATTGGTTGACATAGTCCTTCAAAGCCTCATTAGGTTGTTGGATAATGCGGTAGAGATCACTAGTGAGCTTCTTGAATTGTCTGCTACAGGAGAATTGATTGTTAAACATGTTGACAAGCTGAGCAAATGAACCAATAGATCCTGGTGGTTGACGAATCAACCATTTCAATGCAGGTCCAACCAATGTTGAACCGAAACCTTTGCAGAGACAAGCCTCTCTGTATTGAAGAGGTACTCTGACGATCTTCATCTTCTCCTGATAGTGAGCGATATGCTCTTCAGGATCGCTGCTTCCATCATACAACTTCATGCTAGGAATGTTGAAGCCTTTGGGGATGTCAATTTGTGCAATAGCTGGAATGAAACGTGATTGATTATAACATGTTGGAGAGACTTGTTGGATGGGCGGAGTGACACCAGGTACATTCATCACCAAATCTCTCAATTCCTGGAGCTGACTTGCTATGTAATTACCTGCAAAAGGATTAGTAGTACGAGCAATATTATCAAAAGAATTTGCAAAATTAAAGTTACCAAACAGTTGGGTATTTCCAGTTGAAGATGTAACGATCGTACTGATGGTGAAGATGGGTCCATCTTGAGATACACCTGACACATTGAGCGTAGGGGACGAATAAGTGGTTCCCTCTCCTGTGAGATCAAAGATAGTAGGAGCTACAGACGTTGGCATCATAGAAGATGTGACTCCCATTGGAGATGTGGTCTTCGCGTTCACTGTTGAACTCATTGGTATAAATTCATTGAATACCGAGGAACCAGCGCCAAAATCAAGGATCCTGGGACGTATGGGAGATACTGAATCCATCCTCTCAGATAATGCCTGCTGCTCCTTTTGCATCTTTACTACAGCTTCGGCTATCAAAGATGTGCTCTTGCCCTGCTGATCTAACTGGTGCTTCATCTGGATCAACATGCCTTTGAGCTCAGGATCTGTATTAGGAGATGGCTGTTTCTTGCCTGACCCCAAAGGTGGAGGAGGAGGCAATCCACTGGAAAGAACCGCTGACGTCTTTGGAGTATTGCCCCCAGATGAAATGTTAATGCCGGTAGTGGAACTGGTAATCTTACTAACGCCGGAGATCATAGGTTGAGTAGTCATTTTGAATCAATAACAATTCAATAGATTTTAAAAAACCAAGGGCCCCTCGGTGGGCGCCAAACTGTTTTGGTAGAAAAAACAATAAAGTGTGATCTTGGTTGTAATCAAAATAAAGGAGGGACTAATGGAATTAAAACTAAAGAATTGAAAGATTGCAAAAGGATGTAACGAGGAAAGCCCTTGAGAAAAATTGATCTCGCCGGCATAAAACCTCGGGAGGTGATTAAGAGCACCTTCCTTCCCAAACGTTTGTATTGATTTTCTTGCGTTTAGAGCTATGGAGGTTTACAGAGAGTTTAGTGCGTGTGTGTTGGTGTACCTCCAAGGCCTAATTTATACACAAATGGAAAAACAAGAGACCTAATCAAAATGGTATAACTAACTCTCCTATAATCTTGCATTTTATCTTCAAGAAGAGGAGACGTGGTCAAACATTCCGTTGAGAGTTGATTCACAATTTATCCACATGTTCTATTTGATTTTTAACACCTGCAAATATTATTAGTAGAACATAATTAATAATGCGAAATGTATACCTGATGTTCAAGACGTTGAAATCTTTGAATGGAAATGAAGATGGATACAACTTGAAATTTCAACCACAACACAAACTACTATAAATTGTGTGCTTGTATGGACTAGTCCAAATGTATTTGTTTGAGTTTGATTAGTATAGTGATCCCTCAATCCCGTTTATATTGGCCACACTAGTCAACACATGCGAACTTTTACTAAGCATTAATGTCACTCTAATCATTCTGATGAAATTCTAATTTTTTTACTGATAAATAAATTGAGTTGAAGCAGCGAATAGAGAGGTATGATAATGGAGATGAAGGAGCTATCTTAAACATATTTGAAGCGATTGTGAGGAGGAAGCTAGCGGGGAGGCACAGGGCAGAATCTGATGATGAAATTTTGAAGGAATTTCGGCATTGTTGTGGCTAAATTTTTAAGAGAACAACATCTTAACTAGTGCCAGCATGTGGACGTCTTCGTGATCAACTTATATCAACGAAGGGATAGACTTGGTCAAGTGTTGATTAGAGATAGATTGGATCCCCACGATTTTAGGACAGTTGGTTATGGGTATATTTTCAGGACGGCGACATCTTGATCAACATGCTGACATCTTCACCTCTTTATCAGAATTATCGATAAGTATTTATATTTACCCTAACTAATTATTTGTTTAAAACTCATAAAAAGAACGTGATCAAAAGACCTACTTCAACAGAAAATGAGACCAAGTCAAATATTCATCAAGATAGACCCCCCGGATTTTTAGCATAGTTTGTTAGTCTTATTATCTTTTAATTTGTATTTAAAGGACCTTGGGGGACACTTCTCACACACATTCTCACTCTGAAAATTCTGTAATCCTCCATTGTTCACACCCTTGTAACCGATACAAAAATCAATACAATAGTTAGAGAAGATAGGTTCTCATAATCACCTCCCGAGGTTTTTCCTAAGAGATTATTATCTCAAAGGTTTTTCTCGTTACATGATCGTGTCATTCATAATATATTCATAACCCTTTTTAATTACATTCCATGGCACCCTCCTTAGCTTAATCAAAATCCAATTCACGCTTTCTCTTTCTCTCTACTATTGGATTTTATTGTTTTTTGCCAAAACAATTTGGCGCCCACCGAGGGGCCCTTGGTTTTTTTTAATTATTTGGGTTATCTTCAAACAACCATGTCTACCCAACCTATGAGCTCGACCTCTGGCAAAGCCATCGTCACGCCAGGTAGCATGAACATTCCGCCTGGGGGCATCAATCTCAATAAGATGTCAGCTACCAGTCCCACGATGCCACCACCTTCAGGAACCAGCAAGAAGCAGCATCTTCGACTCCTGATGTCGACATCAAGAACATGCTCATCCAGATGAAGAACCATCTTGACAGACAATAGGATATCACCTCTCTGATGGTTGACGCCTTAGTGAAGATGTAGAAGGAACAAAAGATGTTAACTGAAAGGATGGATGTTGTCTCCCGATTCGCCCCAATGCTCTCAATTTTGATCTTGGGGGCAGTTCACAGGTCTTCAATGAATTCATCCCTATGGCTTCAGCAACTTATGCAGGGATCATGATGTCGACATCTCCAATGATGACGACACCTTTTGCTTCTAGTATCTTTGAGTTACCCATGGAAATAAACACCTATGTTCTGCCTTCTACGCATAACATCTTTGGAATGTCACCAGAAGGAGCCACTTTCACCAATAGCACCGTTGTGACATCTTCCGTGACAACTCTAATCCCTTTGGTAATATCAATTCAAATTATATTTTTGATAATACTGCTCGTGCTACTAACCCTTTTGCAGGTAATTACATCGCAAAGCAATTTCAAGAATTAAGGGATATGGTCATGAACGTGCCCATTCCTAAAAGGCTTATGAGAAAGCGTCCACATAAGGATTCCCAGATCTTGGAACGCTGTCCATCTTAAGACATACTTCATATGGCAGTATCATTTCAAATTGTCGACATCTTAAGATAATAAGTCAGGTATGAACTTACCTCGATATTTGAATAAACTTTACTTTATTTCCATTCATTTTAATAAAGTTATTTATGCAAGTTTACTTTCATTAAATAAAAGTGACATCAGTCAAGATGTCAAGTACTTCTAACATGTCGTCGTTTTGCAAGATTTTAACATTTTGAATAAGACTTCGAGACTCTACTAAGACAAACGTTTGAGACTGGCCATCTCATCTTCAGTTTAAGGCACTTAAGCCCTTCAAAGGTTTAAAGAAATTACTTTCTTTCGTTTCATTTAAGGTTGATACACCTTCGCTTGGAGCGCACGATTTCAATGTTGGTTAAGGTGAGGAATGGGCACGTATATTTATATGTACGCACCCCCCATTTCCACTTAATCAAATATTGATCATAAGAAAATTCAATTGGTTATGGCATTGACATGTCATCTAAAGATATCCGGTTTTTGGCATTAACATGTCAACTAAGTGATATAAAGATTTCTACATCTTACACAAGAAATTAACATCCTAAAACGAAGAAACAATAAAAAGAGAAATATATATTTTCAAAGTTTGAAGTGCAGATCATCTTAAAGAGAAAGATACTTGTGGATATCTTTCTGAATGACGATACCTTAATATACTAAGAAACGGTTGCTTCTTCCTGAAGATTTTCTGAAGCTTTTTGAAGAAGAGAAAACGATCATTAGAGGATGGAAACACTTCTACCAAGCAGTTATCCAGTCAATAACCATCTATAGTTTTGAGTTTTGAAAAACTTACCCTTTTCGTATTCCGTAAATGGTAAGTTTTGGGGGCAATTGTTGTGGCTATATTTTTAAGAGGACAACATCTTGACTACTGCCAGCATGTGGACGTATTCGTGATCAACTTATATCAACGAAGAGATAGACTTGGTCAAGAGTTGGTTAGAAATAGATTGGATCCCCACGATTTTAGGACAGTTGGTTATGGGTATATTTTCAAGACGGCGACATCTTGATCAACATACTGACATCTTCACCTCTTTATCAGAATTATCGATAAGTATTTATATTTACCCTAACTAATTATTTGTTTACAGTTCATAAAAAGAACGTGATCAAAAGACCTACTTCAACAGAAAATGAGACCAAGTCAAATATTCATCAAGATAGACCCCCCGAATTTTTAGCATTGTTTGTTAGTCTTATTATCTTTTAATTTGTATTTAAAGGACCTTGGGGGACACTTCTCACACACATTCTCACTCTAAAAATTCTGTAATCCTCCATTGTTCACACTCTTGTAATCGATACAAAAATCAATACAATAGTTAGAGAAGGTAGGTGCTCATAATCACCTCCCGAGGTTTTTCCTAAGAGATTATTATCTCAAAGGTTTTCCTCGTTACATGATCGTGTCATTCATAATATATTCATAACCCTTTTTAATTACATTCCATGGCACCCTCCTTAGCTTAATCAAAATCCAATTCACGCTTTCTCTTTCTCTCTACTATTGGATTTTATTGTTTTTTGCCAAAACAGGCATGACAACCCCTTAAATGTTGTAAACGATGACGATGATGAAGTAGATTCAGATTTTGATGGTTCAGATTCAAAAGACTAAGGGAGATAAAATGATTGTGTTGTGGATTAATCCCTCCCAACACCCAAGCAAATCACAAGAAGTTGCAGGACTCAAAACAAGCACAAGAAATAAAGAACTAAATCAAAAGACAGAAGAACACAAGAAATTGTTTACCCAATTCGTCAATATATTTGACTACGTCTGGGGCACTACCAAGCCAGGATCTTGCACTATAATATGTTAAATCTGAGTTACAATGAGTAAGGGGGCGGAACATTGCTTATATATGCATCCTAGAATAAGACCTAAACCTAAACATAAGAGAAAACCCAAAAATACTGCTATTTCCCGAATTCAGATCGGGGGCACCGAGCGCCCGCCTGAATTAGCTTTCAGAAAACCACTTGCTCACTGCCTACATGAGCGCCCGCCTGGTACAACCCGGGCGCCCGCTCGCTAGCCTGATGCATATTTTCTTCTCTTCGTTCCTTTGACAATCTCTATTCCAACAATCTCCCACCTAGAGATCAACCGCGTATATCAGCCCCGTATCCGTCTTCAACTCATCCTTGGTGTCATCCTAATGCTCACCTCGATCATGGTAGTGCCTTCCTCCTCTCTTATTCTCCAAGCCCTATTGAAGCTATTCATAGCTTCAACTTTTCAAGGTACACAACCTTTGTCAACATGTCAGCCGGGTTCTCCGATCCCAAAATCTTCTCCAGCCTTAAGATCTTCCTCTCCAAGAGATGTCTGATATAGTGAAACCTCAGCTCGATGTGCTTCGTCCTATAATTAAACGCCGGATTCCTTGCTAGATGAATTGCGCTCTGACTGTCACTGTAGAGAGCATTACCACTTCGCGTCTTCCCAAGTTCACCCAAGAAGTTCTGCAACCATACCATATTTTTGCTTGCCTCTGTCACTGCCACATATTCTGCTTCTGCAGTCGACTGAGCCACGATCTTCTGCAATTTAGAAGCCCAGGAGATAACCGTACCACCCAATGTGAAAACATAACCCGTAGTACTTCTCCTCTTATCAAGATCACTTGATGCCAAATCCCCATCGACATAACCCGCTAACACGGCATCCTTGCTTGAGAAACATAGAGCCTTACCAGCAGTACCCTTTAAGTAACGAAGGATCCATTTAACCGCTTCCCAATGTTGCTTCCCTGGATTGCCCATGAACCGGCTGACTACTCCCACCGCATCTGCAATGTCCGGCCTTGTACACACCATGGCATACATTAGACTCCCGACTGCCGAAGCATATAGAGTCCTTTCCATCTTGTCACGCTCTTCCTTGCCCTTAGGTGAGTCCTTCTCGGATAGCTTGAAGTGCATACCCAATGGTGTACCCGTTGGCTTTGCCTCTTCCATGCAAAATCTTTCCAAGACCTTCTCGACATACTCTGCTTGTGAAAGAACCAACTTACCTGACTCCCTATCCCGGTCAATCCGCATGCCCAGGATTTTTTTGGCCTCCCCCAAATCCTTTATCTCGAACCGCTCTGACAACTGTGCCTTTAATATGGTTACCTCTCTACTACTAGAGCCCGCTATTAGCATGTCGTCCACATATAATAGCAAGATTATGTACCCGTTGTCAGTGTTCTTGAAGTAGCAACAATGATCCGCCTCACATCTGATAAAATCAATGTCATGCATGAATCCATCAAACTTTCTGTACCACTGCCTAGGAGCTTGTTTAAGGCCATACAATCTCTTAGTCAACCTGCAAACCAGTTCCTCGTTACCCTTTGACAAGTATCCCTCTGGTTGTACCATGTAAATTTCTTCCTCCAAATCACCATGAAGAAAGGCCGTCTTTACATCCATTTGTTCTAGCAACAAGTTATCTGCCACTACTATCCCCAGAACCATTCTGATAGTGGTCATCTTCACAACAGGAGTGAAGACCTCGGTGTAGTCAATACTATACTTTTGCTGAAACCCTTTCACAACCATTCTTGCCTTGTAACGCTTACTGCCGTTTGCTTCCTCCTTGATCCTGTAAACCCACTTGTTATGCAACGCCTTCTTCCCCTTAGGCAGTTTAATTAACTCCCAAGTTTTATTGGCCTTCAATGAGTCCATCTCATCATCCATCGTAGCTTTCCACTTATCACTAAGTGCACTACGAACAGCCTCCACATAACACTCCGGTTCACCACTATCTGTTAACAACAAAAAGAAATTTGAAGGAGAATACCTATCAGGTGATCCACGCAATCTGCTGGATCTGCGCAGCGGAATATCCGGTTCTGGAGTATGTGGTTCATCTTCAGTGACCCCCTGATCATGGTCATCATGAACCGTCCTGCTCCCACCCGAGTCTGGAATATCTACCTCAACAACCTCTGGTTCCGAACTAATCCCATCAGATTCCCCTTTTCTGTCATTGTACAAAACCTGTTCATTGAATATGACATCCCGACTACGAATAACCTTATGATTTTGGTCATCCCAAAACTTATACCCGAAGTCATCCCCACTATAACCAATAAACGTACACTTTACAGATTTAGCATCTAATTTAGTTCTATCTGCAGAATCAATATGAACATATAAAACGCAGCCAAATATGCGAAGAAAGGACAAATTTACCTGCTTGCCACTCTATGCTTCCTTTGGAATTTCATTCCCCAATGGTACCGATGGTCCCCTATTGATCAAGAAAGCCGCGGTGTCAACTGCATATGCCCAGAACGTCTTCGAAAGTCCACACTTCAACCTCATACTTCTAGCCCGCTCGTTCAATGTCCTGTTCATCCTCTCTGCAATCCCGTTGTGTTGAGGTGTTCCCTTTGGTGTCTTGACCATACGAATGCCATTCGATGTACAATATTCTTTTAACTCCCCGAGCTCATACTCCCCACCATTGTCTGTCGAGCCCCAGACCCGTGGTCCTACTTGGCCCCACGCTCGGGACACGATTGGAAGACGTTATAAAACACCTTTAGAAAATTTTTCGAAATATACTTTCATAAAGTTTAACAAATCCACACTTGAAGTTCAAAGACTTCCACTGACTTTCAAACAAACTTTCACAAACGAAACTATTTAGCCCGAAGGCTTACAAACCTTTATACAAATGTACTCACACCAACATTATCCAAAATATAGGTGTTACAAGACGATGAAGTCAAGGAAACTCTACCCAAAAGGTTATACATTTATGTAATGTAACCTTGACAAAACAAAACCCAACTCTTACCACTTTCAACGTCCTCCCGTGCCAAAGTGTCCTATCCTCTGGACTTGCTTTTATCTAAAACAGTAAACAAATAAGGGGTGAGAATGAATCTCAGTAAGCTACTAAAATGCAACTACATTACATGCTGATATGATAATCATAAAAAAACAATATCAACAAATAATCATATAGCATATAGCACATAACATGAGAGGCTCCCTATCGCCAACCGTCCCATACCGGTTGGAAATAACGACCAACTCATCATACAACACATAGTGTAGGAGTAAACACTCCTACGAGAATACCAAGCCAAGGTTTACCGAAGTAACATAACCATTTGAGAAAACCAGTTAAGAAAACCATCTGAGCAGCATAAATAGCTGAAGCCGGGATCCCGAAAACTAAACCATAATCAATTGAACCAAAGTAACAACGGGGCAACATCAATAGCTGAAGCAGGTTCCGGAACCATATAACACCACAACAACAATAGCGGGAGAAAATGACACAAAGTCATACCCCTAAATGCTCACGCGAGGGAGCGAGTTCATCCCATCCAAGGCCAATCTGGACTGGGGAAATAGGTCCAGTGGAAAATCCTTAATGCTTTCCACCTCCACTCGATAACACCCAAACCTGGGGAAATAGGTCCAGTGGAAAAGCCTTATAGTGAACTTGGCTAGTGTGCCACTGTAATTCTTTCCACCTCCACTCGATAACACACAAAACCAGCTGGACTTTCAACAAAGAGCACAGTAATAAATACTTGCTAAAACAACAACAACCGGGGCAATGATTCTACACAAGAAACCAAGTCAAACACATCAAAAGATGCAACCACGTTACTCATAAAAGAGTTCACAACATTGACATTAGGCCATAACACAATCCTTTATTAATGACATTAAGTCAAACAACAATCTTGCACACACTTGAACACGATCCTCAACAACCAAGTATGTCGAATCCATTTCTTACACAAGGGATTCCAAAGTAAGAAATCCTACGAAAGCATCATAAAGATGTACCACACTCAAAATGAACCTAAACGGTTACATTATTCCAAACTCGATCACAAAGGACCAACTCTACAACAACGGACCATTAATACTCTTTTTGTTATTAAACACCTACTGGATTTCCGTAATATAATATTTAGAACCCAACTGAATAAACCACCTCATCACGTAGTACACAAGAAGAGCTTCAAAACGATAGTTTACACGACTAAATCGGAGTCCGTATGAAGAAGTTATGGCCTCCGGAAGGTTGAACCATTTTCTGGGAAAAGTGTGCGATCGCCCAAAAATAGTGTGAGGCCGCCCAAAACACTCAATTAAGGCCAAATTGCTCCAGAAAGAGTGTGCGATCGCCCACAAAAAGTGTGCAACCGCCCAAACCTCCAAATGTACCAAAATTGCACTCCTTTCGTTTCACCGTCTCACAAGTATAAGTATAATTTTTCTAATATACTCATTTAGGATACTTTCATTCATTTCCCCGTCCCACGAATAATAGTATAATTTTTATAATATACTTATTTAACATTTAACTTAAGTTAATAATTTATCGTCCACGAGTAGGAGTATACTTTCAAACACTTATACTA
Source organism: Campanula takesimana (assembly GCA_026119855.1). Lineage (NCBI taxonomy): Eukaryota > Viridiplantae > Streptophyta > Magnoliopsida > Asterales > Campanulaceae > Campanula > Campanula takesimana. The sequence continues at coordinate 485,981 of JAOWBW010000536.1, forward strand.
ACATTATCAAGTATATAAACATATCCATATACATCCTAACATACAAACCAAGTCACTTACCCAGTATAATTATACTCCCTTTATCCCAAATAAACAAGTATCACAATTAAATTCTTTTCACAATAATTTCACCATATAACACACATATAGCAAATATATGATCATTTTACTATTTAAGGGGAATTAGTAACTTCCCTATTCCGGGGAAAGTATAAATGAAATATTTTCTGATCGGGTAGAAATGACCACCTACTCAAGCTCGATGATCGTGTGTTTAATTATTGAAATTATAGCTCGATAGAGAATTTTTTTCGTTGAAGGAAACCCTCGTACGTTCGTCTCTTTCTCCTCTGTTTTTGAAGACTGATAGATAAGTATGGCCAAGTGTTGCTCAAATAATAGTAGACTTTTTATATGCACAGAGAGAAAGGGAGAGTCGGTTAGTAGCTTTAGTCAAGCTTCCACGTAACCTAGCTAGTCACCCAATTTGGACAAATTTTTGTAGGCTAAAATAATCAATAACCTACTTTATACTATAAACAAGTATTACCATTAAGTTTTCATCAACTCATGCATCCCATGCCATGGTCTACTTAGAAAGAACTATCAGGTGAGGTGGCAATCGCATATTGTTTTATTAAACCAAAAGTCAAACTACTCAAACCAATTCAAATTTTCTATTGGCTGAAAATCAGGCCACTTTGACTGATCACCTGAAATATTCAACTCATCCAAATTACACAATCAGGATGCCCTTTAAAAGCTCTATGTGTCTAGTTCGTCACGCAATTTTCGGTTCGTCAATCCGAATTTTCTACACAAAGTTATGCCCGTTTTAATGCAGACTAGTCGAGCTGCGAACAATTCCGAGTTTGACTATATTTTTATAATTTTCTGTGCTATTTTGCTTATTTAAAAGGTATATATAAAACACAAGAAATAATATACCAAAATCATAGACACGTCAAATAGTAGCAAATAGAAATGTTACCTAAATGACATGCAAGAATGATGCAACACATAAAATTCACACATAAGTTCAAATTAAAATCCCAAAAATATAAAATAAATAGGGACGGGTTTTGAGGTCGTTACATTGTCAGACCTTAAGCTTTTGAGCTTAAGACCCGTCTGATTTCCACCAAGGCCTTCCATTTCTTAAACACCTCGAATGCCTCATCTTTGTGTTTCAAGAAATAAACTCAGACCTTCCTTGTCGAATCATCAATAAATGACATGTAGTATAAGGCACCACCTAGAGAAGTTACCGGGGCCGGCCCCCACAAATCTGTGTGAACCAATTTCAACTTTGTTTCCCTCAAAGCCCTACCTGTCCTCGAGAAGTTGCTTCTCGCCTGTTTGCCAAACACACAATCTTCGCAGATCCTCACGTTGACTGTCTTCAAACCTGATAGTAATCCCTTTGAGCAAAGTACTTTTATCCCCTTCTCACTCATGTGACCCAATCGACAGTGCCACAAATCCGTATCACCCTTGGCTGACGCCACCGCGATACTACCTTTGGTGTTATTCGCCAAATACAATGTTCCCCTCTTTATTACCCCGAGCGATCTCTGAATCCTCCTTGGTAATAACCCAGTTCCTGCAGCCAAAAGTTACCTTGTAACCTTCCTCATCCAACTGCCTAACTGACAACAGGTTTTTTTCAAACCCGGAATGTGTCTGACCCCGTGCAGATGTAAGACCTTCCCGTCCGATGCTCCTATTCTGACATCCCCCTTCCCCTTGATTTCCAAAGGCTCGCCATCCGCCAGATAGACCTTTCCGAAATCACCGGAAGTATAATTTTCCATCTCCTTTGCATGCCCGCATGAGTGGAATGATGCCCCCGAATCCAGCACCCATGATTCTAGCGCACTACTAACACTTAGAACCAGTACATCTTCACCCTCAGTTACCACATTCGCCGCTCTGTTCCCTCGCATGGGACAATCCTTCTTGTAGTGTCCTAACTCCTTACAATGATAGCACTGTATCGATCCCTTGGCAACCCTTTGTCCATTCTTGTTCTCCCTAGGCCTGTACTCACCACCTCCTACGTTTTCCTTTGATTCAGTTCTCCCCTTGTTGCTAGTACCTGGCTTTACCCTGCTAGTTGTAGCTAAAGTCGATCCCGAAGTAGATGGTGTCCCCAACTTCTTCATACGATTTTCCTCACCTAGAAGAAAGTCCTTAACATCATCATACTTCAATTTATTCTTACCCGCTGAAGCATTTAACGCTGTCACCGTCCCGCTCTAACTTCCTGGTAAGGATGCTAGCAATTGACAAGCATGAACCTCATCCCCAAACGTAATATCCAACGCAGCCAATGAGTCTATAACATCTATAAACTCATCGATGTGTTTAGCTATGGATCCTCCCTCTTGCATCTTGAGATTACCCATCTTGCGTATCAAATCAACCTTATTTGCAACAGATGGAGTTTCAAATCTCTCAGTAAGATAATCCAATAGCTCCTTGGTGGTTTTCGCCTTCTTGGTAGTCTTCGCGATCCACTTTGACAAAGTAAATCTAACCACCCCTAGGGCTTTCCGATCCATGAGATCCCAGTCTTCCTGTTTTTCGCTTTCCGGTTTGACTCCTTTTAGAGGCATATAGAGATCCTTATTATACAAGAGATCCTCTATTTGCATCCTCCAAGACCCATAGTCATACCCATCGAATTTCTCCACCGCTTGTTTATCCCTGCCCATTCTTGATTGCTTGATAAACCCGGATCGTTAAACCAGATCTCTAGATACCAGTTGTTGTGGATTAAGCCCTCCCAACACACAAACAAATCACAAGAAGTCGCAGCACCCAAAACAAGCACAAGAAATAAAGAACTAAAGCAAAAGACAGAAGAACACAAGAAATTGTTTACCCAGTTCGTCAATATATTTGACTACGTCTGGGGTACTACCAAGCCAAGATCTTGCATTATAATATGTTAAATCTAATTACAATGAGTAAGGGGGCGGAACATTTCTTATATATGCATCTTAGAATAAGACCTAAACCTAAACATAAGAAAAAACACGAAAATACTGCTACTCCCCGAATTCAGATCGGGGGCACCGAGCGCCCGCCTGGGGTCATGCAAGCGCCCGCCTGAATTAGCTTTCAGAAAACCACGAGCTCACTGCCTACATGAGCGCCCGCCTGGTACAACCCGGGCGCCCGTCGCTTGCCTGATGCGTATTTTCTTCTCTTCGTTCCTTTGACGATCTCTATTCCAACAGATTGCAGCGTGTACAAAAATGATACTTGTTTGACGAAAACGGTTGTAAGTAATGATGAGGTAGATTCAGATTTTGATGGTGCAGATTCATATTCTTTTGTGTAATCAAAACAAAATAAGAAGTACATATTTCATTCTGTGATCGTAGAATATAGAGTAAAATTAACACAAGATTTTGGGAAAAACTAGTTTCTCCCTACATTATAAAAAGCCATGTTTTTCAACATGTTCCTAAATGTTCGCCAAATGCTTGCAAGTAGAAAAAAAGTGAACTTTCTGTAATTTAAGGAGAAACTAGTTTTCCCCAAAACCTACTCAAAATTAAAGTTTGTTGAACCTTGATATACATTGTAGGTGCCCTCTATAACACCTTAAAGTTTGTTGAACCTTGAAAACTTATATTTTGCGACTTTAAATTTAAGTATTTATATTTTACCTCTTAAGCACTAATTCTCATTTCAAATTGACCCATTTTGTCAAACACGTGCAAATCACATGTGACTTAACTAACTTTTCTAACAAAAACCGTTAAAAAGCCCCATTCTACAACGAAAATGTCAAGTCAGGCCCTAAATCGCCAAATTTTAGACGTCAGGCCCTAAACTACAACCGCCTCGTAGACATTAGGCCCTAAATTGTAATTTTCCCTTATAAAAAGTCATGTTTTTCAACATGTTCCTAAATGTTTGCCAAATGCTTGCAAGTAGAAAAAAAGTGGACTTTCTGTAATTTAGGGAGAAACTAGTTTCCCCCAAAACCTACTCAAAATTAAAGTTTGTTGAACCTTGATATACATTGTAAGTGCCCTCTCTAACACCTTAAGGTTTTAGAAGAGCTGGTTAGTTAACATGGTATAAGAGCCTGGTTATTGCAAGGTCAGGGGTTTGTAATCAACATTTTGTATTTTCTTTTAACTTTAGAATTGCTTATGGCATAAAACCAGCTCTAATTAAATACACTGATCTGTGGCAGGGCATACTATTTTTAGTCTGATTGCATATTTTGGCCTTCTTAATTCTTCGTTTTTTTTTGTTTACCTATATTTGGCTAAAAGCACTAGGCGGTCTTATCACCAGTCTATACTCACTCCCGACCTACGTCCTTCTAGCGTACGCGCGGTTCCTTTCGAACCAAGCAGGGCATAGCTAGCGGTATAGGAGCCGACTCGGCATCAGCGTGATGGGTAAATCTCCATGAAAAAGGGGCAACTTTCGTGATCGGTCCAGCACAGATTGAAATAGGAGCCGGTTCGACAGGAAGCTTTTGAAAACGCTCTGCAGTTGGATCTAGCGCCTAGGCGGGGCCGAGAGTTTAGACATAGTTATAATATCTTAGGCGGGAGCAAGACGTTTCATGGACGCCTAGCGCCTAAGCAGCCTAGGCGAGCGACTTTTAGAACACTGATTAAAAGTGAAGGCAACCACTACTATATGTTTATGTGAATAAATATTATGAAAATCATTTTTTTTTCTAACAAACAAGCAAAAGTGAGAGTAAAAGGTCAAAATTAAATATTATGTGAATCAGTTTTTTTCTTCTTCATATTTTGCTAATTTGTATTTATCCGTCACATAGTAATGTTTTATTTTTTTGTCTGTTTCAAAATAATATTGCATTTTAAAATAAAATAATAATAAATTAGTCTTTGATAAATGCTTTAGAAAAACATTACATACTCACACAATTAAACTCACTCTTAAATTATCATACATGTTAGAGCAATAATATTAGTACTTTATTATAGGACAGAAGGAGTATATTCTCAGCTCAATTCTCGTGTTAGAGAAAAATTATACTCCCTCTGCCCCGATTTAAAGTTCTTACTTTCCTTTTTAGTCTGTTTCAATTTAAGGTTCTTACTTTGTATTATTACCTAAAGTGGGACCCATTTATCATTCTCACAACTACCCAGTTTCTCTCTCCCATTTTACTTTTCATACTCACAACATTTACTTTTTCTTACTCTCCATGTAAAGTCAAACCAATAACTTTAAATTTGGACCGAGGTAGTATCAAGTTGTTTTGGGACAGAGTGAGTGCTTCATTCATCCCAAAATAAATAGTACTATATCATTATCATTTTCTAATTTCGTCTCAAATGTTAATAAATGTTACTCCCTCCGTCCCAGTTTAAGGTTTTTACTTTCCTTTTTTGGTATGTCCCAGTTTAAGGTTTTTAGTTGCTTTATTCCTTAAATGGCAAAGTATGAATAGTGTTTTGGACAATCTTGTCCTCATAAAGTTCATATATTACAAAAAAAACCATCACTTACCCATCTATTTTTCACCCACTTGCTTTATGAATGGACAATTATATCCTCCACATATTACTATTATTGACTCAAATTTGCCTTAGTTTCTTAATAAGCGTGTAAAGTCAAACTAAGAACCTTAAATAGGGACGGAGGGAGTACTAATATTTTTGAAAAAAAAAATTAAGAGTATTTTTTCTTGGGTAGTGATAGGTAAGGGAAATTTGATTCCGAAATTCAGTATCGACCAACGTGGATGTCCATGTCAGTTTGGGAATTGAAAAGTCTCTGACTTTGTTTTACCCTTCAAACATGCCATATACTTTTTTTTTAACAAACGACAAATCATATTCATTCATAATAATCAAAGAAATGACACTTTACAAAGATCGAAGGCTCATTCCAAATATACGTAGAGGTTTCATCTCTTAAACTACAACAAATACATTTTTTATCCAAATTTTGAGACGTTCGGATTCTACTCCAAGTATAACTTGAAAACTGCCTCCATCCGGTATTTAAAAAATCCCCCATCGGATAATATATTGCACTGAGAACCTGACATACTAGAGAATCCGGGTTGACAACGTATTTTATTAAAAAACAATTAATTTGCAGGTAATAATCAACTTTTCTGTTTTAGTGATTTTTTTTTTACTCCATCCGTCCCAATATATATTGTAGTGACTTCTCAACAGTTTTAAAGACACTTTACTTATTTGTATATAATAACAGTAAAATTACACTAAAAATCTTTGCAACTTTTACTGAATACTAATCAAAGATTAAGAGAAAATTATGTCAATCAATTTAAAATTTGACCATTAAAATATTATTAACAATAATTAAAAGTAAATTAACATGTTATTGAATAAAATAGTAAAAAAGGAACAATGTCTTTTTGAGAGGGTCTCACATACGTATTTGGAGATACGACACAAATTCGCATCTCATCAAATATTTTCAGACTTCAATAAGTAAACAACATAGTCTTTCGGTCTCAAAATAAATACATAATTTAATTTATTATTGATTAAGAATAATTTTGAATTGTTTTTAAATATTTATTTTGAGACAAAGATATTACAAGAAAAATGATAAGATAAGATACTGCTCCATTCGTCTCAAAGAATGAATGACCCATTTTAGAAAGAATTATCTTAAAATGAATTGACATTTTGTAAAAAGCTTTGTCTCTATAAATGTCCTTTTACCAAATTTTTTTCTAATAAATACTTGCATATTATAAGTTTAAAAAAGAACCAGAGGGACATACTGCAACAAAAAGCGACAGAGAGACTCACGTACTACGGTGACATCAAGAAACCAGAACAATCTGTCTTCAGAACGGAGTCGCAAGACTCTGGAAGACTACCTCAAAAACTTGGAACCACGAAACAGCCTTGTTCTCATCACAGATGGTGCATGGAAGAAGGGATCGCCCTGGGCAGGTATTGGATGGGAATTATGGGATGCGACAAGTGGAAGGCTAGCCATAGAAAGTTCATCTCGTAAAACGAGCTCGAGCATCCACACAGAATGCCTAGCAATCCTAAAAGGGCTAGATTGGGCAGAGAAACACAACTTCAAAAGGATTGAACTTCTCACGGACTCTCAGTTAGCAAAATCCTACATCAGCAATCAACTGATTCCACCATCGAGTCTTGATCCGCTTATCCAAGATATAAAATCTTTAATTGAGAAATGTATTATATTTAGTATTTGTAAAGTGGACAAAAAGACTGTCCACTATGCTCACATGAATGCTAGTTTCGCTAGGAAAATGTACCTTAATTTTGTAGGTCATGAGCCTACTTTTCTTTACAATTAACATAAATATCGCTTATCTTAAAAAAAAAAAAGGTTTAAAAAGTTGATATACTCTAATAAGACAGACTAAAAAAAAGGAGTGAACGCATACCTTGAAACAAAGGTAATAGACGTCATACAAGGAAAGTGAATACTCCCTCCGTCCCATTTGAAGCTTCACCATGTTGGTGATGGCACACAAATTAAGAAAAGTGATGAGTGTAAGAAAGGTTGTGAGAGGGAAGAAGTTAGTGAGTATGACAAGTGGGGCCTACAATTTAAATATGTGAGGGGGAAAGTTAGTGGGTATGACAAGTGGGCCCCATAATTTAAGTATGTGAGAGGAAGAGATGGGTGAGTATGACAAGTGAGACCTACATTTTTTACCATTTTAGGAAAGGGTGAAGCTTCTAATGGGACACCCATTTGGGTAAAAAGTGAAACTTCAAATATGACGGAGGGAGTATATTCCCCGTCCAAATTTAAAATTTTAAAAACTTTTGGGTTCAAGAATTAAGAAAAATGTGATTTGTTGTAAGTGTAGATGGTTTGGTAGGAGAGAGAAAATTAGGTAGGGAATAGTTAGTGGTTAATTGTTGTGAGTATGATGTGAGACCCACAAATAATGAAGTACTATAAAAAAAAAACTTTCTTTTTTATGTTTTGAATTATAAAATGGGACAACCAAAATAGAAATTTTTGAAGTTTAAAATGTGACGGATGGATTATATTTGGGGAAAGGATTAGACGGCCTGAACCAAAACAAAAGAGAAAGAAAAAAAAAATAAGGAAAGGATTAAAGGAAAAATGTCTTTGGGATAAATAACAAGGGCAATACTAGGCTTACAAAAATAAGTTTACAAAATGAAGGATACAAGGTGTTGTGACGATATTTTATTAGCCACATCGATAGTGGACCCCGCACACTCATATTAAAAACATTAATGCAATTACAACACCTCATTTTGTAAGCCATATTTTATAGCCATCTTTTGTAACTTTATTATTTCCCAATTAACACATCAGACTTTAAAGTTACAAACTTGCGGTTTCCGGAATCAAAGTTCGCTTCACATATTAAGGAAACAGAGAGAGGTAGAAGAAGAAGCAGCTAAAACCCTAAAAAGAATAAATAAAATGAAACGATTTCTTCTCAGAAATGTAAATGTAGCCCTCTACACTCGCAATCTTCTTCACCCTCTTCCTCCTCCTCATCCATTCCTCAACAATCCGAACCCTAATTTCATTTCCCCTCTCCTTCCTCTCTCTTCAATATCTGTTTCAAACTTGAGATTATTTTCCGATGAAATTGGGAGTGATTCTACATCTAACCAAACCCCTGATCCTGTTCCTGAACCCACCTCCGTTGAACCCCGTATTGAAGCAGCCCAAGTCGATCTTGATTCAATCGAGGATGTCACCAACAAAGGTACGCATCACATCTGACAATTATGAGTTTTTGAAAAAAAAAATGCGCCTTTCTTTTAATTTTCCTTTACGATTAGGGTTTTCTTTTTTGGTTCTTTGGAACTAAGTTAATTATCCGTTTGATTCTTGAAAAACGGGTCTTGTACTTGTTGCTGAAATATTAGTATTATGATGGCAGACCTGAAAACGCAGATAAACAAGTACTTTGAAGGTGGTGATGAGGAATTACTCCCTACCATCCTTGAGTCTATTTTAAAAAGGAAATTGAAGGGAAAGCATGAAGATACAGACGATGAGGCTGTGGACGAACTGCGGATGACACCATTAAATGATGTCAAGGACGAAGAGTTTGAATCAGATTTTGAGGAAGCATATGAGACTGATGAAGATATTGAGAATCTTTATGATGCAAGAGATATTGTTGAACATCAATTGGTGAAGGATGAGTATTTTAATATGGATGACAAAAAGTGGGATGCAATGGTTAAGGATGCAATTGAACATGGACATCTTAAGGATACAAAGGAATGTGAAGAGATTCTTGAGGATATGTTAATGTGGGAGAATGTCATTCCAGGTATAATCTGGCCATTTATTTTGTTTTTCTTAGTTTGTATCATTTTTGCTTTCTCATGTTTAAAAGGAAAACAAACGGAAAGAAGCGCACTTTGAATTCACATCTGCTATACACTTCTTTTCATCTATACTCAAAATTTAAAGACTGAATGTCAACGAGACGAACCTTGTTGAGTTACTGAATTACATGTCCTTGGTAATGGAGCCTCGATAATCTCATCCGAACAGTAAAAAGATGAAAAATTGCCTTAACCCTAATACATTATGGAAATGTATTTAGGTAGATTTTCATCTTTTTCGTTCAAAGGAGATTATTGTGGCTCCATTAGCTGGTAAATGTTAAAGGGATTCAAGTGGTTATATCATCAACATTCAGTTAAGTAATACTCCCTCCGTCCCAAAATGATCTTCTCATTTGACTATTCAAACTTTTTAAGGATATGAACACTTGATTGACTAGTCACGTTTCTTTTATGCACTTTTGAGCTTAAATTGTAGAAATTGGAAGAACTTTTTGGGACAAAGAAAAGTGGCGAATGGGAAGATCATATTGGGACGGAGGTAGTAGGTAGTATGGTATTGATGAAAACAAATCTATAGCAGATGTGAACTGAAAAACTTTACTATGTTCCTTAGTTGAGCTCTTACGTGACTGTTTCTTTCTATTACTTCTTTTGTTTCAAGTTGTTGGAGAATTGTTTAACACAGAAGAGTGAAGAAGATTACGCTTGTTGAATATTGGCTTCTTTTTAGATAGAATAGTAACTTCCATTGATGATGCTTGTATTGAGGCTTCCTTGATTCTCTTCATTTTTTCACATTAGTGCTTCCAGATTTCCATGAAGGGAAAAGGCTCGAGATGCTTAGCTTGTTAAAGAAAAATTATATGTTTCTATACGCTCCAGTCTTAGATACTACTCCCTCTGTCCCGGAAAGTTTGTCCCATTTTGACTTTTTTTGGTCAACATAAATGAACTTTGACGAAACATTGATGTCGATCTAATCATTCTAGTGAAATTCTAAAAATTGTAATTGACAAATCATTTAGTGATTTATCAATATCAATTTTTAAAATTTCATTGTGATCATTAGATTGACACCAATGCTTGGTCAATTTCATTTATGTTGACTATAAAAAGTCAAAATGAGAAACTTTCCGGGACATAGGGAGTATTATCTAAGACTGGAGCGCATAGATTCACCAATGCTTGGTCAAATTTCAATACTTGGTCAAATTTCAATCAGTATGAACATATGGTGAGCTTGTTTAAAAGAGTTGTTTGGATCCCTAATAGAAAGGTGGAGGAAAAAACATGAAATAGCACGCCTAAGGCTGGCTACAACAGATAGTATAGATTCACACATGATTTTGATCCAAAGTTTCTTTGATCTGCTTCTTACCCTAGAGAGCCCAATTTGAGTTTAGGAATTTTGCAAGTGTGCTTTCAGCAAGCTTGGCCATTACTGGCCAGATGCATTCTTTCCAAACTTAAGACAGTTATTCAGATGTTTTCCACAATTTTATAATTTGGAAAGAGGTAGCGGATGTACTTTTTCACAAGAAATCATCTTACTTCAGGTTTTAAGGTGATGATGTGTGAAATGAGTCTCTTATGATGATGAAGAAAACGAGAGTTAGGGCCTGTTTGTTTGGGCTGAATGAGGCCTCTGAATGACCCAAAAATGCTGTCTTTTGGGCTATTCAAGGGCCTCATTCAGCCCAAATAAACTTGCCCCAAGTTTGAGATAAGTCGGAGTAAATGATACGGTAACTTCTCTCGGAACATGTAGAGCAATTGCTTTGAGAGTTTGAAGAGTGTTCTCAGTATTTGTTACGTAAACTTGACAGGCAGGCTGGATAAGGATTTTTCTTAATGATAGCTGTAGTGACAACGTAATTCAACTCGGCTTCTCGTATAGTGAATTCCGTTCACAATTCCATTCGAGAAATATCTATTCCATTGTTCTCTGCTGGACTCTGTTCTTAGAAGATATATTTGTATAGAATCACCATCTGGCAAAGTTTTAATGTACATTTACGTGGCATTGTGTCTGTCTTTATCAGCATGTTGTTTAGTTTTAACTTTTAACAAGTGGATCCTGATATGTTGATGTGGGTTTAATGGCAAATTTCTATGTTCATTCATTCATTCATACAATGTTGATGTGATTGTTGAGTTGTTTTATAAGAAAATGCTCGAGACAATTTTCTTCTGTAACGCCAGATGTATCTATCAAAACTTTTTTCGCTATTTAATTTTTGAATTCACAGCCTTGCACTCCATCGGTCCCATAACAAATGTTACTTTTCTCCCTTTTGGCCCTTTTGGGCATCCCATAACAAATGTTACTATCCCTAAATGGAAACTTGATAATACTTCTTTCAATGGGATCCACTTGCCACACTCACTAGTCACTACAACAATCCACTCATTATTCCCTACCCCCACTTTCTCTCTCGTATTATGGGAATGATTGTTTCCAGCCTTATGTAGGTGATATCATTGTTTAATCATTTCTAATTAAACTCAAACTTTGGCTGGTATTCTGGCTTTTACATTAGCGTTACTCCGTACATCTTAAATAAGTCACCAACTGTTTGTCCATTTTGACATTTATAGTAGATTATCTGAGACTAGATATTTGTGCGAATCTATGTTGGCATGTCTTTCATTTTGGGTGTACTTTTTTCTTGTCAGATTCGATAAAAAAGAAGATTGAGAAGGAGTACAATAAAATAGCAGGTTTAGTTGCGAGTGGTGAACTCACACATGAACAAGGACTGGAGATATACCAGGAGTTTGAGGATAAGATGCTTGAGGAAACTGCTAAGCTCACAGGAAAAGACATTGCGCCCCAGTCTGATAATGCTGTGCCTGACAAGAAAAAGAAAAAGGACTTAGCAGACCCACCAGGTCAGGGGCCAATCCTTAGGTGGCAAACAAGAGTGGTCTTTGCTCCTGGTGGTGATGCGTGGCACCCCAAAAATAGAAAAGTCAAATTGTCTGTCACTGTCAAAGAGCTTGGCCTTTCAAAAGCTCAGTTCCGCCGGCTAAGAGAATTGGTTGGGAAAAGGTATCATCCAGGAAAAGATGAGCTTACAATAACCAGTGAGAGGTAAGATTCTTACTCTGCTAGTTAAAAATGCTGTGTTGATCTTTCTTATTAAATCTATATGTAGTATGGTTTTATGTTCCTTTTGAGACAAAATTGAATTGGAACAAAATTAGCTTAAGTTTTGAGCTAGCGTGAGCTTCCGTTGGACTTCCGTGTCTTGAATTTTATGCTTCCAAATGTTACCTTAATCTTCAGAAAATTTTATTAATACTGGTAAATGGCGGAGAAGTCTTTGCTACCAAAGGATACCTGCATTTCATGAATATTATTTGAGTAGCTGGCCAAGATCTTTTTTTTTTTTTTTTAGCCAACGATAAGATTAATTAACAAAGAAAATATTTACAAAGTGTTTACTTAATACACACCGTACTATTTACAAAAGATGAGACTGTTCTAGCTACTTTAATCCCCCCCCATATCCCTACACAGCAGTGGATACACAAAAGGTGGAGGATTAACAAAAACTTGATCCAAAATAGTAGTAGCTGAGGCCGCTACTTTTGCTAGACAATCTGCAACACTATTAGCTTCGCGGTAGGCAAAAGAAAACCATAACGACTTGAACTTGGGAAATAAGGAGAGGCAGTCAGAAAGCAACACCCGAGCTTGTTGAGGCTCCTGAGTACCCGTGCATAACATATTAAAAACTATTTATGAATCCGTTTCAACATGCAGATGGAAAATATGCTTATGCAGAGCTAATAATAATCCTTCCCGAATAGCCCATAATTCGGCTACCATATTTGATGCAAACCCAATTGATTTAGCATAACCCCCAATACACAGACCTGAAGTGGTTCTAAAAACACCCCCAATACCAGAATTGCCGGGATTTCCTGCGGAAGCACCATCGGTATTTAATTTGATGCCTGTGAAATTCGATGGTTCCCAGCCAAAATTGACTGTGAACTGCAATTTTGGAGTGGGTTTTTTATAATGTATGTTCATGTACATTGCAACTTCGCTGCGAACTAGCCGAGCAAAATTGATTGGTTGAACGGAGCCTTGTTCAAAATAAATTTTATTACGAAGCTTCCATAGATACCAGTATTTGGAGGCTAGTGTAGAAAGACCATACTCATCATTTGAACTGAAACACGGATGCTTCAAAATGTGAATAAACAGGTTTGGCGATGTCATAGGTTCTAAACTACACGTCCATCTTGTAGGAGCCATTACTGGACAATTGTTCGTTAAGTGAATCAATGTATCTTCTTCTTGTGAACACAGAGGGCATAAAGGTGATTGGATGATGCGTTTTTTTGGCCAACACCGCTGCTGTAGGTATAGCATTAACGCTAGTTGACCATATAAAATGTCGTATTCTATACCTGCAAGGCAGCTTCCATAGAGTTTTCCAAGGAATGTATGCTTGCTGATATGATGGCAACTCCCTGTGCCTAAGCCAGTTGTAAGTTGATTTAATAGAAAATTCTCCATTACGGTTTGGACCCCAAGCAGGAGCATCAGGTTTGTGATTTAAAGGCCACGGGACCGCTCTTAGTTTCTGCTGAGTTTCGGAATCTAAATAACGAGACAGAAGGGCCCATTTCCAATCGTTATTTTGCCTAAAGTATGAAACTGTCTGAATACGTAAATTGTGAGGGATCGGAGAAATAGCCTTAGACTCTAAAGTGTAGTTTTCTATCCATTTGTCACTCCAGAAATTAACCAGCTCCCCAGAATTAACTTTCCAAGCTAAACCATCTTTAAAAGTCTCTTGTAAGGCTAATAATCCCTTCCATACCCACGAAGAGTTTTGATTGGGTAAAGCTGGCAAAATGGACGAATTAGGAAAATATTTTGTTTTTAGAACTGCAGCCCACAAAGAGTGCGGGGAAATAATGAGTCTCCAAAGCAATTTTAAAAGGAAAGCTTTGTTTAGAAGTGAAAAGTCTTTAAATCCTAACCCGCCCTCTTCAACAGGGAGTTGCAAAGATTTCCAAGAGACTAGAGGAGTTCCTTTTTTAACCGGGGAAGAGGCCAGTAAAAAGAGCGAACCAGTGCAGTGAGCTTTACACACACATTTTTAGGAAGAGGAAGAGCAGCCATTGTGTATGAAGGTAAAGCTATTGCAGTGTCTTTAATGAGGGTAGTACGACCAGCTCTAGATAAGAGCTTAGAATTCCAACCAGTAATTCTAGAGTGAAGAGACTGAACCATATTTTGAAATAGGTTTTTGGTGACTCGGCCTGTGATAAGCGGGATTCCGAGATATTTGCCTTGGCCCTGATTAGATGATATACCCAGGTATTGACGAACCCGGTTCTGGTTCAGAGCAGAAGTTTTAGGTGAGAAAAAGAGAGGATTTGTCTATATTTATATTCTGACCAGAAGCTTGGCAAAATTTATTAACCGTATTCCAAAGGACAGTAATAGAAGCAGGTTTATTTTTAGAGAATAGGAAACAGTCATCCGCGAAAGCAATGGCTGGAATAATAGGCCCTCTACGGCAGACTTGGATTGGAGAAAGAGAACCCTCGTTAGCTTTGTGATGAAGGCTTTTTAATAATGGATCTAGTATTAGAAGGAATAGGTATGGAGAGAGAGGGTCTCCTTGTCTTAAACCTCTAGATGGATAAAACGGATCTCCCAATTGGCCATTTAGAACAGTCCTAAAACTAGTGGTTGAAATGCATTGCATGACACAATTTATCCAAACCGGAGGAAAGCCATGACTCTCGAGCACTTTTTTCACAAATGACCATTCAATTCTATCATATGCCTTAGAAAGATCAAGTTTTATGGGAACTTCCCCCATTTGACTCTTGTGTTGACGCATGGAATGAAAGATTTCGTGAACTAGAAGAATATTATCTTGAATATGTCTACCAGGAATAAAAGCATTCTGGTATGGAGATACTAATTTAGTGATAAGAGGTCTCATTCTGTGAACCAAAATAGAACTTATAATTTTATAGACTACATTACAAAGACTTATTGGTCTATAATGGTCCACCTGAGATGGGAGATCTTTTTTGGGTATAAAAACAAGAAGCGTTTGATTTAACTCTTTAAGTAACTTTTGAGAATAGAAAAAGGATCTTACCGCTAAGCAGATGGAAGGAGCAATAGTGGGCCAAAAGGATTTGTAAAAGGAAGCCGGAAATCCATCTGGACCAGGGGATTTATGACTAGGCATTTTTGAGAGTATGCAAAAGATCTCTCTGTCAGAAACTGGTCTGAGTAAGCCAAATTTATCCTCATCAGATAGTTTAGTTGCATGGGAAAGGTCAAACTCTGGTAACTGGATAGAAGAAGAAAATAGATTACGGAAATGGGAGCTAAATTCTGCTTGAATATCCTTTTGATTGGAAACCCAGCCCGTACCCGGAACAAAAAGGGAGTTGATGGAATTTTTCTTTCTCCGTCCCGCAACGAAAGAATGAATTTTTTTTGTGCTACAATCCCCCCCTTGAAACCAATTCCCCCGAGCCCTTTCTTTCCAATAAAGAAATTCTTGTTTTTCTGCTTCTCGAAGATTCTTAGTTAAAGATTCTTCTTGTTTTATCAGGTCTGGGGTGTTATTGGATTGAATAGCTGAGTATACTTGTTCCAATTGGGCCTGTATATTTTTTATTTTAGTTAACCCATTTCCAATATGCTCTTTTTTCCACCCCTTAGATTCTCGGGCAATTTTCTTTAACTTATTCATTACTTGATAAGCCCAAGAACCCTTTAATTCCCCAGCCCATACTGAGCGGACCAACTGCTGAAAAGATGAGTACGTGGCCCAAGAAGAATTGAAAATAAACCTAGACGGACCAAACGAAGCTTTAGGTTTCAAATCATGGAGGACCAGTCGATGGTCCGACTGTAGAAAAGGTAAGTGAGTGACAAGAGCATTATTAAATAACTGAGCCCATTGAGGATTAGCTAAGTATCTGTCGAATTGTTTTCTAATAATACCCATTCCCCTACATTTTCGTTTCCAAGTAAATATATTTCCCACAAAACCTAAGTCATAGAGGTCAGCAGCATGCATACATTCCCTGAAAATAGAACTGTGTCGAAAATTAAAAGAAGCTCCACCTAACTTTTCTTCTGGATTCAACATCGCATTAAAATCTCCCCCCAATTATCCATGGTTCATTAGAATTAGCAGCAATTTCTAATAAGGATGTCCATACCTGGGTTTGTCTTGCGATTTGAGGCGGGTTATACACAGCGGTCATGAAGAACGATGGATCTGCTGGACTGAAGTTGACCTTTAAGTGAATCAGCCTATCATTAGAGTAGGCATTCTGCACCACCACTGAAGGCTCCTTCCATAACACCCAAATTCCTCCCGAAAGTCCATATGCAGGAACAATTTCATGGTTAGTGAAGTGGAGTTGGTCGATGACTAGCAGTGATTGGTCTCTAGACATGCGAGTGTCTAATATTACCATCACATCTGGAGTGTATTGTTGATCCATGAAATTGATTTCATCCTTTATAGCCGATCTCCGTGCATCGTTACAGTTCCAAGTGATTATCCTCATATTTAAAACGATGAGTAAAAGGGCCTTCCTGGGAACGATCATGGATATGAATCCATGGTGTTTCGGTGTTTCGCGGTGGGGGAGGCAGCAAGTGAGGAAGAGGGCCGTTTGTCACCAACGCGAACTTGACCTTGTACATTAGAGCGAAATGATGAGACCCCCAGTCTCGGTCTTGTCGTGTCAAGATTGCTAGGGTTTGATCGTTTGCCACTGTGAAAATAAAGAGGTGGGGGATCTTGTGCATGCATTGAAAACGGTATGTCAGTGGGCCTTCCCTGATTACTTGATCTTTGGTAGGATCTAAACCTTCTAGTCTCTGACGGGGCTGTGTTCGCCTGGGTCGTGGCTGGGTTACGGGTCTGCCTCTTCGTTGATGTCGCTCCTCCGCTTGAACTGAAGATGAATGGTCGCCGATCCTCAATGCCGGACCGTTTGTGACTGGTATTGCTAATATTGGAATCGTTGGCCCCCTTTGTGGAGGAGTCAATGATCCGTTTGCCATCTGTGTTCGTGGACTTGAGGTTTGGTTTGCCATTAAAAGAAAATGAGTGAGACCTTTTCAGCTTGTGGGTGAAGTTGGATGTAGGTGACTGAATGTTTAGGAGAGGTAAAGAGGTATTCTTCCTTAACCCCCTTGATAACCCAACCCTAGTCCCATCATTACCATGCTGGATCATTTCTTCTGTATCGTTGCCCAAGTTATCACGTGTGTCCTCTAACGATATGACTTCTTTACCCTTTGTTTTTTGAGGGTTGCTATTGTGACTTTGGGCCGGAATGGACTTGACGGTGGGCCTCAGCCCAACTTTTTCCCATTTTAAGTTAGTCTTGCTGGAGCTAATATACCGTTTTTGAATATTTTGTAGACCAGCAGTTCCGTTATTTTCTACGGGCTGCTTAATGGGCCTATTTTTCCATCCTACTTGTTGCCATCCACCCTCCATGTTAGATGGGCCTATATTTGAGAACATTCCAGGAGATACGTGATTCTTTTGACCACCGCTATGTGCCTCTTGACCACCGCTATTCACCGCTTGACCCGAATTCGCCGGACGTTTGCCCTGCTTTGCCGACGGTATCCAAATATTCCGGTGGAGTACCTCTCGTCCTTTTTCCAGCTCCTGTAATTGACATCCTTCAGCTGTATGTGTGTATGTGTGTGTGTGTGCTGTTTGGGTTAATGCAAAACAACTTGGAGAGGTGTTATCTCTCCCAGGTATCTTGACTCGTCTTTGTAACAACTTCTGAAACTTTGGTTTTCCCTATTTTTTTCTTCCAGGTTTGAGCATCGGGAAGAGAATAGGAAGGATTGCCTGAGGACCTTATTTTCTCTTATTGAGGAGGCTGGGAAAGCTAGGATAATGGTTGAGGAAGCTCGTACTTCATATATCAAAAATAAACTTGAAGCCAATGACAAATTCATGGAGAGATTGCGTGCCAGAAGGGAAGCATCTACTTCATTGGCTGCATGATCAGGGTCAAGTACAAACAATATTCTGATTTTCTTGATCTTGAAATACATCTACTACTTTCACATGGTCTGATTCTTTTTGAGTTATCAGCCAGTGACCCCTGATTCTTTTTAGGTTTGGGGGCTATCTTTTGAATAAGCAGCGCATTACAAGATGAAATTCTCTATTTTAATCCCGTGCCGTGGCATTGGTAAGTTGTTAAGCTTTTTCATTTGTAACTCTTTAATTAATTTTATTTTTCATCTTATTTCTCTTGGTTTTGAATGTGGAGTAGCGTCTTATGTAGGAGTATGTGTGATAGTTTTGCTTCAAATTCAGATTAAATTGGGTACTTTGGTTAGCTGTTTTTTTTTTTTTTTTTTGGGTGGGTGGGGGGGGGGGGGGGTTGGAAAATGCTTCCCTAGCTATTGTTGAATCTGGATGCTATATATATATATATATATACTCCCGTCCCAAACAAAGTGAGACTTTTGGTCAACTTGATTGCACGTTGACAATTAATTTGAAGAATAAATAATGATCGTAATGAAAATTTAAAAATTGTTATTGTGTCATGATTCATGATATTTTCAATAACAATTTTCATATATTAAATATGATAATTATTTTTTATTTAAATTATTAGTTAAAGTGTAAATAGGTTTGACTAAAAATCTCACTTTGGGTACATTATTAGTTACAGTTTTAGTTAAAATAATAAATTAATTTGAAATTATTGTGCGAGTGTATGTTTTGTATATGTAACTGATAGATTAATAGATAGTGACAAATGAAATATTTCTGAATTTCACGGTGGACAATGTAAATAGATCGTTGTTAACTTTTTCTTCCATTTGTTTACGTCCGAATATCGCACATTGCCACAAAATTTAGACATTATGAATGAACTAAAACTGGTACTACTTCCAATGAATGTCCATTTTAAAGAAAAGATATTTCCAAATAAATGTTTTTTTTTGAAAATAACTTTGTCTCTATTTGCTTTTTTATCAAAAAAATTTCATTGGTCTTTATATATGCAAAACTAGGTATTTGAAAAGTGAAAAACAAGAATATTTATGAATCATTGTCATGTAATTGTATAAAAAGTAAAATTTTCTCTTAAAATAAAATTCAGACATTCATATAAAGAATGCGGGAGGACAATGGTAATCACTACCCTATAACTTACATTCAGCTCATCATCTACTTGCTACTCTCTGCTTTCTTTTTCTTCTCTCGTTCATATTCTGTTTACAAAGATGAAGGACGATCACGCTACTGCGATTCTGAATGTCAAGAATGCACCAAACCGTCTCATCGTTGATGAACCTGTCGACAACGATGACAATTCCATTGTTTCTATCCACTCCACTATCATGGAAAAGCTTCAATTTTTTCAAGGCGACACTATTCTTATCAAAGGCAAGAAAAGAACCGACACAGTTTGCATTGTCATCCCCGATGTTACCTGCGAAGAACCTAAGATTAGGATAAATAAGGTTGTACGAACAAACCTCAGAGTTCGTGTTGGAGACGTCGTTTCTGTTCATCAATGTGCTGATATCAAGTACGGAAGTCGCGTTCATGTGCTCCCTATTGATGATACCGTAGATGGGATTACTGGGAATCTGTTTGATGCTTACTTGAAACCATATTTCTTGAATGCTTTTCGACCCGTTCGAAAGGGGAATTTGTTTCTTGTGAGGGGAGGAATGAGGAGTGTGGAGTTTAAGGTTGTTGAAATAGACCCTTCTGAGTACTGTTTTGTGGCCCCTGATACCGAGGTTTTTTGCGAAGGGGAGGCTGTAAGAAGGGAGGATGAGGAGCAGTTGTTGAACCAAGTTGGGTATGATGATGTTGGGGGTGTTCGTAAACAGATGGCTCAGATTAGGGAGCTTGTTGAGCTTCCATTGAGGCATCCTCAGCTTTTTAAGTCTATTGGTGTCAAACCCCCCAAGGGAATTTTGTTGTACGGTCCGCCTGGTTCTGGAAAGACTTTGATTGCTAGAGCTGTTGCTAATGAGACTGGTGCTTCCTTTTTCTGCATCAATGGGCCGGAAATCATGTCGAAGATGGCAGGGGAGAGTGAGAGTAATCTGAGGAAGGCGTTTGAGGAAGCTGAGAAGAATGCTCCTTCTATTATTTTTATGGATGAGATTGATTCTATTGCTCCTAACCGAGAAAAGACACATGGAGAAGTTGAGAGGAGGATTGTTTCTCAGCTTTTGACGCTTATGGATGGAATGAAGGCTCGTGCGCACATTATTGTTATTGGTGCCACAAACAGGCCAAATAGCATCGACCCGGCTCTTAGAAGGTTCGGGAGATTCGACAGAGAAATTGATATCGGGGTCCCGGATGAACTTGGGAGGTTTGAAGTTCTTGGCATACACACCACGAACATGAAGCTCTTTGAAGATGTTGATTTGGAGAGGATTGCTAAGGACACTCATGGGTATGTTGGTGCTGATTTGGTGGCTCTATGCACAGAGGCAGCCATGCATTGCATTAGGGAGAAGATGGACGTAATCGACCTAGAGGATGACTCCATTGATGCTGAGGTATTGAACTCAATGGCTATCTCAAACGAACACTATAAAACTGCTCTTTCAACTAGTAACCCCTCCGATCTTCGTGAAACGGTAGTTGAAATACCAAATATCAGTTGGGAAGATGTTGGGGGGCTCGAGAACGTGAAGAGAGAGCTCCAAGAAACTGTTGTGCAGTATCCAGTGGAGCACCCGGAGAAGTTCGAGAAATTTGGAATGTCTCCGTCAAAGGGAGTTCTTTTCAATGGCCCACCTGGATGTGCGAAGACACTTCTCGCGAAGGCCATAGCCAACGAATGCCAAGCCAACTTCATTAGCATAAAAGGTCCAGAGTTGCTAACAATGTGATTTGGTGAGAGCGAGGCCAATGTACGGGAAATCTTCGATAAGGCTCGACAGTCAGCACCTTGCGTGCTCTTTTTTGATGAGCTGGATTCAATTGCAGTCAAGAGAGGAAGCAGCGGGTCCCGTGGAGATGCGGGTGGTGCAGGTGACAGGGAACTAAACCAAATACTAATGGGAATGGATGGGATGTCTGTTAAAAAGACTCTGTTTGTGATAGGAGCCACTAACAGGCCAGATATTATTGACCCTGCACTCTTGAGGTCAGGCCGTCTTGACCAGTTGATATATATCCCACTTCCTGATGAGGGGTCAAGATATTCCATATTCAGGTCATGTCTCAGAAAGTCTCCGGTTTCTAAACATGTTGACTTGAGAGCTCTTGCCAAGTGCACTGAGGGATTCAGCGGGGCAGATATTACAGAGATTTGTCAGCGTGCGTGGTAGTATGCGGTTAGGGAGAACATAGAGAAGGAATTGGAGAGGGCTAAGAAAGACAATGATGAGGGTATGGATGTTGATGAGAATGAAGAAGTATCAGAGATAAAGGCAGCTCATTTTGAAGAGTCGATGAAATATGCAAGGAGTGTGAGCGACTTGGATATTTTGAAGTACGAGGGATTTGCTCAAACATTGCACAGCAGTCAAGAGGACTTGGTTCCGAGTTCAAATTCGCTCAGTCTGATGCTGCTTATAAAACTTCTGGAAATGGAGCTGCTGATAAAGAAGATGAGGAATTATACAATTAGT
Source organism: Campanula takesimana (assembly GCA_026119855.1). Classification (NCBI taxonomy): domain Eukaryota; kingdom Viridiplantae; phylum Streptophyta; class Magnoliopsida; order Asterales; family Campanulaceae; genus Campanula; species Campanula takesimana. The sequence continues at coordinate 507,986 of JAOWBW010000536.1, forward strand.
TTGCTTTGAGTTTTAGTCTTATTTTTTGTATTCATATATATATATATATTTTTTTTTTCATGCTAAACTATTCTTTCAATTTCTCTTTGTATATCACATACTTATTTACAAGTATATATCCTGTTTTTCCAATTAGTTTCCCGGTTGTGACGAACCACACTATAGCTTGTTCGAATATATCTTCCCCCTTCAACTGCAATAGTGAACACAAAATAATACAGCTTTGTTCAGATTTGCTTGTTGATGATAAAAAATGCAGATTGAAGATAATGCTCCAATCATGTCTTGTTGAAGTAAAGATGGAGTCTTTTTAGAGTGCCAATCTTTTTAAAGTGCGTTAACTCCGTCCAAAAATGAATGTCCCAATAAAATTTAAACTTTTTTGGGACGTTCGTTTTGGGAGTGAGGGAATACTTCCTCTTTCTGAAAATGAATATCGAAAGTATTTTCAAATTTGCTCTTGATCAACAACAAATTTGATTTTTTTTTTGGACATTCATTTTGGGAATTGGGATGGAGGGAGTATTTTTTTTTTTTGAGTTAAAACTACTGCCAGAGTTCCATCAATCTATAGCATGAATTCTTTTATGCTTTCTTCATTTTCTGCATTGAAATTAGATATGTCCCTTTCTATTGTCAATGGTTAAATGCAGTGCTGGGCCTGTTGTTGTGATTCTTCTGTGATTTTCCACCTAGGAACTGACTTGGCAGAGAGATTTTCTTACTTGAACCCAATTTTTATTGCTATGCTAATATTATCTGATGCAGAGTAACTGAACTTGTCTGATTTTCCACCTAGGAAATGTATTGTTTGTACAGGTCGACTATTTTTATCGTTACGCGTGTGTTTACTTTTCAGCGGTCACTCCATTTTGTCATAACCATCAATTAATCTCGTACCGTAACCAAGCCAGATTAATATGATCTGATGCAGAGTAATTGAACTTCTGCGATTAAGAATATTGCTCAAGTCCATAGTCTTCAGGAAGCAGAATACGAGGTTATTCTTTCTGCTCCAGATTTTCTGCGTTTAATGTTTCTTAAACACTCGAGCTGAGAGCATGACTTTGAAGACAACAGACTTATTCATGACTGCTCTCGATCACCTTGACCTTGACCGTTTCTTTGTGTTTGACATTAAGGTTGATTATATTGTCTCTGTCTTTTTTAAACACCGACGTCGACAGAGATAGTTGACTGGCGTTGACCTTTGAGCTTATACATCTGAATCCCAGTTAATTAATGTTACTACACTAATTAAATAATTAATGGAGGAATATAAGTCTATTTTCTGCGTTTAATGTAATCCTAGCATTGCCATTCTTTTCAACCTTGCCCCATAAGTTAAGTTGTAACCATGGATGCTTAATATGCTTATGATAAAATAAAAGTAGTTCACTTTTCCGGTACAGATTATGATGTAAGAGTTTCCTGCTGTCGACCGTCCGCAACCCAACAAGTAACAAACTCATTAACCACACTAACGGTCCGCCTCCTTTTTGGTGGGGAGGTGAGGTTAAAAAACGATCGTACCCTTAAAATTTTTCAGCTACCGTCATCTGAAATGTCATTGGCCTAGAACCCCACATTAGGTTGCTGTTAATATGAATAGACATGCTTATCCGGAATTCCGGATACAATTCCTGATTCTCGATTCAGAACCGTATTCAACTGTATTCAAACCGCTTAATTACGATTTCCGGTTTCAACTGGCGGTTCTGGTTCCGACGGTTTAGTTTCCTCTATTTTTTTACCCTAATATTCAGTCTAACTGTAAATCGTTAAAGAATCAACATAAAGTCTAATCCGTTAGATTTGTAACTGATTCCGTTAAAAAGTATAACACTTTATGTTTAAAAATAAGAAAATGTTAGTTTTTAACAAATTTTCTTAATTATGTAACAAAATTTCTCAAAACAATAACATTTTGAAAAGAAAGGAAAAGTTATTTTTTAAACAAATTCAGTTAGAATTATAACAAATTCAGTTAGTTTATTAACTAACTTTTTTTTTTTTTTTTTTAATATGTTCCTTATCTGCTTTCAACCACCAAATCAAAACCATCTAAGCCTAACCAGAGAACCGCCGTTCCGAATACTTCCGGTTCTGATTGTGGTTCCGGTTCCGGTTCTCGGTTCCTGTTCTGATTTGAGCATGTGTAACTATAGATATTGTGCTTTTGTATGCCATCAATCAAGGGTGACTTGGGACTAAGATTTTTTTTTTTTTTTTTTTTTTTTTTGAAATCCTAAACCACCTAATTCAATTCTAACCAGCAGGGGGTGTCGAACCCAAGACCTCTACGATGGAGAGACTTAAACATGCTCAATATGCCGCTTGAGCACAAAACCTTTGGCAACTTGGGACTAAGATTTGACTTGGTATAGATTAGAAAACTTGAGTGCTTATACTAAGACCATAGTTGTCAAATATCGCGATACGTGATACGTATCGGCGATACGATACGCGATACACATAGTTTTGATACGTATCGTACAGCTGTATCGATTTGTCCCTGCGTGTCGCATGTATCGTACGTCGTATCGTGCGTATCGCCGATACGGACTATACGAACGTTACACTTAAAACAGGGTTTGGGTGGGATTTAGGATCTGGGTCGGGTCAATTAATTTAAATTACGTTTAAAAGCAAAAAAAAAATGGCCCTGGAGAGAAGCGAGACTTCGACAGAGAGGAGAGAGCGAGACTGCGACATAGGTTGAAGAGTTACCTGCGCCGAAACCCAGCGTCGGCGACCCAGCGACGGCAACCAGCGACCCTTAATCTTCTCTTGAAATCGTATGTCTTTCTGTTTGTGTTAGTCTTTTCCCTCTTTAAACCCTAATTTATATGTATGTATAAAAATTTTACACTGTAAATTGGAAGCATGAAATTGATTTTTCTTCTTGATACTAAAGATACATACATATACTCAGAAGTGCTATAAAACCCCAAAAATATGTTTTGTATGCATAAAATTGATTTTTCTTCTATTTACAGTGTAAATGGAAAATGGAAGCATATTTTTTTTACACTTCTGAGGCTTTTCTATGCATTGATTTTTCTACTTTTTTATATATATTTAGGTTCTTGAAAAATGGGAAAAAGGAAAGAATATATTGCTTACCAACATTGTGAGAAAGTTGATGGAAATAGGATGCATTTGTCATGTAATCATTGCGGTAAAACTTTTTGGGTGGAGTTACTCGTATGAAACATCATCTTGCCGGCTCACATAGTAATGTGAGTAAATGTTTAGAGTGTCCCGATGAGGTTAGAAAACTTTTTTTTGAAGGAGAGGGGTTTAGATGAGGAGCATGATATTGTTGTTAATGAAGGAGATGAGGAATGTTTTGATGAGAAAGAAGATGTGAATGCGAGAGATAAGCGAAAAATGGATTACTATGTTGAGAAAAACAAGGGTGGGGGGAAAGTAAGGCAAAAAACAATGAATGAAATGGTTAAGAAGAGGGATCCCGTGGTTAGATCTATTTGTAGGATACTTTACAAAAATGCTTTGTCATTGTGTTCCGTATCTCCGATACAATACACGATACGATACGCGATACGATATTTAGGGTGTCCGATACGCGATACGATACACGATTTGACAACTATGACTAAGACAAAGACTCATGTGAGACCGTCTCAACGGATCCCCCATGGGTCAAACCCATAACCCGGCCAGCTGTAACCCGCCCAAGCTTCTCCCTTCTCCTCCCAGCGCGTGACACGTGGCACACATTTAAAAAAAAAAACTCCCATAATTTTAAAATGCAATATCTTGTGATTTTGAAGTCGAAAAAAAAATCTAAAAATACCGGTGTGTTCGTTTCGACGAGACGAATAAAACTAGATAGGTCATTATATGGTTTGATTATTTTTTTTAAAAAAATATTTTTTAACAAACAAAAAAAATTGGGTCTCCTGAGATGTAACACGTTCTTATGAAGAAAGTAACAATTTGGTCTTTAAAAAGTAACATTTTATTGTAAGATGTAACAGCAATTTCCCAAATAATATAAATAGTTTTTGTGATTAGAAAAAGTAATAACTGAAGTGTAATATAGTGCATATATGATTGTAATATATTATATATATGAATGGAACAGCTTTATAGGTTAAATGTTACTACATTTTTTTTAAAAAAAACTAGTAAAAAATCATGTATATAATCGGTTTTGTATTTCAATTGAATGTAAAACCCTAGAAAAGTGTTACAATTGAGAAAAAAAAAGAAGGTTACATTCATTTATTATTGAAAAAGCAAGTCGATGGCTTAAGTCAGAAAGGAAGTGATATCAAAGGTGTTGTCACTACAACGATATCACTTCTGGCAACACTTAACACACACGAACAGAAAACAAATTTTGAAAAGAGTTTGCAGCGGAAAAATCACACAAGAATTATTTTTCTCAAGATATATAAATGTATATATCTTAAGGGATGCCTCAAAAGGCGAGACCTTTACTAATAATATGAATTGAAGTACAAGGCCGAGAGTTCCCTATAGCTATTACAATCTAAGCTCAATGGAACGAATAAGTCTATACACGAGACCCTATCCTAGCCAAGACAAACTTACAATCAAAGATTATAAGAATGGAGATTGGGAAGACGGGGTTTATAGGAACCAAGGAGTGTATAGCCTTTCTTGTGTGAGAATGTGTGTTGTATTTGCTTCAAGTGTTGTATCTTCAAACACATCCTCCCTTGCTATTTATAGGCTTGAGAATACTTGGGGAATACACAAATATGGCTGGGTTTATGATTAAAAACGTGGTGGAGTGGAGAGGTGGAGTGGCCGAGCCTTGGGGATGAATTTCTCCACATGTCCATATTTGTAGGAGCTAATTCTTGGTGCCCAAATCCAAGCATACCCGACTTGTACCTTCTAACTATCCACGCCTTGTACCTTTTTGATCAATAACTCAGCCCTTTGAATGGGTCAATTCCCATGTGTTTGTTGTTGAGAAAATCCCACATGTTTATGGATAAAATCCACTTTCATCCATAATTCTTTATTTAACTTCCTTGCAATATTCTAGCATAGTATATACCTGAAATTGGACCAACATAAATACTAAACTTGCATAAATATTAGACATTAGTACAACAATTATTTATGAAGCAAATATCCAAATAAAATCCCAGACAGTCCGTCGGGTAACACCGGGACAGTGTTGGCAGCATTTGTGGTATCATCACGTTCTGCACTTATAATTATTATATGTAAACATTAGTTTGGTTTTCAATCTTATGTTATCTTTTAAAAAAAACATATTCCCTCCGTTCCGGGTAAGTTGCAACATGGAAGGGGAAGCACAAAAATTAAGAAAGAAGAATAATGAGTGGTTGGGAGGATGAGAGAGAATGAGTGGTTGAGAGGAAGAGAGAGAATGAGTGCAAAATAATGAGTGCAGAATAATGAGTGGTTGGGAGGAAGAGAGAGAATGAGTGGAAGATTATAAAAGTAATAAAGAGTTTCTTTATTTGGCATTGTTGCAACTTAAGTGGAATGCCCAAAATGGCAAATTGTTGCAACTTACCCGGAACGGAGTGAGTACTTTTTAACACACAAAAAAAAAAAATTTGAACTGCTCGTCGCTTAAAATGTAACACATTTTTATGGAAAAAGTAACAGTCCAGTCTTTAAAAAAGTAACACTTTTATTGTAAAATGTAACAGTAGTTTTGCAGAAAAAAAATAAATAATTTGATAGTTTTTTGCTAGAAAAAAGTAACATTGACATGCAACATAGTGCATATATGATATAATTTCTTATATAGATGAATGTAACAGTTTTATAGAGTAAATGTTGCTTTTTATTTTTTAAAATAAATAAGAATTTTCCACTAATGAAATAGTTTGCGATATATTTTTGGAATAGATATCCCCTTTTGAATGTAACCAATATAACACTTAGAATAATAAAAAAAAATGTGATATTTTTTTTTCAAATGTAACACTTTCTTTTGAAATGTAACCATAATTTTGCAAAAATTGATTAAAGATAACATATGATTGACAATAAAACTAATGTTACATTTTATAATTGAAATGCAACCGATTTTATACATGAATTCTTACTCTCATTTTTTTTTACAGAAAAAAAAAGTAACTTTGACTCTATAAAACTATTACATTCATCTATATAAACAAATTACAATTATATATGCACTTTGTTACACTTCAATTATTACTTTTTATAACCACAAAAAACTATAAAATTATTTTAAATTTAGGTTAAACTGTTGTTACATCTTACAATAAAGTGTTACCTTTTAAAGAGTAAACTGTTACTTTTTTCATAAGAACGTGTTACATTTTGGTTGACGAATAGAGTTTTTTCTTTGATAAAAAACATGTTATCAAAAAAATAAATTCAAATCATATCACGGCCTATCTAGTTTTATTCGTCTCGTCAAGACGAACGCAACGGCATTTTCAAATTTTTTTCGACTTCAAAATCACAAGATATTGCTGTTTTGGTCAAATTTTGGAATTCAACTTTAAGATACGAAATTGGGTATAATGGAATAAAATAGCAAAGGATTCAAGAATAGATAGACAAGGTATTTAACGAGGAAAGCCCTTGAACAACTTGTTCGCCGGCATAAAACCTCAAGGATGGATTGTATTAATAATAATGAAGAACAATGTGAAAAGAAAGAAATTAGCTCTAAAGTAAATTGCCGAGTGTGTTGTGTGCGTTGCAATGGATGTGCTATCTATTTATACTAAGGAAATAATCATAAACTAGCTAAAATATCCTTGAATCTCGCACAGTTGTTTGAGTCCTATCTTTTTGCTGTTGCTTGAATTGGCGTTGAGTAAACAAGACTTTGTTGTTGACTGAGTCTCTATATAGGTCACGTTTCTTTGTTTGTGATCCACGATCTACGTATTATTACCTAAAAAAATAGGAACAATCGTACCTGCATAATAATCATGGGAATTAGATCAAGATGTTAGTGTGAAGTTGTAGGATGTCGGAGCAAGCTGAAGGCTTCAAGATGCAGCGTGAATTTTATCCCCAATCAATTGCCCCTGATTTTTGAATTAAAAAGAAAGGAAGTTTTAAGGTAAAAAATCATCATTAACCGCTGGCACCCACTACACGCTGAATGGAGTGATGGGATGAGGTAGTGATGTGGCATATTTTGTATATATTATTTTCCTTATTTTCCTATGTAGTTTCATTTATTTTGATGTACTTAAACTAGTTTTGATGTATTTGAGGTATTATTTTATCATTTGGGCTTTATTGTAATCCGGGGGTAGAATAGTCGTTTTTATTTATTTTTTCAGATGTAATTTTTGGCGAGATTCAAAGTCATGTCTCAAGGATCAAGTAGTCAAAGTCAAGGACAAGTCAAAGTCAACCGGAGCGGAGGAGTATAAGACCAAACTGCAAATAACTAGAAGTTGAGGTATTATTCTGCAATTTCTGAAAGTTGGGGGACTGAACTGAAAATATGAAGGCTACAGGGACTGAATTGCAAAATGTGGAAGGCAGCCTTTACTTCCTAATTTCGGCGGATCCGCATAGGGAATTGTTATTCCGTTTTCTTTTTCTTTTATTTTTATTTTTATTCTTTTTATTTGATTTTTGGAATAGTCACATTTAGTTAGAGAATTATTTTTAGATTAGGTCATTCTTTTCACTTTTTGAAAAACTACGTACTCTTTTTCTCTCCAGAGCTTTTGTAACCCTTTCATGGAGAACTAACTCCATAGCTTTGGATTGTGAGCTTGAACCTAATTTAATTCAATTGAGGTAATTTTTTTATTCTTTTGTTTAATCTATTCATAATTTTGCTTGTTCTGATTTTAGATTTATAATTAAGGTTTGTGGATTTGGCCAATTCACTAGTTCTTTTTATGAATCTATGCAAGAATTCTCTGTTCTGTGCCAGAATTAGGGTTTTCACCGTAGCATCTTCACGAATTGTGTATGTGCCATAGCAATTCGGGAAGTAGGCAAAATTAAGCGTTTATCTAGTAACCTAGAAAGCGTTCTTGATCTTAGTTTCTTAAATTGAATCAATTAATCTTTAAATCTTTTCTGTGCCAGTCTAGGTTTAATTTTAATTAGGGTTTATAGTGAGTGTGCCACTGCTATAGACTAAACTGTAAGAAGAGACAGAGATTGAAATACATCTCGTGATCAAGTGAATAGAATTAACGGAGAAAAGAGGTACCGATGAAATTGAAATAGAGGACGGGGATAGAGATCAATCTGAAGTGCTTCTTAATTATTGTTTTAATCACATTTAGTTTAATTTCCCGTCTAGGAATTAAGTATAATCAAAATCAACCCCCAATCTAGTAAAGTGACTAGTTCGTAAATAATCATCGTTCTTCGTGTATCGACCCTGACTTACCCTAATTACATTATTAGTGGACGAGTTTAGGTCTAATTTTGTAGGCATGCGACTAAGCCTATCAAATTTTGGCGCCGTTGCCGGGGAGCGGTGTTTATTTGTTTACGTTCTTATTTTAATTCTTGTTCTTGTTCTTTTTATTTTCTTTGTATTTATTTTTAGTTAGTTTAGTTATTTAGTTTCCTTTTAGTTTTTATTTTATTTATTTATTTATTTATTTTTGTTTTTAGTGTGGTACCTTTTATGGTCCACACCCGTTCAACCGACAATCTACTTGGAAGTCTTGAATTAGATAACAAACGGCAGACCAGACACTAAGGCAGAAAACAGCCCCAAACTGGAGCGAGCAACCTCATGCAGTCCAATTCCCTGCTCTGTCTATGGGAGTTACTTTTGAGTTGAAGCCGGGGCTGTTGAGCCAGTTACCACACTTCAATGAGATGCCTGGAGAGAATCCCAATCAGCACATCTCTCAGTTGGTATTATTGTAATATTATGCAAACATATTGTAAGTGCAGAACGTGGTGATACCACAAGTGCTGCCAACACTGTCCCAGTGATACCCGACGGACTGCTGGGATTATATTTGGATATTTGCTTCATAAATAATTGTTGTACTAATGTCTAATATTTATGTAAGTTTAGTGTTTATGTTGGTCCATTTTCCAGGTATATACTATGCTAGAATAATGCAAGGAAGTTAAAAAGGAGTTATGGATAAAAAGGGATTTTATCCATAAAACAAGGGGATTATTCTCAACAACAAACACATGGGTAATTGACCCATTCAACATCTGAGTTTGTGGAGGAGATTGTACAAGGCGATGAAGCTAGAAGGTATAAGATGGTGATGCATGATCTTGGGCACAAAGAAAGTGGTTCCTATTTTATAGGAAATGTGGAGATAATACTCCCCAAGGCTCGGCCACTCTTTCCCTCCACTACACCACGTTTTTACCACCTCTCCAAGCCATTATGAGTAACTCCCAAGTATTCTTGAAGCCTATAAATAGTGAAGGAGGTGAAGCATTGAAAAAACAACACTTGAAGCAAATACACACACTCTCCTCACAAGAAAGTCTTACACATTCCTTAGTTCCTTATAAATTCCCAAACACATTTATATTCTTGTACCGAGTATTATAAGTGTCTTGGCTAGGTTAGGATTCTGTGTATTAGACTTAGTAGTTCCACAAAGCTTTCATTGTAATAGCATTAGGGAACTCTCGGCCTTGTACTTCATCTCATATTATTTAGTGAAGGTCTCGCCTTTTGAGGCATCCCTCAAGATATATAATTTATATATCTTGAGAAAAATAATTCTTGTGTTGATTTTCTGCTGCAAACTCTTTTCAGAAACTGTTTTCTGTTCGTGTGTGTTAAGTGTTGCCGGAAGTGATATCGTTGCACTGTCAACACCTTTGATAACACTTCCTATAAAACCAAGGCCATTGACATTTTCAATTGGCACCAGAGCTGGTTACTTGATATACTAAGTACTTCGGTCCAGTGTGTCATGGCTTATGATCCTGCAAATCCATATCTTGAGAGACTTTCTATTCTTCTTGGCTCGAATCATACTTCCCTTAGGAATAGTGAGGAAAGAGAGTTAGAAAACATTAAAAAACGTGATCAATCAGCCATGTTGACCATGGCTTTGGAGCAGTCAAAGTCAGATTCAGAAAGTGTTGCCAATGGTGTTACCCAGAGTGCGATAACACCAAGCCCAACACCCAGCAGGTATAATCCTTCTAAATTTTCTGAAGATTTTTGCTTTCATGGTTCAATTAATGTTGATGCAGGAAGTCCAGATGAGGAGGATTTAAGCAAGGATGAGCTCATTGATGGGTTAAAAGATCTCTACAAGGCGTTGTTTAAAGAATGGAAGAAAGAGAGCAATATGGTAGCGATCTTAACCAAAGAAAATCATGAGCTAAAAGACTCTTTGACTCGGTTGGCGGTGCAATTCACAAAGTTGGATGTTGAACTTGTTAAAGTCAAGTCCAAGTTGAAGCTAGCCGAGACCACCTTCAAAAAGCTCAACACGAGGTTCTCAAAATTGGATGAAATACTCGACTTGAGTAAGTCTCTCAAAGCAGGTATTGGGTTTCAAGACACTCTTGATAAAATCACTTCTACCTTATTGAATGAAAATTATGAAACATGTTTTGTAAAAGAACATGAAAAAGTAAAAAGTAGTTCATCAAGTGATATTTCTGATCAACCGTGTGTGTGTGAATACTATCACATAACTGGACAAAGTAAATTTGATTGTTTTACTCTCAAAAAGAAAAATTTCAGTCCACATGTGTTATCTCAAGTGTTACCCAACACTCAAGACAACACTGGTGATCAGAAAATCAAAAAGTCTAAAAAGAAATTTTGGTTTCTAAAATCCAATCATAAATGCAATGTTGTATTTGCTTCTTTGAGGACTAACGTTTCAGGTTCATGATACTTTGATAGTGGTTGCTCACATCATATGACGGGAACAAAAGTGTTTTTGAAAGACTATGAATCTATCCAAGGTGAAACGGTGACATACGGAGGTGGAGGAAAGAGCAATATAATAGGGAAAGGGACACTTTATGTTTCCGGATTCCCTGCCTTAAAGGGTGTCTTGCACGTTGATGGATTGGTTGCTAATTTAATTAGCATTGGCCAATTGTGCGATGACAACTTGGAGGTAAAATTTAATAAAAATACTTGTAAATTTTTTTATAACACTAACACATGTGTAATGTCAGGAACTAGATCAAGTGACAATTGCTATCTTGTTGAAGATAAACAAGTATGCAATTCAGTTAATATGGATGACACAATTTTGTGGCATCAAAAGTTGGGACATGCCCCTTATGGAAACTTGAAGAAAATTTTCCAGTTTGAGGCTGTCAAAGGAGTCCCCAAACTGAATCTGAAGAACAAAATTGTGTGTGGGGACTGCCTTAAGAGTATGGAGACTCATGTTACCCGCAGTGTTACCCAACACCAGGAGCAACACTTCGGGACAACACATTATTTTCAGCTTTTGCACATGGACTTGATGGGTCCAATTGAGGTAGAAAGCCTGGGAGGTAAGAGGTATGTTTTTGTTATAGTTGATGACTTCTCTAGGTTTTCTTGGGTATATTTCCTAAGAGAAAAATCTGAAACTTTAGATAAATTTAAACTCTTGCATTTCAAAATCAAAAACATGTTTTGCTCACCTATTTTCTGTATAAGATCCAATCATGAAAAAGAATTTGCAAATGTTTCCTTTTATACTTTTTGTAAGAAAAAGGGGATACACCATGATTTTTCGATCTCTAAACCACATGGTGTGGCTGAAAAGAAAAATAGGACATTGCTTGATATGGCCCGTGTTATGCTGTTCTCTAAAAGGATTTCAAAAATATTTTGGGCTGAAGCTTTGAGCACGGCTTGTCACATTTCTAATAGAGTCTTTCTAAGACCCGGTTTAACTATGACACCCTATGAGATTTTGAATAGGAAGAAACCACGTGTTCATTACTTCCATGTGTTTGGGTGTGTATGTTATATATTAAAAGACTGGGATCGCTTAGCTAAATTTTACTCTAAGAATGATAAAGCCATTTTTCTTGGATATTCTCATGACAATCTTGCATATCGAGTCTATATTTAAGATTGGGAACTATTCAAGAATCTGTAAATATTGTTTTTGATGATCTGTCAAGTGTTGCAGATGAACCAGGTGCTTATCCTCGTTTGGTACTGCTGGAACAACCTCAAAGTGAATTTGACATTTATGTTGGACCAAGTGTTGACATAAGTGTTGGACCAGAAGTCAGTCCAGTTGCAGAAAATGAACATAATGAGGACTCCAATAGAGTTGATGATCCCGTCAGAAGAGATCCCCCTTTGAGGATTCAAAAGAATCATCCTATATCCCAAGTGATAGGGAGGTTAGACGAAGGGATACAAACTAGACGTAAGGAACCGGTTAATTATCGAGACATGGTTAGGTATATTAAGGTAAACCATTCATGTTTTTTTTCTAAGCTTGAATCTGAAAATACTTTGAAAGATGAATATTTTATTCAAGTTTTTAACCATAAGAGATTTTCTAACTTGAAGAAGTCTCTTGTTCCATTTCTTGTTTAAACCCCTTGGATCATCTTTGTTGTTGTACAATATTTTAATTTAAAAAAAAAAAAATCAGTTTTTCGTTTTAAGCCTTCGCGGCGGCACATGCTGACCTTTTTATTTTGGTAGGTTTATACTTGGTTAACATGTTTGTCAAATCCCCTTTATACTCAAAAGTGACAAAGTCACTAATTTTTGTGATAAAATAAAAGGCAAAAGGCAAAAAGCACTTATAGTATTTCCTAAGTAACTCGGGGCACGGCGTTCGCTGCGACGATGAACTCTTGCCAAAGGGAGATACTATCTAGTGATTTTGTACTAAGTATTAGGAACATGGAGTTCGCTACTACAGTGTATCCTACTTGAAAGGTACAAATCACTAAAGTATTTTTTACACTTTATAAGGACTCGGAGCACGGAGCTCGTTACTACGATGCTATCTTGTAGATATTGAAGTGTAAATTATACTTATTTTAAAGTGCTTAAAGATGAAGAACAATCTTATTTTATCTAACTTGTTAGACTTATTTTACCTCAAACACTCTTAATTAAGGCTTGCTATGCCTCAAGTGTTTGAATTTGGGAAACTTGTTTTTGCCTCAATTGCTTATTTAAAAGAAGCCTAACAATTTGCCTCAAGTGTGTATTATGAGGATTGTTTTGCCTTAAGTTTCTTAAAGTAAAAATTTTATCAAGGGGATATTTGACTTGTATGTTTTCCTAAGTGTTACCATCATTGCCGATAACACATTAGTATGTGCTACATTTTTTTTTTATTCATTTCTTTTTTCGGAAATTAATAGTTAATTTTTGAAAGTCCGAAAGTCCTTTATAATTTGTGGAATTTTTTGATTTTCAAAAAGTATTTATTAAAATTCCTTTTTATTTTATTTTTGGTGAATTTGGTTAAGTAACTTCATCCCTAAAAGTTTGGAATCAAGTTTCAAATCAAACTCAAAAATTAGGGATGTAGTCACCTAGGCCGAATTATCCAACATTATTTTATTTTATTTTTAATTTTTAATTTTAATTTTTTTTTTTTATTTTTCAAAAAAAAAAAAAAAAGGCTTCATTTTTTTTGGGGATAATGGCCGGTTGTTTTATAAAAAATGAGGGTGAGAGTTTGAGTTTACCTTTCTAGCTAGTAAATAGGGAGAGCTAAAAAATAGGGGGAGTTGAGTGTTTGTAGGATTAGAGATAGTTATCTCAATTTAATGTTGAGTATTTAACTTCCATTTTTTTTATTTTTATTTTTTTTTGTTGAGAAACCAGGGCGGCACCTGGGAGGATTTTATTAATAATAAAATAATAAAATTACATGAGGGGGACAACCACCCGACTTATTGCCGGATATGAAGCCGGACCTCGAAGTCCAAAAAATAAGACAAAGCCTCAAAAGGTAAAATCATCTAAAAATTAAAGTCCTAAAAAAAATTAAACCATAAAATAATCCTAATATTGCCATTAATGGCCCAAACATAAGTTTTCCAAAAAGCCCAGCCACCAAAGCACCACAAACCCCATAAAACAACCCGTATTTGGCCCAAAAAGTAGGCCCAAGATAGACCTTCCTGGCCCAGACCCGACCGGTCCATCCCCAACACCGGACCGGACCAAACCGACCCGCTCGGCCGTGCAAAAGTGAAGACTCGACCGAGCATAAGCTGCTTCAATTCAAAAACCTTCTGATGTCCCTCCTCGGCCGCGTCAAGGAATCTGCTCGGCCGAGCAAAACAACAACGCTCGGTCGAGTCACCAAAAATGCTCGGTCGTGCACAAGCTGTGTCAAATCCAAAAATCTTCTGACTTCCACCCTCGGCCGTGTCAAGAAACTCGTTCGACCGAGCAAAATGAAACTGCTCTGCCGAGTCAAGGAAAGCGCTCGGCCGAGCACCCCCTGTAATCAACAAAACGCAGCAAACACCAAAAAACCCCAAAATCCACCAAAGAACTAAGATCAGTCCAATGTTACCTTCTTTTGACATAATGTCCACTATCATCAAGCCGTAACGCATCCAAAACACTCCGAAGAAGCTCCCTTGACGATCCATATGTCCAAACCGATTTGTGATTGTGAGCTAATGTTGAGTATTTAACTTCCATTTTTTTTTTTTTTTTTTTTGAGAAACCAGGGCGGAAAATTGGCTTTATAGTGCCTTTTTTAATATATAAACCGTTTATATATTAATAGAACCTGCTCCCAGCGGGAGTAGAACCTGAGACCTCCCCCCAGGGGAAGCCTCTAATACCAAGTGGATACCACTAGACCAAGAGGTCATTGGTTTTTTTTTTATGTATTGTTGATTGTGTATCAAAACTCACCGATCTCTCTCTCCCTCGTCATTCCTTCTCAGTCGAATCAAAACCCTAAAAATCCCTCTTCAAAATTTCTTCCTTCTCTTATCAACTTCCATCAATGGCTTCCCCATCCAAAACCTCAAATGAGCCCTTGGAAATCTCGCCATTGTTGTCTCCGGACCTCCACCTGTTCCGGTCGCACAGGCTCCTCCTACGTCGGCTCCTTTCCAACCTATAGTGACTACCATCAAGAAAAAGAAAAAGAAGAAGAGAAAAGTCTCATCTTCTTCACGCCAACCGACTGTCCAAGCTCCATCAATGCAGACTTCAAGCCAGATACAGATTCATACAGACTTGTAGAAATACTTTACACAGTATTCTTCACAAACAGGGGGAGATAATGCTGCCACAAGTGCTGTTCTGCATGCTGCCACAAGTGTTGTTCTGCATGCTACCACAAGTGCTGTTCTGCATGCTAACAGAAGTGCTGATCTAACTGCTAATTCACGTGTGTGGGCTATTAATACTCAAACAGGTTTGGTAGTTGGTGTGTTTCTATTCTTGGTAGTTTTTAAAAACAATTTTATTAGTTGTTTTAAAACTATTAGTTGCACTTAACATTTGTTTTTTGGTTGGTTTATTTGTGTGAAGTGTGTTAAACACTTCATGGTTTTTGGATTTTATAACTTTGGTTTTGTTTTGTTTTGGATAATTAGTTTTTAATCATGTTTAGTGTAGTTGGTTTAAAACTATTTCAAAATCATTGTTTTTCGGTTGACATACCTCTTTAAGGGGGAGTTAATCTTTGCGGGAAGAATTTATGTATATTCTGTATTTGTGCCTAACATTGTCTTGCAGGGTCACAGCATTATTTAGTTTGTGAAGAAATATCCAATTAAGGGGGAGATTGTAAGTGCAGAACGTGGTGATACCACAAGTGCTGCCAACACTGTCCCAGTGATACCCGACGGACTGCTGGGATTATATTTGGATATTTGCTTCATAAATAATTGATGTACTAATGTCTAATATTTATGCAAGTTTAGTATTTATGTTGGTCCATTTTTCAGGTATATACTATGCTAGAATAATGCAAGGAAGTTAAAAATGAGTTATGGATAAAAAGGGATTTTATCCATAAAACAAGGGGATTATTCTCAACAACAAACACATGGGTAATTGACCCATTCAACATCTGAGTTTGTGGAGGAGATTGTACAAGGCGATGAAGCTAGAAGGTATAAGATGGTGATGCATGATCTTGGGCACAAAGAAAGTGATTCCTATTTTATAGGAAATGTGGATATAATACTCCCCAAGGCTCGGCCACTCTCTCCCTCCACTACACCACGTTTTTACCACCTCTTCAAGCCATTATGAGTAACTCCCAAGTATTCTTGAAGCCTATAAATAGTGAAGGAGGTGAAGCATTGAAAAAACAACACTTGAAGCAAATACACACACTCTCCTCACAAGAAAGTCTTACACATTCCTTAGTTCCTTATAAATTCCCAAACACATTTATATTCTTGTACCGAGTATTATAAGTGTCTTGGCTAGGTTAGGATTCTGTGTATTAGACTTAGTAGTTCCACAAAGCTTTCATTGTAATAGCATTAGAGAACTCTCGGCCTTGTACTTCATCTCATATTATTTAGTGAAGGTCTCGCCTTTTGAGGCATCCCTCAAGATATATAATTTATATATCTTGAGAAAAATAATTCTTGTGTTGATTTTCCGCTGCAAACTCTTTTCAGAATCTGTTTTCTGTTCGTGTGTGTTAAGTGTTGCCGGAAGTGATATCGTTGCACTGTCAACACCTTTGATAACACTTCCTATAAAACCAAGGCCATTGACATTTTCACATATGAACGATTAGATTACAAGTGGTACATGCAGTGGCACACAATAGTGGTACAGGAGATCTCAACTCATAATTCACGGTATATTTTACGTAAAGCATAGAGTTATTTTTAATATATATATTTTCTTTGTAAAAAAGATATTGTAAAATCCTTATATATGCTCACGTGATAGCAAATTGTTCTATCAATACCAATTTTGGTGATTTGGTAATTCGGAAATGTGGTATTCATAATATGATGATGTTTGTTGGTGTTTTAAAAACATATCTGAAACACTACTAAATCTGAACCATACAAGTCGTATCCTAGATGTAGAAATAGTCAGTATTATGTATTTAGGCTTTTTGGATATTTGTTACACAAGCCAAAGTTTGTAATCTGTATTTAATTTGCCATATCAATTAATATGTTATTCCCTTTTTCTAGACGTAGCTGACAGGCTATTAGTGAACCACGTGAAGCTGTTTTTTTATTATTATTATTATTATTCACGTTTATTTTGTGTGTATCTTTTCTATCAAACGACTAAAATCTAAAATCAGATTTCCTAAGCCCGTCTAGAAGTAGTAAAACACAACTTATTCATTGTTCATGCATATAATATTTTTTAAATAGTCTAGGAATGAAAAGGTAATAAAAAGTAATTTTGATGAACAATAGAAGTTTTATAAGTTTGAGGAGGTTAATGTACACTATTTTTTATATATTAATGAATAACTATACCAGAAAGAAATAGTAGGTTAAGAGTAAGGGTGGCAAATTGTACTCGTCCGTACCAACCAATTCATATATCAACTATACCAATTATAATTGGTATAAAGAAGTCGGTATACCAAACTTTTTGGTAGGTATTACCGTACTATTTTTGTCTAATTAGTTGGTACACGGTATACAATATCGACTTTGGTTGGTATACCATGTACCAACTTTGTATATATACACACACACACACGCGCGCACACACATATATAATACTCCGTCTAATTGTCTATGTACTTGAAATATTCAAATGGTAGTTTGGTCTATTTGATATTTGTTGATTGTTTTTTTAATACGTGTTCTAAAACTAAAAGTATTTTGGGACGAATGCAGTATCAAACATTAATTTCCTTTTTCTAACTTTAAGTCCTTAAGTTAGTTAATTACGATTTAGGGAAAAAATTCAAATTGCCTTATTGTAATCTTTTATTTTTGGAGTCGTGGTGAATATTATATAAAGTCACTGTATTGCTTAGTTTCCAAGACTTCAGTTGTTCTACTTTTCTTTAGTTTCAAGACTTTTAATTTGTATTTGAGATCTATTTTTATGTGATAATGTAATCTTTTATACTAGACAAAAAAGCCTAACAAAAAAAAAAATGCAAATTTTTTTGTCTTCATTTACATTTGGCACATATCGAGTACTACCAACCGTACCAACCGAATACCAATCGTACCAATAAACTTGGTATACCAACTTTTGTGGTTGGTACATACTTTTGTGTAACAAATCCAACTTGGTTGGTACACGATACAAGCGAAATACACTTCGTATACCTACCAATCCACCCCTTAAGAGTTTTTATGCAATTTATCTTTGTTGAATGTTTTTCCAATAGAAAATTCTGGGGTTTCTCATTCAACTATCTCATGCTTTTAACATGAATTTTATTGTTCTTTTTTAAAACAATAGTTTATGACGTAGATGATATATTTTTTTCTGTTATACTCCAGTTGTCTCACAATAAAAATCATATTGAATTTATCAACGTTTTTGACAAATGTGCCTTAGTTGTACACAGTGAGTGACAGACAAAATGCAAGGTGGAACTACTTATATAAATATTCATCATTTCATTGTAGTTTAGTGGGTAAGATATAATGATTTTAACTTTATAGTTGCACAAAAACTTGGGAAAAAACAGAAAAACGTGTTTTTATAAAGTGCGGTGGCATTTTAGTAAATATGTGGAACTTCTTTTGAAAACGTGCGGTGATATTTTTGTAAATAA
Organism: Campanula takesimana; assembly: GCA_026119855.1. NCBI lineage: Eukaryota > Viridiplantae > Streptophyta > Magnoliopsida > Asterales > Campanulaceae > Campanula > Campanula takesimana. Next base: position 526,630 of record JAOWBW010000536.1, read on the forward strand.
TCAAAACTTCTCAAACGGTTCTAGATATGAATATAAAGCCTTCTAGATATGATTTTCAAGTACATTTGCAGGTCATGGCCAAGAAACCTTCTGGATATCAACCTCAAAATGTTCTGGACATTAAGAATAAAGCATTCTAGATATGATTTCAATCACACTAGTAGGTAACCCGTGCTCCGCACGAAAATCTATTCCGTTAATATTTTTGTATTTTCATTTTTTGATGTTTTTAATTGATAATTAACATAATAATTTTATTTGAAAATATATGTATATTTTAAATTAATCAAAACATTTTCATAGCTTTGGTTGTACATATTTGTAATAAATATGTTTTTTTTTTTTAACTAATTTAGAAGTCCATTTAAGTTTGTTGTATGAATATTTAAAAAAACTTAATGGTATTAATAGTAATAGTTAACATATATATTAACTATTATGATTAAATAATATAATTAATAGTAATAGTTAATATATATTATAATAATTAAGATTAACTAATACTATTAATAATAATAATAAACTTATATAGTAACTATTATAGTTAACAATTATATTTAATTATTATAACTAACTAATACTATTAATAGTATTAGTTAGTTAGTTATAATAGTTAAATATTACTCCCTCCGTCCCAGAGTAAGAGTCATACCTCGTATTTACATGGAGATTAAGAAATGATGGAAGTAAAGTAAGTGTTGTGAGTGTAAAAATAAATTAGGAGAGATAATGAGTGTGAGAGAATAATAAGTTGATTGGTTTTGTGAGTATAAAAGTAAAGTATGAGAGAGAATGAGTGAGATGAATAGTAAAGATTCTTTGTCATTTTAGGAAAGAGACTCTTATTCTGGGACGTACCAAAATAGAAAGTATGATTCTTACTCTGGGACGTAGGAAGTAATAGTTAACTATAATAGTTAACTATTAATAGTTAACTATTATAGTTAACTATTATAGCAACTATTACTATTATAAGTATTAGTTACTATAGTAGTTAACTATAATAGTTACTTATTATAGTAACTATTACTATTATAAGTATTGGTTACTATAGTAGTTAACTATAATAGTTACCTATTATAGTAGCTATTACTATTATAAGTATTAGTTAGTATAGTAGTTAATTATAATAGTTACCCTATATATTAACTAATACTATTAGCTAAGAAAAGGAATTTGAAAAGTCTCTTATTTATAAGACTGGTAATGATGTGGCAACACCAAATGCAACCTTTCTCTAAGACTTGTCTATGTGGCAATACCATGGCTCTCCTCACCAACTTTAATATATATATATATATATATATATATATATATATATATATATATATATATATATATATATATATATATATATATATATAAATATATATATATAGATTTGATGAAAGTCATGGCAAACAAACATTCTGGATATCAAGCTCAAGAGGTTCTGGATAGTCAGTTCTAGTATTTTTGATAGCCAATAAGTATTTTGAAAGAACATTTAAGGCTGAAAAAACCTTTGAGACTAATAGTCAGATGCTTTGAGACTGATAGTCAGAACCTTTGAAACTGATAGCCAAAATTTTTCTAAAAGGAAATTTCGAGAGTAAGAGGTAGCCAATGACAATGTTTAGGATGAACATTTGATGTGTTACAAAGGTCCAGATAGTGTGTTGAGGAGTGTCAGATGATGTTGACAAGTTTCGATTATTTACAAAAATGTCACCGCACATTTTTTTTTAAAACACGTTTTGCCTATCACTAGGAAAAACGCATTTTCAGGAGACTAACTCTTATAATTGTATGTTCAAGTCTCATAACAAATATTTATTGTAAAAAATCTATAGTGCATTTCTTCACCCACTAATTTAGGGACTAACAAGAATAAAGTGTGATACTCTCTCTCTCTCTCTCTCTCTAAAAGATAGTTCAATTTGATATTTGAAAGTGAAAACAAGTAAAATTTGATCAGATATTAATATCACTTTAATCACTACATTGAAGTTTTAATTTTATTTTTAATTGATAAATCATTAAAAGTGATTTAGTGTTCACATATTTTTAAATTTTATTGAGATTATTAGATTTACATTAATATATAATTAAAGTTCACTTGTTTTAACTATAAAACGAGACTATTTTTTCTGAAACATAGTGAATATTTCACAAAATCTTGTAAAAAACGTGTTTTACACTAAGCCTAGTGTAAAACGTGTTTTTCAAATAACGGCTTAAGAGGGATTAAAAGCGCGGTGGCAATTTTGTAAATAAGTGGAACTCATGAAAATCTCAGTAGGCACATTATAAAACAAGAGGAGGCATTTTTCAATACTTCACAGCAGACATATTTTAACTATAGAGGAGACATTTTTTTAGAGCAGGCATGTTTTAACTCTAGAGGAGGCACTTTTTTTGAACTTTTAACAGTGCCTTTTTTGAGAAAAAATAAGTGCCTAAACATTCTGGATATCAAGCTCAAGAGGTTCTGGATAGTCAGTTCTAGTATTTTTGATAGCCAATAAGTATTTTGAAAGAACATTTAAGGCTGAAAAAACCTTTGAGACTAATAGTCAGATGCTTTGAGACTGATAGTCAGAACCTTTGAAACTGATAGCCAAAATTTTTCTAAAAGGAAATTTCGAGAGTAAGAGGTAGCCAATGACAATGTTTAGGATGAACATTTGATGTGTTACAAAGGTCCAGATAGTGTGTTGAGGAGTGTCAGATGATGTTGACAAGTTTCGATTATTTACAAAAAATGTCACCGCACATTTTTTTTTAAAACACGTTTTTCCTATCACTAGGAAAAACGCATTTTCAGGAGACTAACTCTTATAATTGTATGTTCAAGTCTCATAACAAATATTTATTGTAAAAAATTTATAGTGCATTTCTTCACCCACTAATTTAGGGACTAACAAGAATAAAGTGTGATACTCTCTCTCTCTCTCTCTCTCTAAAAGATAGTTCAATTTGATATTTGAAAGTGAAAACAAGTAAACTTTGATCAGAATATTAATATCAGTTTAATCACTACATTGAAGTTTTAATTTTATTTTTAATTGATAAATCATTAAAAGTGATTTAGTGTTCACATATTTTTAAATTTTATTGAGATTATTAGATTTACATTAATATATAATTAAAGTTCACTTGTTTTAACTATAAAACAAGACTATTTTTTCTGAAACATAGTGAATATTTCACAAAATCTTGTAAAAAACGTGTTTTACACTAAGCCTAGTGTAAAACGTGTTTTTCAAATAACGGCTTAAGAGGGATTAAAAGCGCGGTGGCAATTTTGTAAATAAGTGGAACTCATGAAAATCTCAGTAGGCACATTATAAAACAAGAGGAGGCATTTTTCAATACTTCACAGCAGACATATTTTAACTATAGAAGAGACATTTTTTTAGAGCAGGCATGTTTTAACTCTAGAGGAGACACTTTTTTTGAACTTTTAACAGTGCCTTTTTTGAGAAAAAATAAGTGCCTGCTCTAGTTAAAAAATGTGCCTCCTGCAGTTTCAAAACATGCCTCATCCAGTTTCAAAACATGCTTCCTAAGATTTTTTTGAACTTTTAACATTGTCTTTTTTAAAGAAAATAAATGCCTGCTCTAGTTTAAAAATGTGCCTCCTGCAGTACGAAAATATGCCTCCTTCAGTTTTAAAACATGCTTGCTTTAAAATTTAGAAGTGCCTCTTTGAAAAAATGCCTGTTATAGTTTTACAAAGTGCCTGATGTGGAGTTTCAAAAATATGCCTCTTTCAGTTTCATAATATGCCTCCTGCAGTTTTAAAATATGTCTCCTTAGATTTCATAAGTTTCAAATATTTACACTTATGCCACCGCGTCTCTTAAGCCCTACTTGCTGTTATTAATAAAACACGTTTTACACTAAACCTAGTGTAAAACGCGTTTTACAAGAGACTTACTCTGAATATTTATCATGAGACGAGTTGAGTAAGTATAAAAAAAGGCAAAAAGAAAAAAAGAGAGAGAGAGAAGAATGAAGGAAAATGAGGAATATGGACCGTGGCGAAGCCAAAAATTTAGTGAAAGAGAATCGAAATTATAATTATGATATAGCTTTAGTTTTTCCTAAATTCCAGCGGGTTAAAATAATAAAATTGGCATTTTCAATGCTAAAACTATTATGTTTATAAATTGAAAAAGAGCAAAACTGACACAAGTTGAAAAGTAAAAGTATCGAATGACCCCATTACACTAAAAGGTAGCTTCACCGTTGCATATGGATCCGTCCCAGCTCACTTGACATTTTTTATCAAAACTGGTCAACTTAGGGTCGTTTTAATCAACACTTTATAGAAATATTTATGTTCCAAAAAAAAAAAATTAAAAATTGTTATTGAGAGGATTTTTAATGGTTTTACATTTTTTTTAATTTTTATTCGGATTATAAATATTTCTATAAAGTATTGGTCAAACCGACCTTAACTTGACCAGTTTTGATCAAAATGTGTCAAGTGAACTGAGACAGAGAGAGTATAAAGGAATCATTGATGTCTATGGTTGAAACATTGTGTGACGAGATGAGGTACAAGTTGCGGTGGTACGCCTCAATTTGGGATTTGGAATCAAGTCCTCCCTCCCCTCTCTAAAGGTTAAAATTGGCACTATCAAAAAATCAAGAAAAGATATGCCAACAGACAATAGTGATAGTCCACGATTTGGTTGTCAATTTGCCGAATTAGCTGTGTAGAAATTGTACCAACTCGCTTGGTTCATTCACTTTATATGCACCTCTAATTTATACCCCATAAACTAACCGGTAAAATTACAACAATAGTATAGAAAAGGAAATTGGGCCTCCATAAGATGTATAAAGAATATTCCTTCCGTCCCACTTGAATTAGGACAAATTTCCATTTTAAGTGTCTCATTCGAATTAGGACAACTCAAAAATGTAAGTGTTTTATTTAATGGGACCCACATGCACACTCACAACAACTTTCCACTCATTATGCTCTACCTTACTTTCTCTCTCCTACTTCATTTTTCATACTCACAACACCTACTCCGCTAACATTTTTTCCTTAATCCCAGTGCCCAACCCAAAAATCCTAATTCGGGTGGGATGGAGGGAGTATAAACATTGTACAGTCCTGCCGTCCTAAATTAAATACTCCCTCCGTAAAAGGTAGTGAGGAGGAGAGAGAATTAGTGGGAAAGAAAATAGAATGAGTGGAGAATAATGAGTGGTTGAGAGGAATGGGTAGGGGTGGAAAATTGTACTCATCCGTACCAGCCAACCTGTATACCAACCGTACCAATTATAACTGGTATAAAGAAGTCAGTATACCGAACTTTTTGGTAGGTAGTACCGTACCATTTTTGTCTAATTGGTTGGTACACGGTATACAATATCGACTTTAGTTGTTATACCATGTACCAACTTTATATATATATGTGTGTGTGTGTGTGTGTGTGTGTGTGTTAATACTCCGTCTATCTAGGTACTTGCAATATTTAAAGGGTAGTTTGGTCTATTTGATATTTATTGATTGTTTTTTTAATACGTGTTCTAAACTACAAGTATTTTAGGACGAATGGAGTATCAAACATTAATTTCCTTTTTCTAACCTTAACCTTAAGTGCTTAAGCTACTTTATTACGATTTAGGAAAAAATTTCAAACTGCCTTATTGTAATCTTTTAGTTTTGGAGTTATGGTGAATATTATATAGAGTCACTGTATTGTTTAGTTTGCAAGACTTCAATTGTTCAATTTTTCTTTAGTTTCAAGACTTTATAATTTATATTTGAGATCTATTTTTATGTTATAATGTTTTTTTTTTTTAATACTAGACAAGAAAGTCTAACAAAAAAAAAAATGCAATTTTTTTTTTCATTCATTTACATTTGGTATATATCGAGTACCAAGTACCAATAAACTTGGTATACCGACTTTTGTGGTTGGTACTGGTATATATTTTTGTATACCAAATCATACTTGGTTGGTACACGGTACAAGCAAAATACACTCGGTTTACCTACCAAAAGGATTATAAAAGTACTAAAAAACTTCAATTTTTGGATTGTTGCAACTTAAATGAAATGCCCTAAATGGCAAAATGTTGCAACTTATTTGGAACAGAGAGGGAGTATAGGATTTTGTTTTTATTCTTCCAACACTTGAGGCATCTGATTATAAAAGAGAAAATAAAATAAAAAATAGAAAATATAAGTACATACGGAGTATTTAATATGAGTATGATAATGAATCTATTGATCAATAAAAAGTATTACTCCATCTGAAACAGAGTATTGTCTATACTCACGGGCTAATTAGCCCAATTGATTTCAAAAATTAATTAAAATTCCAGCTGTGCAATTTTTTTTTTTTTTTTTTTCACGACACGAAACTCAATTGCATTAATAGAGACGGCACTCCACATATGCCGGAGACTCACCCAAAATATACATTGAAGATCGTTTCCTTAACCTAGAACAAAGAAAATTTCGAGCAAAATCTTGAGACGCTCATTCTAATCTCAAGTAATACTTGGACACTGCCTAAATTCGGTATTTAAAAATCCTCATGTCAGATAAATATGACTTTGAGAAATATCCCAAAATCTCTAAAACATCCTTGTACATAAAAAAAAACAATGGCATCCTTTTTGTTTTGGGATGATGCGAGATCGTTATTGTAGAGTGTATTGCAATTGTACAATAAAAATAAATAGAAACACAAACAGACAATAGTATAAATAAACAATCAAACACAAGCTCTCAACTATAGAGAGAAATCAAAGGCTCTCACGAATGAGAGAAATCAACGGCTCTCGACAATGGAGAGAATTTATTTCATGACAAAAAACATTATGTGCCACAAGTGATCAAACGGTTATAAACTATTAAAAATAAAATCAATATAATGTCAATCCCGTAATAAATGTCATAATTGACAAGTCAATATTTTTAAGCTTTTAATCATCTTTCATAAGCTTTTAATCATCTTTCATTGATTAGCCCAATCTTGTAATGCTTGTGCGTATTGGAATTGGTAGTATAGGAACGTCACCAAACTTTATACCCACAAACTTTATACCCTATGCAAGACTGACATTTATTTTTGGACAAACGAAAATAAAAAGTAAGATATTTATTCCGAGATAGAGAAAACAAAAAATACCCTCGCTTGCATCAAAAGAAAAAAGAAAATATTCTGACTCAACCCTATAAATGAATTTCAATTGGAAAAATAAGCCCCAAAAATCTAACTAAAAAAGCAACAATTCCGAAATCAGAAATAAACAAATAAAAATTTGCAACAATTCAATTATAAATATATAAAAAAACTATTTTTTTCCCTCAAATAAATCTAATTAAAACCGAGAAACACAAAATAATGTTTCAATTTCAAACAAAAAGTAAGTATCCTATTTTCATAATCAGGAAACAGAATAAAGAATAACATCAATGTTATTGTAAATAGTAGCGCCGCCGATGCCTGATTGAGATCCAGAAAAAGCCGCCGTTCCGGCGCCATGATCATCTCCGGCGGAGCCATTACCGGCGCCACCACCACGGTTGTTGTGAAGTTGGTGGTTGTTGTTGTTGTCGGCGGGAGGATGGTAGTACATCCGTGCAGTCTGAGGACAATGAGAATGAAATCTCGCAACAATCCTCACACCAACATCCAAAATCTCCGTGTATTTCCCCATTCTCCCTCCTCTCTCAAACCGAATTCAATTCAACTTTTTGATTTTTCCGGCGAAGGAGGAGAGAGAGACGTCGGAGAGAGAAAGAGAGAGAGGAGAGATTAAATTAATTGCTAGGAGACCTCCCAAACATGAGCGTCCATGAAAATTGGGGGAGGCCAGAATACTTGGGGAAAGAAGAGGCAATATACGGTGTGAATTTATACTAGAGCTGCTTCTGTTGTGGTTGATGATGCCCTAATTGGTTCACCATGCCCCTTATTTATCAGTTATTTACTTTTCAACCCCCAAGGAATAATTATTTTGACAGAGAATTTTTGAACTTGTATCCATTAGTTTATACTTTATACATACACATACCTTTGCTTTGACTATTGAAGAAAAATAGTGCCATACTCCATCCGTCCTAGAATGATAGTCTCTTTCGACTATTCAACAATTTTTTTTTTATTTATTCTTCTTTCCATAATTGTTCTCACTATGTTAAACAATCACATTATCGTCATGGTTCCTTTAAAAACAAAAAACGACGCTAGTGAAGTGAGAAGTATTATTTGTTGTGGATAGTTTATAAAGTTAACTGATATTTACTGTTCAAATTTAGAAATGAGACTATTTTTGTGGGACAAAGAAAAATAAAAAGAAAAACTACCATTCTAAGACAGAGGGAGAGGGAGTATTATTTCATTTTTCTCCATAATTCATCTCATCAATTAATATTTTCCTAAAAATTTGGAATTTATATTTATAAGAGACCACGTAATTTGTGTCCGTTTGTGTATGGCATTTTATACTATTAGTGATCCAAGCGTTCAGAATCATTAAAGCTGAATCATGATGAGATCATCAATATATGCAAATCGTAAGAGCAATAATGATATAGAATGTAGTATAAAATATACATGTTGTACTACTATCTTTAACTTTCAAAAGTAACGACTTTGTCAAATAGCTTGTTAAAGACATAACGAAATTTAGTCAAGTGACTAACCTTAGCTACACTTCATTACACTTTGTGATTGTACTATCTTTTCTTCTCGTTCTTCTCAATCATTAATGTGAATAGACTATTACTAGAAGAATCTCAAAAATGAAACCTCAATCCAATTGGCATTTCTCAGTTTCTTTTGATAGTTTTACGTATAGTCAATTTACATTTATATGAATAGAAAGACTTTTATAGGTTTTGTAAATTTAACATATTAGAGAAAATAAATATTCTTCGTAACTGAATTATTATGGATGTATGAGTCTTTTTCAAGTGTATTAATTGCATTTTTAATGTGTACAAAAGTATAAATCGAATTTTATTAAATAGACAAAGGGAGAAAACATATTCATTTCCGTGATCTCGTCGAAATATTTTAACGAAATAGCTAACGGAGTAATGGCATCTAGGTAAGTGGATGCAAGAAGTATGGGAAAAAGGAAAATAATATATTGTGCAAGGGTGCTTATTAAATACCAAAAGGTTAAAGGGCTACCAACAAGAAGAATAGTAAAAAATATACTCCCTCCGTCCCAGAATAAGCGTTCACCCTTCTATTTGCACAGGAATTAAGAAAAAGTGAAAGTGGTGTAAGAAAAAGTGAAAGTGGTGTAAGTGTTGTGAGTATAAAAAGTGAGGTAGGAGAGAGAAAGTGAGGTAGAGAATAGTGAATTGATTGGTATTGTGAGTATAAAAGTAAAGTATAAGAGAGAATGAGTAGGATGAATAGTAAATATTTTTTTCTATTTTTTTTAAAGTAGACACTTATTCTGAGATAAACTAAAAAAAAAAGGTGGACACTTATTCTTCTAAGGCGGGAGTAGCAACGAAAAAGAAAGGAAAAAGGCGTCGGATTTGGACCACGTCATAGGTAAGATAGTGTGAATGCTCGCCGCATAAATCAGGGTTTCAAATTCAATACTCCCTTCGTTTCGTAATACTTGACGTTTTAACCTTCTTTACTTAGATTAAGAAAAACAATTATTACATGTAAGAAAGACTCAAACACCCCTATAACAATTCATTTACCTAGGTAATTAAATGCATTTACAAAAGGGTGTGTCAATTATTAAATAAGGGTATAATTGGTAAGTAATGGTAAAAGTTCCTAGATAATTGAAAAGTGTCAAATATTTTGGAACAAAATTGAACACCTAAAACGACATGTTTTACGAAACGGAGGGAGTAGCTTTAAAAGTTTAAATTAACTAAATCTCCTCGTACGACTGTTATTATTCATTGTCATTCAAGTTTAAAGAAGTAAATACCCTCCGAATTCAACGCCCTAACAACCGGGTTCGGAGATTCATTTTACACGTTTTATGTAGTTAAATACTCCCCCGTTCCTATTTATAAGTCGTTTTAGACTCTTAATTTTGTCCCTTTTTAATTGTCGTTTTAGCTTTTTAGACCAAAATACCCATCTTTAATGTCAAGTCTAAAGAAGAGTTATTGCTTCCTTGGTTTGTGTAAGGTAGTTGAAGAGAGAAATGAGTCTTTATTTGCATTAAATTAATACTAAGAGATAGAAAGGGTAATTTGGGAAGTTTAAATAAGAGTTATTGCTTCCTTGGTTTGTATAATTTTTGCTAAAACGACTTATAATAAGGAACGGATGGAGTACTTGGAAAAAATATTATTCCAATTTAATGAAGAAAATATCAAGTTTACCTTATTTATTACTCCCCCCAACCCAAAATACTTGTAATTCTAAGATTTTCACATAAATTAAGGGCCTGTCTGGTAGCACGTTCCGTTCTTGAATGAAAACAAAAACAGAGCGTTTAGTCCAGTTATGCGTATCAATAGGGCGTTCTGGTTTGGCTACGTTCTTGAACGGAGGCTCCGTTTCAAACTCTACAAAATGTAGAGTTTAGCTAAACGGCACCAACGAAACGGATCATACAAATGATTTGGACCAAAATAACCATTTAATTTTAGGAAAAAATGAGATTCAAAATATGTGAAATTGTGAGTATAAAAAAAAAGAAAAAAAGAAAAGCTTTTTATTACTTTTATAATCCTCCACTCATTCTCTCTCTTCCGCCCAACCACTCATTATTCTCCACTCATTCTCTTTCCTTCCCCACTAATTCTCTCTCTTCCTAACTACCTTTCATTCTTATTCTTAATATAATATTATATCCTTAATTTCTCAACTTGAAAATGAATGTTTTAACTTACTTGGAATGGAGGGAGTATTAGACAACATACCTGATAATCCAATATATGAATCGAAAGAAAACAGATTAAGATCATACAGAGTATTAAACAACATACCTGACAACCTATGAGAGGCTGCCACTTTGTATACATAAAAGTAATAGTTACTATAACTAAATGTAACAGTTTGTATACATAAAAGTAATACATATATATACAGAAAAAGTAAGTGTTTTTTTTTTTTTTTATGTTTTCTTCGTTTGCCAAAAGTAATACTCCCTCCGTCCTAGAGTAAGAGTTCTACTGTCGCGCCCCAGACCCGTGGTCCTACTTGGCCCCACGCTCGGGACACGAGTGGAAGACGTTATAAAATTCTTTAGAATTTTTTTCGAAATGTACTTTTATAAAGTTTAGCAAAAACACACTTGAAGTTCAAAGACTTCACTTAACTTTAAACAAACTTTACAACCAACTTTCACAACGAAAGTACTTAGCCCGAAGGCTTACAAACTTTTAAACAAATGTACATACACCAACATGATCCAAAATATGTGTTACAAGACGATGAAGTCAAGGAAACTCTACCCAAAAGGTTATACATTTATGTAATGTAACCTTGACAAAACAAAACCCAACTCTTACCACTTTCAACGTCCTCCCGTGCCAAGTGTCCTATCCCCTGGACCCGCCTTATCTAAAACAGTAAACAAATAAAGGGTGAGAATAAATCTCAGTAAGCTACTAAAATGCAACTACGTTACATGCTGATATGATAATCATAAAGAAACAATATCAACAAGTAATCACATAGCATATAATACATAACATGAGAGATAACATCAACTCATATATCACAACTACCACATAGCCCACACTCCGGTGAATACCAAGCCAAGGTTTACCGAGGTAACATAACCATCTGAGAATACCATCTGAGAAAACCAGTTGAGAAAACCATCTGAGCAGCATAAATAGCTGAAGCCGGGATCCCGAAAACCAAACCATAACCAATAGAACCAAGTAACCAGAGAGGGAAATATGACACAAAGTCATAACCCAAGTGCTCACCAAAGGAAGCAATTCATCCTATCCAAGGCCAATCTGGACTGGGGAAACAAAGAAGGCGCAGTGGACACTTTATAGTGAACTTGGCTTGTGTGCCACTATAATTCTCCCACCGCCTGACTCAAAAGCTCCAATGGAAAACCTTATAGTGGACTTACCTGTACCACTATAATTCTTCCATCGGCTGACTCAGAAGCTCCAATGGAAAACCTTATAGTGGACTTACCTGTACCACTATAATTCTTCCATCGACTGACTCAACGACAAGACCAGCTGGACTTTTCACAAGAAGCACAGTAATGAATACTTGCTAAACAAAACCCGGGGCATTTAATCCAAGAAGGAACTAAGTCAAATACATCACAAGATGCACACAAAAGATTTCTCATAAAGAGTCCATAACAAGTACATTTAGTCATAACCCAATCTTTATCATCAACGACATAAAAGTCATACACATTCACGTTCGGGTCCTAAACAACCCCAAGGACTACACAAACAATTGTCCTCTTATAACCAAGTTAAACAAACTATCAAACCTGAAAAACAGGGGAGGTGCGCACGCCCCACCCAAAAGGGTGCGCGCGCTTCCTTTCATCAGATCCTCACAATTTTTGGTCACTTAAGGGTGCGCGCCCCCCACCCAAAAGGGTGCGCTCGCTTCCCTTAATCAGACATTTTGCCTAGTTGATAACAATGGGGTGCGTGCGCCTTCTTATTTAGGGTGCGCGCTCCCCTCCCATTTTGGGCCAAATCCCAGATTTCTTTCTTTAGTTCATTTTTACTCCTTCCGTCCCAAAAGTAACACATATACTACATACTTTGGCAACTTCATTAAGGATACAAATTGAGTTTCCAAACCATTACAACACCCAGCTGGAACCAATTCTATATACTCCATTCGTCCCAAAATTTCAAGTATAACAAATATTACCCAAATCACAAAATTAACAATTACTAGTATCAATTATAAATATAATTTTTCTAATATACCAATATACTCATTTAGGGCTACTTTCATTCATTTCCCCGTCTCAAGAATAATAGTATAATTTTATAATATACTTATTTAACATTTAATTCAAGTTAATATTTTACCGTCCCACAAATAGGAGTATACTTTCAAACACTTATAATAACATTTTCAGAATATAAACATACTCCATATACATACTTGCATACAAACCAAGTCACTTACCCAGTATAATTATACTCCCTTTGTCCCAAATAAACAAGTATCACAAATAAATTCTTTTCACAATAATTTCACCATATATCACACATATAGCAAATATATGACCATTTTACTATTTAAGGGGAATTAGTAACTTACCTATTTCCGAAAAAAGTACCGCTGAAATAAGTTTTGTTCGGATAGAAATGACCTACTCAACGCCCTGATCATTTTTATATAATTAGTTTTTAAAACGGGTAAGTAAATAAAAAGAATTAAATCGAAATGGGTTGAACTTACCTTTTTTCTTTAACCCTAGGAAAGCAACGAGGAAAGTTGCAGAAGGAAAGTATACAGAGAAAGAAGAGAGGAAGCAACTAGTTATATTCACCTTTTTACCCAATTTTTACAATTTAGTCACTCAACTTTCCATGTGAACACTTTAACCCCTGAAGTTACATTTTCACAAAGGACCCTAAAGTTTCAACTTAATCATTTAATTCCTTTAATCATTATTACTACTAACTATATAAATAACACAAATAATCAAGTATGATACGCAAATCATAAAATATGATGCAACACATAAAATGCACATATAAGTCAAATAAAAATCCCCAAAAATATAAAATAAATAGGAACGGGTTTTGGGGTCGTTACACCTACATTCCATTTTGGTACGTCCCAGAGTAATAGTCCTATTCCTAAAATGGCAAAGAATCTTTAATATTCACCCCACTCATTCTCTCTCCTATTTTACTTTTATACTCACAACACCAATCAATTCACTATTCTCTCCCACTCATTCTCTCTCATACTTTACTTTTACACTCACAATATTTACATCACTTCCAATATTTATTAATAAGCGTGCAAATGAGGGGTAGGACTCTTACTCTGGGAGAGGGATTACTTATTACAACTAAAATGTAACGAACGTGTTACTTATATGTAACAGTGTTTATACATAATTGTAACACATATATATAGAAAAAGTAATAATTCAACCATTTACATTTTTAGAGCTAAAAACACTTGATTAGTATTACATGTAAAAGTATTACATTATCTATAGAAATATGTTATAATTTCTTTTATTAAAGTGTTACATTTACTTGTACAAACTATTACATTCATGTATATGAGTTGTTACTTTTCAAATGTTACTTTATTTCAAAAAATTAAATCAAAATACACAATATTTTACTTTTTTGCAAAAGCACTATTACATTTCAGTATAAATGATAATTACATTTAGATATTGTTTGGGTTACACGTAATTATAGTTAGTATTACATTTGAAAAAAATGGGTAAAACAGGAATGTTACTTTATATGTATACAGTCATTACATTATGTTATGATAACTATTACTTCTGGTAAATGACGGAAAAGTCGAAAATAATAATATAAAAACTAAAAAAAACCATTTTTTTTTGTGGGGGAGGGGGGCAATGGTGGGCTGCCACGTGGCAGGTTATGCCCCATGGATCCGGGTAAAAAAACCCGTCTCATAAATGAGACGCATTCCCTTTTTCTCATGGGAAACCTCCTCAAAGGGAAATATGGACATATACTCTGTGACAGAGGGAGTAGTATTTAGTGGTTTGAGAGTAGGTTGGTCAGGTTGGGGGTCTATTAGTACGCGGACGCCAAGCCCAAGTATTAATTCCCATGGCCCATTCTATTAAACCCGTATCAAAGCCTGAAATTTTTTCAAAGGGTATTAGGATGACTTAGGGAACAAAGCCCATAATTTTCATACAGAAATTTTGCACAAAAAGGGTCAAAGTAATTTTATAGTGCGAATTTTATTATGTAAAGAGGGTTTGAAATTGACAAAACTAGAATTTTCATTGTATGTTATAATGTTATAAAGGTGCTAAAATATCATTTTCTAAATGAAGGCGCGATGACCCCCATCCCTTATCCCTAATAAATGTGGCTTCGCCATTGGCTTCGTAGATGGACTAAGAATGTTATATACTCCCTCCGTCCCCTCACAAGTAGGATTAGAGGAGTTTGCACACTAATTAAGACAAACTAGTAAATGTATGGTAGAAAATGAAGAGAGAGAAAGAGTAGAGTAAGTAGTAGTGTTAGTTGGATAAATTGAGTAGTGGAAAATGAAGAGAGAGAATGAGTGAGATAAATAGTAGTGTTGGTTGAATAAATTGAGTGGTAGAAAATGAAGAAAGAGAATGAGTGGGGTTGAAACATTTCCATTTTGGGCAGTCTCACTTTTAGTGGGACGGCTTAATAAGGAAAGAAGTCTCACTTGTGCTGGGACGGAGGGAGTATATATATATATAGACAAACACTCGGGTAAGACGGTCACTCATGATGCGACCGTTCCGTTGTTTCTCGCGTGTTCTCCATTGCTACAGCCAGCCGTCGGATTTAGCTTTCCCCTCTTCCCAGGATCGTGACACGTGTAATCTTAAAAAAAAAAAAAAAAAAACCCAACAACTTTAAAATGTTATATCTTGAGATTTTGAAGTCAAAAAAAATATTTAAAAATACCGTTGTGTTCGTCTCAACGAGACAAACAAAACTAGATAGGTCATGATATGTTTTTTTTTTAAATATTTTTTAACACACAAAAAAAATTGGGTTGTTCGTCTCTTTAGATGTAACACTTTCTTACGAAGAAAGTAACAGTTTGGTCTTATAAAAGTAACACTTTTATTGTAAGATGTAACAGCAGTTTCGTAAATAATATAAATAATTTTTGTGATTAGAAAAAGTAATAATTGAATGTAACACAGTGCATATACGATTGTAATATGTTATATAGATGAATGTAACAGTTTATAGGTTAAATGTTGCATTTTTTATTTTTTTTTTAAAAAGTAAAAAATCATGTATATAATTGGTTTTGCATTTCAATTGAATGTAAAACCCTAGAAAAGTGTTACAATTGTGAAAAAAAAAGGTTACATTCATTTATTATAAAATGTTACATTAGTTTAGTTGTCAATCTTATGTTATCTTTAATTTATTTCAGCAAAATTGTGTTAAATTTTTGAAAAAAAAAAAGTGTTACATATGAGAAAAAAGTGTTACATTTCCTTATAAAAAATGTTACTTTTGCTGGCAAGCAAAAAATGGCAGAGAAAAAAAAGGAAAGGGTTTGCTGGCGCCGTCGCACGGCGTGCGGCGGTCGCACAGCAGTCCACCCCATATATATATATATATATATATATATATATATATAGAGAGAGAGAGAGAGAGAGAGAGAGAGAGAGAGAGTGAGAGAGAGGTAGGTGCTCAAATGAGAACCTAAATATCGTGTGAACCGTGAGAACTTGATGTATCCAAGTGCACATTGGATATATTAGTTTTTACTTAATGTATCCAAGTAATGTATCCAATGATGTATCCAAGTAAAGTAATGTATTCAATGATGTATCAAACTGAACCATTGGATACATTAGTTTTTTACCAAATGTATCCAAGTTCTCACGGTTCTCACGATATTTAGGTTCCCACATGAGCACAACTCTCTCTCTCTCTCTCTCTATATATATATATATGTATATACATATATATGTATATACATATATATACACACATACATACACACACACACACACACACACACACACACACACATATATATATATATATATATATATATATATATATATATATATATATATATATATATATATATATATATATATACACTTTTGTTTCTTCATTACTTTTCTTTTTAATTTTTTTTTCTTTTAGCTCAAATTTCTTCAATTCCCACCTATTTTTTGTTTTACTTTCTTTTTAGCGTTCGTTACAAAAATGTCATATGTTTTTATTGACAGTTCATGTAAGCGACCCTAAATTATTTCGGGACTAATGCTTTGTCGGTGTTATATATCATCAATAACAAGCTCTAAAATTTTATTCATATAATAATTCTCATTTGATCAAGTTCAATCAAAATAATCACTTAAATAAGAGGAGGACTCCTGTGAGACGGATCACAACCCAGCCGAGCCAAGCCGCCGAGCCATTTTTTTTTTTACCTTCCAACTTTTTTTTCCCGGCCATTTTTTTTTTCGCCAACAAAAGTAATCACTTAAATTAAATTTTTATAATACAGATTTTTTTTTTTTTCAGTCCATGTTTTTTGTTAACCATCTAGTCACCTTTCTTAAGAATGAAAATTAGGGAATTCTAAATATTTAGATAAGAATGGCTTTATCCACTATAAAAATAAAGAAAATTGGGAATTCTAACTATTTAGATGAGAATGAAAATTAGGGACTTCATGAAGTGCATTAAAAACTTATCTTGTACATACGTAACTTATGTTACTTGAGATTCCTATATTCCTATATTTATATCAAGACAAATACTCAAATGCGGCGGCCGCACCATGTGCGGCGGGTATGCCCACAAGTCGGTCGGCCCGCCCGCTCCATGGAAAACCCGCCCGGCTCCAGCTCCTCCCCTCTCCCGTTGTGACACGTGTCCTTAAAAAAAAACTCCATTAATTTAAAAATGCTATATCTTGAGATTTATAACTCAGATTTTTTTAAAAAAATACCGTTGTGTTCGTCTCGACGAGACGAATAAAACTACATAGGTCATGATATGGTTTGATTTTTTTTTTTTTAAAAAAACATTTTTTTACACACAAAAAGTTTGAGTTGCTTGTCAGCTGAGATGTAACACTCTGTTCTAATAAAAGTAACAGTTTCATATTAAAAAAGTAACAATTTTTACAGTCAAATGTAACAGCAATTTAAAAAAAAATTGGGTTTGCATTTCAATTGTTACTTTCTCAATAAAAAATTGTTACATTTCAGATATAATGTTACATTTAAGAATATAAACTGTTACAATTGAGAAAAAAAATGTTACATTCATTTTTTATAAAATGTAACATTAGTTTAGTTTGTCAATCTTATGTTAATTTTGAAAAAAAAAAGTGTTACATTTGAAAAAAAGAGTGTTACATTCTTTTATAAAAAGTGTGACATTGGTTTAGTTGTCTTTTAATCTATTGCAGCAAAAATGTGGTACATTTTTTTTTAAATGTTACATTTGAAAGAAAAAAGTGTTACATTTCGTTATAATAAGTGTTACTGTATCCAAGTGTAACACTTGGATAGAATACTTGTTTTGCTACTGTATCCAAGTGCAATATCAAAATTTATGTATTGTATCCAAGTGTATCCAATGTATCTATAATCTGAACCCTTGATTTTGATTCTAATCTAATGGTTATGCTTGGTTCTCACGCAATTGTGGTTCTTATTTGAGCACATACCTATATATATATATATGTAGGTGCTCAAATGAGAACCTAAATATCATGAGAACCATGAGAACCAAGGATAGCCATTGGATTAGATACAAATCAAGGGTTTAGATTACCTTTTTAGTTTAAAAATTCGGTGGCATTCTTGTAATTAGGTTGACAGGAAAATGGAAGGTCAAAATACCATGTGTGTTCTAGAATTTACCACGTCATCACCCAAAATTTTCCTAAATTTTCAAAATTAAATATCTCATTAACTACAAATCGAAAAAATAATCCGAGAACACTGATTTTTTTTTCTCGACGAGACGAATCAAACTACATCCCTGAAGATAGGGTTTTGAAAAATAATATTGAACAACGTCTAATTTTTAAAATACGCTTAGATACAATATGTGTTTGCCTATTGTATCTAACTGCATTGTTATGAACATTGTATTGGATACAAATGACTATTTAGCTATTGTATCTAACAACAATGTGTCAACATTGCTGTTGGATACAATAGGTGTTTGCCTATTATATCTAACTGAATTGTTATGAACATTGTTGTTGGATACAAATAGCTACTCCCTCTGTCCCAGCTCACTTGAGACTTTTTGACCAAAACTGGTCAACTTAAGGTCGGTTTGACCAACACTTTATAGAAATATTTATGATCCAAATAAAAATAAAAAAAAATGTAAAATGATCACCATTAAAAATCCTCTCAATAACAATTTTAAAATTTTTTTTTAGAACATAAATATTTCTATAAAGTGTTGGTCAAACCAACCTTAAGTTGACCAGTTTTGGTCAAAAAGTCTCAAGTGAGATGGGACGGAGGGAGTATTTAGCTATTGTATCTAACAGCAATGTGTCAATATTGTTGTTGGATACAATAGGTGTTTGCCTATTGTATCTAACTGAATTGTTATGAAAATTGCTGTTAGATACAATAGCTAAATAGCTATTTGTATCCAACATCAATGTTCATAACAATTCAGTTAGATAAAATAGGCAAACACCTATTGTATCCAACAGAAATGTTGATACATTGCTGTTAGATACAATAGCTAAATAGCTATTTGAATCCAACAGCAATGTTCATAACAATTCTGTTACATACAATAGGCAAACACCTATTGTATCCAACAGCAATGTTGACACATTGCTGTTAGATACAATAGCTAAATAGCTATTTGTATCCAATACAATGTTCATAACAATTCAGTTAGATACAATAGGCAAACACCTAATGTATCAAACAGCAATGTTGACACATTGCTGTTAGATACAATAGCTAAATAGCCATTTGTATCCAATACAATGTTCATAACAATTCCGTTAGATACAATATGCAAACACCTATTGTATCCAACAGCAATGTTGACACATTGCTGTTAGATACAATAGCTAAATAGCCATTTATATCCAATACAATATTCATAACAATTCCGTTAGATACAATAGGCAAACACCTATTGTAACCAACAACAATGTTGACACATTGCTGTTAGATACAATAGCTAAATAACTATTTGTATCTAACAACAATTTTCATACACATTGTTATTGGATACACTAGTTACTCCCCTGTTGTATGCAATGCGATATTCATATCAATACAATTAGATACAATAGCAAACACCTATTGTATCCAACATCAATGTTGACACATTGCTATATAGATACAATAGCTAAATAGCTATCGTATCCAATACATTGTTCATAACAATTCAGTTAGATACAATATGCAAACGCTTATTGTATCCAACAGTAATATTGACACATTGCTGTTAGATACAATACCTAAATAGCTATTTGTATCCAATAGCAATGTTCATAACAATTCAGTTAGATACAATAGGCAAACACCTATTGTATCCAACATCAATGTTGACACATTGCTGTTAGATACAATAGCTAAATAGTCATTTGTATCCAATACAATGTTCATAACAATCCAGTTAGATACAATAGGCAAACACCTATTGTATCTAAGCGTATTTTAAAGATTTGTCGTTGTTCAATATTATTTTTTCAAAACCCTATCTCCAGGGATGTAGTTTGATTCGTCTCGTCGAGACAAAAAAATCAGTGTTCTCGGATTATTTTTTCGATTTATAATTAATGAGATATTTAATTTTGAAAATTTAGAGAAATTTTGGGTGATGACGTGGAAAATTCTGGAACACACTTGGTATTTTGCCCTTCCCTTTGTTTGTCAACATAATTACAAGAATGCCACCGAAGTTTTAAACTAAAAAAGTAATCTAAACCCTTGATTTGTGTCTAATCCAATGACTATCATTGGTTCTCATGGTTCTCATGTAATTGAGTTCTCATAAGAGCATGACCCTATATATATATATATAGTTTATTTATTTATTTATTTTTATTATTGTTGTTCTTTTATGTTGTTTTTTTTCTTCTTATTTTTGTTTCTTTTGCTTCTATGTTTCTTTTTTCAAGCTCAAATTTATTTCCCACGAATACTATTTATTTTCATCATATTTCTCTTAGCTTTCAGAATTTTTATACTCACAACTTTTTATTGACAATGCAATATGAAAATTCATGTTCGCCGAACCCAAATTATTTTGGAACTAATGCTTTGTTTTTATGAGTAATCTGTATTTTTAACCATTGTACTATTTGAGCATCATCAATTTGACAATCTAATTTTTCTGATTACAAATGTGATATTTGTACTATTGATTTAGGGGTGGACTACCATGCGACGGTCTCACCTTGTGAGACCGTTCTCGCCAATTTTTTTTTTCTCGCCAACAGAAGTAACACTTTTTATACCAGATGTAATACTTTTTATAAGGAAATGTAACACTTTTTTCTCATACGTAACACTTTTTATTTTTTTTTTTCAAAAAAAAAACTATTTATATTATTTTGCGAAATTGCTGTTACATCTTACAATAAATTGTTACTTTTTTAAGACCAAACTGTTACTTTCTTCATAAGAAAGTGTTACATTTCTAACCACAAAAACTATTTATATTATTTTGCGAAATTGCTGTTACATCTTACAATAAAATGTTACTTTTTTAAGACCAAACTGTTACTTACTTCATAAGAAAGTGTTTTATTATGACGAGTAGCTCACTTGTTTTGAATGTTAAAAAATATTTTTGTTTTAAAAAAACTAAACAATATCATGACCTATGTAGTTTTATTCGTCTCGTCGAGGCGAACACAATGGTATTTTTAAATATTTTTTTGACTTCAAAATCTCAAGATATAGCATTTTAAAATTATTGGAGAGTTTTTTTTTTTTTTTTTTTTTTTTTTTTTTTAACACACACGTGGACTTTGAAAAAGAGGGGAAAAGGGGGGGGGGGGCGGCTGTCTCACGTGTAATGACCCCAAAACCCGTCCCTATTTATTTTATATTTTTGGGGATTTTAATTTGAACTTATGTGTGCATTTTATGTGTTGCATCATATTTTATGACTTGCTCATATAGTTAGATTAATTGTGTTATTTATTTAGTTAGTAGTAATAATGGTTAACGGAGTTAAAAGATTAAGTTGAAACTTTAGGGTTCAAAGTGTAACTTTAAAGTTTGGGAGTTTAGTTATTAGAAATAAAAGTTGAGGGACTAAAGTGTAAATTGAGTAAGATTTTTATATAAAAACATGTTTATCTTCTTTCTCTCCCTCTGTGTTCACTGCGTATACTTTTCTTCTCGTTTCTTCCCGGTAAGTTCAACCTATTTCGATTTATTTCTTTTAATTTACTTATCCGTTTTAAAAACTAATTATATAAAAATGATCAGGGCGTTAAGTAGGTCATTTCTACCCGATCATAAAATATTTCATTTATACTTTCTCCGGAAATAGGTAAGTTACTAATTCCCCTTAAATAGTAAAATAGTCATATATTTGCTATATGTGTGATAGTGGTGAAATTATTGTGAAAAGAATTTATTTGTGATACTTGTTTATTTGGGACAAAGGGAGTATAATTATACAGGGTAAGTGACTTGGTATGTATGCAAGGATGTATATGGAGCATGTTTATATACCTGAGAATGTTAGTATAGGTGTTTGAAAGTATACTTCTACTCGTGGGACGGTAAAATATTAATTTGAGTTAAATGTTAAATAAGTATATTATAAAAATTATACTATTATTCGTGGGACGGGGAAATGAATGAAAGTATCCCGAAATGAGTATATTAGTATATTAGAAAAAATTATACTTATACTTGTGAGACGGTGAAACGAAGGGAGTATAATTTATTCAAGTTTTGGCCTGTCGAGGGGTGTGGGCGGCCGCCCAAATAGGGCGTGCGGCCGCACAAGTTATCTGAAAAGTTTTGTCTTGGAACAGGGTGTGTTGGGCGGCCACACATCCTAGTCTGGGCGACCGTTCAGGCTACTGAAAAAGTTGAGTTGTTTCAATCCAAGGGATTTAGAGGTCAATCTTGGTCTAGGTCTTAGGCAATGTCCTAGAGTACCTAGATGGTTGTTTTGGAACACCAAAGTGGTAGAGTTGGTTCCTTTGTGAACATATGTGTTGTGGAATTTAACTAAGTATTAAATGGGTATTATGGTACATCCTTTTGATGTGTTTTGGATTAATTGTGAATGGGTACAAGCTCGTGAGGTGACTTAATGTCATTAATAAAAGATTGTGTTGTGACCTAATGTCAATGTTGTGAACTCTTTTATGAGTAACGTGTTTGCATCTTTTGAAGTGTTTGGCTTGGTTCCTTATTTTAGAATCATTGCCCTAGTTGTTGTTGTTTAGCAAGTATTTAATACTGTGCTTTCGTGTAAAGTCCAGCTGGTCTTGTGTTGTTGAGTCGGGCAGTGGGAAAATTATAGGGGTACAAGTTAAGTTCCCTATAAGGTTTTCCATTGGTACCTTGAGTCGGGCAGTGGGAGAATTATAGTGGCACATAAGCCAAGTTCACTATAAGGTTGTCCACTGGTACCTTTATCCTCAGTCTAGATTGGCCTTGGATGGGATGAACTCGCTCCCTTGCGTGAGCATTTAGGGGTATGACTTTGTGTCATTTTCTCCCGCTATTGTTGTTGTTGTGTTATATGGTTCCGGAACCTGCTTCAGCTATTGATGCTGCCCTGTTGTTACTTTGGTTCTATTGGTTATGGTATGGTTTTCGGGATCCCGGCTTCAGCTATTTATGCTGCTCAGATGGTTTTCTCAACTGGTATTCTCAGATGGTTATGTTACTTCGGTAAACCTTGTCTTGGTATTCTCGTAGGAGTGTTTACTCCTACACTATGTGTTGTATGATGAGTTGGTCGTTATTTCCAACCGGTATGGGACGGTTGGCGATAGGGAGCCTCTCATGTTATGTGCTATATGCTATATGATTATGTGTTGATATTGTTTCTTTATGATTATCATATCAGCATGTAACGTAGTTGCATTTTAGTAGCTTACTGAGATTCATTCTCACCCCTTATTCGTTTACTGTTTTAGATAAAAGCGAATCCAAGGGATAGGACACTTTGGCACTGGAGGACGTTGAAGTGGTAAGAGTTGGGTTTTGCTTTGTCAAGGTTACATTACATAGATGTATAACCTTTTGGGTAGAGTTTCCTTGACTTCACCATCTTGTAACACCTATATTTTGGATAATGTTGGTGTGAGTACATTTGTATAAAAGTTTGTAAGCCTTCGGACTAAGTACTTTCGTTTGTGGAAGTTGTTTGAAAAGTTGGTTTGAAAGTCAGTGGAAGTATTTGAACTTCAAGTGTGGATTTTGTTCAACTTTATGAAAGTATATTTCGAATTTTTTTCTAAAAGTGTTTTATAACGTCTTCCAATCGTGTCCCGAGCGTGGGGCCAAGTAGGACCACGGGTCTGGGGCGCGACAGTTGGTATCAGAGCTAGGTTGTAGATGGTCTAGAATGACTAAATGACCTAGGAGGGTAGTAGAGTATAGAGTGAGTAACGTTAATTGTTCTATGCAGGTATTCATTCAAAATGGTTGGGACAGAAGGAGATAATTCTGGGCCATCAGGGCAAGATAAGGCAAGAGAAGAGGCTCGAATAATGTGCCAAGGTATGTTTGAGGTTGCAATGAAAACAATTAATGATCAGAGGCAAGAGAGGGAACAGGCACCACCAAGAGATGGGTTGGCACAGTTCCTGAAGATGAAACCAATGGGATATGATGGAGAGCCTGATGTATCTAAGACAGAAAGGTGGATTGAATCAATGGAAAAGATCTTTGATGCTATGAGATGTTCTGAGGAAGATCGAGTCAGGTTTGCTACTTATAAACTGAATGGAGCTGCCGAGCATTGGTGGAAGGCTTTGAAAACTAAATGGGATGAGACTCATGTACCCTATACTTGGGAGAATTTTTTGGGAAAGTTTAAAAAACACTTCATTCCCCGGGTAGATCAAGACAGGAAGGAAATGGAGTTTCTTAACTTGGAGCAAGGTTCTATGTCAGTGGCTCAGTATTCAACTAAATTTTTAGAGTTGTCCAGGTATTGTACTCATTTAGTGGCAACTGAGGAGAGAAAGGCTACGAGGTTTGTGAAGGGATTGAGAACTGCGATTAGAACTCAACTAGTATCCCACAAGTTGCAAGTTCTTCAAGATGCAGTTGATCGAGCCTACCAAGTGGAGCATGATATTGAGGAACACAAGAAGAAAATGGAGTTTTTAAGTATAGGGAGGCAAGGTAGGCAACAACAACAACAACGTGATGATAATAGAGGAAATCAAGGTGGATCTTCACAATTCAAAGGGTCTTCTCAAGGACAGTCAAGTGATAGAAATCAAAGTAACACTTCAGGGAGTCAGAACAGAGGAGTCTGTAATTATTGTCAGAAAGAAGGGCTTTCAGAAAAAAGATGTTGGAATAAGCAGGGCAAATGTTTGAATTGTGGTCAGTTGGGTCATTTTCGAAAGGATTGCCCTAGATTTAGAGTACAGGCATCGGGAAGTGCGGTTAGGTCTTCTCAGGTCCAGAAGAGGGATTCTTCAAGAAAGCCTAAGGTTCAGGGTCATGTCTTTGCCATTACTCAACAACAGGCTTCAGATTCCTCTAATGTGATAGGAGGTATTATTTATGTGTCTAGTTTGAGAGCACGTACACTTATAGACCCTGGTTCATCGCATTCTTATGTGTTTGTGCATTTTGCTTCTCGATTGCATTTGTCTTCTGAATCTCTACCTTATGTTTTAGAGGTGTCTACTCCTATAGGGGAGTGTTTGGTGACCAATGAGGTGTTGCATACTTGTGATGTGCGTATACGTGAGCATGTTTTACTTGCTGATTTAGTTATCTTACCATTATAAGATTTTGATATTATCTTAGGTATAGATTGTTTGGGTAAATATCATGCATCTGTTGATTGTGCTGAAAAGGTGGTTTCATTTTCTATCCCTGATGTTCTTAAATTTACTTTTAAAACTGTTCCCTGGTGTAGAGAGATTCATATTATTTCTTATGTGAAGGCTAGGAGGTTATTGAATCGTGGTTGTGTGGGATTCTTGGCCAGTGTTCTTGATACTACTAAAGGGTTGCCTGAAATAGAGGATATGCCTATTGTCAAAGAATTTCCTGATGTGTTTTCTACTGAGTACTCTATGCCTCCTGACCGGGAAATCAAGTTCTGTATTGACTTACTTCCAGGTACATCTCCTATATCTGAGGCACCTTACAGAATGGCTCTAGTTGTTTTCATGGATATGATGAATTGGGTTTTCAAACCTTATCTTGATACCTTTGTGGTCGTCTTTATCGGTAATATCCTTGTTTATTCTAAATCTCGAGAGGAACATGAACAATATTTGCGAATGGTTTTGTCTGGGCTCCGAGGGAAGCTGTTATTTGTGAAATTTTCTGGGTTTAGCGGAGTATTATCAAAGATTTATTGAGGGGTTTTTCAAGATTGCTACACCATTCACTCAGTGGACTTAAAAGAATGGACCATATATGTTGGATGAAAAATGTCAAGTCAGTTTTGAGGAATTAAAGAAGAGATTGACCACTGTACTGATTCTTGCGTTACCTAATGGAAATGATGGTTATTTACAGTGATGCTTCGAGGAAGTCAACTTCTTGTGAACAGAACTATCCGACCCATGACATGGAACTTGTTGCGATTGTTTTTGCGTTACATAAGTGGAAACATTATCTTTATGAAACAATGTTTGAGATTTTTACAAATCGACAGCGTAGATGAATGGAACTTTTGAAGGATTATGATTGTACCATCTCTTATTATCTGGGCAAGGCACACATGGTTGTAGATACTATTAGTCAGAAATCTTACATAGTTTCGAGGATGGTCCGAGGGTAGAAGATGTTAGAGGATGTACGGGATTGGTGTCTACATGAATTGAGACATGGGGTGATAATTTCGAATATTCGAGATTTCCTAACCTTAATTCAACGAATAAAAGATGCTCAACAGAATGACCTCGTGTTGAGAAAGATAGTGGATAAACCAAAGATAGAAAAGTTGAAGATATTTCTTTTAGTCTTGAAGGAGTATTAACTTATAGAGGGCAGTTATGTGTACCAACATTGATGGAATTAAACGTCAAATTCTTGATTTGGATTACGAGTTCAAGTATATTACTTATCCCGAGAGTACCAAGATGTATCATAATTTGAAGCAGCATTTCTAGTGGAATAATATGAAATGGGGAATAGTGGATTACGTATCAAGTGTTTGATTTATGAACAGGTTAAAGCTGAACATCAAAGACTCGCAAGTCTACTTCAACCTCTAAAGATACTTGAATGGAAATACCTTTGGTTATTTGATACGTGTGGTAAGTAACCCTAAAATTCGGGACGAATTTTCTTTAAGGGGGAGTGATTGTAACGACCCCAAAACCCGTCCCTATTTATTTGATATTTTTGGGGATTTTAATTTGAACTTATGTGTGCATTTTATGAGTTGCATCATATTTTATGACTTGCTCATATAGTTAGATTAATTGTGTTATTTATTTAGTTAGTAGTAATAATGGTTAAATGAGTTAAAAGATTAAGTTGAAACTTTAGGGTTCAAAGTGTAACTTTAAAGTTTGGGAGTTTAGTTATTAGAAATGAAAGTTGAAGGACTAAAGTGTAAATTGAGTAAGATTTTTATATAAAAACATGTTTATCCTCTTTCTCTCCCTCTGTGTTCACTGCGTATACTTTTCTTCTCGTTTCTTCCCGGTAAGTTCAACCTATTTCGATTTATTTCTTTTAATTTACTTATCCGTTTTAAAAACTAATTATATAAAAATGATCAGGGCGTTGAGTAGGTCATTTCTACCCGATCAGAAAATATTTCATTTATACTTTCTCCGGAAATAGGTAAGTTACTAATTCCCCTTAAATAGTAAAATGGTCATATATTTGCTATATGTGTGATAGTGGTGAAATTATTGTGAAAAGAATTTATTTGTGATACTTGTTTATTTAGGACAAAGGGAGTATAATTATACAGGGTAAGTGACTTGGTATGTATGCAAGGATGTATATGGAGCATGTTTATATACCTGAGAATGTTAGTATAAGTGTTTGAAAGTATACTTCTACTCGTGGGACGGTAAAATATTAACTTGAGTTAAATGTTAAATAAGTATATTATAAAAATTATACTATTATTCGTGGGACAGGGAAATGAATGAAAGTATCCCTAAATGAGTATATTAGTATATTAGAAAAAATTATACTTATACTTGTGAGATGGTGAAACGAAGGGAGTATAATTTATTCAAGTTTTGGCCTGTCGAGGGGTGTGGGCGGCCGCCCAAATAGGGCGTGCGGCCGCACAATTTATCTGAAAAGTTTTGTCTTGGAACAGAGTGTGTTGGGCGGCCGCACATCCTAGTGTGGGCGACCGTCCAGGCTACTGAAAAAGTTGAGTTGTTTCAATCCAAGGGATTTAGAGGTCAATCTTGGTCTAGGTTTTAGGCAATGTCCTAGAGTACCTAGATGGTTGTTTTGGAACACCAAAGTGGTAGAGTTGGTTCCTTTGTGAACATATGTGTTGTGGAATTTAACTAAGTATTAAATGGGTATTATGGAACATCCTTTTGATGTGTTTTGGAATAATTGTTAATGTGTACAAGCTTGTGAGGTGACTTAATGTCATTAATAAAGGATTGTGTTGTGACCTAATGTCAATGTTGTGAACTCTTTTATGAGTAACGTGTTTGCATCTTTTGAAGTGTTTGGATTGGTTCCTTATTTTAGAATCATTGCCCTAGTTGTTGTTGCTTAGCAAGTATTTAATACTGTGCTTTCTTGTAAAGTCCAGCTGGTCTTGTGTTGTTGAGTCGGGCAGTGGGAAAATTATAGGGGTACAAGTTAAGTTCCCTATAAGGTTTTCCATTGGTACCTTGAGTCGGGCAGTGGGAGAATTATAGTGGCACATAAGCCAAGTTCACTATAAGGTTGTCCACTGGTACCTTTATCCTCAGTCTAGATTGGCCTTGGATGGGATGAACTCTCTCCCTTGCGTGAGCATTTAGGGGTATGACTTTGTGTCATTTTCTCCCGCTATTGTTATTGTTGTGTTATATGGTTCCGGAACCTGCTTCAACTATTGATGCTGCCCCGTTGTTACTTTGGTTCTATTGGTTATGGTTTGGTTTTCGGGATCCCAGCTTCAGCTATTTATGCTGCTCAGATGGTTTTCTCAACTGGTTTTCTCAGATGGTATTCTCAGATAGTTATGTCACTTCGGTAAACCTTGGCTTGGTATTCTCGTAGGAGTGTTTACTCCTACACTATGTGTTGTATGATGAGTTGGTCGTTATTTCCAACCGGTATGGGACGGTTGGCGATAGGGAGCCTCTCATGTTATGTGCTATATGCTATATGATTATGTGTTGATATTGTTTCTTTATGATTATCATATCAGCATGTAACGTAGTTGCATTTTAGTAGCTTACTGAGATTCATTCTCACCCCTTATTCGTTTACTATTTTAGATAAAAGCGAATCCAAGGGATAGGACACTTTGGCACGGGAGGACGTTGAAGTGGTAAGAGTTGGGTTTTGCTTTGTCAAGGTTACATTACATAGATGTATAACCTTTTGGGTAGAGTTTCCTTGACTTCATCATCTTGTAACACCTATATTTTGGATAGTGTTGGTGTGAGTACATTTGTATAAAAGTTTGTAAGCCTTCGGGCTAAGTACTTTCGTTTGTGGAAGTTGTTTGAAAAGTTGGTTTGAAAGTCAGTGGAAGTATTTGAACTTCAAGTGTGGATTTTGTTCAACTTTATGAAAGTATATTTCAATTTTTTTTTCTAAAACTGTTTTATAACGTCTTCCAATCGTGTCCCGAGCGTGGGGCCAAGTAGGACCATGGGTCTGGGGCGCGACAGTTGGTATCAGAGCTAGGTTGTAGATGGTCTAGAATGACTAAATGACCTAGGAGGGTTGTAGAGTATAGAGTGAATAACGTTGAGTGTTCTATGCAGGTATTCATTCAAAATGGTTGGGACAGAAGGAGATAATTCTGGGCCATCAGGGCAAGATAAGGCAAGAGAAGAGGCTCGAATAATGTTCCAAGGTATGTTTGAGGTTGCAATGAAAACAATTAATGATCAGAGGCAAGAGAGGGAACATGCACCACCAAGAGATGGGTTGGCACAGTTCCTGAAGATGAAACCAATGGGATATGATGGAGAGCCTGATGTATCTAAGACAGAAAGGTGGATTGAATCAATGGAAAAGATCTTTGATGCTATGAGATGTTCTGAGGAAGATCAAGTCAGGTTTGCTACTTATAAACTGAATGGAGCTGCCGAGCATTGGTGGAAGGCTTTGAAAACTAAATGGGATGAGACTCATGTACCCTATACTTGGGAGAATTTTTTGGGAAAGTTTAAAAAACACTTCATTCCCCGGGTAGATCAAGACAGGAAGGAAATGGAGTTTCTTAACTTGGAGCAAGGTTCTATGTCAGTGGCTCAGTATTCAACTAAATTTTTAGAGTTGTCCAGGTATTGTACTCATTTAGTGGCAACTGAGGAGAGAAAGGTTACGAGATTTGTGAAGGGATTGAGAACTGCGATTAGAACTCAACTAGTATCCCACAAGTTACAAGTTTTTCAAGATGCAGTTGATCGAGCCTACCAAGTGGAGCATGATATTGAGGAACACAAGAAGAAAATGGATTTTTTAAGTGTAGGGAGGCAAGGTAGGCAACAACAACAACAACGTGATGATAATAGAAGAAATCAAGGTGGATCTTCACAATTCAAAGGGTCTTCTCAAGGACAGTCAAGTGATAGAAATCAAAGTAACACTTCAGGGAGTCAGAACAGAGGAGTCTGTAATTATTGTCAGAAAGAAGGGCATTCAGAAAAAAGATGTTGGAAGAAGCAGGGTAAATGTTTGAATTGTGGTCAGTTGGGTTATTTTTGAAAGGATTGCCCTAGATTTAGAGTACAGGCATCGGGAAGTGCGGTTAGGTCTTCTCAGGGCCAGAAGAGGGATTCTTCAAGAAAGCCTAAGGTGCAGGGTCATGTCTTTGCCATTACTCAACAACAGGCTTCAGATCCCTCTAATGTGATAGGAGGTATTATTTATGTGTCTAGTTTGAGAGCACGTACACTTATAGACCCTGGTTCATCGCATTCTTATGTGTTTGTGCATTTTGCTTCTCGATTGCATTTGTCTTCTGAATCTCTACCTTATGTGTTAGAGGTGTCTACTCCTATAGGGGAGTGTTTGGTGACCAATGAGGTGTTGCATACTTGTGATGTAGGTATACGTGAGCATGTTTTACCTGCTGATTTAGTTATCCTACCATTATAAGATTTTGATATTATCTTAGGTATAGATTGTTTGGGTAAATATCATGCATCTGTTGATTGTGCTGAAAAGGTGGTTACATTTTCTATCCCTGATGTTCTTAAATTTACTTTTAAAACTGTTCCCTGGTGTAGAGAGATTCATATTATTTCTTATGTGAAGGCTAGGAGGTTATTGAATCGTGGTTGTGTGGGATTCTTGGCCAGTGTTCTTGATACAACTAAAGGGTTGCCTGAAATAGAGGATATGCCTATTGTCAAAGAATTTCCTGATGTGTTTTCTACTGAGTACTCTATGCCTCCTGACCGGGAAATCAAGTTCTGTATTGACTTACTTCCAGGTACAGCTCCTATATCTGAGGCACCTTACAGAATGGCTCTAGTTGTTTTCATGGATATGATGAATCGGGTTTTCAAACCTTATCTTGATACCTTTGTGGTTGTCTTTATCGGTAATATCCTTGTTTATTCTAAATCTCGAGAGGAACATGAACAATATTTGCGAATGGTTTTGTCTGGGCTCCGAGGGAAGCAGTTATTTGTGAAATTTTCTGGGTTTAGCGGAGTATTATCGAAGATTTATTGAGGGGTTTTTCAAGATTGCTACACCATTCACTCAGTGGACTTAAAAGAATGTACCATATATGTGGGATGAAAAATGTCAAGTCAGTTTTGAGGAATTAAAGAAGAGATTGACCACTGTACTGATTCTTGCGTTACCTAATGGGAATGATGGTTATTTACAGTGATGCTTCGAGGAAGTCAACTTCTTGTGAACAGAACTATCCGACCCATGACATGGAACTTGTTGCGATTGTTTTTGCGTTACATAGGTGGAAACATTATCTTTATGAAACAATGTTTGAGATTTTTACAAATCGACAGCGTAGATGAATGGAACTTTTGAAGGATTATGATTGTACCATCTCTTATTATCTGGGCAAGGCAAACATGGTTGTGGATACTATTAGTCAGAAATCTTACATAGTTTCGAGGATGTTCCGAGGGTAGAAGATGTTAGAGGATGTACGGGATTGGTGTCTACATGAATTGAGACATGGGGTGATAATTGCGAATATTCGGGATTTGCTAACCTTAATTCAACGGATAAAAGATGCTCAACAGAATGACCTCGTGTTGAGAAAGATAGTGGATAAACCAAAGATAGAAAAGTTGAAGATATTTCTTTTAGTCTTGAAGGAGTATTAACTTATAGAGGGCAGTTATGTGTACCAACATTGATGGAATTAAACGTCAAATTCTTGATGAGGATTACGAGTTCAAGTATATTACTTATCCCGAGAGTACCAAGATGTATCATAATTTGAAGCAACATTTCTAGTGGAATAATATGAAATGGGGATTAGTGGATTACGTATCAAGTGTTTGATTTATCAACAGGTTAAAGCTGAACATCAAAGACTCGCAAGTCTACTTCAACCTCTAAAGATACTTGAATGGAAATACCTTTGGTTATTTGATTCGTGTGGTAAGTAACCCTAAAATTCGGGACGAATTTTCTTTAAGGGGGAGTGATTGTAACAACCCCAAAACCCGTCCCTATTTATTTTATATTTTTGGGGATTTTAATTTGAACTTATGTGTGCATTTTATGTGTTGCATCATATTTTATGACTTGCTCATATAGTTAGATTAATTGTGTTAATTATTTATTTAGTAGTAATAATGGTTAAAGGAGTTAAAAGATTAAGTTGAAACTTTAGGGTTCAAAGTGTAATTTTAAAGTTTTGGAGTTTAGTTATTAGAAATTAAAGTTGAGGGACTAAAGTGTAAATTGAGTAAGATTTTTATATAAAAACATGTTTATCTTCTTTCTCTCCCTCTGTGTTCACTGTGTATACTTTTCTTCTCGTTTCTTCCCGGTAAGTTCAACCTATTTCGATTTATTTCTTTTAATTTACTTATCCGTTTTAAAAACTAATTATATAAAAATGATCAGGGCGTTGTGTAGGTCATTTCTACCCGATCAGAAAATATTTCATTTATACTTTCTCCGGAAATAGGTAAGTTACTAATTCCCCTTAAATAGTAAAATGGTCATATATTTGCTATATGTGTGATAGTGTTGAAATTATTGTGAAAAGAATTTATTTGTGATACTTGTTTATTTGGGACAAAGGGAGTATAATTATACAGGGTAAGCGACTTGGTTTGTATGCAAGGATGTATATGGAGCATGTTTATATACCTGAGAATGTTAGTATAAGTGTTTGAAAATATACTCCTACTCGTGGGACGGTAAAATATTAACTTGAGTTAAATGTTAAATAAGTATATTATAAAAATAATACTATTATTCGTGGGACGGGGAAATGAATGAAAGTACCCCTAAATGAGTATATTAGTATATTAGAAAAAATTATACTTATACTTGTGAGACGGTGAAACGAAGGGAGTATAATTTATTCAAGTTTTGCCCTGTCGAGGGGTGTGGGCGGCCGCCCAAATAGGGCGTGCGGCCGCACAAGTTATCTGAAAAGTTTTATCTTGGAACAGGGTGTGTTGGGCGGCCGCACATCCTAGTGTGGGCGACCGTCCAGGCTACTGAAAAAGTTGAGTTGTTTCAATCCAAGGGATTTAGAGGTCAATCTTGGTCTAGGTCTTAGGCAATGTCCTAGAGTACCTAGATGGTTGTTTTGGAACACCAAAGTGGTAGAGTTGGTTCCTTTGTGAACATATGTGTTGTGGAATTTAACTAAGTATTAAATGGGTATTATGGAACATCCTTTTGATGTGTTTTGGATTAATTGTGAATGGGTGCAAGCTTGTGAGGTGACTTAATGTCATTAATAAAGGATTGTGTTGTGACCTAATGTCAATGTTGTGAACTCTTTTATGAGTAACGTGTTTGCATCTTTTGAAGTGTTTGGCTTGGTTCCTTATTTTAGAATCATTGCCCTAGTTGTTGTTGTTTAGCAAGTATTTAATACTGTGCTTTCGTGTAAAGTCCAGCTGGTCTTGTGTTGTTGAGTCGGGCAGTAGGAAAATTATAGGGGTACAAGTTAAGTTCCCTATAAGGTTTTTCCAATGGTACCTTGAGTCGGGCAGTGGGAGAATTATAGTGGCACATAAGCCAAGTTCACTATAAGGTTGTCCACTGGTACCTTTATCCTCAGTCTAGATTGGCCTTGGATGGGATGAACTCGCTCCCTTGCGTGAGCATTTAGGGGTATGACTTTGTGTCATTTTCTCCCGCTATTGTTGTTGTTGTGTTATATGGTTCCGGAACCTGCTTCAGCTATTGATGCTGCCTCGTTGTTACTTTGGTTTTATTGGTTATGGTTTGGTTTTCGGGATCCCGGCTTCAGCTATTTATACTGCTCAGATGGTTTTCTCAACTGGTATTCTCAGATGGTTATGTTACTTCGGTAAACCTTGTCTTGGTATTCTCGTAGGAGTGTTTACTCCTACACTATGTGTTGTATGATGAGTTGGTCGTTATTTCCAACCGGTATGGGACGGTTGGCGATAGGGAGCCTCTCATGTTATGTGCTATATGCTATATGATTATGTGTTGATATTGTTTCTTTATGATTATCATATCAGCATGTAACGTAGGTGCATTTTAGTAGCTTACTGAGATTCATTCTCACCCCTTATTCATTTACTGTTTTAGATAAAAGCGAATCCAAGGGATAGGACACTTTGGCACGGGAGGACGTTGAAGTGGTAAGAGTTGGGTTTTGCTTTGTCAAGGTTACATTACATAGATGTATAATCTTTTGGGTAGAGTTTCCTTGACTTCATCATCTTGTAAGACCTATATTTTGGATAATGTTGGTGTGAGTACATTTGTATAAAAGTTTGTAAGCCTTCGGGCTAAGTACTTTCGTTTGTGGAAGTTGTTTGAAAAGTTGGTTTGAAAGTCAGTGGAAGTATTTGAACTTCAAGTGTGGATTTTGTTCAACTTTATGAAAGTATATTTCGAAATTTTTTTCTAAAAATGTTTTATAACGTCTTCCAATCATGTCCCGAGCGTGGGGCCAAATAGGACCACGGTTCTGGGGCGCGACATCACGCGCCCGTCTCACGGCGTGAGACGCTCGCATAGAAGTTTTAGTCATTGATTTAATAGCAAATGTCGCCCAGATCAACAACGCCCGTTTAACACTTAACACATTTTGATATTAGTACTATTTTGACTCCATATGTGCAAAATTTCTATACGAGAATATGATTTTTATTCGCTAAGACATCCCAACCGCTGATGCTACCATGCTAAAAATACGAACCTGTTTTGTTAAGTTGGACTTAGGTAAAGGTCCAGGTGAATGAATAGGTATTGGGCCGATATTGAAGGGCAGAGACCAGTGAGAATTAAATGAATAAAAGGGAGAAACCTGAACCTAAGACCCAATCAATTTAGAGGCATCACACGAAATACCCAAGTAGGCGACATAGGAATAATGAGGAAAGGCGTAAGCGGCATAACGAATAAGTAAAGGAATTAAAGTCAAGTGAAATCTTAGATTAATGAAGAGGGTGACATGCGGGCCTGAAATCGCCAGCGACTTAACAACAAGGGTGTGTAAAGTGTGACGAAGGTGGACCCACTAAATCCGTTATACTCAAGTAGTCAGATGCGCCCACTTTAAACTTGCGTAACATATAATTGCTGTAAACAAAAAAAGACGTGCCAGCTGGCAGTGCTACGAGGAAAATGCCATAAGACGCACGGGACCAACACGTGGTGGGAAGCACGTGCCAGGCACATGGATATGGAATATAAATAGAGGGGATCGTCATCTACACAAGGTAAGCTCTGAATTTTACTCCCACACCCACCCACCAAATTCTCTCTAAATTCTTCTTAAATTCCATATTCTTACTCTCACGCCGGAGGGGCTTACGCCGGAGCTGCCCCCGGCTTAGTGATGTTTGCTTAAGAGTGCAGATCAGCTAGGAAGGAAGGCCATGTCCATCTCTAGACTACCGATCGAACTAGTGCGCAGTTGAGCCAATTTTCACTTCGGGAGCACCAATTGGTTCCGTTGCCGGGACATGAACTCCTTCTAAGCAGATCTTCTGGCGAGTAAGTAAGCGATTGATTTGGATTTGTAAGTTCGTTTGAGTAATTTTTTTCAGTGAATAAAGATGAATACGGCGGTGGTGAAGGGTTGAGAGTAGTTTGGGTGGGTGGAAATCTGGGTTGATTTTTTTATTTTACCATTTGCTGATGTATGTGCATGAGTGGTTGTAATGATTAGAGAAGAGTAGTAATATTGAATGAACGATGATGGTGGTTGAGAATTACAAATCTATGAATTTTAACTAATTCGGAGTAGATTCATAGTCGCTTTCTGTTTTTTCTACTCTAATTCACGACGAATTTCTATTGTTTTGGGTATTTTTTGATTTGGTAGTAAAGTGTGGGGTTGATTGAATAGGCAGATGTTTTGAATTAATTCGGTGGATAGCATTGTTGGAAAAGGGTGATTGCGTGATAAAAAAGATTCTGGGTTCATTTTCTGACAATTTCATTCAAGTTGTCAGAGTTTTCTGGATATAGTTGATTGTCCGTCATCTTTTTCGTTAAAAATTTAGAGTACAGAAATGGTACAGGTAACGTCAGTTAAGAATGTAGTGTTGGACTTTAGTAATCCCCATACTGGAGGAGTTTCTAATCCAACATGGGAGAATGAGGATATCGAAGACTTGAATGTCGCAGGGAGAGAGCGACAAGATGATCGGCGGGATGCCGAGGAACGAGCAGCGGGGCTAAACCATTCAAAGGACGCAGAAAATCAACGGCAGTTAGTCTCGATTGAGGACCGGGAAGCCGAAATAGAAAGACTAAATGCTCATAATCAGGTGTTGTTACAAATCATGGCGAACAATGCTAGGCAGGAAGCATTAGGACTGGCACCAACCGTAATCCCGCTTAAAATAACTAATCAGGACAAAGAAAAAGTAGTTGAAGGACAAAGAAATCAGTGAGATGCAATTAACCCTCCAAGGCGAGAAGTCAGGGTACAGAATGCAGAAAAAGAAGTGGCATAGAAACAAAGGGATGAAATGGTACAAGGAAGAGGCATAGGGCAAAACGATGGTGTAGCTCCGAAAAGAAAGAATGGCCCAGAAAACACCCATGGTCAGGACGGCGAGATACGCGGACCAAAGTCACAAATAATCATGGATAAGGGAAAGCAGATAAAGGTTTATTACCATCCAGCCACTTACAATGATGATTCATATTGGTACGAATACGAAGATGAGTATAAGGAGGATAGAATGTCTATTGGCGAGAACAAGGCACCACAAGGCTACTACGAAGGCGAGAAGGGAGGAATGTTGAGCAAAGGGTAAGGCGTGACACAACCCGCAATCAAGATAATTTTTGAGCGGAGCAGGATGAAATGAATCACGAACTTTTAAAAAGGGTCATTCAGTTAGAGAGGGGTATGAGCGGAAATGATCATGACTCATTTTCATCGCCATTCTCTAGTTACATCCAAGAAGCAGATACGGACCCAAGCTTCCGTTTGCCTGATTTAGCAAAGTATAATGGTTCAACTTCCGCGAGAAATCATGTGGGTAGTTTCGAAGTAACCATGGACATCTTGACAAAAGTAGATTCAACTCGGTGCAAAACCTTTGCCAGCACCTTAACAGCCCATGCTTTGGACTTGTTTTTACCCTTTCCCGCGGGTACAATTCTCAGTTATGCTAATTTTAAGAGTAAATTCTTGAAAAATTTTGGATCAATGGGGGTCCAGCCGGCGGCAAGACAAGATTTATGTTCAATTAAGCAGAAGGAAGGAGAAAGTGTAGCTAAATTTTCAGAAAGATTTTTGAAGGTGGCTGAAAGGATCCCAAATTTAGATGATGGTTACATAATCATGCTATACATGTCCGGACAATTGCCTGGATATTTCTTACAGGAGTTGAATATGCGGGTTCCAGCATCTATAGGAGAATTGAGGACTAGATTGAATGGTTATTGCGGCAGAGAAGCGAGATATGAAACTCATGGTTCATCTCAGATGGCACCAAGGAGAAACGCTAGGGACCATGTTGATTATATCTCTCCTAATGATGGTTACATAATCATGCTATACATGTCCGGACAATTGCCTGGATATTTCTTACAGGAGTTGAATATGCGGGTTCCAGCATCTATAGGAGAATTGAGGACTAGATTGAATGGTTATTGCTGCAGAGAAGCGAGATATGAAACTCATGGTTCATCTCAGATGGCACCAAGGAGAAACGCTAGGGACCAGGTTGATTATATCTCTCCTAATGATAGGAATCAAGGATCGGGAGGAGGCAGGAATGGTGGTCGTGGAATCAGACGAGGAAATGACCGTGGTCAAGGGGGACGCGGCAGAGGTCCAAGGCGGGAAAGGCGAGTTGCAAGGTTAAATGCAAGGCCGAGCGAAATATTAAGAAATTCAGAGTTGCCACCAGCTCGTGCAATGATGGATGAAGCACGAGTCGACATGAACCAATACTGCGAGTATCATCTTGCAAATAGTCATGCAACAGATAACTGTATCAATTTACGAAGGGTAATTCAAGGAGAAATTGAAAGGGGACTATTGCAAGAGTATGTGCAGATAGAACAAAACGCAGCACCCCAAATAGAAGGACAGATGGACATTTTTGTAATCACCCATCCCACAAGCATTGGTCAACTACAGGACCTGGTTATGACTCTGGGACACACGATGAACATCCCAGCCTTTTCGCTAGAGGAAGACAGGGTCATCAGTTTCTCACAAAAAGAACTGGCGGCAACAGCAACCCATGCTTGCCAACCGATTGTCATCAGCATAAGGTCAGGTAACAAAAATACCCACAGAGTGTTGGTGGATTCCGGGGCGGGATGAAGCATTTTGTATTATGATGCTTTTAAATAGTTGAATTTCACTGAGGCTAACCTGGTTCCACATAATGGCTATTTGGAAGGCTTCACAAATCATAACGTGAAACCAAAGGACACCATTATACTGATGATTGAGGTAGGGGGTCAAAAGGAAGGGAATGTTAAGTCCAGGATGGTGGATTTTTTAGTGATTGACTTGGTTTCACCTTATAATGCCATTATTGGCATTCCATTCATGCAATCATTCGAGATGGTAGTATCTGTCCCGCATCAGCGAGTTAAATTTCCTATGACCAAGGGAATTTGTTATATCCAGAGGACGCCTATTAAGGCCATCGAGCGACATATTAAAATTCAGCAAGAGCGAGCGGAAAAGGTCAATTCACTAACAACTGCGCAAGCAACAAAGCGGCCAAAATATGATTTTGTTGGAATGATCATTGACCTAGGGGGATATGATGAAGAAGATTGGGAGATAAGCAAAATCATGAAATAGAAGTCCGCAATCATCCCAACAAGCTATGGGATGAGAGATTCAGTGATGACCTTGGATTTTACAGAGGCATCTGAGAACCAACAAATGGAAAGTGATGACTGGCAAGAAGGAGAAGAGGAGATGATCTCAGAAAATAATGCTATGCAGTTAAGTTATTAAGGGCGGAAATCACGTGGTCAAGGGCCATACATTTTGTCTGGGTAGAAGAGCCTAGAATTGAAGAAATATCGGTAGAAGAGGCAAGCAAAAAGGGTATTGCGGAAACATCGGCAATAAACCCGATAATTGACGAGGCGAAAACCGATGAAGAATGTGAGGAAATCAAAATGGAAAGACCAGATGGGAAATTCATTGATCGTAGTGGGCAAGCGGAAAAAGGGGTGGAGTTAGCTGAAAAATAAAGGAGAAGAAACAGATTGAGATTGATTCTTAACAAATACAGGATGAGCCTGACATTCAGGCCTCGGAAGAGCTAGAAGAGGTAGTAATAAACGATGACTTCCCTGATCAAAAAGTAAAGATTGGAACGCATTGGAATCCCGAAGAGCGTGAACGAATGATACAATTCCTAAGGGGAAACATTGATATTTTTTCCTGGAAACCAGAAGATATGGAAGGGGTTGATGAAAATGTAGCAATGCACTGCGTGAACGCTGACCCAAATATAGAGCCGTTTAAGCAAAAAGTCATGTATCTGTCAGGAGAAAAGGAAAGAGAAGTAATCCTGAGGTTGAAAA
This sequence comes from Campanula takesimana, assembly GCA_026119855.1. Lineage (NCBI taxonomy): Eukaryota > Viridiplantae > Streptophyta > Magnoliopsida > Asterales > Campanulaceae > Campanula > Campanula takesimana. Next base: position 566,806 of record JAOWBW010000536.1, read on the forward strand.
TCTATTGAAAGAAGGAATAATTGAGGAAATAACCTATCATATCTGGTTGGCTTGTCCCGTGCTGGTAAAGAAGTCAAACGGGAAGTGGAGAATGTGCATTGATTTTATAGACTTAAATACAGCTTTTCCCAAGGACTGTTACCCCCTCCCAAAGATTGATAAGTTGGTGGATTAAATTGCCGGTCATCAGACTCTTAGTTTCATTGATGCGTATTCACGCTATCACCAAGTAAAAATGGTAAATTTGATATTTAAATCTCAGATAGGTAGAAACGTGGAGGCATATATTAACGATATGGTGATTAAGACCAAGGATGGAAACCACCTGGTGGACTTAGCAGAAACATTCGACAATTTAAGACACAATTCTATGAAGCTAAATCCAAGCAAGTGCACCTTTAGGGTAACGGCGGGAAAGAAGGCTTCATGGTCAACCGGCGTGGGATAAAGGCAAATCTGGAGAAGATTGAGGCATTAATGAACATGTCGCTTCCCAGAACAATTCATGAGATTCAAAGGTTGAACGGAAGGATCATTGCCCTAGGGAGGTTCATCTCGCGATCAGCCGAAAAATGTTTGCCTTTCTTCAAAGCACTCAAGGGAAATCAAAAGTTTGTGTGGGATTGTAAGATACCCGCGGGACAAAATGGGAAAAGGTGTCCCCCTTGAGAATCAAACACGGAACTTTATGTTTGAATAAAAACGGAGTCGCCACGCTAAATTAATTTTAAACCCAATTCAACAAAAATGGTTAGAGAAAATGAGTTCGGAGGTCAGGTTACGTCTTGGGAAGAACGTTTGACGGTTCACCCAATCCGCCTCGAAAAACTGAGTCTCCCTAAGTTTGTTGACCAAAATGTACAAGTGTGTGTGTGAGTGTTTTGAAATGGGAGAAACTGACTTTTAACAAAAAAAAAAAAAAAAAAAACAGTTAGAAAGTTAATAAAAAGGGTCTATTTGCAAAGATCTTGACAGAATGGTGTTTAAACAGAAAAAACTTCCCCTCGGCTAAACCATCCATACGGATGGTCATAGCTTTCCTGGGAATTTACAGTTTTATCAGAAACAGTCCAGTTTCAGGCAGAAACAGAGAATTCTGCTGAAAATGGACAGAGTGTGACTTTTCCAGTTTATTTGCATTGTACACAAACATGCATAACAACATCCCTATGCTTTTGATCATTGGATTAGGCATCAAAACAAGTGATTTGGGTATGATCAAGGCAATCATTGGGGAAAGAAAGACAAAAGTTGATAAACATGGCTTTGAGCCAAGGCAACCATTCGGATGGTTAAAGATGGGGACTTTAACATCTAAATGGATGATTCATCCAAGATAATCCTTTGGGACAACTAAAATCAACCTTTGAATGGATAAAGATTGAGTCTTTATCATCTAAAGGTGACATTATTAAGGTTAAATCAAAGTTTGGATGGTAAAGATTGAGACTTTACCACCCAAACTTGATCATTATTGCAATAAATGAACAAACATAATATAAATGTGCAAGGGCTCTCTCCATATATGCAATGGATCACTAAGCCAAAAGTAAAGACATAAATGTAAATGACATGAAGTAAATGGCATAAACATAACAAGCCATGATCATCCTTTGGTTTGTAACCATTAATCACACATAAAGTATGAGGGCACCATGGAATCATCTCATGCCTTGGTTCCAATTGATAATATTACATAAATGTAAAGGTTTGGAATGGAATAATTGATAATGCAAGTATATAATGGTATAAACAAGATAAATAGAAGAGATTAAGAGGAGATGAGGAGAATGAGGCCTCACCAATTTTGAGTTTCTAGCCTATCTTCCTCTCCTTCACTCAAGTGTTTGTGTTTCTGTTATGAATTCAGCAGATTTTCAGTGTGTAAAACTATTTTTCTCCCCCCTTGAAATGATCAGCAAGGGCTCAATTTATAGGGACTGATGGCACCCAAACCATTCGTACGGCTGGGGCTCTCTCGTGGCCAAACCATCCGTACGGTTCTCTCTGGTAAGCTTCTGGATTTTTCCAAATTTTATTCCAGAACAGTCCTAAAGTTTTTGGTTTATCCTAGTGAGGTCCTAGTCTATCAAGTTTACCCTTGAACAGTACCAAGAGTTCCTCTAAGTTGGTTTCAATTCAGATTGGGGTACTTACAGGGATGACCAATGTGATAAAGCCTTTGAGCAAGTGAAAGAATATCTTGGAAAATTGCCAATCTTAAGTAGTCCGGTGGAAGAGGAAAAGCTGTATGTGTATCTGGCGGCATCAGATCTAGCAGTGGAACCAGTATTAGTAAGAGAAGAAAGGGGAATTCAAAAGCCGGTATATTATGTATCTAAAGCCCTAAGTGATGTGGAGACCAGATATTTCGACGCTGAAAAGCTGGCATATTCCTTAGTAATAACATTAAGGAAGTTAAGGGCATACTTCTTATCACACCCATTATTGTGTTAACTAACTCTCCTTTGAGAAAGATATTATAGCAACCAGATTCAGCGGGAAGACTGTTAAAGTGGTCAATTGAATTGACAGAATTTGATATTACTTATGAGGCACGGAAAGCAATCAAGGCGCACGCTTTAGCAGACTTTATTTTGGAAACGTCTTTTGAAAAGTCACAAGAAGAAATGAAGGCAGGAACAAGTAAGAAACGGAAAGCGACAACCCAGGACCCACAAACTGAGGAAGAGCGGGAAAGGCCTTGTGATTGTTGGGTATTGCACGTAGATGGCTCATCAGCCACAGATAATGGAGGGGAAGGAATTGTGATGGTATCTCCAAATGAGGAATATAGGTATGAAAAAGCGCTCATTGCAGGGTTAGAGCCGTGTAGAGACGTTAGGATAAACAGTGTGGTGGTGAATTCTGATTCTCAGCTCATAGTTAGTCAGGTGAAGGGACAATTTACTGTTCGTAACCCAACTCTGGTCAAGTACTCCGAGATGGCAAGAAATTTGTTAGCATCTTTCAAATATTGGGAACTAAATAGAATCGGCATGGAGGATAATGGGGTGGCCGACATGTTAAGCAAAGCGGTTTGTGAAGAAATTGAAAATTTTCCTAGAAAGATTTCCATAGAATTTCTAGAAGAGCCTGTAATCAAAAGGCCTGTAGTAATGAACATTGAGGAAGCCGAGCCAGATTAGAATAGTGAAATGATCGTATACTTGGATAAAGGAGAATTGCCGCTAGATAAAGAGAAAGCGAAAATAGTGAAGAAGACATCACCAAGGTACACAATCCAGGATGGTATTTTGTATCGAAAGTCTTTTTCAAGATCTTTATTGAGATGTGTTGGCCCAAACTTAGTGAATCAAGTACTGTTTGAAGTCCACGAAGGGGTATGTGGGGGTCACCCTGGAGCTAGAACCCTGGCAGATAAAATTATGTTTCATGGTTCCTATTTGCCGAGTTTAAGGAAAGATGTAGAAGATTATGTCAGGAGATGTGAACAATGTCAGCGGCATGCAAATATTCCGCAACAACCAGCAACAGAACAAACTCCCATTGTGGCGGCATGGCCTTTTGATATTTAGGGAATTGATTTGATCGGTCCATTCGCAAAAGAAAGAGGGGGATACCAAATGGTGATCGTAGATGTGGATTATTTTACAAAATGGGTGGAAGCAAAGGCCCTAATTTCAACAACTACCAAGGACATAATCAAATTTTTGACTGAAAAGATATGGTGCAAATATGGCCTGCCAAGAGCCATTATCACCGATAATGGGCCACAATTCGGAGATAAGTTGATGGTGGGGTGTGATAGGCTAAACATAAAGCATAAGCAAGCCACAGTATATACACCTCAGACCAATGGGCAGGCGGAATCAACGAATAAACAAATAATAGAGGTTCTGAGGAAAAATATGGTTGAAAGGGGAGTGGCTTGGTTTGATGAACTCGCAAAGGCGTTATGGTATGTTTGAACCACAATCAAGGGATCGACGGGAGAAACAACTTTTGCTCTAACATATGGATCAGAAGCCATGGCGCGGGCAGAGATGGCCCTACCAACTTACCGGGTGGCTTATTACGATGAGGAGCGGAATTCAAAGAAGATGTAATGAGTTGGATTTGGCAGAAGAAAAAAGACTGCAAGCAAGAATGAGGATGATAAATTACAAGCAGCGAGTGAAGGCCCATCACGACAAGCGGGAAACAAAAGGTCATTCAAGCCAGGAGATTGGGTATTAAGAAGTGTGGAAGCTCAGGGGTAGAAACCAGGATACTCAAAACTTGACCCAAATTAGGAAGGGCCATACCTGGTAGATAAAATGTTGCGGGAAGTGTTAGTACCCGACCTGAAAATGAGTTTATTAGGACTTTCCCAAAAATACAAGGACTTTATAGGAATTAGAAACCCTGCAAAGACTTGTCCTGGATTCCCAAAATATCTCATTTATGACAAAATCCATCAAAATAGGCAACTTAGGGTTACCATAAAGCAACAGTGAAACCCTAGCTTGAAAATCAAGTCAGCCTGCAGACTTGGCCAGGCGGCCAACATTGTCACGCGTTGATCTTGGCCACGCGGCCAACATTGTCGCCGTCTTCAACAATGGCCAGGCGGCCAACCTTGCGCCGGATGATCTGGACGATCAGATCTTCCCCTCAGTTTACTATATAAACCAATCCCATACTATTGGTTTAAGGATCCGATTTTGAGAGCTCTAAGTACGAATTTTGGAGTTCTTAAACAAAATTTTCTCTCTAATTAACATTCAAACCTCCAAGAAGATCCAAGGTTTATTTCTTGCCAACATAGGTAAGTTTTCTAACTTTTTCTTCACGTTCTTGCATTATTTTTAATGTAGATCTTTTATATTCATGTTCGTACATGTTTATTCATAGTTTCTTCATATTCTTTGCATGTTTATTCATATGTTCATATATGTTCTTCGCATGTTCTTCGTGTTCATAGATTAAAACCTTATTTATGCTATATTTAGGGTTGCGATCTTCATGTTTGCATGTTATTTCATAGCCGATGATGATCGAGGGTTCATCAACCCGAGGAAGATCTAGGAACTACTTCTAAACCCTAATCTTTAGGTAATTTCCCCCATCATTATGCATGATCCCGATTCTTCTGCCTATTCTAATTCTCTGCGAACTACGCTGACCTGAGCTTCTCACATTGAGAGGAACGTAGGCAATCTTCGGATCCGGTATAAATCACTAACACACTACTAACACACTCATCATGATAGAAAGACCGATCAATTCGGGCAATAGGAGTGATAACGTCCAATATTCTTCTCTTGTTGTAATTTGACCCCCGAACCCACTAAAAATGCTTTTTTCAATGTTTTGGCTTTAATTAAAACGGCGTGGCGACTCTCATAATTTTAATGTCGTTATGAATATTCCCTTTGTAAATAAAAATAATCACAGGATACTTCCCATGCGTCGCTTCATCGGAAAGGGGTATTTACAGGAAGGAACCTAAAGAATCAAAGATATAGAAGGAAAAGAAATCAAACATGCATGGAACGCTGTGAGAGCCCGCGCCCGAACCGTGATCCTCGCTCGTGTCCTCATAGCGGTTTCTCTACCTTTGTTTTGAAAATAGAGAGTTGTCACCTTATTTATTTTAGGAAAATAGAGATAAAACCTTTTTTGAGTTTTGAAGTGGGTTCGGGGGGCTAAGTTACGAGAGGAGAAGGTGATTAGCAGCACTCCACTCGCCCTTACGGTCTCTAGCATGCTTCCTCCTACGTTCCATTTTAATGCCTTTTTTTGAAAAATTATTTTTATGCCTTAACTTGAAGAATATGTATTTATATACAAGGGCATCTCTTTGAGAAGAAAAGTTGAGACCTTGGATTTGGGAATCCCCTTGGTCTGGAAAAGCTCCAATGGGATACATGCCATTAGGGTATTGGGTTTTCATGTACTGGTAGTAAGCATTTGGATTAGGGGAAACTGAGCTGGATCGAACGTGATGTTCGGATGTGTAGGGGTGGCATTTTGGATAGTAGCTTAGGGATCGTTTTGGGCAGTGTGACCTTGATTCCCATTACCATTATGGTTCGGCTGCGGACCATTCCCATTACCATTATTCTGATTCGGCTACGGACCGTTTCCATTACCATTATTCTGATTCGGCGGTGGGGTTAGGACCATTCTCATTATGCCCTTGATTATTTGGTGCATCACTTCCCCTATGCATCTGTACTAAAGTATCCAACAACGCATCTTGCTGAACCCTTATATGTTCCATCAGTCCTTCGGAGTGAGTTCTCAAATTCTGATCCAACCACGTCTGCAATCCTGCTGGCGGCACAAAACCCTGATTACCCTGTTCTTCGGCCATCTCAACCATTGGTGCTGACCTGATTAGCCTTCCTCTACTATCTCGTACTGCCCCTCTCCAAGAGACCAGATCCCAAATCTGAAAGGGTAGTATATGGAAATTTGTTTAGAGAGCAGGGTGGGAATTTTGAAAAAGTTGAGCTTGATTCAAAGGATCACATAAAAAGAATATCCTAGAAAGCCGGATAAGCACAATGCTTAATTTTGACACCTTTTCTTGATTAATGCTGGAATAGTGGATTCCTTCTCCCGAGTATGAGACCAATGTTTTTCACCTGTATCTATGGCCGTCACAAGCCTCTAGCAAAGGGCCCATACTTTTTCGGGAATCCACCACTCTCGTTGCGGTCTACGTGAGAGTCTTTGGAAATTTTGAGTCAATCCCACTCATTTCATTTGATGTCCACATTTGAGATTGTTTTATGATCTTGTGAAGTAAATAGGATTGACTAAAAATTTCTTTGGACAAAAACCGACTCAAAGTCAAGGACGTGTATTTTTTGAAAATAGAGTCACAGACGCGGCTTTATTGGCTGGCTGGCATGAAGGCTTAACCTCTTAACCACGGCAGTGAGACGCGGCCTCGAGTCGGAAAAGGCAACCGCGTGTATTAATTTGAGGGAGCAAGAGAACCCCGTCACCCTCGGTCTCCAAGTCCCTAAAGGTTTGTACGGTAACAATGACGGTATAAGTTCGCAATTGTGATTGTGTGTGAGGTATCTAAATTTTTGAAAAACATAAATTTTTGAAGGAAAAAGAAAAGAACACATTTTTTATCTTTGTTTTTATTTCTTTTTATTCACACAAAAATAAGGAAGAGAAAGAATAAACCTGCAAAACAAAAGTTAAGGCACACATATATATATAATGCAGAAAAAACACATAATGGCGGAAGAACACACATATTGAGTTTAGCCCACTTAGCAAAAGTCCCCAGCAGAGTCGTCACTGTGAGAGTCCGCGCGCCGAACCGTGATCCGCGCTCGAGTCATCATAGCGGTTTCTCTACCTTTGTTTTGAAAATAGAGAGTCGCCACCTCATTTTATTTAGGAAAATAGAGATAAAACCTTTTTTGAGTTTTGAAGTGGGTTCGGGGGGCTAAGTTACTAGAGGAGAAGGTGATTAGCAGCACTCCACTCGCCCTTATGGTTGTTGGAAAATAGTGTGGTTTTGAAGGAAATTATGCGGAATTTCCATAAGGGTAATTTTGTCCAACGACAAAATTGATTATGGTTTTGTGTTTTACTCCATGAGAAGAATGAAATCAAGTTTTAATTTGTCCAAAATGGTTATTGGATGAATGAGATATGAATGCTCAAAGTAAGTGGGTTGGAAAGTGAAAATGTGGTTATCCCACATTGGAAGGGAAATGAACCTTTTGCTAGTATAAAGACTTAGACACTAGAGTAGTGTTCAAGACTAAGTAGCATAGAGGCTCTCTCTCGCGCACAGGGGGGGGGTGCAAATCAAATCCCAAATTTGGCTTGCGAGGTGCGTACTCGTGCATGGGCGCGTCCTGCGGACACGAATGTAGCACCGAAATGGCCTAGTCGGACCAACCCACCTTTTGTTATATTTTTTGATTTGTGAATCAAAAAACAATGAGCTGTTTTTGATTTAAAACACTGTAACTGCCAAGGATTAATGAGTTAATTGCAGTCTTAATTTCGAAGATTAAGGACAGCAAATAAAAACTAAAATTTTTAAATTAAAACAGTGTTTTAATTTCGAGTTTAATGGCAAATTTCAGTTACAGATTCTTGGCTTTGTGCAGCTATATAAAGGAGTGTTCACAAACTGGTTAGATGACACTGAAAAACAATCTTCCTCCATCTTTCTTTTGCTGCATATTGTTCTGCAATTTCCTTGGCCTCCTTGCATTGTTAAAAGAGGTGATTCTGTCCAAGCTCAATTCAGTTCGCCGGGAAACTTAGGTGCAAAGTTCCCTGGTCCGCACGTTCTATCCTGGGAGGCTAGCGTTCCGACAAAACTCAAGCACACGTGGTAAGGGGACGAATAAGTCTTAAGGATACAGTGACTAACTGGGCTCGTGCAAACCACAATCTGATTTTAATTTTCTGTATTTCCAGTTTATTGTCCAATTATTATTCTGTAATAGTTTTTTCTGTTGTAAACCGCTAACAATCTTAAGACTTATTCCCAGCAGAGGGAACTGATTACAGATTCATACGACCTAGTTATACTCAAGGCATTAACTAGTTGTTGTGTTTCAGATGACGACTGATACCATCATTGCTGGAAACACTGCTGGAAAGGAAACCCAGACTGGAAAAGGACCCAAAACTGGAACCCAAACTGGGAGTGGAAGTGGCTCGGCTAATTTGACTAATCCCACAACAGGTCACATAACGACCCCTCATGCTGAAAGACCCGAGAAGTTTGTTGGCAATGATTTCAATTGTTGGCAACAAAAGATGCTTTTCTATCTTACTACCTTAAATTTGGATAAGTATCTGAAAGAGGATATGCCAAAGGTTAGTGAGAATGAAACTGATGTTACCACTTTGGCTGCGGTTGAAGCATGGAAACACGAGGACTATTTGTGCAAAAACCATGTCCTGAATTCGCTTTCAGATTCTTTGTATAATGTATTCAATGACAAGAATTCTGCTAAGGAATTGTGGGGGTCTTTGGACCACAAGTATAAAGTTGAGGATGCGGGAATAAAGAAATTTATAGTTGCCCGTTTTCTTGATTTTAAGATGGTGGACAGCAAGAGTGTGAAGTCTCAGCTTGATGAGTTTCAAACTATTTTGCACGAAATTCAAGCCGAGGGTATGGTCATAAGTGAAAGCTTTCAAGTGGCTACTATCAATGAAAAATTGCCTCCTTCTTGGAATGATTTCAAGAACTACCTTAAGCATAAGCGAAAGGAAATGGATGTTGAAGGGATCATTCTGTGATTGAGTATTGAAGAAGGCAATAGAAATGCCAAGAAAAAGTTTGTCTCCGGTGTTGCTAAGGCTAACGTTGTGGAGCATGGTCAAAGCTCCAAAGGAAAATGCCATGGCAAGGGGAAAGGGAAGGTTGTGTCCAAACCGTCCAACTTGGGACCTAAGGGTGGTGTTTCCAAGAAGAAGTTCCTTGGAACTTGTTACAATTGTGGTGGTGAAGGCCACAAGTCTTATGCTTGCAAGGCGCCCAAGAAGTCTCGTGAAGCAAATTTGGTGGAAGGCATTGCTAAGGACGTGTCCGAGATGCACCTCGCGGCTGTGATTTCCGAGGTGAATTTGGTGTGTTCAAACCCAAATCAGTGGTGGATTGACACCGGTGCTACTAGACATGTGTGCTCCAACAAAGACATGTTTAGTACTCTTGTTGCTAAGGAAAATGGGGAGAAGCTATTTATGGGGAATTCGGCCACTTCCGAAATCAAAGGTGAAGGGAAGGTGGTTTTGAAGATGACATCCGGGAAGGAGCTAACTCTCAACAATGTGCTTTATGTTCCCGATATCCGAAATAATTTGGTGTCCGGATCGCTTTTAATTAAGCATGGTTTTCGTATTGTGTTAGAATCCAATGTAGTTACTTTGTCTAAGAGTGGAATGTTTGTAGGAAAAGGCTATGTCAATGATGGCTTGTTCAAGCTAAGTGTAATGGTGGTTAAGCCAAAAGCTAATGAAATGAATATCTCTTCCGTTTACTTACTTGAGTCATCTAATTTATGGCATGCTAGACTTGGACATGTTAATTTTGATTCTATACGTCGTTTAACAAATTTAAATTTTATTCCAAAATTTAAAGTTGATTGTAAACAAAAGTGTGAAACTTGTGTAGAAGCAAAATTAACAAGAAGGTCATTCCATTCAATTGAAAGACATAGTGAACCACTTGAATTGGTTCATACGGATTTATGTGATTTTAAATCAACACAATCACGTGGAGGCAATAAGTACTTTATGACTTTTGTAGATGATGGCACAAAATTTTGTTATGTGTATCTTCTCAAAAGTAAAGATGAAGCTATAGAGAAGTTTACTCTCTATAAAAATGAAGTTGAGAATCAATTAAACCAGAAAATTAAGGTGCTAAGAAGTGATAGGGGAGGTGAATATGAATTTCCATTTGAAGCAATTTGTGCACAAAATGGAATTAAACATACAACCTCCGCACCTTATACACCCCAACAAAACGGTGTTGCCGAAAGGAAAAATCGGACATTAAAAGAAATGATGAATGCCATGTTAATAAGTTCGGGATTACCGGATAACATGTGGGGAGAAGCCGTGTTGTCGGCTAACTACGTGTTAAATAGGATACCCCGAAATAAAAAAGACAAAACCCCTTATGAACTATGGCATGGAAGAGTGCCAAGTTACAAACACTTGCGAGTGTGGGGGTGTCTTGCAAAGGTAGCCGTACCTCCACCTAAAAAGGTGAAAATTGGGCCGAAAACTATTGATTGCATATTTATAGGGTATGCACATAATAGTAGTGCTTATAGATTTCTTGTGTATGATTCAAAAATTGAAGATATACACAAGAATACTATAATGGAATCAATAAACGTGTCTTTCTTTGAGAATATATTCCCGTGTAAATCAAGAAATGAGGCAAGATCATCGACTAGGGTTATAGATTCAATAGAAGAAGAACACGTACAAGAAGAAGAAGAGGTGGAACCTCGACGGAGCAAAAGAGCTAGGGTTGAAAAATCCTTTGGTCCGGAATTTCTAACCTATATGGTAGAAAGTGAACCACAAAGTTATAAAGAAGCTGTTAGCTCTTCGGAAGGACCTTTGTGGAAGGAAGCAATTAAAAGTGAAATTGATTCCATTTTGCAAAATCACACTTGGGAATTAGTGGATCTTCCTCCGGGAAGTAAACCACTAGGATATAAGTGGATTTTCAAAAGAAAAATGAAAGCGGACGGAACAATTGACAAGTATAAGGCCCGTCTTGTAATTAAAGGTTATAGACAAAAAGAAGGCCTAGACTATTTTGATATATATTCTCCCGTCACAAGAATAACATCAATAAGAGTTGTACTTGCAATTTTCGTTTTGAGAAATCTTGAAATACATCAAATGGATGTAAAAACGGCTTTTCTAAATGGAGATTTAGAAGAAGAAATTTACATGGAACAACCCGAGGGGTTTGTTGCACATGGACAAGAGAACAAGGTGTGCAAGTTAGTAAAGTCATTATATGGCTTAAAACAAGCACCAAAACAATGGCATCAAAAATTTGATAACGCCATGATGCAAAGTGGATTTAAAATAAATGAATGTGACAAATGTGTCTATACTAAAACCACGGAAAATGCCTATGTCATTTTGTGTCTTTATGTAGACGACATGATTATCATTGGGAGTAATGATAAGATGATTAAATCCACCAAAGACATATTGAATTCAAAATTTGACATGAAGGATTTGGGCGTTGCGGACGTAATCATTGGAGTTAAAATTTCTGGAATATCCAATGGACTTGTATTAAGTCAAACTCATTATGTGGATAAAATTCTTGAGAAATTTAGTAAGGATGACAATGGAATTGCGAGTACTCCGTTTGACCAAAATCTTCATCTTTCAAAGAATAGAGAAGATCCGGTGTCTCAATTAGAGTATTCAAGAATCATTGGAAGTCTAATGTACTTGATGAGTTGTACTCGGCCGGATATTGCTTATGCTGTGAGCAAACTGAGCCGGTATACTAGTAATCCTGGAACAAATCAGTGGAAGGGTATAGTAAGAGTACTAAGGTACTTGAGATATACTCGTGATTTTGGATTACACTACTATAGACATCCAGCGGTGATAGAAGGATATAGTGATGCTAATTGGATATCAGATATCAAAGACTCAAGGTCTACGAGCGGATATGTATTCACATTGGCAGGTGCAGCTATATCATGGAAATATTCTAAGCAAACTGTTATAGCTAGATCAACCATGGAATCTGAGTTTATACCATTAGATAAATGTGGTGAGGAAGCCGAATGGCTACGCCAATTTCTAGAAGATATTCCAAATTGGGATAAACCTGTGCCAGCAATTTGTATACATTGCGATAGCCAATCTGCGATTGGTAGGGCACAAAATCATATGTATAATGGTAAGTCTAGACATATATGTCGACGACATAATACCATTAAGCAACTAATTGCAACTGGTACCATATCTATTGACTATGTAAAGTCAAAAGATAATTTGGCGGATCCGCTAACCAAAGGGTTAAGTAAAGAAGCGGTTGCAAAGTTGACATTGGGAATGGGATTAAAGCCTCTTGAGAAGTTAAACACAGCGGAAAAGCCAACCTAGTTGACTGGAGATCCCAAGATCTAGGTTCAAAAGGGACAACCTAACTGTTAAAAGACTTATAGCGTCACTGTGGGGGTTACCCCATACCCATTCCTTAAAAGTGATATCCCGAGAAGAATGAGGTTAAGCCGTTGGCTTTTAATGATTCTTATGAGAAGTAAAACGGGTTACTTGAAGAATCACCTATGTGAGAAAGAAGTGTGGGCCGCTTTGAGAAGAATTATGTGAGGCTTAATTCTTAGACCTTCTCACAGAACCAGGCATTGTGCTCCAGGGCCATAATGGATACAGCTATGAGAGCTGAATTGTGTTAGGGCGATACCTGTGCAAAGTATATGATTGGCTACACAAAAAGCTAGCAGTTCAAGGACATCATGTCTACTGATTAGCGAGTAGAGTAAATATATCTTGCAAGGGAAGGTTCAAAGGGCAGACGCTACCTATCCTGTGCAGGTTTTCAACTGCCGGACTTGATCACCTATCCTCATGAATTTCTTTCATGTGGGGGATTGTTGGAAAATAGTGTGGTTTTGAAGGAAATTATGCGGAATTTCCATAAGGGTAATTTTGTCCAACGACAAAATTGATTATGGGTTTGTGTTATACTCCATGAGAAGGATGAAATCAAGTATTAATTTGTCCAAAATGGTTATTGGATGAATGAGATATGAATGCTCAAAGTAAGTGGATTGGAAAGTGAAAATGTGGTTATCCCACATTGGAAGGGAAATGAACCTTTTGCTAGTATAAAGACTTGGACACTAGAGTAGTGTTCAAGACTAAGTAGCATAGAGGCTCTCTCTCGTGCGTAGGGGAGTGGGGGTGCAAATCAAATCCCAAATTTGGCTTGCGAGGTGCGTAATCGTGCATGGGCGCGTCCTGCGGACACGAATGTAGCACCGAAATGGCCTAGTCGGACCAACCCACCTTTTGTTATATTTTTTGATTTGTGAATCAAAAAATAATGAGTTGTTTTTTATTTCAAACACTGTAACTTCCAAGGATCAATGAGTTAATTGCAGCCTTAATTTCGAAGATTAAGGACAGCAAATAAAAACTAAAAATTTTAAATTAAAACAGTGTTTTAATTTCGAGTTTAATGGCAGATTTCAGTTACGGATTCTTGGCTTTGTGCAGCTATATAAAGGAGTGTTCACAAACTGGTTAGACGACACTGAAAAACAATCTTCCTCCATCTTTCTTTTGCTGCATATTGTTCTGCAATTTCCTTGGCCTCCTTGCATTGTTAAAAGAGGTGATTCTGTCCAAGCTCAATTCAGTTCGCCGGGAAACTTAGGTGCAAAGTGCCCCGGTCCGCACGTTCTATCCTGGGAGGCTAGCGTTCCGACAAAACTCAAGCACACATGGTGAGGGGACGAATAAGTCTTAAGGAGACAGTGACTAACTGAGCTCGTGCAAACCACAATCTGATTTTAATTTTCTGTATTTCCAGTTTATTGTTCAATTATTATTCTGTAATAGTTTTTTCTATTACCGCTAACAATGGTGTCTAGCATGCTTCCGCCTACGCTCCATTTTAATGGCTTATTTTGAAAAGTGATTTTTATGCCTTAACTTGAAGAATATGTATTTATATACAAGGGTGTCTACTAGTCTAGGAATGTTCATTTTGATCACGATCGGGAACTGGTTTGGATGGGTTTTCCGATCGGTTTTCGAAAAGGGTTTTGAACATATTAAGAAAAGAAAAACATATAAGGGGAAGGGGATCGAATACATTATATACAAAAGGGAAGCAAATCCTTTTAAAGAATAAGCGTCCGCACCATGGGTTCGGTTATTGGATTCAACGTCATTTTCCGTCCTCGAGCTAATGTACCTGTCCTAAATTTATCCAAATCTAAAACTAGAAATTGGGACTTGATCCCAGAATGTTAGAAATCATTTGTGACTTTTTGTATAATTTTTGGATTAGTTCTTTAGACTCAAATGATGATAAGAACAATAATCACAAAAGGCATTTAGACAGGGAAGTCATGACCTTCATACATTCAGCACCAATTTACCACATTAAAACTCATGAACCATAAGAAACACAAAGAATTAAAGTTTAATACCACATTCGAGACATGAAGTACCCCAAATTTTAGGTTCAGATGATGAGTTTAAGTGGTTCAAATAAGTTCTGACATTTTGATGTCAGAAGCTGAAAGTGCAGATTCTGGAATTTGGAGGTTCAAACAAGAGAGGAAAAGGAGAACTTTTAGAGATCTAAAAAATATATGAAAAATATGTACAATTTTCTGGTTCTTTTAGAACAAAATTTGTTTTTTGAATTGAGCCAAATAAACAAGTTTTGACAGAGTTTTAAATACAAAAATACAATATGGTACCGAGAAAGACACACTGGACATCACATCTGGGACTAAAAAATAAGCATGAAAACCTAAGATAAACACAGAATATGGACATGAAACTTCAATATAATGAACTTCAACACATAATAAACAACTTTCATGTTTTGACCCAAGTCGAAACACCATTTTAAGATGGGGTTTTTAGGGCATGAAAATCGTTGGTTTGAACAGAATGTAAAAAACTGGTTGTATAACTCACAAAAATGGGTTCCAAAACATGACCAAAACTCAAAACCAAACCACAAAACTCAAGGAACTTATATTTAAGATCATTATCAAAGAATTACTTTACATTAAAATCTAATCTAACTATGAATATACATGAGAATGGGAAAAGAGGACAGATTCATGACATTAGAGGACAAGAAGCATATTTATGCATAAATAACCTAAAACTTGGCCAAGAAATGGACATATAACTATCATAAGATCACATAAACATAATAAGACTCAGATTCAAGCATCAATATCATCATTTACATGGCCATATCATATGTTCTTTACATGGTTATTCCAAGAAATATGGGAGTCTAGCCAACTAGTGGCTAGACCCTTACACAAATGCCCAAATCATCTACATATTTGCGTATTTAAGAGTTACAAAAGGAGGATTACCTAGTTAATGGGGGGTTGTGTACTTCCTTTGTCTTGCCAAGGGAAGACTTATTTTGTTTGTTTGAGTTTGAAGGTTGGTTTGCTTGAGAGTTGCTTGAGTTTGAGTTGAGGGAATGTTTTATTGGATTGTTTTGGAGTATTTTGTGTTGGAAAGGATGGTGTTTGATGGTGGTGGTGTGGTGGAAGAATGGTGGGGGTGTTGTGACTGAGTAGTAGGGGAGAGAGTTGGGAGAAAACTTGGGGATAAAGAGTAGTAGTCAATGTGAGTTGTAAGAGTTGTGTTGAGAGTCCTCAACTTAGGCCATCTTAGGAGAGGTTTTGGAGGGAGGAGGGGGGTAGTTTTTTTGGACTAAACTACCCATAAGGTAGGGGTAGAGGAGGGGAAACCGGTTTAGGGTTGATGGGGTGATGGGTGATGGAGGATTGATGGGGAAGAGTTGATCATTGAGTTTGAAAATAAGAGAGAAAAGCTGGGAAAACTGGAAATAAGGGTCGCACGGCCGTGCGGATTAAAGGGCACGGCCGTGCGTCTGGCCAAAAAGACAAGATTTTGTTTTTTCTTCTTTTTCTTATTAGCCAATCATCCTGTGATACGTGGATTCATTGGGCTGGCCTTTACGTGCTCTTGTGGGCATCTCTTCTGGCTCCGACTTTCGGCTCCGCAACTGCTCCGTTGTGCGCTAGGGATGGCCAAAACCAGTTCTGGGCCCGGTTCCGGTTCGGAACCGCCGGTTCCGGTTCGGCATATAGGTAACCCTGAACCGGCCCGTACTTACCCCGGTTCCGCTTCCGGTTGGCACAATCCGGTTCCGGTACGGTTCCGGTCTCCCCTTTTAAAATTATTGAAAAACAAAGGATTTTCGGTCCGGTTCCGGTCCGGTTCGCTATTTATGTGAACTTGAACTAGCCCGGATGACTTACGGTTCCGGTTACTCCGGTTCCGGGCTTTTCCGGTCCGGTTTGGCAATCCCTATTGTGCGCGCTCCGGTGTCCCGGTTGTCCGCGGGTCCAACATGAAAGTTGGTTGAAATATTTCTTCGGTTCGGCCGGTGAATCTATATTTTATCAAAGAGCAAGGAATAGCATAGTATAATTTTAAATGCATCAGATAGAGGGTAAAAGGCTTTTTAGCAGTGCGGGACCCGCTAAAGGGTCATCGCGCGCGATTTTTCAAGAATACGCTCGTTTACTCGGTTTTGAGCCCTGATCATGAATCCGGACTAGGTTTTTGCATCCGATGCACCGATAAGGCGTGCGGTAGTCCCGAACGGCCAAATCTGGGGGTTTTAGGTCGATTATCGGGTTTAGACCAATTAAATGGTAGGTTTTAGGGCGTGCGAGATCGGGGTGTCTACAAACGCCCGCCATCTCAAGCGCTTTTATAATTAACTCAGATAAGTGTGTTGCCGCTCATTTTTGAGGAAATGTGGAAAAGGATGTTATTTATTTAAGTTATTTTGTTTTTCTTTTATATCATACCGCTTTATAAGAAGATTTAAGGATGTGAAGTTTGCAAATCTTTTATGTTTTTAAGGGAAAGTTAATGGAATGATAAGTTGTGTTTTGAGAGAAATTTCGACGTAGTTATGATATGTATGAATGTTTGGTATGAAAATGTGGTTATGATATCAGTTTATATTTATCCTGTTGACATTTGCGATTTGCAGAGACAGCACGAAAGCGGTATTGCCGCTACATTATTCTGAATGATTTTCGAACAAGACCCAAGCTGTTAGTCAGAACGAAAGCGGTATTACCGCGACATCATTTTGAATGATTGTCGAAAAAGACCCAAGCTGTTATTCAGCACGAAAGAGGTATTGCCGCGACATCATTTTGAATGATTGTCGAACAAGACCCAAGCTGTTAGTCAGCACGAAAGCGGTATTGTCGCCGACATCATTTTGAATGATTGTCAAACAAGACCCAAGCTGTTAGTCAGCATGAAAGAGGTATTGCCACGACATCATTTTGAATGATTGTCGAACAAGACCCAAGATGTTAGTCAACACAAAAGCGGTATTGCCGCGACATCATCGCGGATGATTGTCAAAAAAGAAACAAGTTATAAATCGGCACGAAAACAACATGGCCGGAGTTTGGAGTAGTATGCCAGCAATATCATAAAGGCGATGTTGCAATTTATAGCCAGAAATAGTTGCAAGAAAATGTCTTGTTTTAAAATTCCGATTAAATATTATTAAAATTTTGAAAAATATCCTGGCAGGATGAAAACAATTGCAAAAAGCGGGAAAGCTTAATAAGACTTGCAACAGGGTAACATTCAAACATTATTAGCGTAGAAAGAGCACAGGAAAATGTGCGACAAAGGAATGTACATTGATGAGCAAAAGTTGGACCCCACAATAGGCTGGGGTCATGGCCTTTAAAAAGATAGCAAAAAAGAACTAACAAAAACTAAGGAAAAACAAACACAAGAACAACTACGGATGGACCCGCTCCGACATCACCATCACCATCATCATCACTTTATTCCATTTTATCATCCCCATCTTCGCTGGATTCACTGGAGCTGTCGGAAGAATCACCGGATAACATCTCTTCATCTTCAGCATTACCGTTGTTTTCTTCATCAACTTCGTTCTTGTCACTGGAGACCTCATCATCATCATCATCCTTTTCATTATCAGAGGATGATTTGCTCTCAGAAGAAGAAGAAGAGACATTAGAACTAGAAATGATTATTGGTGAAAAATGTTCACCATTGCTATCAGAGGGTGATTCTTCAGGTGGTGTTGGAGGAAAAGGAGGGTAGGTAGAGCCGGAGTCCCAACCTCCCATATCATAGTCAGAGTCATCTGAGAAACTGGAAGCCATTTTTATGGAGAAAAAGGAAATGGGAGTTAAAAGGAAAGTTGGAATCTCTGAGGCCAAACTTTGCCTTTTATAGGCTTGGAAAGAGGAAGGGGCGAATTACAAAAATCACCATAAATTTACATAATGCCCACTCCCTTATCGAGGTATTGATGAAATGAGAAGTTCAGCCGGTCAAATCACAAGATGCATGTCAGGGTTCATTAGATTTTGGGGGCTAAAGGTCATATCGAATTAGTGATTCCCACCAAAGGTGGCAACCATCACCCTGACGTCATCTGAAATTAAGCACTATAAGTAATACACGTGTATGTACCGATGATATTGACAAGACTTCAGTGACATCATAAATCTGGTCTTTTGATAAAAGGTTACCTATATAAACCTTAGAAAATGCTAATTGTATAAGGCATTTGCGACATGAAGAAAAGGTTACTTGCATAAACCTCCCTAAAAACACATCATGGTAAGAAATGCAAGATAAACAGAAAAATTAAACCAAACATAAAAAGCGAGGTTGCCTAAAGACAACCTCACATTTTGAGGGGAGGTGGACACAAGTTACACAAACCAAGTTATAAAGTGCCAGAAACAAAAGGGAAAGCGGGAAGCTTGATTATTTAATGGGCTCACAGGCCCCAAGTGTGACAAAAGGCATGCAAGCCGAAAAAATAAAATTGAGCAAAAAACCAAGTCTGATAAAGGTGCAACACAATCACAAATTAAACGGCATTGTCTTTAGATGGACTGGTGGCCCAGCTTTTCATTGTTGGCGGGAATAGCCGGCTCAGGAGTACCTTCAGGAGATTGATCTTGTGCATTACAAAAATTATACCAAAGATCCACAGCAGATGGATTCTCAACAACAGGAACCACCCAAGGATCTCTTCCATGAGCAACATCGTTCATTTCCAAAGCTTGAAGTTCATCATCAGCGTAAGGGACAAGGCTGTGACCTTGGCGGGAATGATCACTGAAAAGAGGCTCGTAAATCCATTTAGCAAGTCGCTCTTTGGTTATGGCGGGAACCTCTTCCTTGTCAGCAGCGGCGGCTCGAAGCACGCGGAGAGCAGCTTGTTCCTTAGATTTGGAAAGATCGGTCACAAATTGTTGTTCGCGAGATGAAAGACCCGCTTGTAATTTGACTATTTCACCCACCTTGGCATCAACTTCACTCTGAAGACTTTGGATTTCTTGGGCAGAGTTTTGGAGGTCAGCTTGGGATTTGGCTTGCAGGGCAATGAGATCAGCCTTGATTTTTTTGAGCTTTTCCTCCAGTGATGCCGGCTTACTTTTGTATTCGCCAATAGTGGTATCCCGCCTTCCAATTTTCCTCTTGAAGAGATCCAGTTCTTTGGCAACAACATTTTTGTCTTTCAAAGTTTTCTTATGCTCTTTCTTCTCGGCGTCCAAGGCATCAAGAACATCGTGATATTTCTCATAAATGGTCAAAATGGCGCTGCTAGTCTGCAAGATGGAATATAAAATAAATAAGAGAAGATTAAAAAGGGAAAATAAAAAAGAAAGAAAAACAAAACGAAATAACATACCATAGACTGGTTTACACCAACTCGACAGACAAGATCATCAAAGATCCAATTTTGGAAATCCCGCAGGTGTTCTTCATCAGAGGAGCGTTTAAGGATGGGTGAACCATATAAATCTTGTGGATCACGGAGCCGAGCGAGAATAAATCCATCCAAAAGAGGAATCTTGTTGGAAATTTCCTTATTCAATTTGAGTATATCATCAATATCAATTAGAATTCTAAATCCTTCCTTCAGCCAGCTAGGGTTATCTTCAGTGTTGGAGGGACGGGACCAGCCTTGTCGCCAATAGAATAGGGGGATGGAACCCTATGGTTGGAAGCAGAGGGAATAGGGCTATCATCGTTGTCATCAATCAGGATGGTATCATTTGGGGGAAGTTTATCGGGAAGGGGATCAATATCAGACATGGAGGCATCATTGCCCCTTTGAATCATCCCACTATCTTCAAGAATTGGATCCCCCTCATTGGTGATAATGTTTTCAGTCAATTCGCGAGAAGGTGGATCAATTGATGGCTCATCTCGCAATTGATTCTCAGAATCAGCCAGGACAGATCGTCCTTGAGAACGTTTCCTTTTATTTGAAGGTTTTAGGGGTTTGGCTCTTGCTAGCAAGGACTTAGCTCTAGCTGTAGCGGATTCATTTTTGGCGATTTCTGCCGCCTCTTTGTCAGTAACACTTTTAAAGATAGGAAGAGGAATATCCGTGGGAAGTCCGTATAAGTTAGCATCTCGTTCGTTGGCCAGAAGTTTTCTCTGAGCTTCTGAGTCCAAGTTTGCATTATGACGTTGTTCGGTATTTATGGCACGTTGTTCTGAAAAGGAAATGAGGAGCAATGTTAAAACATAAGGACAAGGCAAAAGTAATAAAAAACAGAAATTACTTCGGGAAGAGGTTCATACATTGAACTTCAACCATAGCAGGGCAGAAGAGACCGTTTCCGCAGCGGAAACATTCATGAGTAAAGAGATTATTGGTATGGAGTTCCCATCCCGCGTAGCTTGAAGTATGGATAATGTTAACTCGAGGTGGGGCCAAAGGAAAGCTATCAGAAAGGCCTACTTGGCAAAGAAGTTTACGGTCTGATAATATCATTCTACAAGAAAGTTTGGAATCGTGATAGTCCGAACCGATAAAAGAAGAATCTATAATCCATCCTTCTAATTGTTTATCTTTTTCAGTCAAAGATGATGTTCTGTCTAACGAATGTTTGAGGGATTTGAGGAAACAATGATGCTTCCACCCAACACGGGAAGTGATGAATAGAGGGTTATCCAGCCAGTTGTGAACTTTGCCTGGAAAAGGGGTAAACATTTTCCTATCCGGGTGGTATTTTAGCGTATGCGGATTTCGGAAATACCTTGATATTCGGTGGTTCGTTTATATAGTACGAAATAATGTTTAAGCAACGACAAGGTGGGTTCACATCTAAGAGCGCGACAAACCATGATAAAACAAATAAGTATCCGGATGGCTTTAGGATGTACTTCCACAAGAGAAGCCTGTAATGAATGGAGGAAAAGACTAATGAAAGGATCAATTGGAATCTGAAGGCCAGCATCAAGTTGAGCAGGGAAAACCACTATCCCATCTGTTAAGTTCCTAGTAACTTCCAAGGCCATACTCCCCTGGTATTTCTCAATGTGATATAAGACATGGTCAATTCCATAATTGGTGTGCCAGGCAGTTTTGGGGTTGCGTTCTAAATCGCTATATGCGCAATAATCAGGATCCACGGTATTATAGAGGGGGCAGACTTTTAGTTTTAGGAGGAGGAACATATGCACCTGGAGGATTAGACGTCGAAGCCGCGGCATGATGACTGGAAGTAGCCCAATCAGAAATCTCGCTCGAATCACAGGAAGATGAAAGAACTTGTTTATAACGGCGGTTTTGAGAAAAGTTGGGGCGTCTTGAATTAATTTCATTCTCCCTTAAAGAACGATGGTATGAGAGGAAAACGTGATAATACAACGAAAGAGAATCGTAAAAACGATGCAACCTGGGGGCTGCTCTATGTAAGAAAAGGAGGCCTTTGATTTCAAGAGATTCAATTACTTCGGGATGAGTTTTATATCTATTTAGAATAGTAATAAGGTCTTCTAAAGGAATTCTTATCCACATATTAAAATCAAATCTATATAAACCCCCAGTGATCTAACAAACACCATATCTAATCCTTTTAGCTGTCATCTTAAATCGAGCCATCAAATGGGAAAATCAAATACACTAAACTAAGGAAAGGCAAAGGGAATAAAAGCAAAGGGGGGTACCTGGAAAGGCGGAAGAAAATAAGGAGTGACAGCCGGAATTCTCAATCGTCGTTGGAGAAGATAACCGAGTTTGGTTAGAAGCTCGAGTGAAGCAGCGAGCCAGTGAAAGAGTTGGGGGGATTTTGACCGGAAGGAAGCAAGGATCACGAATCTAGGGTTTAACTTGAGAAACGGTGAAATAAATAAAAAATGATGAAAAGAACAGTAAGGTTTTCTTCGTCGCCGGCGAAAGAGGGTTTAGCAAAGTAAAGAGAAAGTAAAAAGTAAGAGGAGGGAGGAAGATGATATTTATACAATGGGTAAAAAGACAGTTGTCCCGATAGGACACGAGGCGATTTTAGACGGTTCTCGAAATTTTGAAATTTCCCCTCAAAATCATTGCGCACGCTCTTCAAGTGACGATTCCACTAAGTTTTTGAACCTATTTTGCAACCGATCATAGAGAGTTATGAGGATTAAAACAAAACCACACAAAGCAACATCTCTCATGGAAGCGGGAATAAGAATTCTAGGCATAAGGAATTTCCCGTGTTCAACCATAAATGGATTTCGTCAAGAACTTGGGGGCTATTGATGCTACCATGCCAAAAATACGAACCTGTTTTGTTGAGTTGGACTTAGGTAAAGGTCCAGGCGAATGAATAGGTATCAGACCGATATTGAAGGGTAGGGACCAGTGAGGATTAAATGAATAAAAGGGAGAAACCTGAACCTAAGACCCAATCAGTTTAGATGCATCACACGAAATACCCAAGTAGGCAACATAGGAATAATGAGGAAAGGCGTAAGCGGCATAACGAATAAGTGAAGGAATTAAAGTCAAGTGAAATCTTAGATTAATGAGGAGGGCGACATGCGGGCCTGAAATCGCCAGCAACTTAACAACAAGGGTGTGTAAAGTGTGACGAAGGTGGACCCACTAAATTTGTTATACTCAAGTAGTCAGATGCGACCACTTTAAACTTGCGTAACAAATTGCTATAAACCAATCAAGACGTGCCAGCTGGCAGTGCCACGAGGAAAATGCCAGAAGACGCACGGGACCAGCACGTGGCGGGAAGCACGTGCCAGGCACATGGATATGGAGTATAAATAGAGGGGATCGTCATCTACACAAGGTAAGCTCTGAATTTTACTCCCACACACACACCCACCAAATTCTCTCTAAATTCTTCTTAAATTCCATATTCTTACTCTCACGCCGGAGGGGCTTACGCCGGAGCTGCCCCCGGCTTAGTGATGTTTGCTTAAGTGTGCAGATCAGCTAGGAAGGAAGGCCGAGTCCATCTCTAGACTACCGATCGAACCAGAGCGCAGTTGAGCCAGTTTTCACTTCGGGCGCACCATCAATTTGACAATCGAATTTTTCTGATTACAAATGTGATATTTGTACTATTGATTTAATAGCAAATATCACCCAAATCAACAACGCCCGTTTAATACATAACACACTTTGATATTGGTACTATTTTGACTCCATATGTGCAAAATTTCTATGAGGCGGTCTCTGGTACAACCGTCGCACGGCGTGCCACGGCCCCGAGCCGAGCCGTTTTTAATTTTTTTTTTTCTATTAATTTTTTTTTTGCCGAGATTTTTTTTTTTTTTTTTTTTGCCACCCCAACTTTTCTTCCTCTAACATAAGTAACACTTATTATAACGAAATGTAACACTTTTTTTTATTCAAATGTAACACTTTTTTTAAAAAAAATATACCACAATTTTGCTTCAATAGATAAAGATAACATAAAGATTGGCAACTAAACTAATGTAACACTTTTTAAAAAGGAATGTAACGCTCATTTTTTCAAATGTAACACTTTTTTTTCTCCCAAAATTAACATAGGATTGACAAACTAAACTAATGTTACATTTTATAAAAAATGAATGTAACATTTTTTTTCTCAATTGTAACAATTTATATTCTTAAATGTAACATTATATCTGAAATGTAACAATTTTTTATTGAGAAAGTAACAATTGAAATGCAAACCCAATTTTTTTTGGTAAAATTGTTGTTACATTTGACTGTAAAAAGTGTTACTTTTTTAATATGAAACTGTACTTTTATTAGAACATAGTGTTACATCTCACCTGACAAAGCAACTCAAACTTTTTGTGTGAAAAAATGTTTTTTTTTTTTAAAAAAAATCAAACCATATCATGACCTATGTAGTTTTATTCGTCTCGTCGAGATGAGCACATCGGTATTTTTAAATTTTTTTCTGAGTTATAAATCTCAAGATATAGCATTTTAAAGTTAATGGGTTTTTTTTAAGGTGACACGTGGCAGCGCGCGGCTTGGTGAACCAGTGAGTGGCTCACAGCGCGCCACGTGTCGATCTCGCAGCGGAGGAAAGGCTGGGCGGGTCGGGCCGGGCGGGTCGGGCCGGCGGGTTTGCCCCGCCGCACGCCATGCTGCCGTTGTAGGTAAGAATTTGTCAATTTCTATACGAGAATATGATTTTTATTCGCTAAGACATTCCAACCGCCTTTATAATTTTTTCTAAATTTGCTATTGATTTAAGCTGATGTTGAAGTCGTTGCTGGTGTGTTTGGGCCTGGCCAAGTATGTTTCAGCCACGGGTGAGGCCGCCTGTATTATACCATCTCCAAATTGGTCGTTTAAGCCCAAGAATAAATTAGTACTCACTTTATTGTAATAAACTCATTGTATTTTTTTTATTTTATTTTTTTTTAAACTTTCTTGAGCAGAAAGAAAGTAAGTAGAAAAAGAAAAAAAAAAACATTGTCTTGGGCAGAAAGAAAACACGGTGTGAATGTGAGTCCCATAAATTAAAACTCTTCAATTTTTGGGTTGTTCTAATTCGAATGGAACACCCAAAATGAAATTTTGACCTAATTCGAGTGGGACGGAGGGAGTATAAATTAGGGTTTGGCAGAGGATCTAATAATAACAGGTAATAACAACAGAGGAGGATCAATGTGTTCATACTACGGCAATTACCATGAAATTGATGTAGAGGAGTGGGCGTCTAAATATTGGCCAATTCCGAAGGAAGAATTGATGGCTATTCGGGAAGATATCAAGAAACAAAAAATCCGTTGCTCTCAAACTGTTGAAAAACTCAACAATTGCTTCGATGATATTCAAAGGGATTGGCAATATGAACCTGAATTTGACCCGACCGCAAAATATCCAAATATGTGTCGGACACAAATCTTGCATTTGTCTCAGTGTTTATGGAGGTCTGGTCGCCGCGTTGGTACTAATCCCGATAAATTTTAATTTTTCGTTTCTTCATCTTCATTTTTTTTTAATTTTTAGTTTTTGTTTAGCTTCTCTTCTAGTTACTCTTAGTTCGTTAGGGTGAGTAATTATTGGTGTAATACCCCCACCTTGCTTACCCATAGTCTTAATTAGTTTTATACCCAAGAATATTGTTTTTAATTATTTAAGGTTATATTTTTATTTCTTTATAAATCAATGTTTTATTTTTATTAGTTCAGATAAAAGAATGAGAATATCAGTGATATCTGTGAGTATGGGTGTTTGATTCACAGTTGCAAGCTACTCTTGGAGTCTGATAATAATTATTCTACACAGAGAAAATTTTGAGGGAAACTAGTTCCTCCATAAGTTATAAAAATCCTATTTTTATAGGGTTTAATGTTTATGGTATTCAATTTTAGGGTTTCATATTTAGGGTTTAAGTGTTAAAAACAGGATTTTTTTATAAGGAACTAGTTTCCCCCAAAACACATTCTTCTACACAAGTAGTTAGGCGAGTAGCGAATGATGCAGTTGATTGTATCTGGAGGTATGTGAATATGCATATCAACCCGTACACTTGAGATGAGCCTCCGCCATTTATGGAGAGCCATCTCTTAACATGTGTTTTACATGTGCTTAATTATATGCGTCCCTTTTCCTTAAAAAAAAATCTAAAAATGTTATGTACTTTGCAAAATCAAAATTTTAATAATGCAAAATAAAGCAAAAATAATTGCATTATTTGTAAAAACTAAAAAAAAACATATTTATTATTTCTTATTTGCATTATTTAAATTTTACTTTTTCTAAGAAATTAAAAGTATACCTAAAAATACATAGCAATTTTTTAGTCAGGCACTATATTATATTAAAGTGCCTAGCACTTTGTAGTCAATCCCCCGTAAGAGAATATATACGAATCAAAATTCCAAGTTGTGTCTCTTTTCCTGGTTGAATTTTGTGTTGAAGAAAAGGAGTCTCCATGAATGGAGAGGATATTAGACGACAGGGAAAAGCTTGTTGAACGCAAAACTTAAAATTTTCAATTGCTATCAACCTAGCCCATTAGGCCATTAGTAACGATGCACAAAAGTTATTCGGTTGAAAAAAATATACTCCTTCCGTCCCACACCAATGGGCACTTTTGATCAAACATATTTGAATTTTGACTAAAATTTTATGCTAAATAATTTATCTCCATAAAAATTTAAAAATAGTTATTGATAATGTTTCTATCACTAATTTAGTAACTTTTTAATTTTTTTTTATGGAAATTAATAATTTAGCATAAAATGTTAGTCAATGTTTAAATTGGTTTGTACCACTTTTGTGTACCGCTTGTATACCACACGTTATCCAACAACTATGGATCATTGTTGACATTATAATGATTTTAATTTTAATACTTCATAACTGTTGAATCAATTGTAATACACAAATGATACACAAAAAGTGGAATAGAGGATCTCATCTCAAATCGGAACCACTTTGCAGCGCTTACCACAATAGCAGTCCTGTTCCACTTTTTTCTGGAATGGATGGAATATTTCCTTAGATATTAAAATAATTTTATTACCAAAAAAAAAAATAAAAAAAAATAAAGCTTAAGTGAAGTCAAAAAAGGCTATGCATGACATGACATTTTCAAGAGTGCAACATCACATAAATAAAAATTACTGTATCCCACTAATTAATGATTATTGATAAATTGAGTAATCCCATCAATCAACTTCCCAGTTTGTTTACCAGTTTGTGGATCCATATCAACTGCAACCTTGTTAAGGTAAAAGCTATGTCCCACTCCTTCACTAATCAGCAACTCCACATCCTTCTTCCCTTTCTTCAACCATTCATAGTATTCCATCTCTGTATCCTTAATCAAATCCTTCTCCGCCACACACAGCAACACCGCCGGTAAGTTGACGTCATCCATCAGCGACCCCATCGGACAAGTTATCGGGTGGTCTTTATTACTCCCCTCCGGCAATGCCAAGCTCAGAAACTTGTCCAACATGTCTAGTGTCAGCATCGGTGATTGTGGTTGTTCTAGCTCCGAGTTGCTTCGGGTTGACCGGACAAAACCCGGGTGGATCGGGATTGCGCCGGATAACTTTAATGGGGTGAGGTCGTTGGTTCCGGCACGGGCGGCCACTTGGTGGACTATGTTCCCGCCGGAGCTGTCTCCGATCAGGAACACGCGTGTGAAGTCAGCGTGGGCGTTGAGCCACGGTTCGTGGGGTTGGAGCCGTGGCTCAACACCCCCGTTTTGAGCTAGGGTTTGGAGCCAGAGGAGGGCGGCGTAGCCGTCGTCAATGGCGGCCGGGAGGCTATGTTCTGGAGCGGCGCGGAGGTAGACGGAGACAATGATGGCTTGAGCCACACGGGCGAGGTTAGTGTAAAAGTTGTAGTACATGAACCAGTCGGCTCGGCTAATACAAAAACCGCCACCGTGGAAATGGAGAATGACGGGTAACTTACTGACACCTGTCGTTTCCGGGAGGTAGATACGGACACGGGAATCCGTGTCGGGATCGATGGCGACGTCACGAGTTGCCACGTGGTCGATGAAGTGTTCATGGCTGGGTACTGGCTCAACCATGAACTTGAACTGTGGCGGGCCTGTCCAGGTCCTGTCGACAGACCCGTCACCATACACCGTGAGCCAGCCGGATACTTGATCGACGATTTTTCGCTCCGCCACCATAATGATTAATTGTATGTGTTATGTGGGTCTTAGAGAGTGTTTTGAGGATGATAGGAAGGAGTAGAGTGGGTGTATTTATAGTTGGTGTGTGTGTGGAAAATGGGAGTGGGAAATTGTGTTGAAAAACAAGTGAAATTTCGTTGTTAGTTTAATTGATTGGAAAAATTGGGTCAAATTATAGTTGGGTAGAAGGAAATTGTGTCGGTCTTTTCTGAGAGCCATCTATGAAAAGTTGAGGAAATGAGGACCAAATGGTCATTAAGATAGAAAACGTTAAGTGGTTTGGTCTAAAGTGGAGGCCTTCCTTCCATTCCACGATCAAATAGAAGTGGGTGCCACACGAAAATGGGCTGCGTACAGTCCATTGAGATTGTACAACAAAATAGGAGTACTACCTTTATTCAATTTGTTCTAAGTTCAAAATTATTTTCGATCAAAACGATTCAAAATATTTATTTATTTTGAGATAGTGAGGAGAGCGTAAATTAATCATTCCTCAAAATGGACATCCCTACTCCTATAAGTTTAGGTGCAATTTGATCAAAATACCCTTAATAATAAAAAGAAACGAGTTAAATTGACTACAATTATGCATTCAAATGTCATTGACTTATGACCCGGTCCTACGCCCATTACTTCAAATAATTCACCAGTTTTTTTTTTTTTTTTTGAAAACCAAATAATTCACCAGTTGTTTCTTCTAAAAGTAGGCAAAAGTCACCACTATTTCGTTTTTTTTTTTTTTTTTTGAATTGTCATTTTTACACTATTTTAATATGACAAAAGTTGGTCGCATAACTTCACATGGCTAGCTTTCCATAAAATTTGTTATACTTTGTTCGTTTATAATTAATGCAGCAACAAATTAGAAAAAAATAATAAAAAACATCTAAACTGATGACAGCCAAATGCATTTTGCAAAGTTGACTTTACCATACTGCCAAAGTTTTGGCAGGTACAAAATATAAAATATAACTAATACAACATGAATAATATTTTTCGTAATCAAGTTTGATGATACTTGAGTTAAAAAATATATATATAAAAAAGTTAAAGAT
Organism: Campanula takesimana; assembly: GCA_026119855.1. Classification (NCBI taxonomy): domain Eukaryota; kingdom Viridiplantae; phylum Streptophyta; class Magnoliopsida; order Asterales; family Campanulaceae; genus Campanula; species Campanula takesimana. Next base: position 596,060 of record JAOWBW010000536.1, read on the forward strand.
AATTTGAGCCCTTGTCTGATTACCGGTGAGGACGGAGACTCTGGATCCATTCATATTTTGATAAAGAGGGGGATTCGAAAACACGTGACTGTGAGAGCCCGCGCTCGAAACCTAATCCGCGCTCAAATTCTCATAATGGTTACCCTACTCAAGTTTTGAAATATAGAGTCGCCACCTCATTTTATTAAAGGAAAATAGAGATAAAACTTTTTTGATTTGAAAAAGAAGTGGGTTTGGGGGCTATGTTACGAGAGGAGAAGGTGTTAGGCACTCCGCTCGACCTTTCGGTCTCTAGCATGCTTCCGCCTAAAAAAATGTGTATGTTTATGTACAGAGGAGTCTCCTAGTCTAGGCACGTTCATTTTGATTCGCAACCGGGAATCGGTTTTGGTAGATTTCCCGATTGGTTTTCGAAATTGGTTTGAACATGTCAAGAAAGAAAACATCCATGGGGAGGGGGATTATGTACAGTCGGGAATATACATATATACACAAAAAGTGGGAAACAAATCACAAATCCCATAATCAAATGAATGTCCTCGCGATGGGGCGTTTGTCGGTTTTGGCGTCATTCTCCGTCCCCGAGCCAACGTACCTGTCCTAAAATAACCCAAATCCAAAACTAAAAATTGGGGATTTCTCCCAGAATGTTAGAGATCATTTATGAGTTTTTATGAATTTTTTGGATTAGTTTTAGACCCCCAAACACAAGCAAGAAAGTTATTCACAAAAATCTGCCCAGAAAAGATTCACAGCAAACATAGCACATTGGTCACCCATTTTAACTCATGAATATGACAAAACATCAAGAACGAAAGTTGAAGAACACATTAATAGAATGAGGTTACCAAAATTTTGAGTTCAGAAGATGAGTTTAAGTGGTTCAAAAGGTATCTGACATTTCGATGTCAGAGACTGGAAGTGCAGATCCTGAAGGTTGAAGGTTAAAAAAAGAGCACTTCAACAGGTCCAAAAAATGTTTCAAAAATATATTCATTTTACTGAGTTTGTATAGAATAAAGTTCATGTTTTAACATTTGTCCAAAAACCAGGTTTTCATTGAGTTTAGAGCACAAGAACAGAGCATGATACACAGGAAACAGGCAGGACAGCATCTCTGTGACTCAAGACTTTGCATGAAAACATAAGCTACACATGGAATATGGACATGAAATTTGACTAGAATGAACTTCAGAACATAAGGAACAACTTTTATGTTTTGATCCAAGACCAGAAACCAATTTAAGATAGAATTTTAAGACCATGAAAATCGTGGTTCTGAGCAGAGTATGAAAAACTGGTAGCTTAGGCCATAAAGATGGATTTCAAAACATGACCAAAACTCAAAACCAAGTTATGAAACTCAAGGAACTTATTATTTGACATGTTGAGAACATTATCCAAGAGCCATTTTGCATCAAAAACCAAGTTTTAGCATGCATGTACATGGAAATGAAAAGAGAGGGCAGATTCTTAAGATTTTGAAGAAAAGAGGAAAATTTGCATGGATAACTCAAAGAAATGACCATATTGACTCTCATGATAACATGCAAACTTGATGACCCAAATATTAACAACAAATATTCACCATTTACATGTACACATTGCATGTTTTACATGGAGAAAAACATGAAGAATGAGGGAGACCTAGTCATTAGTTGACTAGGTCCCAAACTAGTTACATAACCACCTACATAGCTAAAGATTCAAATTTTACCTAGATATTTTACCTAGAAAAGGTGGTGGGCTTGTGCTTCCTTTGTCTACCAAGGGAAGACTTCTTTGTTTTGATTGAGTTTGAAGAGTTGGAGTTGATTGAAGGTTTGTTGTAGCTTGTTGTTGAGATTTGAGTTTGAGTAGGTGTTTGAGTGAGTTGTTTGGGGTGGTGGAGTGGCGGAGATGTGGTGGTGAGTGGTAGTTTAGTTTTTTGAAGGAAAGTTGGAAGGAGAGCAAGGTGGAGTGAATGAACACAATGTATATATGCCCCCCCATCCATCCTTAGATCGAAATGGGTTATATGGAGGGTATAGGGTAGTTCTTTTTTTTGGACAAAAGTGGGCCATGGGTAGGGGTAATAGGGGTGATGGATACAATTCCACTGTGTAATAAAACCTTGCAAGTGTACAAGTGCCGAGGCAGCAGTATACAAAAGTAAGGGTCGAACCGCAGAGACTCGTGGATAAACAAGTTGATTCAATTAGCGCAAAGGGTAACCAGGGGGTTTTTGATTTGATTTTCTTAAACTAATTTAACTACTAAATACTGAAAATAAACTAGAAATTAAAGATCACAAAAGCAAGCAAAGATTGAATTCAAGATTGACGAAGATTCACGGATTGGGGTTCACAACTATCTTCACTCTATGCTATTTTTAATAATAAAATTACCAAACTTGTTCAAGAATTCGTTCACTTAATTAAGGGTTGGGACGGTCTGGTCACCGGATTGCAACTCTATTATTACCTATGTGATGTGTTCTGCTAGGTCAACAACACACACTATTAATTTATTAAGATCCTAAGAACAATTGATTTTAGACTCTTTTGATTTCCGCTAGGTCCTCAATTAAATCTATTCAATGAAATTTAGGTCAATGTAAAAACTATCCACGCTAGTGCAATAATTTAAACCCTAATGATTTAAAGACCAACAATATCTATCTATAAGGTTGAAATCTCTAAATGAATTAAAATTGATTCCAATGAACAAGAACAAGACTGATTTTAATTAAGCACAATTTAGCATAGAGTTTCGATAGAGCTACTCCCAATCCATGAACACGGAATTTAGCTAATCATAGACATAGCAAGAATATAATTAAAATCCATAAACTTGGATAAACGCTTGATGATGAATAAATCCCCCAAATCTTGTTTACACCTTTGAAAACTAAAGAAAACCTAAGAATAAAGCATAAAAATCTGTTCTGAAAACCTAATCTATTTAATACAAGAGAGAGGAGTCCAAAATAGGGAAGGAAACCATAAAATATTGACTAATTCGTAAATCTCGAATTTCCTGGTGTACAGGCGAGCGGGCGCTCGCTATAAGGCAGGCGGGCGCTCGAGTATGGCAGTGAGTTGCTCCGCTTGGTGAGATTAATTCAAGCGGGCGCCTGGATAAGGTCAAGCAGGCGCCTGGTTCCTGTTTCTGATATTCTTCTTTTCTTCCTTTCTTCTTTCTTTCTTCTTGACATTGACCGCTGTTGTTGACTTTTGTCTTGAGCAATTCTTGGTCTTCAACACTTTAAATCTCTAGGACTTTGCACTACATCAAAATTACACTAAAAAGTGTCTCAAAACAAATATAATCTCACAAAGTTCCTCAAACACAAATAGATCAAAATTACATCAAATCTATTCTAAAATACATCCAAAAGTCAATAAAAGTAATACGAAAATGTAGAGATAATACATGTATAAACCGATCCATCAAATTTCCCCACGCTTAGACCATTACTCGTCCCAGAATAATCTTCCTAACGCCACATCTAAGCACCGGTCTAATAAGCGTAGCATGGAGGAAAATGATACCTATCTCCTCTACATCTCCCAACAACCACGTCAAGAACAACAAAACAAATCACTCGGAGTGTAAGGAACTCCGCTTCCTTATATCTCCCAATACACACAAATAACAATAAACTTGGCCCTAATTGATATTAACACCAATATTAAGAAATGAAAACACATATCCAACTAGGGCCCACTCAAAAAGCTAAGGGGAACTAAAATAACCTACGTTTCCCCCACGCTTATGTTTCACTACATCCTCCCTCAAAAAGAAATCAAAGCTAGGATAATCCTTAGCAATGATTTACCTCATAATAAGCTCAAACGCTCCTTATGACTCCACAAAACGAATGAGGATTTCTAACCTAACGCCCTAAACAAACCTCCTACTCCAAATGTAACCTACCCAAACACTCCAAACCCCCCTTATGTCTCCTACGCCATGGGATTTGTTTTCTCTTCCTCTCCTTTTGCCTAGGGCCCTTTCGGGTTTTCACCTAGCCTCTCTTTTCTTTTAATTTTTTTTTATTTTAAATAAAAACTAACTAAACTATACAACAAGTGATAGCATCAATCCAAACCAACAGGTATCCCCTACCCCCAAACCAAAAATGAGCATTGCCCCCAATGCTCTCACATATAAAATGCAAAAAATAAAAGGATAGGGATACCTCAATCTGATCACTACGGAGGCGGAAAGATGTGGTCCCAAGGACCCGGCATCCCCGAACTCGAACTCGACCCTTGATCCGGTCCTCTAGTGAGCTGGTCCCAAGTGGCACCTACCCATGCACTGCTAGATGGTGGTGGTGGAGGTGTATACTGTGATGGAGGAGGAGGATAAACCATCGGAGGAAACTGCTCTCTGGGAAAATGGTGCGCCATCATCCGACGCCTATATTACTGATCCTCCTGAATATTGGCGTAAAAAGCCTCCTCCATTGTCCTTAGCCTCTCATCATTCTCATCCTCTCGGCACTAACGATGATAATTAGCTAACATCTGCTGCTGCTGATAGTCTTGCAGCCTCTCATCCACCCCCTCAATCTGCCATGAAAAATAATAATTCATTTCTTGTTGGGACATCATGGGATCCGCACCCATACCAGCCTGCACTGGGGCCCTACCTCGCCCTCCTGCCTGTGCACCTCCACTCTCAATAGTGGATTTAGTCACCGTGGTGCCAGCAGAAAGGGTCTTTGGGAAACTCACCATAGGTACCCCCGCCTTCTCTGCCATGGTCATGATCATGATAGGGAAAATATAGTTCTGATTCTCCAAGTTTTTCGCTCTATCCCCCATTTCACTCCGAAGGATATCCCCGATGTTCACCGGCATTCTCCTAATCATCGCATAGAGCAAAGGAGCCCTAAACCAGTGAACATCTTGATAATGAGAGGTGGGCATAATCCTCTCACAAATGAGTCTCTACTGTAACGCCCATCCTTATTCTTGTTAAATATTTGACTTGCTTGTTAAATTCTTAAACTTGCATATTATGTGCTAGTTTTACTTGGGTTAATTTCTTAACTGCTTTAGAATATTAAGGTGGTTAAATGTCTAGTTTTGACTTTTGGGTCATTTGTGAAAATATGACTTTAGGGGTCTTTTTGTTAAAAGTAAAACTTGAGGGGCCTAGTTGTCATTTCTAGAAAGTTGAAGTATAACTTTGTTTGCATTCCTTCTATGATTCATTTTCCTTGAATTTCTTCTCGTTCTTTCTATGTAAAGAAAGTTAGGGTTAGAGTTTTACCCTATTCTCGACTCCTCGAGTTTAATTATCCCTCTGTTCTCGATTCTGATCCTAAATAAATATTCGTGGCGTTGAATAGAACGTTTCCTTCCGTACAAAAATAAGTTTCCTTGATTTGATTCCGGAGTAGGTAAGTTATTAGCTCCCCCTTGCTTGTAATAACATTCAAGGCTCGTGGGTCCACAGTGACTGTGGGCAAACTGTGGGGTCCCTGCGGGAGGGACCGGGCGTTTGCGTGCCCGGATCGAGGCTATGGGCTTTGGCCCATTCTTTGACAGTGTCCGCATGGTCGGGGCTACCCTGAAGGTGGCAGCGGTGATAGAGGTGTGCCGGGAGTTCTGGTGGGATACCACCCATACCTTCCACTTCAGTTGGGGAGAGATTACCATCACGCCGACAGATTTCGCAGCCATCACAGGGTTGAGGTTTACTGGTACCCCTTTGCCTTTTGATGAGAGCTTGGCGGAGCGGCGGGACTATAGACAGGCTCTGCTGGGAGTCGACACCGACCTGGGAGGAGGTGTCAAGGGTTATGGAGTGGAGGCCGGGAAGGTGAATCGCTTGGTGGAGGTGGCTATTGAGGCCTTTAGTAGGGGGGAATATGATTTGGATTGCTTGGTCCTCTTCTTATGGTACAGCTTTTCAGAGATCTTATTTCCCAGTGGGGCTACCGTCTGCAGGTACTCACTGCTAGGGGCTCTTGTGGACTTGGACTTAGTCGGTGGGATTTCTTGGGGTGGAGCTGGTTTGGCTGAGATTTACCGGGCTTTAGACCATTGCTCGAGGGCTAGCTCGTCGGCCTTTGACGGGTTCCAGTTCGCCTTTGAGGTACGCTCTTGACTACCCTTCTTTTTATTTGGTGAGATCTCTGTTCTATCTTTTGGTCTGAAATGTCTCTCTCATTATATGCACAGGCTTGGGTGTACGAGGTCTTCGGTGTCGCCCCTTTTCAGTTGGTGATGAGTGCTAACAAGGTTGTTCCCATCATGTCGTACTGGTGCAAGGGCAACAGGGCTCCTCCCCGCAGAAACCGGGACAGGAAGATAGTGGATGCTGCTGATCTGAGGAGGGTGTTAGCGATGTCTGAGCCCATCGGGGTTAGATTTTACCCATGGAGCCCGGCCAATGAGGCTTCGGTGGCTCCCTATGTAGTGGATTTGACCGCTTCTAGGATTCTGCTTGTGGGTCTCACCGGGGAGGCCATGTATCTTGAAGAGAGGGTGGTTCGTCATCACAGGGCTGGTGCGTTACCGTGGGCTCCTTATGGCCCTCCTCGGGATATGCTCCGTCCCGCGAGGTTGGCAACTTTTTTGGCTCCCACTCCGGCAGAGCATTACAGAGGGGGTAACGACTATACCGGCTACGTGCGGACACGGCTGATCAGCCCTCAGGTTCGGGCTCGGATGCTATCGGGATTGGGATCGAGCTCGGCCCGGTATGTTGGTCGGAGTCGGCCTTTGGTTGACATGCCCCTTCGCTCGAGTAGTGTGAGAGTGATGAGGGGTGGCCGGGAGGTGGAGCTTAGCTTGGAGCCGACTGATGCAGATCTTGTTGAGGAGACATTCATTCCTCCGCCCGACGCTGGGGTACGTCTTTGTGCTTTATATTAGTCATGTTTGCACACACCTATTTCTTTCTGCATTGTAATCATTTGCCTTGGCTTCCCTTTCAGGTGACTCGGGAGGCATATATCCGTTCAGCTCGGCGGGAGAACGTGTTGATGCGCTTACTGAGGGAGGCGTACTATTCATGTACTTGTCAGAGGGACGATGTTGCATCACCCCAGCATCGCGAGCGGTCTCCGAACGGTACGGGCTCTTCTCACACTGGTGGTCGAGCGGTCCGGGGATGGAGTTCGGGTGCCGGTAGCTCTCGGGCTTTAGCGCGGCGTGGAGACACCACGGAGGAGGATTCTGACTAGGCGGGGCCCATCTTTCCATCTTTATTTCCTACACTGTCAGCTAGTAGAGAGCAGAGGGATATGTATGTATAGAACAGATGTACAAAATGCATGTATGTATATTATGTTCAAAAATGCAATTTTATTGTGGGAGCCTACTTGTGCAAACTAGTTATTTTACAAATGTTCCTAATTTTATACAATGCATGAGCCACGGGACGGGGCAGATACGTAGTTGCATGGATCCGTCACGGAGTGGGAAGAAACAAATTGGATTTCTGCATGGAGCAATGTTGGCCGCATGGCCATGGCGAGGCCCAGAGCAATGTTGGCCGCCTGGCCATGGCAAGATCCGGAGCAATGTTGGCCGCGTGGACTAGGAGGAAGTTGGCCGCCTGGCCAAGGACAATATCGGCCGCGGGGCCAGGGGCAATGTTGGCCGCGTGGCCATATCCTGCGCCGCCTCCGGTTTTCCTTTTCCTGGCAAGAGTGGGAGTCCGTACCCTATTTAATGAACCCTTTGCAGCCATAAAAGCGTACCAGCAACCTTCTGAGCAGTTTTTTGAGTTCCTTTTAGCCAATTTTCTTGCTCTTTGCCATGGATCAAGAGGCTAGGATCACAAGTCTTGAGAAAAAAGTCTTTATAACCTCTTTGGAGAAGTGGGTTGCCAAACTTCCTGGTTCGAGTCGTAGGAAACTTGATGGACGTTATGGGATAAAGTGTCTTTGGTCACTTTTGCACATGAACTCCAATACCAACCTCTTGCAAGCTTGTGGTAAATTTTGGAATAATGCCCTCCATGTCTTCAACTTTTCATTCAACGAGATAACACCCACTTATGAGGACATCGCGGCTTTATGTGGCTACGAAGGGAAGGGTAAAGTTGCCTTGCCTTTAGACTTCATTTGCTTGAGGGACAAGTTGATGACCTTTGGCGCGCCCGCGGATGACTTTGATAGGTACGCTAGGGGCGGTTATGCCGACCTTTCTTGGATGCCACAACACTTTATATACATGGATGTGGCCTCTGACCGTTCCTTGGACCATCTTGCGCTATGTCTGTTTGCCTCCATTCTTTTCCCTTCTGAGGTTGGATTTGCTAGTGAGGGGTGTTTGGGCATGGTAAATTCGGCTCGCTTAGGTTATGACATTGTACCGGCCATTCTTGGGGAGATGCTCTGTGGGATTCCCCATCTTGCAGCTTATGGTGGGATGCCTTGTGGTAGTGATAGGCTTTTGACCATGTGGTTGCAAGAGAGGCTTCGAGTGAATAATCCGGCGGCTTCTCTGAAGGTGGCCCCATGGATGCATCGCATTAGAGGCATGGCGGAGCGGTTTGAGGGCATGACTCTCAAAGGTTGGGAAAAATATTTGGCGGAAATGGTGACTGACGACATTCAGTGGGTGGTGCCCCATTGGCACATTCACTCTGTGAGGGATAAACAAGTGGGACTTCACGTGATCAAAGTTCCGACCCTTTCTGGGACTACCTTTTTCTATCCCTCTAGAGTGCTTCGTCAGTATGGTTTGGTGCAGACCATCCCGGAGGGTTGGGACGAGGAGAGAGATGATTTTCCTTTTGGGATACTTCAGTTGGATGATAGTGCCTCAGTCCTTCTTTCTCAGATGTGGGGCGAGGCTGGCTTTAGTCGTAGGACCTTCCTCACACGCTCTAGCAACACCTTCCTGCCACGCGAGTATTTGGATTGGTATATGGGGAGACTTGGGCATGCGGAGCAGACTCTAGAGACCCTAATGGGCACTATTTTGGGATCCTGTGCTCCAAGTTTTTCATTGAGAATTAAGGAGGCTGAGGCTTATGGGAGGAGGATGAGTAAGAGCGTGGCTAACGGAGGCGGGGCAGAAGTGGGGGCGTCAAAGAAGAGGAAGGGCGAAGAGGCTCCTAATGGCAAGGCTAAAGGTGTTAGCGAGTTCGAAAGAAGATTTTGTGAGAATCCTAGCAAGAAGAAAGTTCGCCGTGGGCAAAGCAAGAAGAAAGAGACCGAGGGCACAAATGCCACTAAGGAGTAATCCCGAGCGTCTCTCCATAGTCGTGCAGACACATTAGTTTAATTTAGTTTACTTTTGTTTTAGTTTCAATTTCAGAATAGGTTATTTATTCAAAAAGCATGTCAAGCTTAGACTCATCAAATAAGTGTTAACATGCGATGACTATGGAAATAAAAGTTTTTGCTTTCAGAAAAAATACAACTTCTATCTTTATTGCTTTGACAAGATTTGGATGTTTATTTGTTTTTTAGACCGCACCTTTTGAAAGGCTGCCTACGTTCCCCTTTTACAAATAGGACTAAGGGGCTCAGGTCACCGTAGTTCACTCCAGTCGGACTAGAATGATTTTAGAGAAAGGGAAGATAGAAGGGGGAATGCTCTAACTTTTGCCTAGACCGCCCTTGCGGGTTTTCGATCTAGCGAGCTTTGTACGCACCCTTATTTTGCATAGACCGCCCTTTGCGGGTTTTCAGTCTATCGGGCTTCTTTTTGCGTTGTAATAATTTTTTTTTTTTTTTTTTTTTTTAGAGAGGGGAGTCTAGTCATAGTAGCGTCTGAGCTTGCTGATGTTGACTGGTTCTTTGAACGGGTTGCCATCCAAATCTGCCATTCTGACCGCTCCTCCAGAGAAGATCTTCTGTACTACAAACGGCCCTACCCAAGTGGGGGCCCATTTCCCGAGGGGGTTGAATTTGTTGGGCAAGCGTGCTTTGAGCACCAAGTCACCTTCTTTTATGTCAACAGGCTTGACCTTTTTATTGAAGGCTTTTGTCGTTCTCTTTTGATAGGCCCGGATGTGTTCCATGGCCTTCAATCTGCGTTCGTCGAGCGTTGCCAACTGATCATAGCGACTACGAAGCCATTCTACCTCATTTACTTGGTTCTCGAGCAAGATCCTCAAAGATGGCACCTCCAACTCAATAGGGAGCACTGCCTCCATGCCGTATGTCAAAGCGTAAGGGGTCTCTCCAGTAGCGGTGCGGACTGACGTTCTGTACCCCCAAAGTTCTAATGGTAACTTCTTGGGCCAATCCCGTCCTTGCGAAGCCATCTTGCGAATTATCTGCTCTATCGTCTTGTTGGCCGCCTCAACCGCGCCGTTAGTCTGTGGATAGTATGGGGAAGATTTCTTTCGTTCGATCTTGAATTCTACAAGCAAGCGACCACACTCGGCTTCGAAATGACTGCCATTATCTGATATAATGAGGTTAGGAACCCCATACCGACACATAATGTTCTCTTTGATAAACTGCGCTACCTTCTTGGAATTCAGCACCTTGTAAGACTGAGCTTCGACCCACTTTGTGAAGTAGTCGACCGCGACAAGGACGAATTCATGACCATTACTACCGGCCGGCGAGATCTTCCCAATAATGTCTATACCCCACGTGGCGAATGGCCAAGGCGTGGTGGAACTATACAATTCGTGTGGGGGGATGTGGTTGAGGTTGGAGCATACTTGGCACTTGTGGCACCGCCGAACCCATTGAATACAGTCTGTCTCCATGGTAATCCAATAATAGCCCAGCCGAGTGATCTTCTGTCTAAGCATCCTTGCATTCATGTGGGGTCCGCACAACCCGTTGTGTACTTCTTCCATTATTGCTTCAGCTTTCTTGTTGTCGACACATAAGAGCAACAGACCGTCGTAATGCCTCTTGTACAAAGTATCGTCTAACAGCACAAACTGCCCCGCCAATCTTTTGAGTGCTTGCAGACTCTTGGCCTTCACATCTCCGTCAAAGGACATCTCTCCATGCTTAAGGAACTTGTAGATTTGGGCGTACCATTGGTCTCCGTTTACCTCTGCATCGATCTGGATTTCACAGCAATAGGCGGGGTTCTCTCTCCGTCCGACCCTGAATGGTTTCACGGACCTTCCTTCTGGAATTTCAACTAAGGAGGCCAATGTAGCTAGAGCATCCGCGAACCTATTTCTGTCTCGTGGCAGGAAATGGAAGGTAACTTTTTTGAACTGTGCTATCAACTCATCCATGTAACCTTGGTACCGCTGCAGGCAAGGATCAATAGTTTCCCATTTCTTCGCCGTTTGGTTAATAATCAAAGCGGAGTCTCCATACACTTCTAACTCTTTCACGTTGCGTTCTAGGGCGGCCTCCAATCCGGCTATACACGCCTCATACTCGGCGGCGTTGTTGGTTGCTGAAAAGTTTAGCTTGATGGCTATGGGAGTGTGCTCATCTTCGGGATCAATAAGTAGGAGTCCGACTCCATTCCCTCGTTTGTTTGTAGCTCCGTCAAAGAATAATTGCCACCTTTCTGCGACCTCAATTGCGAAAATGTCATCATCCGGGAACTCGGGGTCGGGTCCTCTTGTCTCAGTGCTCGGAGCGTCTGCAATCTGATCGGCCATTGCCCTCCCTTTGATTTCCTTCCTCGGTACATAAGTAATGTCGAACTCTCCCAAGAATACTGACCATTTAGCGAGTCTCATAGAAAGGGATGGTTTATCGAACAGGTACTTGATAGGATCCATTTTCGAGACTAGTAAGATCGGATGGGATACCATGTAGTGCTTGAGCTTCGTCACCACCCATACTAGGCCTACGCAGTTCTTCTCGAGCGCGGAGTAATTGAGCTCGCTACCTTGTAACTTTCGACTGACAAAGTACACTGCATTCTCAATCCGGGAATCTTTGGCTTCTTGCGCTAACATGGCTCCAACGGCGGTATCCGTCACAGTTAAGTATAGTAGAAACGGCTTCTCCTTATGCGGCAGGCGCAGGATTGGGGTATTCACCAAATATTGTTTGATCTCTTCGAAGGCTATCTGGCAGTCATGATCCCACTCCACACTGGCTGTTTTCTTCATTAACTTGAAAATTGGTTCGCAGATGGTGGTCAGCTGATTGATAAACCGACTGATGTATTGCAGGCGTCCCATGAATCCTTTTATCTCCGTCTCGGTACGGGGTGGCTTCATCTCCAGGATGGCTTGAATCTTCCTTGGGTCGGCTTCGATCCCATTCTCGGTGACCATGTAACCTAATACTTTCCCTCTACGAACTCCAAAGGTGCATTTCGCCGGGTTCAACCGCATGGCGTGCTCTCTCAACCTGTTGAAGAATTTTCTGAGATCTATCAAGTGTTGGCCTCCAGACCCTTTTGAATGTATAATCATGTCATCCACGTACACCTCAATCTCCTTGTGGATCATATCGTGGAATAAAGTCGTAACTGCCTGTTGGTAGGTAGCCCCAGCGTTCCTCAGCCCAAATGGCATGACAGTATAGCAAAAAGTCCCCCATGGGGTGGTGAAAGCTGTTTTTTCTTGGTCCTCCTCGGCCATCTTGATTTGGTTATAGCCGGCAAACCCATCCACAAACGACTTGACCTCATAGTGGGCGGTCGCATCCACCAACATGTCGATATTTGGCAAGGGGAAGTCATCCTTTGGCGTAGCTTTGTTGAGATCCCGAAAATCCACACATACTCTGACTTTACCGTTGGATTTCTTGACAGTCACCAGATTTGATAACCAAGTTGGATACTCGATCACCCTGATGAAACCCACACGGAGTAGCTTCTCAGTCTCTTCCTTCACTTGCAAAGACCATTCCGGCTTAATGCGGCGCAGCTTCTGCTTGACTGGCTTAGCGTCTGGTGCTGTCGGGATTCTGTGCTCTACGATCGAGTTGTCCAGCCCCGGCATGTCCTTATAAGACCATGCGAACACATCCACATATTCTTTGAGTAGCTCAATCAGTGCTTCCCTTTCGGCTCCGCTGAAGAAACTCCCAATCTGCGTTTCCTTAGGCTCGGCTTCGGTTCCCAAATTCACGCACGTTAACACCTCATCGGCAGCTTGGGCTCGAGATTCTTTTTGATTAATAACCTGTTCTGAGATTTCTTTAATGTATTCATTATTTAATGTGTTTGTGTCTGCCTCTTCTAATGAGTCATTATTAACTAAGTGTATATCATTAGTTTGATTATTAGCCAATTTGTCAGTTAAAAGAGTGACTATGGAGGGATACTCGGAAAGGTCGAGGGTTTCATTCATGGGAAAAGGGAAAATAGCGTTTGCAACAAGATCATAGTCTTCAGACGTAAGGTCGTCAGACTTAGAGGAAGACTCAAATTCAAAATGTAAAACACTAGAGTCTGGGGACGGGGATTTTGGGTGAGTGACAGGAGATGCTGCAGGAGTGGTGACAGGAGAAGGAGTAAGCCCCAGTGTTCCCATCATAAATTCCGGAGTAGCTATAGGTCCCCCAATGATGCACCAATTCTTGAGCTTGTCCCCCATGGGTACCACCAATGTCCTTGGGTCCACCTTATCTTCAGAATCGTCCCCGATGACGGCAACCATGTCTTCGTGCAGCCCCAGATTACCCAGATGTTGAAGCAGATATTGGCCGTCCCACGTCTCAGTCAAACTTGGAGTTTCTGCGGCTTCTATTGCTGGCTTGTCAAGGTTTGCGGCTTCAAGTTGATCTGCCAAGTCATCTGCAACCTTGGTGGAGTACTCATGCTTGATGGTTCTAACTCTGCCCGTGGCTTTGTCATATTCCATGTAAGTCAGCTTCATGTTGGACCGATCGAATTCCACATCTCTGAAAATCTCGAACCTTTTCTGCAACTTCCCGGTGTGGTCAATCCATGGCTCAGCGAACTCAAAACACGAAAACTCCTCGCCTTCCCTGACAAAGTAGCTATTCAGGGACAGGCGGTATGGCCGCATTTCAGGCTTTTTGTAGGGGAGCTTCATCTTTTTAAGCAATTCTATCCTTTGTTGCTCCATCTTGTCTTCAGGAGTAAGGGTGTATCCTAGACCGAACAACCCTTTATGATTAACCTCTTTAACCAATTCTGTGGGGCCTTGCAAGTTCTTACCTAGCCCCAGCCCCGGTATAAAACCCATGTTACGCAGTATCTTGACAACCGGTGCCACTTTGTCCGTTGTTTTGGTGAGGTCGATGGTGCAGATCTGTGCTTGAGCCACTATTTCAAAACCGTTGAAGAGTCTGCTCTCTTCCCCATGCTGAATCTGTAAAACAGGAACGCCCTTGGTGTCCGTCCCTTGGGCAGTTACGAGATCGCTGTAGATGATGGTCACTTCATTACCGGATTGAAATTTCACACACTGGTGCAGGGAAGATGGGACAGCACCCGACTGATGTAACCATGGCCGGCCGAGGAGAAGTGAGAAGGTTGCGGGGATGTCTATGACGTGGAAGTCGGTTGGCAGGATCTTTGTTCCGATGGTAATGGGTAAGGTGGCTTCACCTATCACGGCGCGACATGTAGAGTCATAGGCTTTGATGGTTTGCTTGGATGGGCGTAAATCAACACCATGAACGCCGACCACATCCATCATCCTTGTAGGCAGGATATTAATAGCAGAACCATTATCAATGAATTCACGGGGAATCTTCTTGCCATTCACCTCGATAGTGATGTATAAAGGCTCATTATGATCAACTCCGAACACTGGCTTGTCTAGCTCTGAGAAAGTGATGATGTTTCCATAGTGGATATTACCAATCATGTGGGTGATGTCCTCCGGGGTAATAGTGGATGGTACCATGGTGGCGGCGAGGTTTTGCTCGAGCATGAGGCGATGGGCTAGGGAGGAGGTGAGTAAGGACCATAGTGAAATATGGGCTTGGGTTTGTTTGAGTTGAGTGAGGTTAGGGTCTTCTTTGTCTAGGTCGGCTTGCTCGGGTTCCTTCCCAAAGACTTTCTTTGCACCCTTCGGGTCGGATTGGTACACTTGACCGGATCTTGTAAGGAAACAAACTTCTGCACGTAGCTCCTCCAAAGACAATGGCGAGTCATGACAAGGGAGCGAAACTTCGGTCTTTTCGGCCTCCTCGAAGATTTCTGCCCAAGAAAGAGGTTGAGAGGGCTTGGGACTCTCTTCCTCTAGAGATTCGACTTCACTCACTAGTTCTTCTAAAGACAACAAGTAGCAAGAAGATTCTTTATTATTAGTCATTGAAATATAACCCATCTCCTCACAGTCCGCCACAACAGGCTCGGCCGGATCAGTGATCTCACTAAGTTCTACCATGAGTACATTGCTAGCTACATAATCTCTAGGGTCTTCGACTACTCCCTTGTGGATGAGCTCTTGCACGGCTTTCTTGAGTTCAAAACATTCTTCGGTAGTGTGACCGGTGCACTTGTGGTAGTGGCAAAACTTTGACAAATCGCAACCAAGACGGGGGAGATGTCCTTCCAATGGTTCGAGTATTTCTAACGTCACTAATGCCATGAAGATATCCACCATCGTGAGCCCTATCTTTGAAGGCATCTATGAGCTCGAGGATACTAATCTCGCATGTTTGCACCATATTCACCCCACCCCCATTGTTAGGAAGAGGGTTATTCACCACATTAGGACCCTTCGGCTTCTCAATCTTCTTGTCATTGATCAACCCTTATACTACGCGCTTCAATTGAATACAACCATCCGTTGTGTGCCCGATGTGCTTGTGATACTTGCAGAACTTGGAGGCGTCCAAATCAGTTCTTGGGTAGGCGGGCTGGTAATTCTCCAAAGGCTTGATAAGACCTCTCTTGACTAACACGTCAAAGACTTTCCCCATAGGCATTCCAAAATCGTCAAAGTGTTCTCTCTCTCTTTGCGGCGGAGCCCCGTTTCTTGTTACGGCTTGGACATCTAGCGGGACCTCTTTCTGGACCATATTTACTTGGCCGACGGACTCCTTTCCACCCCTAGGAGGTGCAGGCGCAGTAGGACCCTTGTAGCGGAAGGAGTTGTTGTTGTTGGTCTTTGGACTTTCCTTTGGTGGCACAATCCCAGTGAACCCTGCTTCGTACCTCACTCCGGCGTCAACCATTTCCCGCAAATCAGGGAAGTAACCATTACCTATAGCTGCTTTCATCTCCGGTAGCAAGCACTTGTAGAAAATCTGTTTCTGTTCCTTCGCTTTTGGTGGGTATTGGACCTCGCACAACCGATGATTCCACCTCTTGTAAAAATCATAAATAGCCTCGCCGGGCTTTTGCATAGTGTTCTCAAGGTCGGTTCGATTCACATGCCAATCCAAGTTAGCTTGATACTTCTCACAGAAAATGGCACTGATTTGATCCCACGTTTGCCTCTCGCTTGGTTCTAGCCCCAAGAACCAACGCAGAGCTATACCATCCAAAGTGCTATGAAATACGCGAGCCATTTGTTCGTTGGTGCAGTCACGAGCCCTCATGGCCAACACATAACTATCCAAATGAGTCTTAGGACACGAGTCACCATGAAACATTGCCACCTTAGGCATCTTGAAATCCTTGGGGAGAGACCCCACTTGGCTAGGGTTGATTTTCTTGGTACTCGGTGCACTTTGCTTATCCACGGTCTCGATCAACTTTCGCATTTGCTCTTGCATGGCCATAACCACAGGGTGATTGGAGATGTCGGGGATAGTTTCTGACAGAATGACGGGAGGAGTAGTGGAAGCAGTAGAAGCGGCCATCCCAATACTCATAGGCAACGAGGGTGCGGGTAGTTTGCTAGCGGAGAGGTAGCCACCAAGCAGTTCAGGGGAAGGTTCATAGACAGCCTTGTTCTTGCTCATGGTAGTGAAACCTTGTTGGGTGTAGAGAGAAGGAGGTGGAACATTACGATAGCTTGGGAATGGGGAGGCAGTAGCATTGGTGTTGGGGGGACAGTTGGTATTGACCTCTTCATCCTCAACATAAATGAAATTCTCCCCATCGGGCACCAGTTTAGTCCCCTTTTGTTGAATGTGACCCTTCAACTGTTGATTTTGATCTTGCAACATCTTGCTTTCTTCGAGATTCTTGATCTTGGCTTCAAGACCGGCGAGGAAGTTCTGGAGGCTTGGGGGAATACCATTGAGAGTAGCCTCAGTGTTGAGCTCGGCGGCACTAGCAGGAGGAGCAGAGGCTGAAGCTGAAGCGGGAGTTGACATTGCTGATGACGAGACTGAGAACGTGGACGGAGTAGAAGCTTCACGTTGTAGTCGACCACCCGAGCGGATCCAAACTTGCTTTGCTGAAAGGTTGAAGGGTAATGAAGCTTTTAGGAGAGGGGGAAGGCTCATGCAAAATATATTTTAATTTACAAAAACATACATTATTTACATCCTAATTGGTTGGAAGGGGTGCCCCTTTTTTGCAACTAGTTAGAAGCCTACGATCAGTGGAGGCCATCACTACGTCTATAGACCCCTCGTTTTTCACCTGCATTGCACACCCCCAAACGGACAATTTGGGCGAGGGTCCTATAGGACAAGCGGCTTCCACCAACCATCGGATCCTACGACTAACCCTTCCTTAAAGGCATTTAACGTGATGTCTATGTTGCATCCTACGCAAGTTAATGATGAGCGGAGATCTTGACAATAAACACTCATCTCACCATGGCACGTCCCTTGTAGGGAAATCACTTTTTTGTGCACTTTCTCTCAAAGATCTCGATTCATCATTGACTTGGGGATGACTCGACATAGACAGCACGTTAATTGACTATTAAGAAAAAGCTAGCCAAACCAACCGGTCAAAACCTAGGTGTGTTACCTATACTAGTGTGGGTTGACACGGGTTAGGTAAAAGGTTCCCACCGTATACGGTGAGTGGAATAGACGAGTGACTCGAAAAGAGTGCGACAGTAGCGCACAAATTCCTGCACATCGAATACTCCGGGTAATGGGGACCTGTGCAGTGCTGACACGGACTGTGGTAGTGTGTGGCAAGAAACTAATTCTTTTTAAAGAGAAAAGAGAGAAGTTTTGAATGTTTGAATGATGCAATGCGATGCATGAGAGAGAGAGAGAGAGAGAGAGAGAATACTGTACAAGGGGGCATAGCAGAGTTTTGTTTGACCCTAATACTAAGGCAAAAATAACAAAGGTACAAGGATACAAGGTATATACAAAGTCCAATTATCAACAAAGTACAAGTATTAATATTGCGGGGTGCACGGGTGCATGTGTAAACATGGCGGTGCATGTATAAACATGGCAAGTGTGTGTAGGGTGCATGTGTAAACATGGCAAGTGTGTGAGGTGCATGTGTAAACATGGCAAGTGTGTGTGAGGTGCACGTTTAAACATGGCAAGTGTGTGCATGTGTAAACATGGCAGGTGTGTGCATGTGTAAACATGGCAGGTGTGTGCATGTGACAACATGGCAAAGTGTAAGGTGCATGTGAGAACATGGCAAAGTGTAAGGTGCATGTGAGAACATGGCAAACATCATGATGTGAACGAAAGTTAGACCCACTAAGTTTGAAAAAGTTTCAAAGCAGTCCCCAGCAGAGTCGCCACTGTGAATACCCCTTTCCGATGAAGCGACGCATGGGAAGTATCTTGTGATTATTTTTATTTACAAAAGGAATATTCTTAACGACATTAAAATTATGAGAGTCGCCACGCCGTTTTAATTAAAGCCAAAACATTGAAAAAAGCATTTTTAGTGGGTTCGGGGGTCAAATTACAACAAGAGAAGAATATTGGACGTTATCACTCCTATTGCCCGAATTGATCGGTCTTTATATCATGATGCGGTGTATGTAGTGTGTTAGTGATTTAGACCGGATCCGAAGATTGCCTACGTTCCTCTCAATGTGAGAAGCTCAGGTCAGCGTAGTTCGCAGAGAATTAGAATAGACAGAAGAATCGGGATCATGCATAATGAGGGGGAATTACCTAAAGTTTAGGGTTTAGAAGTAGTTCCTAGATCATCCTCGGGTTGATGAACCCTCGATCATCATCGGCTATGAAATAACATGTAAACATGAAGATCGCAACCCTAAATATAGCA
The DNA here is from genome assembly GCA_026119855.1 of Campanula takesimana. Taxonomy (NCBI): domain Eukaryota; kingdom Viridiplantae; phylum Streptophyta; class Magnoliopsida; order Asterales; family Campanulaceae; genus Campanula; species Campanula takesimana. The sequence continues at coordinate 615,007 of JAOWBW010000536.1, forward strand.
TAAATAAGGTTTTAATCTATGAACACGAAGAACATGCGAAGAAAATATTATGAACATATGAATGAGCATGCAAAGAATATGAAGAAACTATGAATAAACATGTACGAACATGAATATAAAAGATCTACATTAAAAATAATGCAAGAACACGAAGAAAAAGTTAGAAAACTTACCTATGTTGGCAAGAAATAAACCTTGGATCTTCTTGAGTGTTTGAATGTTAATTAGAGAGCAAAATAGTGTTTAAGAACTCCAAAACTCGGACTTAGAGCTCTCAAAATCGGATCCTTAAACCAATAGCATGGGATTGGTTTATATAGTAAACTGATGGGAAGATCTGACGGTCAGGATCATCCAGCGCAAGGTTGGCCGCCTGGCCATGGTTGAAGCCGGTGACAATAGTGGCCGCATGGCCAAGATCAACGCAGAGCAAGGTTGGCCGCGTGGCCAAGGTTGCAGGCTGACTTGATTCTTAAGCTAGGGTTTCTGCATGGTTTTAAGGAAACCATTTACTACCTAATTTGATAGATTTTGCCATAAATGAGATATTTTGGGAATCCGGGACAAGTCTTTGCAAGGTTTCTAATTCCTATAAAGTCCTTGTATTTTTGGGAAAGTCCTAATAAACTCATTTTCAGGTCGGGTACTAACACGGGTATAATAGTGAGCGCCCGCCCGGTTAAGACCGAGCGCCCGCCTGGTCCCCTGTTTTTACAAAAGTGGTTTAAACTCAATTGAAATGAAACCTTACCCCTCCTAAAGCATAGAGCCTTAGTATAAGATGTCCTAGCATGTGTATATGTACCTTTTGGGGCATTAGAACTTAGTCTTGAACATGAACACTTATAGAACTCAAATGAGAACTTAAGTATAAGAGTAACAACTCTTCTTTATGTCTTGAAAGTGCTATGAACAAGCACTAATGTGTTATGCTTGTCTTGAAACCAATGTTTGTGCACCTCAGGGGTATTAAAATAATTTCTTGAGCTTGAACATCCTAAGAATAGGATTAAGAACTTGTAAGAGTAAAATGTATAACTCTTATACATGCTTGAATGTCCAAAGATTGGAATTATAACTTGAAGTATAATATGTCTAACTCTTATATATGACTTGAATGTCCAATGATTGGAATTATAACTTGAACTAAAAGACAATAAAATCTTGTACATGACTTGAACATCCAAAGAATTGGATTAAGACTTGAACATAAGATGATAAAATCTTGTACATGACTTGAACATCCAAAGAATTGGATTAAGACTTGAATATAAGATAATAAAATCTTGTACATGACTTGACACCATTACATGTGTATGGTAATGAACTAGAAAGTGATATGAACAAGCACTAACGTGTATGAGAAATGTTCTTGATGTGTATGTGCAAACATTGCATATAGCTACTTGATAATCATGTGACTTCTTGATTAGTTGAAGCATGTTTCTTGGTGAGCTAGTCCACTACTTTTGGATTAGTTCTACTCTCGTAGTTCAAGTAAATACCTACTTGTGCATTCTTGTGTGAGTCCAGCTGGTCCTTGCTTGTTCGGAGGTATATAGGTTCACGCTTATCATGAGGCTAGGGCCAAAGTGATAATCGGGGATCTTTGTATCTGTGCTTGACCCCTTACTACAGGCCATAGTAAGGGCATAGCTTCCTTTATTAGAGCAATACGCCTGATATAAGTGAATGCTAAACTCGTGAACACCTCGTGAATCTTGATCTTGGGAATGACTCTGGTTATCGGGTCTTCTTATATACACTGCATAAGCAGTTTCTTGATATTGATCGTGATTTGTCAAAGTAATACAAGCTACGACAACAATGGTATTCTTGGGAGGGATAAAAAAGGAAGCAATATCCTTTGTAACGTGATAGCTTAGCCTTATGTGCTACTTGATGAGTGGCTTAGCCTCTCATATACTTGTTACTTGATGATACTTGATACATGATTACTTGAGTATCTACTTGAATTGCATGATAACATGTCATGTAGTTGCATCTAATAGCTTACTGAGATTTATATCACCCCGTTCCTTATTTAATTGTTTTCCTTAGATCAAAGGAAGGCTATTGATAGTGCGAAGTGAGGCTCGACATAGCTGGGAGCTTACTACGCAGGTGGTTATTCTTTTGGGGATCTTGGTCCTTTTAAATTTTGGTGAGGACGATGTATTATGGGTTATGTAACTCCATATTTTGGGGTAGACAGTCTTGTATAGTACTTGTTGTCTCTAGACATCTTGTAATGCCAGCATATGTGCTAGGCATGTTTCCGCTGTGTATAATCATGTTTGGTTTAAATTTTCTTGTCTAGAACTCGTGGTGTGAGCTATCTTAGCTCCTTACTCTAGAGTATATATATCATGTCAGTTTGTTATAAACAGTTGTCATCCAGTTTCTTGTTAGTTTCTTGATTCTTGTTATTCACGCGCACCAGGTTCGAGGTTCTATTAGGGGATCCCGGGACCTGGGGGCGTGTCAGTTGGTATCAGAGCTACCCTGGTTTTGCTACCCTGTTTAGCTACCTTGGTTTGCTCTAAGTATGGATAGGGTCTATGGACTAGGTATGGGTTAGTCTTGGGGTGTTATTAACGCCGAGTGTTAACCTACAGGTATAATGAGTTCTGAAGGTACAAGTGGTAGTAATCAGCTGAGATCTGTAACTCCTCAAGAAGAGCTGGCTGATAATATGGACTGGGATTATCCTAATCGACTTACAAGGTTCTTGAAGTTGAAACCTCGTAGCTTTGACGGGGAATTTGATGCTAAGAAGGAAAAAGAGTGGATTGAAAGTATAGAAAAGATCTTTACAACCTTGAGATGTGCAGGAGGTGATAAGGTAACATTTGCAACCTTTAAACTTGAGAAAGCTGCTGAACATTGGTGGCAAGTGTTGAATAAAAGCTGGGAACTGGAAGGGGTACCACATACTTGGGAGAATTTTCTGAAAGCATTTAAGTCACAGTTCATTCCAGCAGTGGTCCAAGACAGAAAAGAGATGGAATTTCTTAATCTGGAGCAGGGAAGCTTGACAGTGGGGCAATACTCAACCAAGTTCACAGAATTGGCTAGGTATTATGATCACTTAGTTCCAAATGAAACAAAGAAGGCACAGAGGTTTGTGAAGGGGTTGAAGACTGAGTACAGGAAGCAACTTCTTTCTCTACAGCTTACTAGTTATCAACAAGCAGTGGAGAGGGCTTATGGCATTGAGAATGACATTGAAGAACATAAAGTGAAGTTGGGAACAATCATAACAGGTCGTGTTTCAGAGAAAGCACAGGGATCTGGTTCTAAGGGTGGTAAATATAGCCGCCAAGATCGTTGATTTCGACAACCCTCTGAAAGTAAAGGTAGTGTATCAACTGGTTCTAAGACAATAGTCCAAGGTCCCAGGAAAGTGTGTGGTTATTGCTTGAAAGAAGGCCATTCTGAAGACAAGTGTTGGCTAAAGCAAGGAAAATGTTTATCTTGTGGGGAAATAGGGAACTTTATCATGAATTGTCCTAAAGGCAAGGGAAGTCAAGTTGAGGGTACGAGTCAACAGGCCTCAGGTACTAAGAGAGATAGTGGGGGTCGACCTAAAGTTCAGGGTCGAGTGTTTGCTCTAGATCAGCAGGGTGTAGCTGAGTCTTCTGCGGTCATAGGAGGTACTATATTACTTTCTAGTACGAGAGCGCGAGTCCTGATAGATCCAGGCTCATCTCATTCTTATGTGGCATCTCATTTTGTGTCGCATTTGCATGTTCTTCCTGATTCTATGCCTTATGTGCTAGAAGTATCTTCCCCTATAGGAGATTTCATGTTTGCTTATGAGGTTTACAAGAAATGTGAGGTTATTGTGGTTGATCATGCCCTTCTTGCTGACCTAGTCGTGTTACCTATAAGGGACTTTGACGTGATTCTTGGCATGTATTGGCTTTATGTGTATCATGCATCTGTTGATTGTCATAGAAAAGTAGTAACTTTTTCTATACCTGGTTTGCCTGATTTTACCTTTTGAAGGTGATAGGCCTATGTGTGATATACGTGTTATTTCTGCTTTAAAAGCTAGAAACTTTTATCTCGTGGTTGTGCCGGGTATCTCGCATGTGTTCTTGACAAGATATTCCTGTTGTGTCTGAATTTTCAGATGTATTCTCTTCTGAGTATAGCATGCCACCTGATCGAGAGCTTGAGTTCTGTATTGAGTTATTACCAGGTACATCACCGATCTCTAAAGCACCTTATAGAATGGCTTCAGCTGAGTTGAAAGAGTTAAAAACACAGCTTGAGGAATTACTTGATAGGGGCTTCATCAGGCCTAATGTATCACCGTGGGGTGCACCAGTGTTATTTGTTAGAAAGAAAGATGGGACTCTGCGATTATATATTGATTACAGAGAGCTTAATCAGGTAACTATTAAGAACAAATATCTGTTACCTCATATTGATGACTTGTTTGATCAACTTCGGGGTTCAGTAGTGTACTCGAAGCTTGACTTGAGAAGTGGTTATCATTAGTTGAAAATCAGATCTGAGGATATACCAAAGACAACTTTCCGTACCAGGTATGGGCATTATGAGTTTATTGTTATGCCATTCGGTTTGACAAATGGTCCAGCTGTATTTATGGATTTGATGAAACGTATCTTCAAACCATATCTTGATTGTTTCGTGGTGTTATTCATTGATGATATTCTTGTTTATTCTAAATCACGGGCTGAGCATGAACAACATCTCAGAGTGGTATTGCAAGTTCTTCGTGAGAAACAATTATTTGCAAAATTCAGCAAATGTGCTTTCTGGTTAGAAAAGGTTTCATTCTTGGGACATGTCGTGTCTGCTACTAGTATTGCAGTAGATCCTTCCAAAGTTGAAGCAGTTGTAAACTGGAAGAGTCCAACTACAGTGACAGATATCCGAAGTTTCTTGGGCTTGGCTAGTTATTATCAGAGATTCATTGAGGGATTCTCCAAGATTGCTTCTCCATTGACTAATATGACTCGGAAAGCTATTTCTTTTGAGTGGAGTGACAAGTGTGAAGCAAGTTTTCAAGAGTTGAAAAGGCGCTTAACTACAGCTCTAGTCTTGGCTTTGCCTAGTGGTTCTGAGAATTTCATAGTTTATACTGATGCTTCTAAAGAAGGATTAGGTTGTGTTTTAATGCAAGATGGAAAGGTAATAGCTTATGCTTCTCGAAAATTATCTCCTTATGAAAAGAATTATCCTACTCATGATTTAGAGTTGGCTGAGATTATTTTTGCTTTACATAAATGGAGGCATTACTTGTATGGAGAAAAATTTGAAGTCTTCACCGATCATAAGAGCTTGAAGTTCTTGTTTTCTCAAAAAGAGCTTAACATGAGACAACGTAGATGGATGGAGAAATTGAAGGATCAAGATTGTACTATCCTTTATCATCCAGGAAAGGCAAATGTTGTGGCTGATGCACTGAGCAGAAAAACTTATGTTTCTTGCTTGATGATTCGTGAATGGAAGATGTTAGAAGACTTTTGTGATTGGAGTCCTTGTGAATCGAGACATGGAGTTATCCTTGCAAATATAAAGGCTACTTCAGATTTACTCCAACAAATTAAAGAAGCTCAGGTAACTGATTCTGAATTGCAGAAAATTATTAGTGGAATGAATGAAGGAAAGCAACCAGATTTTTCTTTCAACAGTGATGGAATTCTTACCTTTTGAGGCAGAGTTTGTATTCCAGTTGATCTTGAGATTAAAAAGAGAGTTCTTGAAGAGGCTCATAAAGCCAAGTATACTATTTATCCTGGAAGCAAAAAAATGTACCAAGACTTGAAGAAACATTTCTGGTAGAACAACATGAAAAGAGAAATTGCAGAATATGTGTCCAAGTGTCTGATTTGTCAACAAGTGAAAGTGGAACATCAACGTCCGCAGGTTTGTTGCAACCATTAGAAATTCCAGAGTGGAAATGGGAGCATATCACGATAGATTTTGTGACTGGTTTGCCACGTACCAGGAGAGGCCATGATGCTGTTTGGGTTATAGTGGACAGGTTGACTAAATCAGCTCACTTCTTGTCTGTTTCTATGGGATATTCATTGTCTCAGTTAGCTTCATTGTATGTTCAGGAGATAGTCCGACTCCATGGAGTTCCTGTGAGTATTGTATCTGACAGAGATCCTCGTTTTACTTCTCGATTTTGGCAAGCTCTTCATGGTGCCATGGGTTCTAAATTGAATTTCAGTACTGCTTTTCATCCTCAATCTGATGGGCAATCTAAGAGACTTATACAGATTCTTGAGGATATGTTACGTGCCTGTGTTGTTGATTTCAAAGGCAGTTGGGATACTCATCTTCCTTTGGCTGAGTTTGCTTATAACAACAGTTATCAATCTAGCATTGAAATGGCTCCATATGAAGCTCTTTATGGCAGAAAATGTCGATCTCCTATATGCTGGGATGAAGTGGGAGAAGCTAGACTATTGGGACCTGAAATGGTTCAACAGTCAGTTGAGAGTGTGAAATTAATCAGAGATAGATTGCGCACAGCTCAATGTAGACATAAGAGTTATGCTGATCATCACAGAAGGGATCTTGAATTCCAGGTAGGTGACTTTGTATTCTTGAAAGTCTCTCCTCGTAGAGGTATAAAGAGATTTGGGAAGAAAGGAAAATTGAATCCTCGTTATATCGGTCCATTCGAGATTCTTGAAAGAGTTGGGAAGTTGGATTATAGAGTGGCTTTACCACCTTCTTTATATGGTATTCATGATGTGTTTCACGTGTCCATGCTTCGCAAGTATATGGCGGATGAGTCGCATGTTCTTGAATATGAGGCTATTTCATTTCAGCCTGATTTGTCATATGAGGAACAACCTGTTGAAATTTTTGACTGGAAAGAGCAAGTCTTGCGCACCAAAAGGATTCCTATTGTGAAGGTCCTTTGGAGAAATCATGAAATTGAAGAGGCTACTTGGGAAACCGAGAAAGAGATGCGAGATAAATACCCGAGCCAATTTGAAAATCTTGGTAAGTAAAACTCGTGGGCGAATTTTCTTTAAGGTGGGGAGGATGTAACGCCCATCCTTATTCTTGTTAAATATTTGACTTGCTTGTTAAATTCTTAAACTTGCATATTATGTGCTAGTTTTACTTGGGTTAATTTATTAACTGCTTTAGAATATTAAGGTGGTTAAATGTCTAGTTTTGACTTTTGGGTCATTTGTGAAAATATGACTTTAGGGGCCTTTTTGTTAAAAGTGAAACTTGAGGGGCCTAGTTGTCATTTCTAGAAAGTTGAAGTATAACTTTGTTTGCCTTCCTTCTCTGATTCATTTTCCTTGAATTTCTTCTCGTTCTTTCTCTGTAAAGAAAGTTAAGGTTAGAGTTTTACCCTATTCTCGACTCCTCGAGTTTAATTATCCCTCTGTTCTCGATTCTGATCCCGGATAAATATTCGTGGCGTTGAATAGAACGTTTCCTGCCGAACAGAAAAAAGTTTCCTTGACTTTGATTCCGGAGTAGGTAAGTTATTAGCTCCCCCTTGCTTGTAATGTTATTCCTGATACTTGTGCTTGTCAATTTCGTGTGATATTTGTAATTTTGGGACAAAGGGAGTATAAAACTATTGTGTAAAATGATGAAAGAAAATTGAAAGTAATAGTTATGCACTTTTGGGAATTTCCTTGTTGTTAGTTTATGGCCAATCGGCAAAAATATACCACGTACTTTAGTTTTGGTTACAATTTATGCAATGTACCAAAAACTTGCATCTTAAATATACGTACTTTTTCCATTGGTTGCAAATTATGCAACGCACTATTTTTTATCCTAACGGACGTTAAAAAAATAACAGAAATATTAACATGATTTTTTTCGTTAAATATACTAACGATAGAACACCAACACAGTTAAAAAAAAAAAACCAAATTAACACACTCATTTCTAACCCATTTCATCCTTTTGTATTCATCTTCCAAAGCCTTCAACACACCACCGCCGCCACCATTAACGCCAACACCACTACCAAGGAAGTCGCCGGAATCTATGGAAGAAAGCTAAGATCCGGCGACCCTTCTTCTTCTCCGGCGAACCTTCTTCTTCTCCGGCGAAAACATGAAGAAAATCATCAACCCAAGATGCACAGCGGGCTCGTCATCAAACACAACGCAAATCAACGATATGCAACCAATGCTGTCACCACATTCATTTTCAGAGAAATAGCAGCTAAACACAATCCCTATTCAGGTCAGTTCCCCCTCCCCCCATTTTTTATCTAGGTTTGCTTTGGTGGTAGTGTGGTTCAAAACCCGTTAAATCTTTAATGTGGTTAGTTTTGGATTGACCACAAAAGCATTCTGTTAATAAAATTTAACATCATCTAATGGGGTTGCATAAATTGTAAACGAATATTAAAGTACGTAGGATTATGTTGTCAAACTAAAGTACCTTATCCTTTTTATAACTAAAAGCTTGGTACATGGCATAAAGTTGTAATTTTTCCGTTAGTTTATTAGTAGAAAGTTACTCCTACGCTTGGGACGGAGAATTCTTAGCCTGGGAAGAAATTTGCAATTTGCTGGAAAAGAGACCAAGCGCCCGCCCGGGTAGAAGCAGGCGCCCGCCTGGGTAGAGTAAGAGCCCGACCGGGTAAGAGTCAGAGCCCGACCGGGTACAATAGTGAGCGCCCGCCCGGTTAAGACCGAGCGCCTGCCTGGTCCCCTGTTTTTACAAAAGTGGTTTAAACTCAATTGAAATGAGACCTTACCCCTCCTAAGGTATAGAGCCTTAGTATAAGATGTCCTAGCATGCGTATATGTACCTTTTGAGGCATTAGAACTTAGTCTTGAACATGAACACTTATAGAACTCAAATGAGAACTTAAGTATAAGAGTAACAACTCTTCTTTATGTCTTGAAAGTGCTATGAACAAGCACTGATGTGTTATGCTTGTCTTGAAACCAATGTTTGTGCACCTTAAGGGCATTAGAACAATGTCTTGAGCTTGAACATCCTAAGAATAGGATTAAGAACTTGTAAGAGTAAAATGTATAACTCTTATACATGCTTGAATGTCCAAAGATTGGAATTATAACTTGAATGCCCAAAGATTGGAATTATAACTTGAAGTATAAGACAATAAAATCTTGTACATGACTTGAACATCCAAAGAATTGGATTAAGACTTGAACATAAGATGATAAAATCTTGTACATGACTTGAACATCCAAAGAATTGGATTAAGACTTGAATATAAGATAATAAAATCTTGTACATGACTTGACACCAATACATGTGTATGGTAATGAACTAGAAAGTGCTATGAACAAGCACTAACGTGTATGAGAAATGTTCTTGATGTGTATGTACAAACATTGCATATATCTACTTGATAATCATGTGACTTCTTAATTACTTGAAGCATGTTTCTTGGTGAGCTAGTCCACTACTTTTGGATTAGTTATACTCTCGTAGTTCAAGTAAACACCTACTTGTGCATTCTTGTGTGAGTCCAGATGGTCCTTGCTTGTACGGAGTTATATAGGTTCACGCTTATCATGAGTCTGGGGCCAAAGTGATAATCGGGGATCTATGTATCTGCGCTTGACCCTTACTACAGGCCATAGTAAGGGCATAGCTTCCTTTATTAGAGCAATACGCCTGATATAAGTGAATGCTAAACTCGTGAACACCTCGTGAATCTTGATCTTGGGAATGACACTGGTTACCGGGTGTTCTTATATACACTGCATAAGCAGTTTCTTGATATTGATCGTGATTTGTAAAAGTAATACAAGCTACGACAACAATGGTATTCTTGGGAGGGATAAGGATGGAAGCAATATCCTTTGTAACGTGATAGCTTAGCCTTATGTGCTACTTGATGAGTGGATTAGCCTCCCATATACTTGTTACATGATTACTTGAGTATCTACTTGAATTGCATGATAACATGTCATGTAGTTGCATCTAATAGCTTACTGAGATTTATCTCACCCCGTTCCTTATTTAATTGTTTTTCTTAGATCAAAGGAAGGCTAGTGATAGTGCGAAGTGAGGCTCGACATAGCTGGGAGCTTACTACGCAGGTGGTTATTCTTTTGGGGATCGTGGTCCTTTTACATTTTGGTGAGGACGATGTATTATGGGTTATGTAACTCCTTATTTTGGGGTAGACAGTCTTGTATAGTACTTGTTATCTCTAGACATCTTGTAATGCCAGCATATGTGCTAGGCATGTTTCCGCTGTGTATAATCATGTTTGGTTTAAATTTTCTTGTCTAGAACTCGTGGTGTGAGCTATCTTAGCTCCTTACTCTAGAGTATATATATCATGTCAGTTTGTTATAAACAGTTGTCATCCAGTTTCTTGTTAGTTTCTTGATTCTTGTTATTCACGCGCACCAGGTTCGAGGTTCTATTAGGCGATCCCGGGACCTTGGGGCGTGTCATATACAGAGCCCAAATCTCCAATCGCAGCTCACTAATGTGGAATAAATACCCATTCCTGATATTTCCCTTATCAATATTAACCCCAAACTCAGCAGCGAACATAGTCAAAGAATCATCCAAATTAACCCCCATATCTTTCCTCAACCTCCATTACTCAAAATCCTCATCCTCAACATTGTTGGTCATCCCCAGAAATGTGTTAATGGCACTGGCCGACATATCAACGTTAAAACCCCAAACCCAGACATCCGTGGCCTCAGTATGCGAATAAAAATTCGCGTAGAATTCCCTCACCAACAATATAGAACCCATCCGAGTTGGTTTAGCCATTAATCTTTTTAACTTATAAAATGCAATCACCTCATCCAAACCGCATTTTTTCAGATCAAAGCCCCATTCTACTGTCACCCCATTTCTTTCTTTATTTTCAAAATACGCTTCCGAATTGCGGGAAACAAAACGGGTATTGTCAAATTTACGTTTACTTGGGGTGGGGGGACACGACTTTTACCCTTCGGAGGCATTATCACAGCACAAACAACCTCTCAAAGTTCTACAAAAAGCTGTAAAATCCTTACCGGAGGGTCGCCGGAAAATTCACCGGACTCTCGCCGGACTCTCGCCGGAGTTGGGGAGGATGATAACCAGAGAGCCCTTGACTCCAAAACCACTTTACCCTTCTGTGACACCTTCAAAATCACCCAAACCCCTTCAAATCAACCCGTTTCCCTTCCTTCAAAGTTGAACAAAAACTTGAAATTTCCAGATTAAATGGGTGAATTGGCTTGAAATCTTTGTAATGGGTGTGTAAGGAGTGATATTTGGGTGTATTTGGATCGAAATTGGTGGGTTTGGGTGGTGGATTTGTAGTGATAGAGAGATGGGTGTGATGGAGTTTTTAGAGAGAGGAAGAAGATGGGGAAGATGAGGGAATAATTAGGGTTAAGTTTCCCCAAAAACCTCTTTGACCAGGTTTTGAATCCCCGACTGGAACACCGAGCGAGCGCTCGACATGGCCAGTGACTTCTTGGATTTTCGGATTTTAATGCAGGCGGGCGCCTGACAAGGGGCAAGCGGACGCTTAAGTTGTCCAGAGAATTTTATTTTTTGAGTTTTTAATTTAGGCGGGCGCCTGTCACTGTTAGTACCCGACCTGAAAATGAGTTTATTAGGACTTTCCCAAAAATACAAGGACTTTATAGGAATTAGAAACCTTGCAAAGACTTGTCCCGGATTCCCGAAATATCTCATTTATGGCAAAATCTATCAAAATAGGTAACAAATGGTTTCCTTAAAACCATGCAAAACCCTAGCTTAAGAATCAAGTCAGCCAGTAGGATTGGCCACGCGGCAAACATTGCTACGCGTCGACCTTAGCCACGCGGCCACTCTGGTCGCCGGCTTCAGTCATGGCCAGGCGGCCAACCTTACGCTGGATGATCCTGACCATCAGATCTTGCCATCAGCCTACTATATAAACCATTCCATTCCATTGGTTTGAGGATCCGAATTTAGAGCCCACAAGGGACGATTTTGCTCCCAAATCAAGTCATTCAAGCCTCCAAAAACACTCTCAAGAATCCCAAGAAGATCCAAGGTTATTCTTACCAACAAAGGTAGGTTTTCTAACTTTTTCTTCATGTTCTTGCCATATTATTAATTTAGATCCCTAATATTCATATTCTTAATATGTTTATTCATGTGTTCTTCATAATATTCATGTTCCTAACATATTTCTTCATATGCTTTGCATGACATTCATATGTTCATAATATGTTCTTCGCATATTCATCATATTCTAGGTTAAAACCTTATTTATGCTATATTTAGGGTTGCGATCTTCATGTTAACATGTCATTTCATAGCCAATGATGATCTAGGGTTCATCAACCCAAGGATGATCTAGGAACTACTTCTAAACCCTAATCTTTAGGTAATTCCTCCCTCATTATGCATGATCCCGATTCTTCTGCCTATTCTAAATTCTTCTCGAACTACGCTGACCTGAGCTTCTCACATTGAGAGGAACGTAGGCAATCTCCGGATCCGGTCTCAAACACTAACATACTACTAACACATTCATCATGATAGAAAGAGCGATCATTCGGACAATAGGAGTGATAACGTTCAATATTCTTCTCTTGTTGTAATTTGACCCCCGAACCCACTAAAATGCTTTTTCAATGTTTTGGCTTTAATTAAAACGGCGTGGAGACTCTCATATTTTAATGTTACTATGAATATTCCCAATTTCAAACACACGTATTCACAGTGGCGACTCTGCTGGGGACTGCTTTGAAACTTTTTCAAACTTAGTGGGTCTAACTTTCATCACATCATGATGCTTGCCATGTTTATACATGCACACACCTGCCATGTTTACACATGCACGCACCTGCCAGTTTACACATGCACCCACCTGCCATGTTTACACATGCACGCACCTGCCATGTTACACCTGTACGCACCTGCCATGTTTACATGCCATGTTTACACGTGCACGCACCTGCCATGTTTACACGTGCACACACCTGTCATGTTTACACGTGCACACACCTGCCCTGTTTACACGTGCACACACCTGCCATGTTTACACATGCACACTTGCCATGTTTTCACGTGCCCCCTACAGTTAAGCCATGTTTACACATGCACCCGCGCACTCCGCCATGTTAATACTTGTACCTTGTACCTTGTACCATTTACCCTTGTTATCTTCGCTTTAAGTATTAGGGTCAAACAAAACTATGCTATGCTCCCTTGTACATTATTTTCTCTCTCTCTCTCTCTCTCTCTCTCTCATGCATTGCATCGCATCATTCAAACGTTCAAAGCTTCTCTTTTTTCTCCCTAAAAAGAATTAGTTTCTTACCACACACTACCACTAGTCCGTGTCAGCACTGCACAGGTCCCTACTACCCGGAGTATTCGATGTGCAGGAATTTTTGCGCTACTGCCTCACATTTTTCGAGTCACTCGTCTACTCCACTCACCGTGTACGTTCCGCGAGCGGTGGGAACCTTTTACTTACCCGTGTCAACCCACACATAGAGATTAGGACACTCCTTAGACCAACCATTTAGGATGTAAATAAATGCAAAACTTTTCGCAAAATAAAATGTGCATTGCATCTAGGCAACCTCTAAGGTCCATCGCTCACCCCTTGGGCCATCTATCAAAATTCCTCATCTTGGCCTATCCAGGTTACCTACCCATCATTGCGATCCATTTGGTCTACCCTTCATCTCGACCCGCTTTGGCCAAAATCCCACCATCCTTTGGCCTCTTAGGACAATCTTATCTACCTTTGACCTCCTAGGTCAACCTTTGACCGCCTAGGTCAACCTCCCCAACCCTTGACCGCCTAGGTCAACTTTATCCGCCTTTTACCTCTTAGGTCTACCCTTGACCTCCTAGGTCAACCTTATCACCTTCGACCTCTTAGGTCACCCCTCGACCTCTTAGGTCAACCTTTGACCCCATAGGTCAACTTCATCCGCCTTTGACCTCTTAGGTCTACCCTTGGCTGCCTAGGTCAACCCTATCACCTTCGACCTCTTAGGTCACCCCTCGACCTCTTAGGTTAACCCTTGACCGCCAAGGTCAACCTCATCCACCTTTGACCTCTTAGGTCAACTATATCCGCCTCCGACCTCTTAGGTCAACCCTTGACATCCTAGGTCAACCTTATCACCTCCGACCCCTTAGGTCAACCTTATCACATTTAACCCCCAAGGTAAACTTTATCATCTTTGACCTCTTAGGTCTACCCTTGACCCCCTAGGTCAACCTCATCCGCCTTTGACCTCTTAGGTCAACCTTTGACCCCCTAGGTCAACTTAATCATCTTGACCTCTTAGGTCAACCTTTGACCCCCTAGGTCAACCTCATCCTCCTAGGTCAACCTTATTACCTTTGACCTCTTAGGTCAACCTTTGACCCCCTCGGTCAACATTATCACCCGTTGACCTCTTAGGTCAACCTTTGACCTCCTAGGTCAACCCAATCACCTTCGACCTCTTAGGTCAAACTTGGACTCCTAGGTCAACCTTATCCGTTTTCGACCTCTTAGGTCAATCTTTGATTCCATAGGTGAACCCAATTACCTTTGGTCCTAACCCGCTTAGGTCAAACCATCTTGACCCACCTAGGTCATTATTTGACCCACCGTCATCCAGACCAACCTAGGTCAACCCGTTTAGGTCCACACACCATCCTTGACCCATTTAGGTCAACTTGTCCGTCTTAGGTTAAAAACTGCCCCTTCACCTTTGACCCGTCAAGGTCACCCCGTGACCCGCTTAGGTCGACTTACCTATCTTGGATCCATCTAGGTCAGTCTCCAACCTTCCTTAGTCCACCAACCCGAATAGGTCAACCTTAGACCCGCTTAGGTCAAACCATGTCTATCCCGCTTAGATCATCCCATAGGCAAACCGCTACAACCCGCTATCTTGATTCATTCACCATATAGGTCAATCCAACCCTTCTCATTTAGGTCGACCTATCCTTTACCCATCTAGGTCAACCCACCATTATCGTCGCATCCTAGCTTGAACCATTTCTTGTCTCAAACATTAGGTCAAACCTTAGGTCAAATTTAGGTCAAACCTTAAGTCAAACCTTACCCGATTCCTATAGGTCTTCCTCACCCATGCTTGACTACAGACCGAGTCATCTCCCTCTTTTTGACCCCTATGGTCATCTCTCACCTCTTTTAAAAGTCTAACTTGACTCGAACTACGGCGACCTGAGCCTCTTATTGTGTGGGACCTCTCCCTCATGGTAAGGGGAACGTAGGCAACTTCGGCCCGGTCAAACTTTCTAATTCTTGTCAAAAATGCATTTCAAAGTGTGGAGACCGACTCTTTTCCAAAAGTGATTTTATAACGATGCCTTGTCATTAATTATAAATCTAAGCTCAATTCAAAGACATAATTCCCCCACAACTATTGTAGATCCTGCATCATGTCTGTTGAAAGGAGCATCGGAGTTGCAAATGAAGCTATTACCCAAGGTCTCGAGACAACTCTCCACACCAATACTGATCTCAATGAGCAAGCGCTCCATTTCGAGACCATCCTCAACGAGCAAGCAACCCTCTTCCGGACCGCTCTCGACGAACAAGAAGCCTACTTTGAGACTGTCCTCCTCAAGCAAGTCGACCGCTTTCAAAAAGAGATGTGCAAGGCTCTAAGGACACCGAGAAGCGCCTTCACTCTGATATTTATTGCATTTATGATTACCTCGGCCGAGTTCTCCCTCTTGCTCAATTTCAACACCCGTACGCTCCTCAAATGTATGGGCCATCACAGATTTCCCCCGTTGGGATGTCTCCTAAGACTACTCATCAACGACAGGTACCGGTACCTAAACCACCCTCAAAGACAGTTCGGAAGAACGAATGCGAGTACAACGACTTGGGTATGCCGTTAGGCAAACTCTTCAAAAGTCTAGTTCAAGCCGGCAAGTTGTCTCCTTTGTTCAACTATGAACCAAGTAGGGTGAAGCAAGGCTTGGATCCCTCCAAACACTGCCAATACCACTAGTACATTGGGCATGACACCGAAGATTGCCTCCAATTGAGGAGAAAGATTCAAAGCCTCATTGACAGCGGAGCCATCACCCGCCAATGGAATACATGGGCATGGGCAAAAGAGGAAATTGGGACTACCTCCTTTAAATAAAAGAAAAGAAAAGGGTCATTCAGTCTTCGTAGGTTCTAGAGTGTCCTTGTCAAAAGTCCACCTTGGACGATTTTTGTTTCTTTAAGTAAAAGTCCACCCGGACTAGTCAGTTTAAATCTTTAGTTCCAATAAAAGGGTCTTTATTTATTTTCTTTTCTCTCTAGACTTGAGACATAAGCTTGCATATATCAATTTCATGAAAATGTCTTATTCACCATTTTCGCTTGATTGCCATATCTTTATATGATGAATTAATCTTAATCTTACTCATTAATGATGACTCATTAAAAGGTAAATGGACCCACAAACCATTCACATAACTAAGTAAACGATTAATCTCAAAATAACAAATGCTTCGATCAATTGGGATGAACGAATCACTTTCTCTTCTCTCTACATTCTACCCCCATACACTCTCTCTATACACTCACCCCTTTGTACACACTTCATGTACACTCTCTATATACACCTTCTCCCATACACTATCCTCATACACCTCTCATCCCACCATTAGACCCCTTTTTATAAGGTCGTGACAAAGAAATGGACTGCGGTTGATCAGCATCAAATAGACATCCATGCTGCCATAATTTAAAGGGTTGGTTTGTTCCCTTCATGAGTACTACATGCCGTTACACTGGGGCTGTCCGTATTCCATCGCAAATGTAAGACAAGTGCACGAAGTCATTCATGACATTAATTGGTGCACGTGATAATCCAATGGAGCTCTAGCGGTGAAAATCAAGGGGCTAGGATGCCCGCCGCCAGCAAAAGGCCGCTTGAACTATAAGGAAGCTACCTCGCAATCGAGAGAGGCGAAAGCAAACTAGGGGCTTATCTTGCCCAATGTTTCATGTACAAATATAAAAAAAAATATAAAAAAAAAATATGGCTCGCTAGGTTGAAACCCAAAAGGGCGACCTAGGCAAAAGTTAGAGCATTGCACAAAAGAAGCCCGCTAGGTTGAAAACCCGAAAGGGCGGCCTAGGCAAAAAAAAAAGGTGTGCACAAAGAGATAAAATAAAAAAGAAAAAGAAAAATAGAAGGGGCTATCACCATGGAAAAGTAAAAGTCCCATTTTCTTTTCACCTCCTTTCACCTCAAATGTTCTATTTTCCTTTCTTTCCTTACAAAGTAGATAAACGGCAGCAACCCATGACAACTACGATGGAGCAATCCACTGCAACAACTACAAAGGAGTAATCCACCGCAATGAGCTACAAAGAACAACTCACCTCAAACGAACCTCACACCTCTAAACTCAACCCCAACTTCATCATCATCCGGGCCTCCCCCGAACTACGCGGACCTGAGCTTCTCACCTTGAGGAGAACGTAGGCAACCTTAGGGTCCGGTCCAAAATATACACAACCCACCTCGTAGCCAATTTTCCTTCTCTTCTCTCTTGCCCCATATTTCTACTCCTGACTTCTTCACTCACAATTGATCAAAACATTTATTATTTCGAGACTACTTGTCTAAAACATAATCATAAGACGCGTAACTAATCAACGAGGTCCATTCTCGAGCAATCAAATGAGAATCTTGAATAAAACAATTCTCAAATGTCTCGACAAGTCTTCCGTTCTACAATCTAGGAAAGAGCTAAACACTTACTTCTGTCAAGCAGGGGCTTCCTCCCTTTTGTACATATATACACTCAGTTGCCCAAAGAGTCAAAATGTGAGTACTATCTCTCTCTCTTACTCTCCCCAAAATGCCCCCGCATGTTTTCAAACAATCTTTTTTCCTTTTTTGAGTCGACTGAATGATTTCAAAAAAAAAAAAAAAAAAAAAAAAAATGATGACGCAAAAGAGATGCCCGCTAGATTGAAAACCCGCCAAGGGCGGTCTAGGCATAAAAAAGGGTACGTCTTAAAGGAGGTAGGATACCCCGCTCTACACCCTTATCGGACTGGGGCTTCCCCAACAGAATGGGTCGACTATGTGTTTTCTCGGAGAATACCGAGGTCCCAACAAGGATACACTTAGAGAAGGGCACCCCTCATCGTCAAACTCCGGCACGCGACGACCTATTTGGATTGATTAGAATCATAATTAATTATAAGGCATCTGTATAAAATCATAACACTTTCATAAAGTTTTCTCCTCCCCGACACTTTGTGTATAAACCCGCACTCTCGGTCTCCACAAAATTGTAAAAACATCTTCGGTCCGTCCGGGACCCATCTATGTGATTCCCAGAGTTGACTCGGTCCTTTACCTATCTCCTACACTTTAGGGAACCTTTAGGGCTAAACCCTCAACTCTTTAGGTCCCGAACCTACCCGGTGAGTCTTACCTAGATTACATCAGAACCCCTTAGTTCGACCTTCCGCAAGTTTGTAGCATGACCCCTTAGGCCTTAAACCGGTTCTACCCAGACCTTCAAACCTTAAACCGGTTAGCCAAAGCCAAGTCCTTAGGATGAACCATTAGGTCCCGAACCTACCGGTCCCAAGCCTACGCGATCTCCTAGATCTCAAACCTACCAACACATACTCGTCCTTACCCTATCTAGGCCATAGGTCTCTTATCATCCTAGGTCCAGCCTCTTAGATCTACCCAGTCTAACCTGTTGAACGATCCCTTAGATCCCAAGTCCATGCAAGGCCGCCAAACACCTACCTTATAGGTCTCTAGCATATCCGATTCACACCTCAGGTCTCAACTCCTAAACCCTTTAGATCACAAAACTGTCTACCCTCTAAGTCTATAACCTTAGAGCTCGTCCCTTAGAACTCTTTTAGTTCCCAAGCCTACTTGGTCCAACCAAAACAATGCCATCTACGCCTACCGTCATACCCAAACCATGGCCCTGCCACTCTTAAACCTAATGTTGCTCCTTAGCTTCAAAAGACTTCCTAGTCTGACCTTCAACCCCTTAGGTCTCTAACCTACTTAATCCGAGCCGAGTCCAAACCTCGCCACCTACAAGGTCCACCCTTGAACTCCATGGATCTCAAACCTTTCTTCCCCACGAGTCCAAACCTCAAACGTGCTCGAACGCATAGGACCTCCCGCGTACCGTGATATGCCTTAAGCATATCAAAACCCGTCCAGTCAAAAATCGTGCACTTAAACACCTTTGGTCCCATACCAAACCCACCTTCGCAATCGCCGAACGAGCTTGGTCACGCGCAATGACCTCTGAGACAAACTTAGGACCTAAGCATACCCAATCCAACTTAGGTACCTATTGTACTCAAGCAAAGTCTTGGACACTCAATCCCTTTACCTAAAGCGCTAACATGGTCATATATCCAAAACCATTTCCCGCACCTATGGTTTCGCACCTAGCTTAAACTTTCAAACACTCTAGGATCCAAGCCCAACATGCGTATTAGGTACTAGGATCATCCAATCCCAATCCGTTGCTCCTTGGCCGACCTCAAGCCTGCTTGGTCCTAACCCATAACGCGGTTTCTCTAGGATAAAAGACTTACCCGCTTGAAAGCCTTATGTCCCAACGCTACCCTGCCTAGCCTTCGATCTCCTAGATCTCACGCCTACCATTCCATTAGGCCCCGATCTGCTTAACACATGTCTGAGTCTTACCCTAGCTAAACCCTAGCACTCTAGCCTAGGTCTAACCTATCGAGCCTATCCAGCCATGAGGTATCAAGCTCACCTGCCCCAAACCGCAACACTCTTAGACCTCAAACTTGCTCGGTCTAAACCAAGACAAACCTTCAAATGCTTTCGGTCTCCAAACCCTAGCCTTAAGCCTAAGTAGTCACATTCTCTCCAAACCCTAGCCTCAAGCCTAGGTAGTCACCTTCTATTCAAAGCCTAGCCTTAAACCTAGGTAATCGCATTCCCTTTAAACCCTAGTCCCAAACCTAGGTAATCGCCTTCTCTCTAAACCCTAGCCTCAAGCCTAGGTAGTCACCTTCTATCCGAAGCCTAGCCTTAAACCTAGGTAATCACATTCTCTCAACCTAGCCTCAAGCCTAGGTGGCCACATCCTCTACAAACCCTAGCCTCTAGCCTAGGAAGTAACATGCGCTCCGAACCCTAGCCACAAGCCTAGGTAGTCACCTTCTATCCGAAGCCTAGCCTTAAACCTAGGCAATCACATTCTCTCAACCCCAGCCTCAAGCCTAGGTTGCCACATCCTCTACAAACCCTAGCCTCTAGCCTAGGAAGTCACATGCGCTCCGAACCCTAGCCTCAAGCCTAGGTAATCACATCTTCCCAAACCCTAGCCTCAAGCCTAGGTAGCCACGTTCCCTCCAAACCCTAGCCTCAAGCCTAGGTAGTCGCATTCTCTCCAAACCCTAGCCCCAAGCCTAGGTAATTACATCCTTCCAAACCCTAGCCTAAAGCCTAGGAAGTTACATCCTTCTTAAACCCTAGCCTCGATCCTAGGTAGCCACATCCTTCCTAAACCCTACCCTCGAGCCTAGGTTGTCACACTCCCTCCAAACCCTAGCCTAAAGCCTAGGAAGTTACATCCTTCTTAAACCCTAGCCTCGATCCTAGGTAGCCACATCCTTCCTAAACCCTACCCTCGAACCTAGGTAGTCACATTCCCTCCAAACTCTAGCCTCAAGCCTAGGTAGTCGATATTCTTTCCAAACCCTAGCCTCAAACCTAGGAAGTCGCGTTCTCCCCAAACCCTAGACTCAAGCCTAGGTGGTCACATATCCTTAATCCTAGAAGCCGCATTCGCTCTAAACCCTAGCCTCAAGCCTAGGAAGCCGCATTCGCTCTAAAACCTAGCCTCGAGCCTAGGTAGTCGCATTCGCTCTAAACCCTAGCCTCAAGCCTAGGAAGCCGTATTCGCTCTAAATCCTAGCCTCGAGCCTAGGTAGTCGCATCCGCTCTAAACCCTAGCCGCAGGGCCTAGGTACTCGCATTCGCTCTAAACCTAGCCTCGAGCCTAGGTAGTCGCATCCGCTCTAAACCCTAGCCGCAGGGCCTAGGTACTCGCATTCGGTCCAAACCATAGCCTCAAGCCTAGGTAGTCGCACTCTTTCTAAACCCTAGCCGCAGGGCCTAGGAGACTATATCCTCACTAAACTCTATCATCGAGCCTAGGATTCAACATTCCCTTCAAACCCTAGTCCTAGACCTAGGAAATTCCTTCACCTTAGTCTCAAAATATAGGAAATTTACAATCTTAATCCCCCGTCTTATTGAACCCTAACCCAAAACCTAGGATACAATGCCCTGTCCAAAAACTTAATCAACCCTAGCCTCAGGCCTAGGAAGCCGCATTCGCTCTAAACATAGCCTCAAGCCTAGGAAGTCACAACCTTTCCAACTCCCAGCCTTATGTTTAAAAGCCAACGCCTTTGCTACCTCTGAGCCTACCACAACTCCAAGCCCTAGCCTCCTAGACCTAGGAAATTCCTAACCCTAGTCCCAAACCTAGGAGAGTCATGGTCCTTAAACACCAGTTTCCAAACCCTTGTTCGAAACCCTAAAATCTAGGAAGTTCCCAAACCTCAACCTTTCCAAGCCCTAGCACTAAGCCTAGGATAGAATACTCTCCTCATGCTTAAATGAACTCCAATCCCTAGCCTGTAAGCCTAGGAAACCCACATTATCTTCAAGACATAATCTAAAGCCCAAGAAGCCGTGACATCTTTGGCATCCCTATCTCAAGATTAGGAGATCACCATCTTCCTTATTCCCTTTCCCTAAAAAGCCTTAGGTCCTACCTCTAGGCAACCAAGAAAAATGTCCTTACCTACACCTTGGTCTCAATGGCTCGTAGCCTCATTCCCTCTTAAATTAGGATAAGCGGAACCCAGATCATGTTTCCATATTAGCAACTCCCCGAGAGTCCATCTCCTTCGCGTCTCCCTAAAGGTCCTTTGCCCTTGTGACTCACCAAAGAGTCCTTTGTGACTCCCCGAGAGTCTATCACCTTTGTGACTCCCCGAGAGTCCGTCACCCTTGTGACTCCCCAAGAGTCTATCACCTTTGTGACTCCCCGAGGTTCATCCCGTTTGCGACTTCATAACAATCCATCAGCTTTGCCTCCACATGCAAAACTTCAGTTTTACCCCTAGTACATTCCCCTTTGTTCATTTTAGGTGCCTTAGCACTATTTTGACTGATATTCGTTACCTTTGGGAACGGAAAGCCCTTAAAATTTTCATTCTTCACCAAATATTTGCTTAGGATTCGTATGATTGCAGAGACTTCGGCGCCTCTATGACATACGCATCCTAGATCGATCGCGACTGGCAGAAGCCTCGGCGTTTCTGTTTGCGAGAGATCCAGCATCTATTATTTTAGCATTTCATAATATTTGCTTAGGATTCGTATGGTTGTAGAGACTTCGACGCCTCTATGACATACGCATCCTAGATCAATCGCGATTGGCAGAAGCCTCGGCGTTTCTGTTTGCGAGAGATCCAGCATCTATTATTTTAGCATTTCCTAATATTTGCTTAGGATTCGTATGGTTGTAGAGACTTCGGCGCCTCTATGACATACGCATCCTAGATCGATCGCGATTGGCAGAAGCCTCGCGTTTCTGTTTGCGAGAGATCCAGCATCTATTATTTTAGCATTTCCTAATATTTGCTTAGGATTCGTATGGTTGTAGAGACTTCGGCGCCTCTATGACATACGCATCCTAGATCGATCGCGATTGGCAGAAGCCTCGGCGTTTCTGTTTGCGAGAGATCCAGCATCTATTATTTTAGCATTTCCTAATATTTGCTTAGGATTCGTATGGTTGTAGAGACTTCGGCGCCTCTATGACATACGCATCCTAGATCGATCGCGATTGGCAGAAGCCTCGGCGTTTCTGTTTACGAGAGATCCAGCATCTATTATTTTAGCATTTCCTAATATTTTCTTAGGATTCGTATGGTTGTGAAGAACTTCGGCGCCTCTATGACATACGCATCCTAGATCGATCGCGATTGGCAGAAGCCTCGGCGTTTCTGTTTGCGAGAGATCCAGCATCTATTATTTTAGCATTTCCTAATATTTTCTTAGGATTCGTATGGTTGTAGAGACTTCGGCGCCTCTATGACATACGCATCCTAGATCAATCGCGATTGGCAGAAGCCTCGGCGTTTCTGTTTGCGAGAGATCCAGCATCTATTATTTTAGCATTTCCTAATATTTTGCTTAGGATTCGTAGAGACTTCGGCGCCTCTATGACGTACGCATCCTAGGTCGATCGCGACTGGCAGATGCCTCGGCGTTTCTGTTTGCGAGAGATCCAGCATCTATTATTTTAGCAGTTTCCTAATATTTGCTAAGGATTTGTATGATCGCAGAGACTTCGGCGCCTCTATGACATACGCATCCTAGATCGATCGCGATTGGCAGAAGCCTCGGCGTTTCTGTTTGCGAGAGATCCAGCATCTATTATTTTGGCGGCTGGCAGAAGCCTCGGCGTTTCTGTTTGCGAGAGATCCAGCATCTATTATTTTAGCAGCATCTATTATTTGCTTAGGATTCGTATGGTTGTAGAGACTTCGGCGCCTCTATGACATACGCATCCTAGATCGATCGCAATTGGCAGAAGCCTCGGCGTTTCTGTTTGCGAGAGATCCAGCATCTATTATTTTGGCGGTCAGCAGAAACCTCGGCGTTTCTGTTGCGAGAGATCCAGCATCCATTATTTTAGCGCGATCGCAGAAACCCAGGCGTTTCTGTTTGCGCTTACCTCAGCGTTTATTATTCCACCTCGGGATTATTTAGACAACGTAGTCTTTATTGTCCCATTATCCCTCTTGCTTCAAATGACTTCATTTCCTAACGAATGTTCGTTCTTCATACAGGATAGTGCCCGTAGGTTTATTATCCCTAGCAGAAGTCCGATAACTCGTTTTTCCCTAATCGCTTTGAACTACGACCGGCTTGATTCCTCGGAGGATACGTAGGAGACCTGAAAAGGTTCAGCCACCCGACCGGCGCGGTCGTCTCTCATCCCCAGCAGGTGCATTTTCCCCATCAGAGGACAGTCATTCTCAATTTCCCATCAGATTTGAACTACGTTTGGCTTGATTCCCCTGCGGATACGTAGGTCGCCTGCCAAGGTTCAGCCGTTCCCTTACCTTTCATCTGTTTTGAAACTCATGTTTCAGACGGATTCTTCTTTTATCGTCGACCCCACATTGCCTTGCAAGAAGCGTCGCCGAGGGGCTACTGTTAGTACCCGACCTGAAAATGAGTTTATTAGGACTTTCCCAAAAATACAAGGACTTTATAGGAATTAGAAACCTTGCGAAGACTTGTCCCGGATTCCCGAAATATCTCATTTATGGCAAAATCTATCAAAATAGGTAACAAATGGTTTCCTTAAAACCATGCAGAAACCCTAGCTTAAGAATCAAGTCAGCCAGTAGGATTGGCCACGCGGCCAACATTGCTACGCGTCGACCTTGGCCACGCGGCCACTCTGTTCGCCGGCTTCAGTCATGGCCAGGCGGCCAACCTTACGCTGGATGATCCTGACCATCAGATCTTCCCATCAGCCTACTATATAAACCATTCCATTCCATTGGTTTGAGGATCCGAATTTAGAGCCCACAAGGGACGATTTTGCTCCCAAATCAAGTCATTCAAGCCTCCAAAAACACTCTCAAGAATCCCAAGAAGATCCAAGGTTATTTCTTGCCAACAAAGGTAAGTTTTCTAACTTTTTCTTCATGTTCTTGCCATATTATTAATTTAGATCCCTAATATTCATATTCTTAATATGTTTATTCATGTGTTCTTCATAATATTCATGTTCCTAACATATTTCTTCATATGCTTTGCATGACATTCATATGTTCATAATATGTTCTTCGCATATTCATCATATTCTAGGTTAAACCTTATTTATGCTATATTTAGGGTTGCGATCTTCATGTTAACATGTCATTTCATAGCCAATGATGATCTAGGGTTCATCAACCCAAGGATGATCTAGGAAATACTTCTAAACCCTAATATTTAGGTAATTTCTCCCTCATTATGCATGATCCCGATTCTTCTGCCTATTCTAAATTCTTCTCGAACTACGCTGACCTGAGCTTCTCACATTGAGAGGAACATAGGCAATCTTCGGATCCGGTCTCAAACACTAACATACTACTAACACATTCATCATGATAGAAAGACCGATCATTCGGGTAATAGGAGTGATAACGTTCAATTGTCTTCTCTTGTTGTAATTTGACCCCCGAACCCACTAAAAATGTTTTTTTCAATGTTTTGGCTTTAATTAAAACGGCGTGGCGACTCTCATATTTTAATGTTACTATGAATATTCCCAATTTCAAACACACGTATTCACAGTCACCCACCAAGCGGGCGCTTGGTCCCTTTTCCAGCCATTTTTTTTTTCGCGCTCCGATTGATTTGAATTTCTGCACATCACCACAAACAAACATCACAAGCGTAATATCCATAAAAAAAAATGACTCAATAAAATAAAATCTTTTTGGAGGGTGACACTATTTACACTCCCCTATAAATCCACAAACTCGGAGAGATCGATGAAGGAAGACACGGACTAACTTTTGACCGCACTTTCGTTGCCTACGTTCCCCCTAAGACAATAAGGGGCTCAGGTCACCGTAGTTCGAACCGACTTAAAAAAAAATTGACATAAAAAAAAATGACACACTTTTACCACCACCCCCAAACCAAAAGTATGCTATGTCCTCATGGCATTGAAGAACGCACAATCCCAATTAAAAAAATGATGATAGACTGAAATTAATCAAAAGCAAATAAAATGGTACGTAGTTGGGTTGCCTCCCAACAAGCGCGTTTGTTTAACGTCGTTGTCCCGACGGTGGCCCCATTTTATTTGAGGTGGAGATTGGCCACATTGACGTTGGCTTTTGCTTTTCTACCTTTGGCCCACCTTAAGTGTTCTCTTGCATGAATTCCCACAATTGCCCACACATAAACTCCATTTTTAATTAAGTCTGGGAGAACCCATCGGACCTTTGAGGCTCCCTTGTGCTTTTTCTTTTTCACTTTTGGGCTCTTTTCCTTCTTACTAGTACCTGCAGAACAAGAAGAAGCAAGAGGGGTACAAGATTTTATATGAGGCGCCGACTTTTCATTGAAGTGGCCTAGGGGGTGAAATGGGCCATCACTAGAATGGTGTTCATCGGCCTTATGGGATATGGCCATGACATGAACGTCCGAATTATCCCTAGTTTTCTCACCGCCATTCAACACACTCTCCAATTTTCCGATATCACTCTCATGCCCTATGTGCTCATGTACGCACTCACCTACCTCATCCACAAAATTACATGAGTCCTCATCAGTCAAAGGATGTTTCATAATGTCATGCACATGGATCTCTAAATGTTCATTGTCCACACACATTGATAATGTCCCCTTCCCCACATTAATTATGGTGTTGGTGGTCGCCATGAAAGGTCGCCCAAGCAATATGGAGATCACGGTGATCGCCAACATTATTAACAGTTTCAAGAACAATAAAATCTATAGGGACAATTAACTTTCCTACTTGAACTAAAACATCCTCCACAATTCCCAACGGTCGTCTAATGGAACGATCAGCAAGTTGATATGGCAATAAATTTATGCTAGCACCAAGATCTAACATCGCCTTCACCTTGGTAGAATCCCCCAAAGTAATGGAAATTGTGAAACTTCCGGGGTCCTTTTGCTTAGGTGGGATGTCTTGTCGAACCACAGCACTAGCACTCTCTCCCATGATCAATTTCTCATCTTTCCCATACTTAGGTTTCCTGGAGTTAATTTCTTTGAAAAACTTGGCATAAGCAGGGATATTTTTTATCACATTCAACAACGGGATATTATTATTAACTTTTGAAAACACATCATATAACTCCGACATTTGTTTATTCAACTTGTGCCTCATAAAACTTCCAGGAAACGGTATAGGAGTTACATATGGCTTGGGAGTGGGAGTCTCAGTATTAGAATTTTTTCCCATTCCATTTGTACCTTTATCAACAACATTACTCTCAAGAATCTCAATAGCAGGAGGAGATGTAGCAACAGGGATTACCTCATTATTTACCTGATTGCGATTATGTAGGACAGTAATGGCCATGGCTTGCTGCCCTTGACTTGGGAAAGTTCCTGGCTTATGTCCTTATTGGCCTTCAGCTAAATGACCAATTTGGGTCTCCATCTTTTTGTTGAAAGCATCCTGATGCTTCTCTCGCTGCTCCATCATCATCCTCATTCGTTGTTGTTCTTGCAGCATTGACCTCATCATATCCTCCATAGATTGCTTGGGCTGCTGTTCTGGATTCCCTTGTGGGGGAGGAGTATATAGAGGTTTCTATTGAAACTGGTTCCCTTGGTTATTCCTCCATGACAGATTCGGGTGATTCTTCCAATCCAGATTATAGGTGTTAGAATACATACCACCTTGATTCTGTCGTGGGTGATAACCTTGCATTGCATTAACCTGTTCAGAATCACACTGCACAACAACTTGGCAAATATTAGTAGCATGAGTGTTAGGACCACAGTTAGCACAAAAATCAGATATAACATTAGCACTTGATGAACCCATATTCATGTTAAATTTCACCAAATTTTGGTTCATCAAGGCTACCTGTCTAGCAAACTCATCTACACCACTTAACTTATGCACTCCCCTAGGTTTCCCTCTAGAGCCTTTTTCTTGATAATTGGCCCCCAACATCTCAAATAATTCTTGGGTTTGATCAACAGTTTTAGCTCCTAGAAAGCCACTTGCTGCGTTGTCAACCATAGCTTGGTCAACTGCACTCAACCCACCATAAAATGTTTGATGTAAAAGGGCATCAGGAAAAGCATGATGGGGACACTGCACTTGCAACATCTTAAACCTATCCCACGCCTCATGAAATGGTTCACCTTGTTCTTGAGTAAACCCTATGATTTTTTGTCTAAAGGTGGCCAAAGTGGCATGTGGGAAGAATTTTTTTAGAAAAAAATCATGTAACCCATCCCAAGTAGTAATGCTCCTAGCAGGAAGTAACATTAACCAAGTTTTAGCTGCCCCTTGAAGAGAAAAAGGAAAGTATTTAAGCCTTAATTTTTTGTCAGTGACCCCCTCCTTAATTGGAAATCCCAACACAATCATCATATACTCTCTCAAGAAGTTCAAAGAATCCTTACCGGGAAGACCCTGGAACTTAGGTGGAGTGAATGAACACAATGTATATATGCCCCCCTCATCCATCCTTAGATCGAAATGGGTTATATGGAGGGTATAGGGTAGTTCTTTTATTGGACAAAAGTGCCCATGGGTAGGGCTAATAGGGGTGATGGATAAAATTCCACTGTGTAATAAAACCTTGCAAGTGTACAAGTGCCGAGGCAGCAGTATACAAAAGTAAGGGTCGAACCGCAGAGACTCGTGGATAAACAAGTTGATTCAATTAGTGCAAAGGGTAACCAGGGGGGTTTTTTATTTGATTTGCTTAAACTATTTTAACTACTAAATACTGAAAATAAACTAGAAATTAAAGATCACAAAAGCAAGCAAAGATTGAATTCAAGATTGACGAAGATTCACAGATTGGGGTTCACAACTATCTTCACTCTATGCTATTTTTAATACCAAACTTGTTCAAGAAATCGTTCACTTAATTAAGGGTTGGGACGGTCTGGTCACCGGATTGCAACTCTATTATTATCTCTATGTGATGTATTCCGCTAGGTCAACAACACACACTATTAATTTATTAAGAACCCAGGAAAAATTGATTTTAGACTCTTTTGATTTCCGCTAGGTCCTCAATTAAATCTATTCAATGAAATCTAGGTCAATGTAAAAACTATCCACGCTAGTGCAATAATTTAAACCCTAATGATTTAAAGACCAACAATATCTATGTATAAGGTTCAAATCTCTAAATGAATTAAAATTGATTCCAATGAACAAGAACAAGACTGATTTTAATTAAGCACAATTTAGCATAGAGTTTCGATAGTGCTACTCCCAATCCATGAACAAGGAATTTAGCTACACATAGACATAGCAAGAATCACAAGAATATAATTAAAAACCATAAACCTGGATAAACGCTTGATGATGAATAAATCCCCCAAATCTTGTTTACACCTTTGAAAACTAAAGAAAACCTAAGAATAAAGCATAAATATCTGTTCTGAAAACCTAATCTATTTAATACAAGAGAGGAGTCCAAAATAGGGAAGGAAACCATAAAATATTGACTAATTCATAAATCCCGAATTTCCTGGCGTACAGGCGAGCGGGCGCTCGCTATAAGGCAGGCAGGCGCTCGAGTATGGCAGTGAGTTGCTCCGCCTGGTGAGATTAATTCAAGCGGGCGCCTGGATAAGTTCAAGCAGGCGCCTGGTTCCTGTTTCTGATATTCTTCTTTTCTTCCTTTTTTCTTTCTTTCTTTCTTCTTAACTTTGACCGCTGTTGTTGACTTTTGTCTTGAGCAATTCTTGGTCTTCAACACTTTAAATATCTAGGACTTTGCACTACATCAAAATTACACTAAAAATGTCTCAAAACAAATATAATCTCACAAAGTTCCTCAAACACAAATAGACCAAAATTACATCAAATCTATTCTAAAATACATCCAAAAGTCAATAAAAGTAATGTAGAGATAATACATGTATAAACCGATCCATCAAGGGTTACAGCCGCATGGTGTAAGAGAGGTGATGGATGGATTGAAAATAACCTCTCTTTTTCTTGAAAATGCCAGAGGGAAAGAAATGCTATCCAATTTTGAAATTCTTCATTCCTTCTTGCCATGTGTCATGCCTCAATTCACACAATTCCAATGACCAAGCCAACATAATTTACAACAGCAAGCCACGTTAAAATGGCCATGCAAAATTCTTGTGATATTTTCTTCTGGCTCCATCTTTTCGCTCCGTAACTGTCCCGATGTGCACGCTCCGGTATCCCGGTTGTCCGCGGGCTCAACATGAAAGTTACTCGATGTAATTTTCTGGTCACGATGATATATCTAAAATATGTTAATATGTAAAGATAACATAAACGTAATTTTAAATGCACAAGATGACCGGTAAAAGGCATTTTAGAGTGCGGGACCTGCTCTGAGGTTCGCGCGCGTGATTTTTTTAAAATGTACCCATTTACCCGGTTTTGAGCCCCGATCACAGATCTAGACTCGTTTTCTTCATCCGATGCATCGATAAGGCGGTCGGTAATCCTAACCTGCCCCATCTATGGTTTTAGGTCAATTATCGCGTTTAGACCGGTTCAAGTGTTTGGTTTAGGGGGTGCGAGATCGTGGTGTCTACAGAGCCCCTCGTCGAATTCACTTGTGATGTAAAGGGAATTCGACGATCTAATATAGACAACCGATCTCGTCTAGGGTTTAATGGATGGGCCCAAAGTAGGGCTTCCTACGTATCCCATGCAATAAAAATCAAGCCTCCTTAGTTCTACACAAACTATCAATCAAACTCAAACACGGTCGAACTCGGGTGCCCGAGTTTCCTACGTATCTCTTGCGAGAATCAGACCATTCGTAGTTCGGCTGGAAATGCTGGGGATGTTTTAAGAATTCGAATTATCTTTGCTGGGGATTGAAAGTAAAACACAAATTGATTTGACAAGACTGGCGATTGAGCTCTTGCATTCGAGCTGCCTACGTATCCCGTATGGGAATCAAGTCGGGGCGTAGTTCTGAGGGAGGTCTAACCCAAGCGCTCGAGAGTAACCAATTTTTTTTTTGAGAAGGTCAAATCCGGGGGTGACCGAACAGACCAGGGTAACCAAAATTTTCACAATAAGAGGTGGTCGTGCCTGAGGTGACAGGCTGCCTACGTATCCCACATGGGAATCAGACCAGTCACGTAGTTCAACGAGGTGCAATAGTTTTGCAATCAATGTTTTTGTGAAAACAATTTTGAGGGTATGGTGACCTCTAGGGGGTTTGTCGGCCTATGGATCAAAGATTTTGAGGGACTTCTAGGGGGTTTGTCGGCCTATCAGTGAAAGATTTTGAAGAACTTCTAGGGGGTTAGTCGGCCTGTGAGTCAAATAGATTGAAGGACTTCTAGGGGGTTCGTCGGCCTATAAGTCAAAGAGGATATCATTAAAGGGGTCTAATTCGGGGGTGCCAAACAGACCAAAGTAACTGAATGTTTTGGAAGGGTCAAACCCGGGGATAACCGAATAGAGCGAAAGCAACCTAATGTTTTGAAAAGGTCAAATTCGGGTGACCTAATGTTTTTGAAAAGGTCAAATTCGGGTGCCCGAATAGACCAGCGGTAACCAAATATTTTGAAAAGGTCAAATTCGGGTGCCCGGATAGACCGGAGGTAACCAAATGTTTTGAAAAGGTCAAATTCGGGTGCCCGAACAGACCGGAAGTAACCATATTTTTTGAAAAGTTCAAATTCGGGTGCCCGAACAGACTGGAAGTAACCATATTTTTTGAAAAGTTCAAATTCGGGTGCCCGAACAGACCGGAAGTAACGATTTTTTTGAAAAGGTCAAATTTGGGTGCCCGAATAGACCGGAAGTAATCAATTTTTTTTTTTTGAAAAGGTCAAATTCGGGTGCCCGAGTAGACCCGAAGTAACCTTTTTTTTTTTTTTTTTTTGAGATTCAAGATGTTCCACCATTCAAGAGAAATATCATGAAAATAAATTCAAGGATACGCTGCAAGTAGTGATTTTGCTCTGATCCTTTAGCTCTGAGATTGCTGTCTGAATTTATCGGGAGGCTATCTCGAGTTTCTCTTCTTAGATTTGAACACCTGAAAAAAATTCACAAATATGCAACATATCGTGGCCTTCATGTGCAAGAGATGTATCACACACGTACAACAAGAGTGTAGAGATTGAGAGAGCTAAGAGCACGCATTTTTTCACTTTGAAAAGATTTTTCCTTGAATGGCTTTGGATGATGACTTCTTTCACAATTGATTTTTGAAATTCAAACCTTGTCATTTTCTTTAAGATGAAAACATTTTTTTTTGAAACATTCTTTTGACACGTGTGCATTTCTTGCATTTCAACCTTTACTTGTTATGACTAGAAGCATAAAAGTACATGAAGTGTGTATATGCAAAGAGGGAGAATCGAGGAAGGAATGGATTGAGTGTTTTTATTTTGAAACTTTTGGAAAATGAGAGTCACGGTGAAATATACGGTGGAATGGGAATGAATGTCTAGCGCGAGTACTCGAAAGGTCCATTCCCCACACCCATTTGATCAAGTTTACTCGACGATGTTTCTCACGGTGGATTGCTTTGACCAGCCCTAAATGTTGATTGTAAAAACCCCAGAGTCTTCCCAAACATCAGCCTCGGATCTTTAATTTTGAAAGCCCCACTCTCTCAAAGATCAGTCCCATATTTGATGACTAGGTTTGTGAGGACCTTGCTGTTTGTAAGAGTAGACATAAGTTCTTTCCCCTTTCCATGTGAAATCCCTACCGTCATCTCAGAATGACCCCATACGTGTCATGGATTTGAGGCCGTTTCATGAATTGATACCTCTACATGCTTGAGCCTTAACCGTCACTGAGAGTTTTCACGGGTTTGATGTTTCACTGCTGGGAGTAACTCACACATTGTGACGGTTACAATTACATTCGATTCTCTATTTGGGGAAGTCAACTGTCTTTGAGAATTAGTCAATGATACATACCCCCCGGTATTATCGGTGATTGAGCTTTGCGACCTGTGACCCAAACTACCAATCCAAAAGACTTTCCTATGATGATTGTCTTGAGATGGACCTAACCGTCTATAACGGTTGTCTTACAATTCTGATGGTTGTTGATGTTAGAACTTCCAAGGACAAACTGTCTGTGAGAGTTGTCCTTCCCCTGAGTCGTTTCGCATTGTTAAGAAACCCATCTTCCATTTCTGAAACCTGACACACAGCCCCAGTTCACATTCATTCGTTTGAGCATACTTCTTTATTTTGGATTTTGATAGTTAGAGGATTACATTCCTTTGTCTCACTTGTTGTGACAAATTACAGGAATTGGCAGAGGAAGGCACGAAGCCAGTGTTTTGGGAAAGCGAAGGAAGATCCCGTGGGATCTTCGACATTATGTTTGCGCTGAAAAGATTGACAGAGGTACGAGAGTAGGGGAAAGCCCCTAGACTCGAGGAAATTGCTCACATTCTGAAATAAATTACTCGAGATTAGAATTTTCGTTAATGGTCAAGTGCTTTAATTTCAAAAAGTTTGCAGATTATTTGAACTTAAGTTAGACCGCGACAAATCGAGATGAGAACACCACCGAACAACTATCATAATTAGCACTGCCTGTTGACCTCGCGGGTGGGAGGTCCTCGTCGTTGTCACGTTTCTCAAAATCGGTTATATCATTAGAGGCTGCATGACTTTTAGATGCCGAGCTCCCTCAGTGTAAGGGGTTGGTAGATCATATTGTTCTTCCAAAAAAGACACCAGTTGTCGTCGTTGATGGTGCTTGCCCAAAGTCGGGAGATCGATATCTCCTTCAATGTAGATTAGCCTCATATGTACGGTGCTCTCCATGTCGTCCTCGTTGTTACGTTTTTCGATCTTGATGAAGTCCCTGAAGGCTGTTTGACTTTTGGTCTCTAACCTTTAAAATTGAGAGGTTGGTTTGTTAAGGGTAAATGTTTAACTCTCGAAAATCTCTGGGGCAAGGGTTTTTAACCTCTCAGTGTAAGAGGCCGGCTTAAGCTATTAGCTCTTCAGAGAGATTCACCCGTTGCTATCGTTGATGGTGGTCACTCATGTGGTAGAGATGCATCTTCGAAGTAATAACGTAATATGTACAAAGAATAAATTAATGTACGAGTGTAAAGCGAGATAAGTTTTTTTTATTTTTATTTTTTGCGCACCCTTTTTTCTGCCTGAAGCCGCCCTTTCGGGTTTTCAACTCCAGTGGGCAACTTTTTTCGCGCTCAATTTTTTTTTATTTTTTTTTAACATAACAATAATTGGAAATTTACAATGAATGATGCTTAAGTTAAAGATCGTAAAACATAATGCGGGAATTTACAATACATGGTACATTAAAAGAAAAATTAACAACACTTGCATGATAATTTCCCATTCTTGGCACTGGATTGGTCGCTTCGAATCTGTGTCTGATAGTTGGTGGGGACTCCATCGAACGCCTTCTGCAAATTTCTTTGATTGCCTTTGCTTGTGAATCCCGTTGAGCACCGTCAACCCTAGTTCTCACCTCAATTAATCATAGTCAAAAATTAGTCCACTTTTTTTTTTTTTTGCTTTTAATTAAGTGAAATTAATCATTTAGGGGACCGAATTTATAAAATACGTGATTATAAAGGCACCTGATTATAACGCGAGTTCATTAACTGAAAACGTATGTACAAGACAAGCAAGTAAATAAATATATTACAGAAAAGATGACACGCAAGCAAGGATTTGGAAATCAAAAGAAATGTGAGCGCATTTTAGAACGGGCCCGAAAGCAAAAGGGATTAGATTTTGGGCGGTGTGCCCTATTCGCAGCAAAAGAGACATAATCCCCTCGGGCCAGCAAGCTTCACCATTAGCAAGAGGAACATTTT
This sequence comes from Campanula takesimana, assembly GCA_026119855.1. Lineage (NCBI taxonomy): Eukaryota > Viridiplantae > Streptophyta > Magnoliopsida > Asterales > Campanulaceae > Campanula > Campanula takesimana. Next base: position 649,598 of record JAOWBW010000536.1, read on the forward strand.
CTCGCGTCGGTACACTGCGGTCATCTGGCAAAAGAGGGAACACCTTCCTTGGGGCTCGGTGAGCCCTAGGATAACATCTTTGAACTTAAAGCCTTCGGCGAAGGCTTTGGGATAACTTTTCTATCGATAAGGTCCTGAATGATATGCTTAAGCCCCCAACACGAATTTGTGTCATGTCCTCCCCTCTGGTGATACTCACAGTATTCAGTGACATTCCAGCTTTTAGGCAAAGGATTGGGCAATGGACGCTTCTCCAATGGTTTTAGAATCCCTTGAGCCATAAGGTTGCGCAAAACCCCAGCCATGGGTGCCCCTAACTTGTTAAACTCTCTGACATTCTTAAGGCGAACTCCTTGCGGGTCCTTCATCTTACCTGACTTCTAGAATGCGCGATCTTTCGCCATCAAAGGCACCTGCTCAAATGATCTAGCATGTTCAGGTACCAATCCCCCTTGATAAGGGAGCTCAAAATTACCATACAACTTGTCATAGTGACACTTTCCCTTCAGTGTGATGTTTGCTTTAGCAGCTTCTAAAGCCCTCTTGAAAGTTTCAGGTAGATCTGGGGAGGCTATGAGGCTCAAACTTTCCTTGGTTACCTTGTTACGAATGTCATTGCGAGCTGTATCTCTGGTGTTGTAGGGGATCTCAGCGTTGATAGGCAGGTGCATGAGTGTTGTAAGCTTAGTTTCAGCAGGAGGTGCACGAAGCTCATTAAATTTTTGACCGAGGATTTTCATAAATTGGGTTTGCTGCATGTTTAAGAGTTCTACCCACTCAAGCTGGCTCTTGCTAAAGTCTTCCATGATTTGCTCCCTTAGCACTCTTAACTTCTCATCGATCCATAACTGTGTGGTAGGGGTCGGCTTAAGCTATGATGTTCCTTCATTGACCTTCTTGGAAACTTGGTTGTTAGAGAGAGCAGTAAAGAACTCAATTCGCTGCGTTTTGACTTCATTTGCAAACTTTTTCTCAAAGGATTCTACATATTTATCAAACCAATTACGCAGCTCTACTGGCACTTGGTGAGAGGATGTATCTTTGTGTCCTGGTGCTGTTTCATGTGGTTGGGCCGGAGGTGGCATGATGCCTGGGATAATAGATGACTGGGAGTCCTTAAGCCCCACATGGTCCTGATTTTGTGAGAAGGTTGATACACAGTCTATTGTTTCCCCCTGGTGTCCCTGTGGGATACTTCTTGCGTACTTCGTTTGGGTTTCCAACTGTTTCCCCAACCATTCTTCCATCACCTTTTCAAACTCAATATCGGGTGAGCCCCTAGTCGCATTTACTGATATTTGTCCATTACTAGCAATTGCTGATGAGAGAACCCGAAATTGATCTTGATCAATAGTGGTATCTGGAACAGACCTTGAATGTCACACTAGAAAAAAGCAAGAAAGATTCTCCCTCTACAAAATTGATTGGAAAAAAAAATGTTTTAGATTTTGAAATAATTTTTATTTTATGTACAAGAATAAAGTACAAAGAGAAGAAAGTATAAGATTCCGAAACAATTTTTTTTTTCGAAAAGGTTGAAGCGCAAGCAACGTACAAAAACCTAGGAAGCCGGACAAGCACCTCGCTTTGTTTTGACACGTTCGATGATTCAATCATGGAATAGTGGATACCGTCTCCAAAGTATAGGACCAACATTTTTCACCTGTACTAATGGCCGTCCGAAGCCCCTAGTGAATGGCCTATACTCTTTCTGGGACCCACCATTCGGGTTACGGTCTATGTGAAGGTCTTGATAATTTTGGGTCAACCCAATCGCTCCAAAATATCCACACTTTAGGTTGTTTATAACCTTTCAGGAATGTGTAGGGTTGAAGAGAAATTATTAGAAAAAAACCGGCTTACAGGACGTGTCATTTTGAAAATTCGGACATCGAGGCTTTTGATGGCTGGCTTGCAAGTGGCTTACACCCGCAGCGACGACTAGTAGCCGTGCTTTGGGGTGGATATGTCAACCGGGAGCTCTATTGGGGAATCGGTGACCCCCCTTCACTCACCGGGCTACTCCCCCTAAGGTTTGTACGGATGCTAAGTCGTAAGTTCAAAAATGTGAATGTGTGTGTGGTCTCTAATTTTGAAAAATGGTTTTTTGAGAAAAAAAAGAGAAAAAGCACATTTTATTTTATTTATTTTTGTTTTTGTTTTGATTTTCTTTACACATAGATAAATAAAGAGAAAGAAAGGAACCTGCAAAACAAAGTTAGGCAAATATGTACACATATAAGGCAAAAGGCACGTAATGGAGAATACACACATATTGAGTCTAGCCCACTTTAGAAAAAAGTCCCCAGCAGAGTCGCCACTGTGAGAGCCCGCGCTCGAAACCTAATCCGCGCTCACCTCATTTTATTAAAGGAAAATAGAGATAAAACCTTTTTGATTTGGAAAAGAAGTGGGTTCGGGGGCTATGTTACGAGAGGAGAAGGTGTTAGGCACTCCGCTCGCCCTTTCGGTCTCTAGCATGCTTCCGCCTACGTTTGATTTTAATTTGCCTTTGCAAAAATATTTTATGTCCTAACTTATATAAAAAATGTGTATGTTTATGTACATAGGAGTCTCCTAGTCTAGGCACGTTCATTTTGATTCGCAACCGGGAATCGGTTTGGGTGGATTTCCCGATTGGTTTTCGTAAATGGTTTGAACACGTCAAGAAAGAAAACATCCACGGGGAGGGGGATTATGTACAGTCGGGAATATACACATATACACAAAAAAGTGGGAAACAAATCCCATAATCAAATGAATGTCCTCGCGATGGGGCGTTTGTCGGTTTTGGCGTCATTCTCCGTCCCCGAGCCAACGTACCTGTCCTAAAATAACCCAAATCCAAAACTAAAAATTGGGGATTTCTCCCAGAATGTTAGATATCATTGAGTTTTTATGAATTTTTTGGATTAGTTTTAGACCCCCAAACACAAGCAAGAAAGTTATTCACAAAAATCTGCCCAGAAAAGATTCACAGCAAACATAGCACATTGGTCACCAATTTTACCCATTTTAACTCATGAATATGACAAAACACCAAGAACAAAAGTTTAATAACACATTAATATAATGATGTTCCCAAAATTTTGAGTTCAGAAGATGAGTTTAAGTGGTTCAAAAGGTCTCTGACATTTCGATGTCAGAGACTGGAAGTGCAGATCCTGAAGGTTGAAGGTTAAAAAAACATAAGTAAAAAGAGCACTTCAAGAGGTCCAAAAAATGTTTCAAAATTATACTCATTTTACTGAGTTTGTATAGAATAAAGTTCATGTTTTAACATTTGTCCAAAAACAACGTTTTCATTAAGTTTAGAGCACAAGAACAGAGTATGATACACAGGAAACAGGCAGGACAGCATCTCTGTGACTCAAGACTTTGCATGAAAACATAAGCTACACATGGAATATGGACATGAAATTTTACGAGCATGAACTTCCGAACATAAGGAACAACTTTTATGTTTTGATCCAAGACCAGAAACCAATTTAAGATAGAATTTTAAGACCATGAAAATCGTGGTTCTGAGCAGAGTATGAAAAAGATGGATTTCAAAACATGACCAAAACTCAAAACCAAGTTATGAAACTCAAGGAACTTATTATTTGACATGTTGAGAACATTATCCAAGAGCAATTTTGCATCAAAAACCAAGTTTTAGCATGCACATAATCGGAATAGAGAGAAGAAGCGGGATCATGCATAATGAAGGGGGAGGAGAAAGAATCATACAAGATGATCACATCCTAGAATAATGATTATACCATTGATAAGATCAATGTGTGTTCATCACATTCATCATGGGAGAATTACTGATCATGGGAATATTTACCTAAAGTTTAGGGTTTAGAAGTAGTTCCTAGATCTCGTTGATCATCATCGGCTATGCATTATAAATAGGGATTAAAACATTAGATCTGGCATGTTCAATCTAACATAGTGTAAGGATCCCGTCCTCGGGGCGAAACAAGCAAAGTTCGCACGAGGACAAAATGCCAAACACGGGTGGTTTTCGCACAAACAACGGAGTCGCCACGTTAGTTTAATTTTTAACCCAAACTTAACGAAAAATGGTTAGAGAAAATGAGTTCGGTGGTCACGTTACACTTTGGGAAGAACTTGGACAAAGTTCACCCAAAGTGCCTCGGTAAACCGAGTCTCCCTAAGTTTGTTGACCAAAACGTGCGAGTGTGTGTGTGTGTGTGTTTAAAAATGGGAGAAACCAATCTTATTTTAGAAAATGATTTTGGGGATGAAATGTAGGCATATTAATGCCCTTTGTTCTTTTAACATTTTTTAAAGAGGCAAAAATAGGATGTTCATCCAAGTAAAAATAAGGCATTTTGGGGACGGACTTTAATTAATCATGATAAGGATTAATAAAGTCAAGAGGGACAACTTGATCATCCTATGTACCAAATTCATGCCAAGATGAGATCCAAGGCCATGGATTGGACAATCATTGGAGCAATAACACCTTTACTTGGACAAACCCCCAACTTGGAGGATCAAAGATTGTGGCCAAACAAGAACAATATTAACAAGATATTTAACAAATCAAGATTATATATAGCAATAATATAATAGCTTGAGAGGACAAGACTTATAATATATATATATATATATATATATATATATATATATATATATATATATATATATATATATATATATATATATATAGTGCTTGATTATGGACAAGACTTGCGATATTGAATGACATTAATGTAAAACCCACTCACACTTGCATTAATGTAAAATTGCACAAAAACATAACAAGTCTTAGATTAATCCTTGGGTTTAGAACCCACACTCATGCATAAAACATGGAGGGCACCATGGATATCAAGGCTTGGTTCCAAGTTGATAAAAGGCATTAAGTAAATGACATTAATGTAACAAATGCTCCTCTCCACTTGGTTCATTATTTTAATACACCATAAAGTGTAAGATGAGACCATTGGGATCAAGGGAGCATTTGGATCCCAATGATATAAAGATAATATTTTTAAGCCAAATGATCAAAGATCATATCCCAAAAAAAGGAAAATAGAATGAGATGAAGAAGAAGATTTTAGCAAAATAAAGTTTAATCCTTAAGCAAGCTTGGGGTAAATCATCAATTGATTGACCCAAGTTTGCTTCCTTTCCTTTTCACTTAGAGACCTTGGGCTCTAATTTTCACTAACATGGTTTGCTCACCATCTACACTAATCACTCAATCTTGGATGAGAGGCCAATTTGGCATAATAACTTTGCTCTAGAATCCCCCCTCATGAGAGAGGATGGCCTCTCTATTTATAGGAGGGATTGGGGGGTTGTTTGGAAATTAATGTTCCATGTTAGCCCTTCAACTTTGGACTTGGGGACCAAGCAAATTGGGACATTTTCACTTTAATCCCTCAACTATTGTCTTGTGACTTGCTTAGGGGCTAAGCATAAAAATGGGTTAAAATTGGATCACAAGATGGGTCATTTATACTCATAAAATGGTCACAAATTGGGTTGAAATTGGATCATTTTAGGGCATTTTCGGATGTAAATAGACTGAGAGGAATCCAATGGTTCAGATTAAATCTGAGGATTTTTGGGGAAGATCCAATGGCCATAGAAGGCTGGCATTGTTGGTGACAAAAGTGGGGTGAAAGCCAATCAGAGTAGGCCACGCAGAGGTTGTGAGGGGAGGGAGACAAGGCTGGGTGACTGACCAATCACAGCGCAGCAAGTGGGGGGCTGTCGGGCGCGTGAGAGTCACGTAGGGGACATGGCGCGTGCCACCAGGAGGAGGCTGACGCGCGGCGGCTTGGGCGAATGAGGAGGGGACACGTGGCGAGGCTGTCGGCTGGTCTTGTGCGTTTTTAGAAAACGCACAATGGATGTGCGACCGTTCCTCCTGGGCGATTTTCAGATAATTCCCACAAAGTCATTTTGGACTTTGTGGGAAATTCACCACTGGTCCTGGATTTCTGGAAATTACCGCAAGGTCCCTCCCTTTCAAAAATAATTCCGTTAATGCCTAAAATACCCCTTGAACACTATATTAACCCAATTAATTCCCAAATTACCCCTAAGTTCCACAACTTAATTATCTTAAGCGCGACGATCCGGATCGGGGTACTTACAGAGCCCCTCGGCAACGGCGCTTTCGAAGAAAGCGGGGTTGTCGACAAAAGACAGAATCCCTCTCCGGCGAGCTACCAAGATGGGAGTGACGGTGACCAAGGTGGTCGAGTGGCTGGACCCTTATCTTTTAAAGGATTCCTACGTATCCCTATCCGAGGTAATCAAGCCGGTCGTAGTTCTGATGAGAGAGTTTAAGGCTACTCGAACCTATAAGCATCCCATTTTGATAGGAGGACGGCATCGCCGATTTTGGTGAGAGACTTCAAGGCTACTCAAACCTATAAGCATCCCATTTTGATGGGAGGACGGCATCGCCGATTTGGGTGAGAGATTTCAAGGCTACTCAAACCTATGGATGACAGTCGAGGTCGGGTGGGGAACTCGGGCATGACACTCATTCGGTCAGAGGCAAAGGTTCGGGCGTGACACTCATTTGGTCAGAGGCAAAGGCATTTGGGCATGACACCAAGGGGTCAGAGGCTAAGGCATTTGGGCATGACACCAAGGGGTCAGAGGCTAAGGCATTTGGGCATGACACTCCTTTGGTCAGAGGCGGGGACACGGGCATGACACTCACTCGGTCAGAGGCGAGGATTCGGGTATGACACCAAAGGGTCAGAGGCTAAGGCATTTGGGCATGACACCGAGGGGTCAGAGGCTAAGGCATTTGGGCATGCACCAAGGGGTCAGAGGCTAAGGCATTTAGGCATGACACCAAGGAGTCAGAGGCTAAGTCATTTGGGCATGACACCAAGGGGTCAGAGGCTAAGGCATTTGGGCATGACACTCATTTGGTCAGAGGCTCAGGCTTGGGGTGACACTCGTTTGGTCAGAGGCAAAGACTTGGGCGTGACACCAAGGGGTCAGAGGCTAAGGCATTTGAGCATGACACCAAGGGGTCAGAGGCTAAGGCATTTGGGCATGACACCAAGGGGTCAGAGGCTAAGGCATGGTCAACTTGGCTCTATGGGAGAGGGTTGACTTGCTGGGGATATGGTCAACTTGACTCTATAGGAGAGGGTTGACTTACACGGGATAGATTTTTACTGGGCTTACGTCGGGGACGGCCTATAATGACTATTCTAAGTCATGGTTTTACTGGGCTTATGTCGGGGACGGCCTATAATGACTATTCTGAGTCAAGGTTTGGTCAACTCCATCTTTGGGGAGTTTGACGGGAAAACTGGTCTTATGTCTCACTAGGGACGGCCGGGACAAAGGCTCTAGCCTATAATGACTATACTGGTCTTACGTCCTACCAAGGACTGCGGGGATAAAACATTCGAGTCAACTCCACCTTTGGGGAGTTTGACAAAGGCAAACTGGTCTTACGTCCCACTAAGGACTGCCGGGACAAAGGCTCTAGCCTATAACGACTATTCTAAGTCATAGCTTGATCGGGGTCAACTCCATCTTTGGGGAGATTGACGGGAAAACTGGTCTTACGTCCCTCTAAGGACTGCCGGGACAAAACATTCGAGTCAACTCCACCTTTGGGGAGTTTGACAAAGGCAAAATGGTCATACGTCCCACTAAGGACTGCGGGGACAAAACATTCGAGTCAACTCCACCTTTGGGGAGTTTGACAATGGCAAACTGGTCTTACATCCCACTAAGGGCTGCCGGGACAAAGGCTCTAGCCTATAACGACTATTCTAAGTCATAGCTTGACCGGGGTCAACTCCATCTTTGGGGAGATTGACGGGAAAACTGGTCTTACATCCCTCTAAGGACTGCCGGGACAAAACATTCGAGTCAACTCCACCTTTGGGGAGTTTGACAAAGGCAAACTGGTCTTACGTCCCACTAAGGATTGCCGGGACAAAGGCTCTAGCCTATAACGACTATTGTAAGTCATAGCTTGACCGAGGTCAACTCCATCTTTGGGGAGATTGACGGGAAAACTGGTCTTACGTCCCTCTAAGGACTGCTGGGACAAAACATTTGAGTCAACTCCACCTTTGGGGAGTTTGACAAAGGCAAACTGGTCTTACATCCCACTAAGGACTGCCGGGACAAAGGCTCTAGCCTATAACGACTATTCTAAGTCATAGCTTGACCGGGGTTAACTCCATCTTTGGGGAGATTGACGGGAAAACTGGTCTTACGTCCCTTTAAGGACTACCGGGACAAAACATTCGAGTCAACTCCACCTTTGGGGAGTTTGACAAAGGCAAACTGGTCTTACGTCCCACTAAGGACTGCCGGGAGAACAACGGATTTGACTCTTATTTGGTCAATCCTAAAGGTTTGGTCAACTTGGCTCTATGGGAGAGGGTTGACTACAGGACTGGTCTTACGTCATCTTTGACTGCCAAAGCAAAAGCTCACAAAACTCACCCTCAAATGCCCAATGCAATTTGGAAGGGGACAGCAAACACATTTTTTTTTCTTTTAAAATACGCCCTCAACCGCCCAATGCGAATTGAAAGGGGACAAGCAAACACATTTTTTTTTGTTCAAAATATTCATTCCTCAAAGAAAATCTTTTAACGAAGCATGTCAGTCAAATTTTGATTTTAATTTAACCACGAGGTTTATTATGCATAAAGTCCTTGGGAGTTCCATCCATTCTTTAGGAGTGGTCGGGAGTAGAGGACCCTTTCGTAGTTGATGTTGGGGTAGCCCCATGTCCTTGCAATCGTCAATGTCGGGGTAGCCCCATGTACTTTGAAGTGGGGTTAGGAACCCATCCCTTTTTCATGACGCACCCTTTCTTTTGCTTAGGCCTCCCTTGCGGGTTTTCAACCTAGCGGGCATCTCTTTTGCGTCTTTTATGGCACACCCTGTTTTTTGCCTAGGCCGCCCTTACGGGTTTTCAACCTAGCGGGCCACTTTTTTTGTGCCTTTCTTTTCCACTTTTTTATGAGTGATCCAGCCGACTCGATAGAACGGGGACTTAAGGTATCTTTTGGAGGAAACATGCAAGGGCAGTTTATTTGGGAGAGAGTCCCTTTATGTTGGTGAGCTCTTTGAGCAATTTATCATGAAATGGAAGGAAGCCCTTGCTTGACAGAATACAAGTGTTTAGCTCTTTCCTAAGTGTAGATACCCCGGGGAACCACGGCTTGGCTAGAGCGGTGAATTATCCTAGGATGTCTAACTTGATTTTAGATTGTTTAGAGTCGCCACCTATGTTTTTAAAGGAACATAAGAAAAACCTAGAAATAGCCTAATTTATGTACAAAACCAGATATTCGGGAGAGGAGGGTTCGGGGGTTAGGTGACGGAGTGGGAAGTACTTAAACACCCACTCCGCCCCGTTTACGCGGGTCTTGCTACTATTGGTGTTCTAATATTTACATGTCCTTCAATTAATTAAATAGAAATGTGCTAACAATTGTGATGAGAAGAAAAGGGGAAATAAAGAGGAAATAAAATAGAATTGTTTTATTTATTTAATGATAAAGATTACATATAACAAGTAATGTTAAAGAATTACAATAAGAGATGAAGAGAAATTAACATGGTGAATTAAAGTTAAGATTAAAATGTAGGGAGATAACCTTAACTAACTTCAATATGTGAAGTAGTCATGTTGGTCATGTCCATTAATGGGGATTGCATACATCAAGAAGAAGAAAACAAAGGAAGAAAATGGAGTTGTACCTTGAGAAAGAGGACTTGGAACCTTGACTTGAAAGTGTTATTGTTGTTATGAAATTGTTGTAAAACAATTTGTGTAGAGTCTTGTTACTAAGAACTCTTGTTGGGAGAATTTGTGTATAATGTAGTTGGTGAATCAAGGTTGGAGTCCAAAAAGAAGTCCAAAAGGATGTCCCAAAAGAAGTCCCTCTCCAAGGTAGAAGATGATGGTTTTATAGTAAAAAAAGAGAGGGAAATGATGGAGGGAAATTGGTCATCCATGTGAAATGGAATGGGCCAATCACAAATAAGATAAATGAATAAAAGAAAAATAAAAGAAATAAAAGAAATCAAATAAATATGGATGTAAAAAGATGGTTTTTGTAATCAAGAAAAGATGTTTGTAAATAAGAAAAGGGAGGGAAATAAGGTGCAATCCGTTACTGCCAAAGTGGGAAGCGCGCGGGTCCGGCTTTTGGGGCGGGACGCGCGCGCGGCTCACTGGCAGTTCCGGAAGCGCCCGCGGGTGAAAAATGACAGAATGACAGAATGACCCTAAAAGTTAACTCTGTTATGCAGTTTAGTCCAAAACTAACGGAATCAGTTAGGAACTTAACCAAAGTAACATAAATTAATGAAAATAAGTTAAATAAAAATACTTTGTATGCAATCGGGGTGAGAGGTCCAAGGCGGGGTGTCTACACTAAGATGTAGAGAAGAAGACTTGTTGAGACATTTGAAATTTTCTTTAGTTAATATCATCAAATGATTGCTCGAATGGACCATGTTTGTCATTAAATCGAGATTATAGCAAGCAATTAGCCTTAACATGTATAAATGTTGTGATCAATTAAGATTAAGATTCGATCAATGGCAAGATCGGGAAGAGAAGGTGTTTATGGGGAATTGGCGCAAAGAAGGTGTGTCTTGGGAAATCGGTCATTGATGGGGCCGTGGGGGAGAGGCTTGGCTACTTTGGGAAAGCCATGGTTTGACCGTTCTTTCTCATGCTGTGACCGGACCCAAAGGTTGCCTACGTTCCCCTCAGTTTGAGGAGCTCAGGTCGCCGTAGTTCGGCCTTGGGCCGTCTTTTGCTGAAGTTGACTTTCTTTTGACGTTGTCTCGGAGGATGTTGTTGTTCTTTGGATGTAGATCCATCACTTGGTGAACTCCTTGGAACGGACCTTTTGGGGGTGAACCCTCTTTGGTGAACTTTTCCTTTGCATATATTCATTTCCTTTTTCCTCTTTTCACTTTTTTTTTTTTTTTTTTTTTTTGAGATGGGAAACATTAGCCTCAACTTGCAATCTCGGGCATTGGCTCCTTTGTAGCCCCTTGGTGGAATGCTTGTCATTTTCGGCTTTGACTTTGAGGATCCGGGAAGTCCTTTGCTTGTTCGTGCACGCGCGATCACGGTTGAGTCTCGGTGTTTGAGCAACAACATCCTCGCCTTTTCACTGTTTTGGGACGCCTTTGACGCGCATCAGGAGTTTGTCTCGGGAGGGTATATCGGGTTGTGTATCGGAAATGTGTATCGGGTAAGTGTATGAGGGAAGACTTGCCATTAATGGTTTCTTCATGTCAATTGATCACAACATTTATTCACAGCAAGATTAATTGTTTGCATTTAGCATTTTTCAGTTGTGTTTAGGTCCATTCGTCCTTAATGAGTAGTCATTGACTAGTATGCTTAGAAGTCAATTCATCATTTTAGGGACGTAGAAATCAATTGGTAATAACAAGCAAGACATTTTCAAGAGTAAATGTATATTGCAAATAATGTCTCAAGTCTAGGGAGAAGAGAATGAAAATGACTCTTTTATATAGATGACTTTGTACAAACATGTCCGAGTACGGACCTTTGTATAAACAAAAAGACACAGTCCGGGACGGACTTTTGGTGAAAGTCTAGAACCTACGAGGCTGAAAGACTCAATTTTTTTTTTTTGTTTTTTTTTTTTTTTTTTTTTTTTTTAGGGATGGGCCCCTACGAAATGCGATGGTCCGTTTCCTTGGAGGGGCTGTCGGCGGCATATTCCATATCTTCCGCGGGGAACTCGGGTTCCATGTCGTCGGGGGAGATGTCGCGAGGTCTCCATTTGGCTTGGCGTTGCAATTGCCGGATCCATCTACTCATGAGTTGGGAGTTTGCATTGGCCATCTCCGTTCGGTGATTTCCTTTCAAAGTGCGTAGCCTTCGTGTGTGGCGCTCGGCGAAGTACGGATCTCCATTTGATGTAGCCGCTTTTGGGCTTTCGAAGCACGGGCCTCTCCTTGTAGACAGTGTTCCAACCTTTTGATTTTCTTGCTCATGTGGACGGCTGTCTCGGACGCCAATTTTTGATGTTCCTTGGTCAATGTTTCCGATGGACAGAACCGCGAAGGACTTTAGCATATTAAACCTCGAGGTGAAATTATAACCGGGATTTGAGAAAAATGCTTTATTAGCGGATTGACCTTTTTAAGCAAAACATTATCTTTTATTTTAAGAAAGCTTGATCTCCAATTTTTTTTTTTTTTTTGAGAAAGTATTTTCATTTGAGTAAAAGACTCACACATTTTTTTCTCTTTCCTTCTTTTTTTTTTTTAAATAAAGATTGACCGGGCCGAAGTTGCCTACGTTCCCCTCACTACGAGGCAGGGGGTCCCACGCGATGAGAGGCTCAGGTCACCGTAGTTCGAATGGGTTTAAAACTCTAAGAAGGAAAAAACGAACATAACTGACTTCTCGGAGGATAACGAGGATCCATCCAAGGACTTGACTCACTTCCTAAGAGACTATGCCTAGGGACTTAACGGGATTTTCAGAATCCATCCAAATATTGATGGGTGTCTTGGAGGTCTTCCAAAGGCTTCACGGGTTCCTAGGAGACTATGCCTAGGGACTTAACGGGATTTTCAGGGGGACCTAGGGGACAACGACCTAGGGTCTCAACGGAATCTTAACGGGGGACCTAGGGGACAACGGCCTAGGGTTCCAACGGAATCTTAACGGGGGACCTAGGGGACAACGGCCTAGGGTTCCAACGGAATCTTAACGGGGGACCTAGGGGACAACGGCCTAGGGTCTCAAAGAGATTTTTTAACGGGGGACCTAGGGGACAACGGCCTAGGGTCTCAACGGGAGCTTTAATGGGGGACCTAGGGGACAACGGCCTAGGGTCTCAACGGAATCTTAACGGGGGACCTAGGGGACAACGGCCTAGGGTTTCAACGGAATCTTAATGGGGGACCTAGGGGACAAAGGCCTAGGGTTTCAACAGGAACTTTAACGGGGGACCTAGGGGACAATGGCCTAGGGTCTCGACGGGAATTTTAACGGGGGTCTTGGAGGATAACGAGGATCCATCCAAAGATTAAACGGGACTAATCAAAAGTCTTGGAGGATAATATGGATCCATCCAATGATGAAACGGAACTAATCAAAAGTCTTGGAGGATAACATGGATCCGTCCAAAGACTAAGCGGGACTAATCAAAAATCTTGGAGGATAACATGGATCCGTCTAAAGACTAAACGGACTAATCAAAAGTCTTGAAGGATAACATGGATCCGTCCAAAGACTAAGCGTGACTAATCAAAAGTCTTGGAGGATAACATGGATCCGTCCAAAGACTAAACGGGACTAATCAAAAGTCTTGAAGGATAACATGGATCCGTCCAAAGACTAAACGGACTAATCAAAAGTCTTGGAGGATAACATGGATCCGTCCAAAGACTAAACGGGACTAATCAAAAGTCTTGGAGGATAACATGGATCTGTCCAAAGACTTAACGGGACTTAATGGTGGTGACGCTGGTTAGCGAAACAATGCAATGTATCAAAGACAGGAAGCAAAAAGGGGTAAGCTCGTGCAGCGTGCAATTATTTATTCATTCAAGTTTACTTAAAACACATTTTATTCCTAATTGGTTGGAAGAGATTTCTATTATTTTTTGCGACTACTCTAAATCCTGGATCAGTGGAGGCCATCACTACGTCTATAGACCCCTCGTTTTTCACCTGTATTGCACGCTCCCAAGGACGGACAATCCCGGGCGAGGGTCCTATAGGGCAAGCGGCTTCCACCAACCAAAGAAACAAACCTAGGGTCTAGTGCGTCGCAAGGTTCCCAATACGCGGGTCATCCTAATCATGATTAAGCCCCAGTCGGGATTGAGACTTTTCCGAAGGCTACACCGAAGGCTGCACCAATATTCCGACATGACCTCATTTTGAATGAGGCGTCTCAGTCCTTGACCGTGGGCTTAAGGATGATTAAAATGACTCGTACATTAGGGCTTAATGACACGGTGTTACCCTATCCTTAGCACATGACCTTCGCTAATTGTGGTCATCATTAACACACGAGTTAAAGGCGGGTTAGGCCACGCTTGCATTACATCAAAGAGTCACAACTCGGGCATTAACTTGGCCATAATTAACTTTGGACACGTATTAAGGATGTGGTAACGTGAACTAGACCAAAAACCAACTAAGGTCACGGTATTTGTGTGTCACGGACAAGTGTGGTTGACTCGGCTCGGAAGGGAAGGTGGGATGGACCCGTGCGCGCATCGAAGGGAACAAGAGCGCCCAACGAGCTGCATCGTGGCATCCATCCAGGGTTTAAAGGGCATTTGGAAAGTGCGAGGTCAAGTGCGCGTCGTGTGAAGCCATTCTATGTTCCCTTTTGAGTCAAAATAGAGATTTTCGGTCCGTTTTAATAGCATGAGCATTGTATGGACAAGTATGAGCAATCATGAACAAATATGAACAAATATGAACAAATATGGACAAATATGGACAAACAAGAACAAGCAAGTAAGCAAGGCTTCTTAACAAGTAAGAATTACAATTTGTACATGGAAGGTTTGTGCACAACCAAAGGTTCTTTGAAACCAATTTTTTTTTTTAAAGAAGATCAACATTTTTAAAGTCATTTGTACCAAAAAATTTGTGCACAAACAAGAAGAACTTAAAACAATCTCTTTTTTTTTTTTTGAAAAGGGTTATGCACAATGAGGCTTTGAAAACCCAATTTTAATGGCCAAAAAAAAAAAAATGTGCATAACCAAGTTTTGGAAATTCATTTTTTTTACTAAGAAGAAGAGAGCGAATGTACACAAGTAGAGACTGAAAATTAGAACCTGGACAAGAAGAAGCAAGGAGACCACTTAGAATGTTTCTGCCTTGCACCAATTTCTTGATTTGAACATTCTGTGGGTCCGGCCAAAGTAGCCGTACGGCTAGATCATCTGTCCCATTATTTTTTGCAATTTTTCCATCTTCAGGTCATCCAGCCCCAGTTTATTGTATTTCCAAAACAGTTCCATTCCTTCGAGTCAAAACAGAAACACAAAACACACAAATTAGGCACAAAGTCAACAAACGGGGACGGGAGTTTGACCAACACATAAATGTCCCCAAAGCTTCTAAAAAGAAGTTTAAGAACATTTAATTCCCCAGCAGAGTATCCACTGTAAGGATCCCGTCCTCGGGGCGAAACAAGCAAAGTTCGCACGAGGACAAAATGCCAAACACGGGTGGTTTTCGCACAAACAACGGAGTCGCCACCTTAGTTTAATTTTTAACCCAAACTTAACGAAAAATGGTTAGAGAAAATGAGTTCGGAGGTCACGTTACACTTTGGGAAGAACTTGGACAAAGTTCACCCAAAGTGCCTCGGTAAACCGAGTCTCCCTAAGTTTGTTGACCAAAACGTGCGAGTGTGTGTGTGTGTGTGTTTAAAAATGGGAGAAACCAATCTTATTTTAGAAAATGATTTTGGGGATGAAATGTAGGCATATTAATGCCCTTTGTTCTTTTAACATTTTTTAAAGAGGCAAAAATAGGATGTTCATCCAAGTAAAAATAAGGCACTTTGGGGACGGACTTTAATTAATCATGATAAGGATTAATAAAGTCAAGAGGGAAAACTTGATCATCCTATGTACCAAATTCATGCCAAGATGAGATCCAAGGCCATGGATTGGACAATCATTGGAGCAATAACACCTTTACTTGGACAAACCCCCAACTTGGAGGATCAAAGATTGTGGCCAAACAAGAACAATATTAACAAGATATTTAACAAATCATGATTATATATAGCAATAATATAATAGCTTGAGAGGACAAGACTTATAATAGATATATATATATATATATATATATATATATATATATATATATATATATAGTGCTTGATTATGGACAAGACTTGCGATATTGAATGACATTAATGTAAAACCCACTCACACTTGCATTAATGTAAAATTGCACAAAAACATAACAAGTCTTAGATTAATCCTTTGGTTTAGAACCCACACTCATGCATAAAACATGGAGGGCACCATGGATATCAAGGCTTGGTTCCAAGTTGATAAAAGGCATTAAGTAAATGACATTAATGTAACAAATGCTCCTCTCCACTTGGTTCATCATTTTAATACACCATAAGTGTAAGATGAGACCATTGGGATCAAGGGAGCATTGGATCCCAATGATATAAAGATTACATTTTTAAGCCAAATGATCAAAGATGATATCCCAAAAAAAGGAAATAGAATGAGATGAAGAAGAAGATTTTAGCAAAATAAAGATTAATCCTTAAGCAAGCTTGGGGTAAATCATCAATTGATTGACCCAAGTTTGCTTCCTTTCCTTTTCACTTGGAGACCTTGGGCTCTAATTTTCACTAACATGGTTTGCTCACCATCTACACTAATCACTCAATCTTGGATGAGAGGCCAATTTGGCATAATAACTTTGCTCTAGAATCCCCCCTCATGAGAGAGGATGACCTCTCTATTTATAGGAGGGATTGGGGGTTGTTTGGAAATTAATGTTCCATGTTAGCCCTTCAACTTTGGACTTGGGGACCAAGCAAATGGGGACATTTTCACTTTAATCCCTCAACTATTGTCTTGTGACTTGCTTAGGGGCTAGGCATAAAAATGGGTTAAAATTGGATCACAAGATGGGTCATTTATACTCATAAAATGGTCACAAATTGGGTTGAAATTGGATCATTTTTGGGCATTTTCGGATGTAAATAGGCTGAGAGGAATCCAATGGTTCAGATTAAATCTGAGGATTTTTGGGGAAGATCCAATGGCCATAGTAGGCTGGCATTGTTGGTGACAAAAGTGGGGTGAAAGCCATCAGAGTAGGCCACGCAGAGGTTGTGAGGGGAGGGAGACAAGGCTGGGTGACTGACCAATCACAGCGCAGCAAGTGGGGGGTTGTCGGGCGCGTGAGAGTCACGCAAGGGACATGGCGCGTGCCACCGGGAGGAGGCTGACGCGCGGCGGCTTGGGCGAATGAGGAGGGGACACGTGGCGAGGCTGTCGGCTGGTCTTGTGCGTTTTTAGAAAACGCACAATGGATGTGCGACCGTTCCTCCTGGGCGATTTTCAGATAATTCCCACAAAGTCCTTTTGGGCTTTGTGGGAAGTTCACCACTGGTCCTGGCTTTCTGGAAATTACCGCAAGGTCCCTCCCTTTTCAAAATAATTCCGTTAATGCCTAAAATACCCCTTAAACACTATAATGACCCAATTAATTCCCAAATTACCCCTAAGTTACACAACTTAATTATCTTAAGCGCGACGATCCGGATCGGGGTACTTACACATAGTAATAAGAACATCATGAAACATGTATGAAATAACACATAAGCATGAAGATCGCTACCCTAAATATAGAGCATATTATGAATTCTAGTAAGAACATGAAGAACACGTTATGAATCATATGAATATAGATGTATAAACATAATAAAACTAGCATAAATCAGATCTAAACTAAGAAAACATATAGAATTCTCACCAATCTTGACAAGAACGAAGTCGAATCTCTTACGCGAATTCGCCGGATCTTCGGGATTGCTAGAAAGGCTTAGAGAGAGAGTTCTGTCTGCGGTTTAGACTGTAGAACTCGAGGGAGAGAATTGTGTGTCGAAATTATGAACTGAGGTCACCTATTTATAGGAAAGTTGACCTGGAGGAAATGGCCGCCCGGCCGATCCCAGCGGATTGGCTCGATTCCCGAGGTTCTGATCAATCTGGACTCTGGAGGATGATTATATAATGTCTATATTTGCGCCTTCATCCGATCAGGTCATCAATATCTCCTTATCTGGGCTTTTCGGGAAATTCCAGATAAGTCCTACGCAGTTCGTAAATACCTGGGAGGTCCCTGTGAGTTCTAGAATGCCTAATAACTCATTTTCAGGTTGGGTACTAACAGTAGCCCCTCGGCAACGTTTCTTGCAAGGCATGAGGGTCGTCGATTAAGAAAGGAACCGATTGTAGATACCCCGATCTCGCACCCCTCATCAAACCTTTTTAATCGGTCTAAACCCTAAAATTGACCTAGAAACCCTTGATTTGGCTTTGTGGAAATTGCCGTGAGCCTTATCGGTGCATCGAATGGATAAATGGACTTAAATTTCATGATCAGAGCGAAAAAACGTGTGAACATGCATGTACTTCAAATTTTTGAGGTGCGGGGCCCGAAACGGGGCCCGCACCCCTAGAACTGCTCGTTACCGTCCATTCTGTGCATTAAAAATATATTATTGTCGTTCCTTGATTATGAAAATATTTCAGATATACCGGCGTGACCAGAAAAATATTCCGAGCAACTTTCGTGTTGGACCCGCGGATAACTGGGACACCGGAGCGCGAACGACGGAGCAGTTGCGAAGCGGAAATCCGGAGCGGGAAAGATGGTTATCCACATTGCAAAATATCCCAAAAATCAGATATTTACAGCCAGCACACGGTCAAAGAGGAAGGACCAATCATAAGAGGACACGTGGCAGTCAAACACTGCCCAGAAAGTCAACACAGCCGTACGGCTGTATTCAAGTGGTACGGCAATTAGTGAGCCGTTCGGCTCCTTTTTTTGGGCTGAAAGTGCTGAATTATCATCGTTTTGGCACTTCAAATGAGGACGTTTTGGGACATCAAGCAACCCCAAATTCGGGGATATGGAAC
This sequence comes from Campanula takesimana, assembly GCA_026119855.1. Taxonomy (NCBI): domain Eukaryota; kingdom Viridiplantae; phylum Streptophyta; class Magnoliopsida; order Asterales; family Campanulaceae; genus Campanula; species Campanula takesimana. The sequence continues at coordinate 668,291 of JAOWBW010000536.1, forward strand.
TGACAAGAAGACTTAGGGATAGAGGGGTAGTTAATGATCAAAACCTCCTCCCTCCTCCCATATACATCCCCAATACACACTTAAAAAAAAAAACACAACACACACACACACACCCTCTCCATATATTCAACCACCACCCTCTCTTGCTTTTTTTAGCAACTCCAACCCTCCAAACTCAGTCATAAGACCACCACACCACCCTCACACCACCCTCACACCACCCTAGCACCACCACAACACACTCACTAAACACAAACCAAAATCAAACACTCATTCAACCAAAGCAAAAACCTTAAGAAAAACACCAAAAAAGTCTTCCCTTGGAAGCAAAGGAGCACATCTAGGTAATCTCTTGTTCTTGTAAAGTTTCATCTATGTAAGATGTAGTGGTTTATGTAATTTCTTGAGAGGTTTAGCCACTTTGTTAGGCTAAACCAAAATCAAGCAATAATGATACTCTTGTTGTTCTTCTCTTTAAATGATGATATATAATGGTATTTTGAGCTCTTGAGCGTGCTATGCTATTGATCTTGTGTGTATATATCATTCATGTATGAGTATCAAGTCTAGGTTTGTTGGGGATTCAAGAGCTTTTTCAAAGAATAACTTGCTTTCTCTCATAAACCTTGAATCCACCATGTTTTGTCTCATCTTAATATAGAGCATCATGGAATCAGGTCTAAAGGATTTAAGGGTTGTTTTTTCATGTATATAACATGCATATCTATGTTCACCCAAAGTTTCATGTTCATACCTTTTCATTTGAGTGAGTTTTCATGGGTGTTTTCATGCCATGTGTGGATTCCCAATAGTCTGTCCATGTTGTACCTTTCTGCCTTGTTGCATTGCTTAGGCATAGAAAACATGGCTTTTGTTCTTAGACCCCAAATGGTTTTTGTTCTAAACATAAAGAGGTAGATTATTATGTGAATATCATATTTTTACCCTGAGTGGAATCGGTTCTTTCCATTTTTTGTTTCAACTCTCTGTTCTCAGATTAGTATGTTTCTTTGTTTTGACATCAAAATGTCAGAAGTGTTTTGGGTGACTTATACTTGTTTGTTGGTAGCAACCCCAATGGAAATCCCAATGACAATCCGAATGGCAATGAGAACGGAAATGGAATTCCCAATCGTAATCCCAATGGCAATGGAAATCCGAATGGAAATGGCATCCCTACCACCAACTTGAATCCTAATGGTAGCAACACCATCGTCATAATCATCACCAAAACATCCATCCCCATGGTCATGTGGCTCATCCAGACTTCAGTGGCATCCACCACACTTCATCCCGAATCAAGCAACACTTCGCGGTGAACCCGTCTCAGTATCTGCCCGATCATAATGCCTTTTCTCAGTATATACAAACTCTGTATCCGAATCTGCAACCCAACGGCTATGGTGCGTTTGCTAGTGGTGTCTCTCCGTTAAACCAAGGAACTTCCCAGGGGAAAGAACCTAACTTGGTCCGCCAAATGGAAGCGTTTTACAGAGGTGTCCCATATGTACCTCTTACTAGGGCTGAAGTTGAAATGAATGAAATGAAGGAAATGTTGAGAAAAGTCATGAATAAAGGAGAGTTCTCCGCAGACTCTTTGAAATTATCTCCGTTTGCTGTTCTGCCTCCTAAATTCAAAATGCTCGATGTGGAGAAATTTGATGGCACGGGTTTCCCAATGGCCCACTTGAAATTTATGCTCATGCAATGCAGTCCCGTGGGCTAATGTTGGTGCTATGGCCTCCAAATTCCATTTGACTTTGGTGGGAGCCGCTAAGCATGGTTCATGACTGTAGATGCCAACTTGGTTGATAATTGGGGGAAGCTTGTGGATGAATTCCAAAAGCGATACTGTAGACACCCCGCCTTGGACCGCTCACCCTGATTGCACATTTGATCTTGTGTTTCTCCCTATTTTAAGTGTTTCTCGTTAGTTTCTGTCACTTCCGTTAAGTTCCTAACTGACTTCGTTAAGTCCAGGGACTAAACTGAATGACAGGGCTGACTTTCTAGTCCATTCTGTCAAAATTGCCTTCTCTGAGTCGCGCGCCTCCGACAGGAGGAGCCAGACGCGCGCGCCTCCCGCCCCCAAAGCAGGAAGCGCGTGCCTCTGGGCGTCAGTTACAGATTTATGGCCAGGATTCTCTCCCTTGCTCAATTTACAGGATTTTGCCCGGGAAGGATTTCTTGGTGACTGAGTTTTGGCACCAAAAACATCTCTCTTTCACCTATAAAAACCTCCCTTTACCTCCATTTTCAAGGACACAAAAAAGAGGACAAAAACTTTGACCAAAAAGGACCGAAAGACCTTGACTTTACCAAACTTCCTACTTTCAAAGAAGTGTTTGAAGTCTCTTGAAGTGTAGGTAAAGCTATTTCTTTCCACTTCTCAACTTCATCTCTTTTCTCTTTCTTTTGTATTATCAAAGTGCAATCACCCAAATCATTTTGGGACATGACTCTAATGATCACCTCATCTCATTGAGGTCGGTTAAAGAGTTATCTCCTACATTCCAAACTCTATTTTACAACCCCTTTTTATGATTTAAAGAGAAGAAGAAGAATAACGCTTATCATTCATGTAGATTTTGATCAAGCAAGACCAACTTTAGTTGGGCGAGATGGGTGTTTCGGTACTTCCCATCTCGTAATCTAACCCCCGAACCTCAAAACAAAGAATCTCTATTTTCGTAATAAAACTTAGGCTATTATCGATAGGTTTTTCTTATGTTCCTCAAAACATAGGTGGCGACTCTAAAAACAAGTTAGACATCCTAGGATAACTCCGCGCGCTCTAGCCTAAAGCCGTGGTTCCTCCCGGGGTATCTACAGTGGAGACTCCGCTGGGGAGATTTGAGGGTTAAACTTGCATTCTGATCAAAATCTACATCTTTTCTAGGCATTCTGATTCCTGATGGGGGAGGCGCGCGCTTCTGGCCTCTTCAGCCTAAGGCGCGCGCATCCCGCATCAAGGACCAGAACCGCCCGCTTCTTCATGTTCTTCATTTTCTTCTTCTACTATTCTCCACTAATCATTTCTGCAGGGGTTACAATATACACATAGGACCAGGGCAATCCCCTGAGTCCAAAATCTGACAATCTGACAGGTGTGCCCAGAAGCACGCGCCTCCCAATAGCATCGCGCCAGGCGCGCGCGTCTCGTATCAACACTCAGAGGCGCACGCTTCTGGGTTGGTTCCCAGAACAGAAACAGGTCTCAGAACAGAGCAGTATGATGGGGGTGTGGGCACAGTTGCCTGCATCAGTGGTTATTCTGAACTTCGGACTGTTTTAATTTTGTGTTTTATTTTATCGGTTACACGGGTGATTCGAAAGTTGTAATTATGTGCTTATTTGTTTTTTTATTTCTTTTTAAAAAAAAATATAAAAAAATATTTTGTCACTTGTTAGACCTCACACTACATGCACATATTCCTATGAACTGCTCACTATCGAGTCGCACAAGTCCAACCCCAAACCCGTCGAGGCCCGTCCTAGAAAGTTTCAAGCTCCACCCGACCTTGACTCTTTCGAAGCGGTCAACCTCAACCCGACTACATGCCGGGGGTGACCTTTGAGCCTCATATTCAAGCCGAGCACAAGCCACACAATTCTAGTTAGGGTCTAACACTCCGTGACTCAAGTCGGTTTCCATGTACCGAGATTTCCCTAAACTAATGTCTTCAAATCATACATGCCAACATGTTGAAACGGACGCAATAAAAATCCGTCCCCAAAAGTGGTTATTTTGGACGAAAATAAAAATCCGTCCCCGCATGTATGATTTACTACATTAATTTAGTTTAATCCCGATACATGTAGGATTCAAAAACGCGATGGAATCCGATGAGTATATGGGACCGCGAGATGGTCTATATACTAGTGTGACGATTCCATTATTTTCTTAGAAACCCCAAAAGGGATCCATTCCCTCCGACTTATAAAAAAAAAAAAGAGTCTTTTCTTATGTGGTTCGAGTCGTGTGCCCAAATGTGTGTTCTAAGCCTCTTCGTGGACCGCAAGTGTTACTCAAGACTGACAAGGGCCTCATCTGCAATATAGGTTCAATTGGTACTTACAGAGTCTACCGGGATTCGGCAAATCGGTTAGTCCGTGAAGAGATCACTCCAACAGCTCCTACATAAATAATGGCCGGCGGCTCCAACACCAACAATACCATGACACTCAAGCAACTTGCAACCATGGTCCAACTCCTCCAAGAGCAAGTCTCCACCCTTAATAAGGAGGCACAAAGCAAAGACGACATTTGGCAATCCCACCTCGACAGCCAAAGGGAGGCCCACGAGGCCGAGATGGAGCTAATGAAAGAAAAGCTCACTAATCTTGCCAAGGGGAAGAGCAAGAATAACGATGACGAATCCGAATGGACCGAAGGTTTGTTCAAAAGTCCTTATGTCAAAACCCGCACCAAGAAAGTGGGAGAGCCAAGTTCCGAGAACAATGAGCCCAAAATGGTGGATTCTATCATGGCCTACATCGACCAAAAATTCAATGGGCTCAACATGGGGAAAGGCTCCGACACAAGCCTTTATCAATCATCCATCCTCATGAGTACTATGGCTGCTCTTCCTGATAAGTTCAAGATGCCCGACATAAGCAAATTCAATGGCAACTCTTGTCCTATGGCTCACATTGAGACTTATATTTGGGCAATGGTTCCGAAGAAGGTCTCCCCCAAGGTGATGGCTCAATGCTTTCCTCTCACTCTCGAGGGGGCGGCAAAAGATTGGTATGCTACTCTCCCGCTCACTGTCCGTCTTGATTGGGACTCCGCCATGCTTGCCTTCAAGAACCAATACCAAGGCAACACCACTCACCGGCCCACAAGGAAAGAGCTAGAGAACACTACTCAACGAGACCACGAGTCCTTCATCGACTTCACAAGGAGATGGAATGATAAACTCTCCGAGATTGTGGAAAGGCCAAATACCAAGGAGCAAATGGACATCTTTCTCAAATGTCTCAAAATTGATCTCCGCACCCACCTAAGTGGGGCTTGCTATGCGGATTTCTCCCAAATGTATGAGGCGGGGGTCCGAATGGACGAGTTGCTCAAAGAAGTGAAGAAAAGTGCTCCTAGCTACCGCTACAAGGCCGCTTCCAACTCCACAAAAGAGGCCTCGGTCAACGCCGTCACTATCGATAAGGGGAATTACAAAAAGGTTCCTCCACCCCAAGGGAAGAAGTCTCGAAATGACCGTGTCTACACGCCTCTCCAAGGCATGACTCAAACCGAAGTGTTCGAAGTCCTCAAAGCAAAGGGTCAAGTCACACCCGTACAAGGGTACCAACCCAAGACGGTCAACCCCAATCATGCTCACCACAAATATTGTGGCTACCACCAATATAGTGGCCACACCACCGAGGAATGCTTCGTTCTCCGCAATGTCATTCAAGATCTCATAGACAAGAAAGAATTTGTAGTGACTAATGGCGAACATGTCAATGTAATAGAGATAGGAGAACTCGAGGGGACCACCCATTCAATCCCAATTGTGAATGGGGGCCCAATGTTATGAATAAACTTGACAATTCTTGTTATGTTGTAACTTACGATGAGGTAATGAGGGAAGTACTAGAGAATAGGAAAAAGAAGCAAGATGGGAACGTCAACATGCTAACTCGATCCGGTCGAGTCATAGCAAGCAACCCTTCCACTTCCGCACCAAGCTCCTCTTCTCAAAGGCCGCAAGCTCGCGACACTCCCGAAGATCCTCTACTTGTCCAACTCAAGAAAACTCAAGCCAACATCTCTATTTGGGACCTCATTGCATCCTCAAAGAAACACCGAGATCTTGTCATCCGCAATCTCGATGATACATCAATTTCTACCGATACTACTCCCGAGGACCTCACGGCAATGATCGGTCACATTCATTTTGGCAACGTCATCACCTTTGCCGATATGGACCTTCCACCATTTGGTTCCAACCACAACGAGGCTATTTACCTCAAGGTACGAGCAAGGGGGAGGCCCATCTCAAGAGTCTTAGTGGACGGTGGTTCCGCACTCAACCTCATGCCTAGCAGAATCATGGGCATACTGGGGCTTAAGGATTCCGATTTGAAGCCTTCTACTCAAGTAATCCGAGGTTATGACAGCACCGCCCGTACAGTCATGGGCATGATCGAAATAGACATTGAGTTTGGAAGCATGGTCATGTCCGTTCCATTCCAAGTGCTTGACATCCCGGCCTCGTTCAACTTGCTTTTGGGTCGACCATGGATTCACAGTTCTAATGCCGTCCCGTCAACTCTCCATCAATGTGTCAAGATCCGAAATGGTGATGAAATAGTGACCGTCATGGCCAAAACGTCACTATCCACAGAAAAGGTGAGCCCGTCCACCAAGTTCAACATGGTTTACCAGACTCCACTCTCTCCGGCGTCTCAATCAACGCCATTGACAAAGAAGGGGGAAACGGATCATGGACCCCCAGCAATCACAAAGTCCTCCGCATGATGAGGAATATGGACTACTTCCCTGGTTTAGGCCTAGGGAAATATCAACAAGGAATCCTACATCCTGTGCAAGTCCCATTTGTCAAGAACACATTCGGTTTGGGGTACGAGCCTTCCAGAGAAGACTTGAAACAAGAGCAAGCGATCAAGAATGAAAAGGCCCGAGCTCGTAAAGAAGGCCGTCGTTATGAGGTCCCTAATCTAAGGCCTTACCGCAAGACGTTGAATGGCTATTTTGTCCGCCAAGGGGAAGACGTTCCATACATGATCTTTCCCGAGCCATGGGTTAACAATAAGGGTGTCAAAAAGCCCGGTCTCGAAATCTTCTCCGATTGTGAGATCCAGAAATCCGAAAGGGAACCAACTCCCATGTCGCCCCGTGAATGGTGGGGAAGGAAGGTGACTATAGAGTCCGAGACAGAAATCATCGTGGGGGAAGAACCGACAGATTTAGCCTCCATGTTCGAAGAGCTTGCCATAATGAATGAATGCCAAGTCAACGCCATCCATGACACCGTCATCATCAGTGAGATCCCGCCAAGCTCCGAGCCGATCAACAATTGGTATTCTACGAAAGGGCCCGTGGTATCCGAGGAATTCTTAGTCCAAGAAATGGGTTGCATACCCCGCACAACAACAAAGGAAGAGCGGCTCACACTTACTTTCGAGTCCGAGAGTGTCTCTAATACCCTCACCCAAGAGGATATGGAGGCCATAGCCGAGCGTGTGTTTCCTTTCTTTGCTAATGAAAAATTTGATATTTCTGAGTACCCTGAGATTGCAAACATCATAAATGATGAATTAACTAATAATGAACTTAATGAACAAGTTAATAACGATTCAAATTATGATGAAATAGACCACGAAAACACAACATACTTAAATGAACTTGCTCAACAAGTCCGTAGTCGTGGTGAAAATGGTCCAGGGGCTGACGAAGAATTGCATGTTGTTAATCTGGGTACCGACGAAGAGCCAAGAGAAACTAAGATCGGAAGCTTCTTCAAGGGGGACGACAGAGACAGATTGACTGCACTACTACGGGAGTTCGTGGATGTGTTCGCATGGTCATACAAAGACATGCCGGGTTTGGACAGAAAGGTAGCGGAGCACAGAATTCCGATCAGAGAAGATGCCAAGCCGGTAAAACAGAAGCTCAGAAAGATCAAGCCAGAATGGTCTCTGCAAGTCAAAGAAGAGATCGAGAAGCTCCTCAGTGTGGGTTTCATCAAGGTTATCGAGTATCCGACATGGTTAGCCAACATCGTGACAGTCAGAAAGGCAAACGGCAAGGTTCGAGTTTGTGTGGACTTCCGGGATTTGAACAAAGCTTCCCGAAAGACGATTTTCCACTCCCTAATATCGACATGCTGGTCGACTCCACTGCTGCCTACGAGGTTCGCTCATTCGTGGATGGGTTCGCTGGGTACAATCAGATTCTCATGGCCGAGGAAGATCAACATAAGACAGCCTTCACAACACCGTGGGGTACCTTTTGCTACACAGTCATGCCATTTGGGTTAAGAAATGCTGGGGCTTCCTACCAAAGAGCCGTGACAGACTTGTTCCACGATATGATTCACAAAGAAATCGAGGTCTATGTGGACGACATGATCATTCACTCCAAAGGGACCGATGGTCAACATTTAATCGATCTCCGCAAGTTCTTCGAAAGGCTTCGTCAACACAAGATGAGGCTCAACCCTGCAAAGTGCACGTTCGGGTTATCCGAGGCAAAGTCCTTGGTTATATGGTCACTGAAAGGGGAATTGAAGTAGATCCCTCCAAAATCAAGGCAATCATTGACATGCCTCCTCCAAAGACGCAGAAAGAGATCAAAGGTTTCATGGGCAGACTGCAATACATCAGTCGGTTTGTGCACCAACTCACTTCCATGTGCGAGCCAATCTTCAAGCTACTCAAGAAGAATGTGGCTCTAGAATGGACCGACGCGTGCCAAGAAGCCTTCGACCAAGTGAAGCATTACTTGACGTGCCCTCCTGTTCTAGTTCCGCCGCACAAGGAGAAGCCTCTTTTGCTCTATCTCACTGTCAATGATGAAGCCCTAGGGGCTATGTTAGCACAAGAGCAACGAGAGTCCACAAAGGAGAATGCCATTTATTTTGTCAGTCGCCGATTCCAAGGAGGCGAAAAGAACTACTCTGTCTTAGAGAAGTCATGTGCAGCATTGGTTTGGGTTACTCAAAAGCTCAAACACTATATGGAAGCTTTTCCGATCAAGCTAGTAGCAAAGGTGGACCCGCTCCGCTACATCTTCGAGAAGCCTTTCATGTCAACAAGAATAGCCAAATGGTACTTCATGCTCGCCGGCTATGATATCACTTACGTCACACTAAAATCCGTCAGGGGGAAAGTGTTCAGTGACCAGCTTGCCGAATTCCCGTGTGACGAAGTGAAGGGGAAAGACGTACAGTTCCCCGACGAGCATTTAATTTGTACTGCAACTGAGGAAAATAAGTGGCAACTTTTTTTCGATGGCGCCGCCAATAAACACGGTTTTGGTATAGGAGTATTGCTTGTCGATCCAAAAGACATCTACACTCCCATTGCCATCCGTCTGGAATTCGAAGCTACCAACAACATTGCCGAGTACGAAGCATGCATAGCAGGGCTCGAAGCAGCTCTCGAAAGAAACGTCACGGAACTAGAAGTATTCGGCGACTCTTTGCTCCTTATCAATCAGCAATCGGGTAAATGGCGAATCCAAGACCCGACCCTCCAACAGTATGGTCAGCACCTTGAAGAATTGGTTGAACAATTCCAAGAGATCACTTTCAACTACCTGCCAAGGGATAAAAATCGCTTCGCCGATGCACTGGCCACTATAGCTTCATTAGTCGAAATGCCCAAAGGGAAAATGGTGAAGCCTTTCAAAATTGCCCGAAGGAACAGTCCGGCGTACTGCATGAGTATCGAGATCGACGAGGTTCAAACAAACTCCCCGTGGTATTCGGATATCATGAATTTCCTCAAAGATGGCATTTATCCCGAGAATAGCAATAAGAAGTCTCAAGCGGCTTTGCAAAGGCTAGCCTCTCGGTACGTACTAATTGGAGACCGAGTCTACAAAAGGCACCACGACGGGATCAATCTCTTATGCGCCAATGAGGCCGAAGCTCAAGAGATAATGTGTGAAGTGCACGAAGGAGAGTGTGGACCCCACATGAATGGGTTTATGTTGGTCAATAAAATACTCCGCATTGGTTACTATTGGAGCACTATGGAACGAGACTGTATCGAGAAAGTCAAAAGGTGTGCCAAGTGCCAATTCCATGCTAATCTGCAACACGCTCCACCCTCGCAACTTTACAACATGGTCACACCTTGGCCTTTCTCTTGTTGGGGGATAGACATCATCGGTAAAGTCCATCCTGCCGGAAGCAATGGGCAGTCATTCGTCCTAGTGGCCGTCGACTACTTCACAAAGTGGGTCGAACCACAAGCCTATCGGACCCTCAACACCAAGAAAGTGGCCGAATTCGTAAAGATTAATATCATGTGCCGATACGGCGTGCCTCATGAAATCATTTACGACAACGGCTCTCACTTTGAGAAAGAAATGGATGCACTTTTGGTGGAATACAAGATCACCAAACACAAGTCATCTCCTTACCGTCCCCAAGCAAATGGCGCGGTTGAAGCAGCAAATAAAACCATCGAGACCATCGTCAAGAAAATGGCCTCAACAGGAAGGGATTGGCCCGAGAAGCTACCATTTGCATTGTGGGGCTACCGCACATCAATACGGTCAGCAACGGGAGAAACTCCTTATGCATTAGTCTATGGTTCTGAAGCCGTACTCCCAATCGAACTTGAAGTCCCATCTCTAAGGGTCCTCCTCGAGAATCAAGTCAACGAGGTCGACTGGATGCAAAGTCGATATGAACAGCTAGCCTTACTCGACGAGAAAAGGCTAAGAGCACTCGAACGCACAAGGAAGTATCAGCAAAGGATGGCAAGAGCTTTCAACAAAAAAGTAAAGCCTCGAAACATCAATGTGGGAGATTTGGTCTTAAGACAACATCCTCCTAATGCCATAAATCCCCTGGGGAAATGGGGACCCCGATGGATCGGTCCGTACGTGGTAAAAAGATACTAAGCGGCGGTGCAGTCCGACTCGTGGATTTAGATGGTGACCAGCTGCCAAAGGAGGTCAACCTCGACAAGCTCAAGAGTTTCTATGCTTAATAAACAAAGACCATAAAAAAAAATAAAAAAATAAAAAAAATAAATCGCTCGCTAGGTTAAAAACCCGCAAGGGCGGCCTAGGCAAAAATTAGAGCATGTGCAAAAAAGAAGCCCGCTAGATTGAAAACCCGAAAGGGCGGTCTAGGCAAAAAATAGGGTGCACACACAAAAAAAAAAAAATGTCTTTGTTTGTTTGAACTACGGAGACCTGAGCCTCCCAACTGGAGGAACGTAGGCAACCTTCGGGTGCGGTCTAAAACATATCAAAAATACCCAACTCACTTCAATTAACAAGATGCAATTTTTATTCATTCAATGAATTATTCAAGACATTACAACGGATTTATTGAGCAACAAAAGACATCAAAATATTAAATCCTAAAACAAAGTGGTCTAATTTAATTGCAATCTCTTAGGGTACTAAGAAAAGTCCAATTTTCTCTTAGCCTTCAAATGACCACTCGATCGTCTCTCAATCCTATTCTTCTTGGATAGCGGAGGAGCACTGATACACACCGAAACCTTCTGTGTTGCGGCACGTCTCTTGGCATAAAAGTCATCCAAAGGAGTACCGAAAGGGTCAGGAAGAATGTTACTCGAATCAGCAGCAGCCTCCCTATATCTCAAGGCGCTGCTAGGCTCAAAACCCTTTCCCAACAACTCGGCACGAAGCACATCGACCCAAGTGATGCCACGGTAAAGGGCGCCAAACAAATAATCCAAGTAACTCTCGGAAGGAAGACACTCCCCCGATGCAGAGGAGCAAAAGCCCAACGGTTGCGATCATCTCCCCAAGCCGACTGAAGCTCACTCGAGAAGTCCGGACCCATGTAAGCAACTGGACGAAGCATTCTGTCCCTTGGAAAAGGAATTATCTGTTGGTGACCAAACTGCCGCAGAACCCGCTCTGGCTGGTAAAATGAAGAATCTCTCAAGCCAGGTACAACCACGTGCTGAAAACCAAGAGTCCATTCCACAAAAGGACTAAGACCCCAAGAAGGAGGGCACCACTCAATATCGATGGTTACCCGAGAGGCAAAGAATTTCTTCCAACTGTCTTCAGATAAATCCCTGATCAACAGCTTCCTCCTATGAACAGCAAAAGGAGACAAATCACCATCCGGGGAATAAATCTTGAAATGTTCTCGGAGCCATATGGTCAAGAGCAAAGGGCTTCCCCGACACATCTTGTCCGTCCTGTGTAACTCATCAAGGCCGTGCAACGTCTCCCCTACAATAAGAGGGATTATACTAAATTGTTGCTCCTTGGCTTGCAAAATAGTCTCAGCCAACTGCGCATCCGCAGTCCCGAAGGGTGTGACGAACAGTACATCACTAAAGAGACAAACGGCCATGACATTCCTCTTGAAAGATTGAACCACTGGATCCTCCGAGTGTAAACTGAAGAACATCGGCAACTCAGTTATGTCAGTCACAGTACCGTGCAACATCTTCCTCACGTCCTCAACAGGGAGATTCAGTAACTCAACCCAAGAGTCAACGGCACCACGGTGATATTTAGGGAAGGAAATCCGACCGGCCAAAGGCATGCCAAGATGGCCCCGAAATCATCAACAGTCAGCACCATTTCATTAGCTGAAAAGTTGAAGGTATGGCAGTCGCAATCCCAGAAAACCGCGGTGGCTCTCAACAAATCCCAATCCGGCTTCAACGTCCGCAAAGTGAAAAGAATTCGGAACCCGAAGTATTTAATGAAGGCCTTCTTGGGATGGGTCTTGAAAGAATACACAAAAGTGCCCAAGTCCTTTTCATACCCACTAACAACCTTGGCATCAAGAGCAAAAGAATTGGAAGCCATGGAAAATGTTGATCACAAGCAAAGTTAAGCAATAATATGATGTTCAAAAATGGCAGAAAGGAGCTGTGAGAATCAAGTGGTCGAACAGAAGACGATATTATAGATGTTGGGGGTTCTTTTGGCCAGCAAATGTCAAGCCCGGAATTCCGCCTCCCAGACGCACGCGCCACCCGCCAGCGGTCTGAAATGCGCGCGCGTCCCAAGCCTACAGTGGAAAGCGCGCGCCTCCCAAGTCTAGATAACTTCAGAAAACGCCTTGTTAGAGATCTCCAGCCTAAATCAAGACACAACCCCTGTCCTCGGACACCCAGTTGGGCACACCTTCTTCTGGTCCGCCCTTAAGGCATGTCAAAGATTAAAAGTAGGATAGAAACTCCCACTCAAAAGTAGGCTGTCCTTCTCCAGATTCCAAACTCCCTAAGTTCTGTCACGGGTGCCATACCCCCCTCAAGGGCCAATCTCAACATTTCATCCCCAGCAGGAACATTTTTCTGGTCGCGGTCAACTGTGCTCGCACCCCACAATTCAAAAAGTCAAGTGTGACTCCAAGTGGCACGAGACTTCAAAGCAATACCTCATCAACGGATTTCACTAACGGATTCGTCAACAAAGGTTCACTAACGGCCTCTCCAAAGGTTCACCAACGGCCTCTCCAAAGGTTCACCAACGGCCTCATTCAAGGGTTCACTAACGGCCTTATCAACGGATTTCACTAACGGATTCGTCAACAAAGGTTCACCAACGGCCTCTCGAAAGGTTCACCAATGGCCTCATTCAAGGGTTCACTAACGGCCTCATCAACGGATTTCACTAACGGATTCGTCAACAAAGGTTCACCAACGGCCTCTTCAAAGGTTCACCAACGGCCTCTCCAAAGGTTCACCAACGGCCTCTTCAAAGGTTCACTAACGGCCTCTCCAAAGGTTCACCAACGGCCTCTACAAGGGTTCACTAACGACCTCATCAACGGATTCCACTAACGTATTCGTCTCTACAAAGGTTCACTAACGGCCTCATTCAAGGGTTCACTAACGGCCTCATCAACGGATTTCACTAACGGATTCGTCCTCAAAGGTTCACTAAACGGCCTCCTCAAAGGTTCACTAACGGCCTCTTTCAAAAGGTTCACTAAACGGCCTCATTCAACATATTCAGCCGGTAGGTTCACCTAACGGATCATGCCACCCCCTCTATCAACAAAAGCCGCTCACACAGGGAGCGCACCACTATCTCTCGCAATTTCAAATTCCTGCTTTCATCGAGTCTTTGCTTTTTTCTTGGTGATGTCCTCGGCGGGTGTTTTTAACTTTCGTCGACGCGTTTTGCTTTGAAATTCACGTCGCCGAGGGGCTCTGTAGACACCCCGCCTTGGACCGCTCACCACGATTGCACATTTGATCTTGTGTTTCTCCCTATTTTAAGAGTTTCTCGTTAGTTTATGTCACTTCCGTTAAGTTCCTGACTGACTTCATTAAGTCCAGGGACTAAACTGAATGACAGGGCTGACTTTCTAGTCCATTCTATCAAAATTGCCTTCTCTGAGTCGCGCGCCTCCGACAGGAGGAGCCAGACGCGCGCGCCTCCCGCCCCCAAAGCAGGAAGCGCGCGCCTCTGGGCGTCAGTTACAGATTTCTGGCCAGGATTCTCTCCCTTGCTCAATTTACAGGATTTTGCCCGGGAAGGATTTCTTGGTGACTGAGTTTTGGCACCAAAAACATCTCTCTTTCACCTATAAAAACCTCCCTTTACCTCCATTTTCAAGGACACAAAAAAGAGGACAAAAACTTTGACCAAAAAGGACCGAAAGACCTTGACTTTACCAAACTTCCTACTTTCAAAGCATTTTCCAAAGGATTTCTCCAAGTAATTCAACAAGAAGTGTTTGAAGTCTCTTGAAGTGTAGGTAAAGCTATTTCTTTCCCCTTCTCAACTTCATCTCTTTTCTCTTTCTTTTGTATTATCAAAGTGCAATCACCCAAATCATTTTGGGACATGACTCTAATGATCACCTCATCTCATTGAGGTCGGTTAAAGAGTTATCTCCTACATTCCAAACTCTATTTTACAACCCATTTTTATGATTTAAAGAAGAAGAAGAAGAATGTTTATCATTCATGTAGATTTTGATCAAGCAAGACCAACTTTAGTTGGGCGAGATGGGTGTTTCGGTACTTCCCATCTCGTAATCTAACCCCCGAACCTCAAAACAAAGAATCTCTGTTTTCGTAATCAAACTTAGGCTATTATCGATAGGTTTTTATTATGTTCCTCAAACATAGGTGGCGACTCTAAAAACAAGTTAGACATCCTAGGATAACTCCGCGCGCTCTAGCCTAAAGCCGTGGTTCCTCCCGGGGTATCTACAGATACAAAGATAACTCCAACTGGGAGAAGAGCCGCCATGATCTCGATTCGTGTGCTCAGCGTGAGAAGGAATCATTCTCCGAATTTGCAAGCAGGTGGAGGAAGAAAGTTGCTCAAACTCTGGAAAGGCCCGACAGTGGCGAGCAAACTCGCATTTTCCTTAAGAATCTTCAGTCGGTATATGCAGATAAGATGAAATATCTGCCATTTCCATATTTTGCTTCCCTTCTAGATGTGGGCTCCCGTATCGACGAAGATGTCCGAGCTGGGGTGATCAAGCTAGATCCTTCTACTAGTTCCTACAGATACCGACCTGCTGCTAAGGCCCTGACACCGGTTGTGAACAATGTTGCCATTACTCCTGCTCCTTTTTGGAACAACAATGCGGGACCTAGCCGAAACAGTTACAATAGGGCACCCCCGTGTTATAATCAAGACGGGTCTGTAAACTCCATCAACAATCAGCAAAGGAATGGTAGAAATTGGAGAGAGAGGCAGTTTGATAAATTTAACGCTCCGTTGTCTACTATTTTCCAAGGATTGGTCGCCCAAGGGGTATTAAAGCCGATAGAATGATACCGCCCGCCTAATCCGCCTCCTAAGAATTGGGACGCAAACAAGTATTGTGCATACCACGTATCACCTGGTCATGCGACAAATGATTGTTGGAGTTTAAGGCACACTCTGCAAGACATGATTGACGATGGACTCATTCAGAAGCCACCCCAACCGAATATGGTGACTAATCCCTTGCTGGGGATCCATATGATCGAGTCTGAAGAAAACTACTCAAAGACTAGTTTCATAGTTCCAAAGAAGGCTTTGAACTACACCGTGACTCCTGTTATTTCCGAAGACTTTGAATGCCATATGATGTCTTGGGATTCGATCTTGTCTAGTGCTAAAGCCGTTGAGGAACAAAAGGCCCCTTTTGAAAAGGCCACTTGGATTAGTGGAAATGTGAATTACCTCACTCGCTCGGGAAGAGCCTATCAGCCTCCAAATCCCAAGGAGAGCGAATTGGGAAAGGACAAGGAAGGGGTCCCTGCTCACAAAGAAAAGGTCACCGAGAACCCGGTCTTAACCCAGTTGAAGAAAACCCAGGCTGATATATCCATTTGGGTTTTGCTCTCGTCTTCACAGGAGCACCGAGACACGTTGGTAAAAGCTCTCACTCAAGCTGTCATTTCGATTGAGACTTCTCCCAATGACCTTGTCCACATGGTCGGCAACATTCATTTTGGGAATATTATCACGTTTACCGATCTCGATGCACCAAAAATTGGTCCTAATCATATCGAAGCTCTGTACATCACCGTTGGGGTTGGAGTTGAGAACTTGGCTCGTGTTTTGATCGATAATGGCTCTTCAGTCAATGTATGCCCAGTGCATGTTCTCGCAGATTTGGGAATTAAGATAATTGATTTGGCCCCGTCCTCTCAAGTGGTCCGTGCTTACGATAGCACCAGTCGCTGTGTGTAGACACCCCGATTGCATACATAGTATTTTTATTTAACTTATTTTTGTTAATTTCTGTTACTTCCATTAAGTTCCTAACTGATTCTGTTAGTTTTGTACTAAACTGCATAACAGAGTTAACTTTTAGAGTCATTCTGTCATTCTGTTATTCTCACCCGCGGGCGCCTCCCGTAATAGTCATGGGGCGCTCGCGCGTTTGGTCCAATAACGGATAGTACCATTTTTCCCTCCCTTTTCTTATTTAGAAAATCTCTTCTTGATCACAAACACCACCTTTTTACATCCACATTCATTCCCCTTATTTCATAACTCCCAAATCCTTTATTCTAGCCATTCTTCATAAAAACAAAATATTTCTTCTTATTATTATTTGATTTTCTCTTTATTATTTATTTATTATTTTATTTATCTTATTTGTGATTGGTCAATTTCATGTTACATGGATTGATCATTTTCCCTCCAACCTTTTCCCTCCTAATTTTACCTATAAAAACCATCATCTCCTACCTTGGAAAGGGACCTCATTTTTAGACTTGAATTTGCTCTATACACACACTATACACAATTCTCTACACAAATTCTCCCAACAAGAGTTTTTCGTAACAAGACTCTACATAAAATTGTTCTACAACAATTTCTCCACAACAAAACACCATTTTCAAGTCCATGTTTGAAGTCCTCTTCTTAAGGTACAACTTCATTTTTCTTCTATTTTATTCTTCTTAAATGTATGCAATCCCCATTAATGGGACATAACCAATATGACTACTTCACATATTGAAGTTAGTTAAGGTTATCTCCCTACATTCCAACTCTAATTCCCCCACTTTTATTTTATTATAATTGTTAGAATAGTTTAACATATAATCTTTTAGTATAAATTAATGAAATAAAATATTCTCTCTTATTTTCCTTTGTAAAATTCCCCTTTCTTTTCATTGTAATTGTTAGCACTCGTATATTAATAAATTGAAGGACTTTTGTTTTTAAGTATTAGAACACCAAAAGTAGCAAGACCCGCGTAAGCGGGGCGGAGTGGGTGTTTAAGTACTTCCCACTCCGTCACCTAACCCCCGAACCCTTCACTCCCGAATCTCTAGTTTTCGTACATAAAAATTGG
The DNA here is from genome assembly GCA_026119855.1 of Campanula takesimana. Classification (NCBI taxonomy): domain Eukaryota; kingdom Viridiplantae; phylum Streptophyta; class Magnoliopsida; order Asterales; family Campanulaceae; genus Campanula; species Campanula takesimana. The sequence goes on from JAOWBW010000536.1 coordinate 685,765, forward strand.
CTTTTCTTAGGTTTTCTCGCGTTCCTCTAAAACGTAGGTGGCGACTCTTAAAATCAAGTAGACATCCTAGGTAATTCACGCGCTCTAGCCAAGCCGTGGTCCCCCAGGGTATCTACACAGTGTCTTGGGTGTTATTTCCCTCACTCTCACCATTGGCCCTCTTTTTATGCCAATTGAATTTCAAGTGATCGACATCAAATCCTCATTCAGTCTACTCTTGGGACGCCCTTGGATCCATGGAGTGAGAGGGGTAGCTTCCTCCTACCATCAGTGCATCAAGTTCATCCACGAAAATCATGTTGTGGTAGTTTACGCCCAAGATGATACACAAGTCAATGACCTTCCAATCCTGGGAATTGAGCACAAAGATACTGGCATTTTCTTGAGTGGTTTTGAAGTGATCCCACAAGCTCGGATCCATGTTATTGAATATGTCAAGGAGACCGATCTAATTGGTGGAAAAAGAACCAAGTTTGGTGACGCGATGGCCTTGAATATGGTCAAGAAAATGAAATTCCTACCTATGATGGGACTTGGGAAAGAACAACAAGGGTGTGTTGAAGCCATCAAAGAGGATGTTCCTGTTTTCATTCCTTCTTTTGGGATTGGCTACAAACCGACCCCTGCTGAAATTGCCAAAGCTATGCACGAGAAAAGAGAGAGGCAGAACGCTGTCAAGAAAGGAAGCTCCCACCACTCCGTCCCTACGAAAAATATTGGAAGGGATACTTTGTTCGCGAGGGCGAAGATATCGCGTATGTTATGCCCCTAGAGCCGTTCATTGGAACTGATGAAAATCCCCCCGCGAGATGGGAAGTATTTGATGATGTTAAGGTGGTCAATGAAAACTTTGATTTGGACGGTTCCTATAATCAACCGGACCCGGTTACTCCGTGGAATATCGATGAGGAAGATGGTGTCTTCACATTGTTTGAAGGACTTGGCCTTGAAGACGGATATGTGGTTATGATCGAAAATGGTAACGGTGAAGCTTATGACCCAGTGAAGCACCTCAAGCCGGCAGTGGCACCACTTAATAACTGGTCCAAAACCACTGGCCCGCTAGCTACTATGGACACGCTCGTGGAACAATTCGGATATGTTCGCCCTGGAGGTACCACTTTTGAGCCTTTTGTACTCTCTGATGTTGTTTCTGGGACTCCCGAAGAGGACCTCACTGTCGAGGACCTCGACGCGGTCGCCGAGCTTGTACTTCCCTCTGTCATGAATGAAGTTTCCTCTATTTCCGCTTACTCCTTGGTTGCCAATATTTTAAATAATGATTTAACAAATGAAAATTTAACAACAAATGAAGTTAATCATGAATCTTTAAAAGACATAAGCCAAGATGAAAAAGATTATTTAATTTAGTTAAGCAGGTTAGCAAAACAGTGTGGGGAACGAAAGTTAGAAGCCTGTGGGGAAGATTTGTCTACCATCAATCTGGGGCTGAACGGGGAAGTCAAAGAGATGAAAATTGGAAGCTTCATGCAAGGGGTTGACAGGGAACAATTGATCAGTTTGCTCAAAGAGTTTGTTGATGTGTTTGCTTGGTCGTATGAAGATATGCCTGGGTTAGATCCGAAAATTGTGAAACACCGAATTCCTACCTTTCCCGACGCCAAACCGGTCAAACAGAAACTACGCAGAATCAAGCCGCAGTGGGCCCTTCAGGTTAAAGAAGAGATCGAAAGGTTGTTACAAGTGGGTTTCATCCGAGTTGTGGAATATCCCCAATGGTTGTCCAACATGGTCACAGTTGAGAAGGCAAACGGCAAAGTCCGAATATGTGTTGATTTCAGAGACCTCAACAAGGCTTGCCCGAAAGATGATTTCCCGTTACCAAATATTGACATTTTGGTAGACTCAGTTGCAATGCACAAAGTAAAGTCGTTCGTTGATGGAATGGCGGGTTACAATCAAATTAAGATGGTAGTAGAAGATCAAGAGAAAACTTCCTTCATCACCCCGTGGGGGACGTTCTGTTGCACAGTGATGCCTTTCGGTCTTAAAAATGCCGGAACCACTTATAAACGAGGTGCTACGACCCTTTTCCATGACATGATCCACAAAGAGCTTGAAATCTACGTGGATGACATGATTGTGCACTCAGTTGAAGAAGATGCTCAGCATCTGGTTGACCTCAGAAAATTCTTTGAAAGGTTGCGGAAGTACCACATGAAATTGAATCCTGCTAAATGCACATTCGGCATAACCCGAGGCAAGGTCCTGGGTTTCTTGGTAACTGAAAGAGGGATTGATATTGACCCTGACAAAATAAAGGCCATCACGGACATGCCCCAACCCCAAACTCAAAAAGAGGTGAAAGGTTTTTTGGGAAGAATCCAATACATCATCAGATTCATACGGCAGCTAACCACGATGTGTGAGCCGCTCTTCAAGCTCCTAAAAAAGGACACTGACCGATCATGGGATGAAGAATGCCAGATAGCTTTTGAAAAAGTGAAAGAATACCTGACAAGCCCACCGGTCTTGGCCCCGTCTCATTCGCACAAACCTATGCGGCTGCACCTAACCGTTACTGATACCGCAGTAGGAGCAATGCTTGCGCAAGAAAAAGAAGACTCCTGGGTTGAAAATGCAATCTACTTTATGAGCCGGAAGCTACAAGGGAGTGAATTGAATTACTCAGCATTGGAAAAGCCGTGCACCGGTTTGGTTTGGGTCTCCCAGCAGTTAAAAATTTATCTTCAATCCTTGCCTGTTCAGATTATATCCCGAATGGATCCAGTGAAGTACATCCTCGAAAGGCCAACTATGTCCAATCGAGTGGCCAAATGGGATTTTCTTTTAAGCGAGTTTGATATGACTTATGCAACGCCTAAGTCCATTAAAGGAAGGGTGATAGCGGACCAGCTTGCAGATTTGGCTCTTAATCTTGAGCCCGAACCTGAAGCACAGTTTCCCGATGAAGGAATCTACACCGTTGATTGTTCGGAGAATAAATGGAAACTCTTCTTTGATGGGGCTGCCAACAAAAGGGGCTTCGGAATATGAATCTTGCTCATTGATCCAAGTGATGCGCACACGCCCATCGCTATTCGGTTAGACTTCGACTGTTCGAACAACACAGCAGAGTATGAGGCTTGTATCGCCAGCCTCGGAGAAGCATTAAATCGAGGGGTTAAAGAAATTGAAGTGTTTGGGGACTCTGCCCTAATCATCAATCAGGTTGAGGGAAAATGGAAGATCCTGGATCCAAGACTGCAGCAGTATCACATTCGACTGGTAGCACTCACAGAACGCTTCTCAGATATCTCATTTCATTACCTCCCAAGAGACCGAAACAGATTCGCAGATGCGTTGGCTACCTTAGCCTCCATCATCGAATTCCCTGCTGATGTCATGGTAAAGCCGTTTGTGGTTAGCAAGAGGTCGATCCCAGCCTACTGCCTGGTAATTGATTTAGATAACGAAGAAAATGAAGAGCCATGGTACACAGATGTATGGAATGTGCTTAGGAATGGGATCTACCCTCCAGAAAAGGACAAAAGGGCAAGGATTGCAATGCGAAAACGGGCCTCCCAATTTGTGATTTCTAGAGATCGATTGTACAAAAGGTATCATAATGGACCAAATTTTCTCTGTGTAGACAAGTCCGAAGCGAATAGAATCATGGATGAAGTCCATGGGGGACTGTGTGGACCCCACATGAATGGGCACATGCTCGATAAGAAGATAGTGAGGCAAGGGTATTACTAGACCACAATGGGAAAGGATTGTATGATGAAGGTGCGAACTTGTGATCAATGTCAGCGGTATGCTAGTCTGCAACATCTGCCGCCGCACGTTCTCTATCAATCAATCGCTCCCTGGCCTTTTTCCACGTGGGGGATAGATGTTATTGGTCAAGTCAAACCGAATGGTTTAAGTGGGCAGGAATATGTGCTCGTAGCTATCGACTACTTCACCAAATGGGTTGAGGCCGCTGCTTACAAAGTCTTGAATGCCAAGAAGGTGGCCGAGTTCATTCGTACCAACATTTTCTACAGATATGAGGTCCCTTATGAGATGATATCAGATAATGGAACTCACATTAAAGGGGAAGTCAACCGATTGCTTGACGAATTCCGTGTGGTCAGACACAAGTCCTCCCCTATCGACCCCAAGCCAATAGAGTGGTAGAAGCGGCAAACAAAACCCTTGAGAACATCATTAGAAAGATGGCCATCACTGGAAATAATTGGCCCGAGAAATTTCCTTTAGCCTTGTGGGGGTACCTCACATCTGTCCGGACACCGACTGGGGCTACTCCTTATTCACTTGCATATGGCATGGAGGCAGTTCTCCCGATTGAGCTTGAAATTCCCTCCATGAGAGTGTTACTTTAGAATCAAGTGTCAGAGATTTATTGGCTACAAAGTCGCCATGATGAGTTAGCATTGCTCGATGAAAAGCGATTGCTGGCTCTAGAGCATAACCGCGCGTATCAACGCAGAATTGCAAGGTCATTCAACAAGAAAGTTAAAGACCGTGATGTCAAAGTGGGAGATCTTGTGTTGCGAGAGAAGCCGCCAAGTTACGTCGACCCCTGAGGGAAATGGAAGTCTCCACTTGTTTATAAACCCGCACTCTCAGTCTCCACAAAATTTGTATAAACCTCCTCGGTCCACTCTGAGACCCATCTTTGTTATTCTTGAACCGACTCGGTCCTTCACCCTATTTCCTACACAATAGGATACCCTTAGGTCCCAACCTACCTGGTTCAAAACCTTAGGTCCCAAGCCTACCCGGTCAGTCTTGCCTAAGTTACACCATAAACTCTCTAGGTCCCGAGCCTACCCAATCAGTCTTACTTAGGTCCCAAACCTACCCGGTGAGTCTTACCTAGGTTACATCATAACCTCTTAGCTCGACCTTCCGCAAGTTCGTAGCATGACCCCTTCGGCCTCAAACCGGTTCTACCCAAAGCTTCAGACCTTAAACCAGTTAACCAAAGCCAAATCCTTAGGGTGACCCATTAGGTCCCGAACCTACCGGTCCCGAACCTACCCGATCTCCTAGATCTCAAACCTACCAACACATACTCATCCTTACCTTGTCTAAGCAATAGCTCTCTTATCCTCCTAGGTCCAACCTCTTAGGTCTACTCAGTCTAACCTGTTGAGCGATCCTTTAGATCCCAAGACCACTCGACTCTACCAATCGCCTATCTTTTAAGTCTCTAGCATATCCGATCCACACATTAGGTCTCAACTCCTAAACCCTTTAGATCACAAAATTGTCCGCTCTCTAGGTCTATAACCTTAGACCTCCACCCTTTGGACTCTTTAATTCCCAAGCCTACTTGGTCCGACTAAAAGCGACACATCTATGTCTCCCGACTCCCGTCATGTCCAAGCCATGACCCTACCACTCTTAAACCTACCAAGTACCAACCTAGTGTCACCCATTAGCCTCAAAAGACTTCCTAGTCTGACCTTCAACCCCTTAAGGACTCTAACCTACTTAATCCAAGCCGAGTCCAAACCTCGCCACCTACAAGGTCCACCCTTGAACTCCATGGATCTCAAACATCGCTCCCCCGATGAGTCCAAACCTTGAACCTACTCAAAACACATAGGATCTCATGCGCACCGCGACATGCCTTAAGGATCTCAAACCTATCCGGTCAAGACTCTTGTCCTTAGCACCTCTGGTACCATCCCTGACCTACCTTCACAATTGCCAAACGAGCTTAGTCACACGCATGACCTCTAAGACAAAATTAAGTCCTAAGCATACCCAATCCAACTTAGGTACCTATTGTACTCGAGCAAAGTCTTGGACACTCAATCCCTTTACCTAAAGCGCCAACTTGGTCATATATCCAAAACCATTTCCCGCACCTATGGTTCGCACCTAGCCTAAACTTTCAAACACTCTAGGATCCAAGCCCGACATGCGTATTAGGTACTAGGATCATCCAATCCCAATCCATTGCTCCTTGGCCGACCTCAAGCCTGCTTGGTCTTAACCCATAACGCGGTTTTTCTAGGACAAAAGACTTACCCACTTGAAAGCCTTATGTCCAACGCTACCCTGCCTAGCCTTCGATCTCCTAGATCTCACGCCTACCATTCCATTAGGCCCCGGTCTCCTTAACACATGTCTGAGTCTTACCCTAGCTAAACCCTAGCACTCTAGCCTAGGTCTAACCTATCGAGCCTATCCAGCCATGAGGTATGAAGCTCACCTGCCCCAAACCGCAACACTCTTAGACCTCAAACTTTCTCGGTCTAAACCAAGATAAACCTTCAAATGCTTTCTGTCTCCAAACCCTAGACTTAAGCCTAGGTAGTCACATTCTCTCCAAACCCTAGCCTCAAGCCTAGGTAGTTACCTTCTATTCAAAGCCTAGCCTTAAACCTAGGTAATCGCATTCCCTGTAAACCCTAGTCCCAAACCTAGGTAATCGCCTTCTCTCTAAACCCTAGCCTCAAGCCTAGGTAGTCACCTTCTATCCGAAGCCTAGCCTTAAACCTAGGTAATCACATTCTCTCAACCCTAGCCCCAAGCCTAGGTGGCCACATCCTCTACAAACCCTAACCTCTAGCCTAGGAAGTCACATGCGCTCCGAACCCTAGCCGCAAGCCTAGGTAGTCACCTTCTATCCGAAGCCTAGCCTTAAACCTAGGAAATCATATTCTCTCAACCCCAGCCTCAAGCCTAGGTTGCCACATCCTCTACAAACCCTAGCCTCTAGCCTAGGAAGTCACATGCACTCCGAACCCTAGCCTCAAGCCTAGGTAATCACATCTTCCCAAACCCTAGCCTCAAGCCTAGGTAATCACATCTTCTCCAAACCCTAGCCTCAAGCCTAGGTAGTCGCATTCTCTCCAAACCCTAGCCCTAAGCCTAGGTAATTACATCCTTCCAAACCCTAGCCTAAAGCCTAGGAAGTTACATCCTTCTTAAACCCTAGCCTCGATCCTAGGTAGCCACATCCTTCCTAAACCCTACCCTCAAGCCTAGGTAGTCACATTCCCTCCAAACCCTAGCCTCAAGCCTAGGTAGTCGACATTCTTTCCAAACCCTAGCCTCAAACCTAGGAAGTCGCGTCCTCCCCAAACCCTAGCCTCAAGCCTAGGTAGTCACATATCCTTAAGCCTAGGAAACCACAACATCCTCTTTAACCCTAGCCCAAGTTCTAGGGAATTTCCAAAGCCCCGCATGCAACATCATTTCCAAATTCCCGAAACCCTAGTCTCGAAACCTAGGAAATTTACAATCTCAATCCCCCGTCTTATTGAACCCTAACCCAAAACCTAGGATACAATGCCCTGTCCAAAACTTAATCAACCCTAGCCTCAGGCCTAGGAAGCCGCATTCGCTCTAAACCCTAGCCTCGAGCCTAGGTAGTCGCGTTCGCTCCAAACCCTATCCTCGAGCCTAGGTAGTCGCATTCGCTCCAAACCCTAGCCTCAAGCTTAGGTAGTCGCACTCTTTCTAAACCTTAGCCGCCGGGCCTAGGAGACTATATCCTCATTAAACCCTAGTCCTAGACTTAGGAAATTCCTTCACCTTAGTCTCAAAATATAGGAAGTTTACAGTCCTTAGCCTTAAAACCTAGCCTAAAGCCTAGGTTACCACGAACATTTCCAAGCCATAGTCACCAATCCCGGAAAATGGTGAACCCTAACATCAAGCTTAGTGGACCTGTCACAAAAGTAATCCCTCTTCCCAACGGTCCATGGTCTCAAGCCTAGGAAGTCACAACCCATTCAACTCCCAGCCTTAGGTCTAAAGCCAACGCCTTTGCAACCTCTGAACCTACCACAACTCCAAGACCTAGCCTCGAAGCCTAGGTTATTTCTAAACCCTAGTCCCAAACCTAGGAGAGTCATGGTCCTTAAACACCAGTTCGAAACCCTAACATCTAGGAAGTTCCCAAACATCAACCTCTCCAAACCCTAGCCCCAAGCCTAGGAATTTGCATTCTCTCCAAACCCTAGTCTCAAGCCTTGGAAGCACCATCCTCTTTAACCCTAGCCCAAGTTCTAGGGAATTTCCAAAGCCCTGTGTGCAACATCCTTTCCAAATTCCTGAAACCCTAGTCTCGAAACCTAGGAGATTTATAATCTCAATCCCCCGCTAGTCTTATGCCTAGGCTACAATAGCCTTTCCATATTCTCTCTGAACCCTAGCCTTGAGCCTAGGTAGTCGCATTCTCTCCAAACCCTAGCCCGTAAGCCTAGGAAACCCACATTGTATCCAAGATACAATCTCAAGTCTAAACAACCATAACATCTTTTGCATCCTTATCTCAAGGCTAAGAGGCTACCCATCCCCTTTCCTTAAAAGCCTTAGGTCCTACCCTAAGCAACCAAGCAAAATGTCCCTTACCTAATACCTTCATCTTAATGGTTCGTAGCCTCATATTATGTATTCCTCCTAATTTAGGGTAAGCGGATCCCAAACATTACGCTTTCCGTGGTCGTCCTTTTCTCACCAAAAAGTCCTTTACCTTGGCGACTCCCCGAGAGTCCATCACCTTTGCGACTCCCCAAGAGTCCATCACTTCTGCGATTCCCTGAGAGTCTATCACCTTCATGACTCCTTGAGAGTTCATCCCGTTAGCGACTTAATAACGATCCATCATCTTTGCCTCTGCATGTAAAATCCCATTTTTACCCCTAACCTGTTTCATCCATTGTAGGTGCCCTTAAACGCTATTTTGACTGATATTCGTTACCTTTGGGTACGGAAAACCCCTTAAGATTTCCATTTTTCACCAAATATTTGCTTAGGATTCGTATGGTTGCAGAGACTTCGGCGCCTCTATGACATACGTATCCTAGATCGATCGTGATTGGCAGAAGCCCGGGCGTTTCTGTTTGCGAGAGATCCAGTATCTATTATTTTAGCGCGGTCGGCAGAAACCCGGGCGTTTCTGCTTGCGTTTAAAATTTCCTAATATTTTCTTAGGATTCGTACGGTTGCAAAGACTTCGGCGCCTCTATGACATACGCATCCTAGATCGATCGCGATTGGCAGAAGCCTCGGCGTTTCTGTTTGCGAGAGATCCAGCATCTATTATTTTAGCATTTCCTAATATTTGCTTATGATTCGTATGGTTGTGGAGACTTCGGCGCCTCTATGACATACGCATCCTAGATCGATCGCGATTGGCAGAAGCCTCAGAGTTTCTGTTTGCGAGAGATCCAGCATCTATTATTTAGCATTTACTAATATTTACTTAGGATTCGTATGGTTGTAGAGACTTCGGCGCCTCTATGACATACGCATCCTAGATCGATCGCGATTGGCAGAAGCCTCGACGTTTCTGTTTGCGAGAGATCCAGCATCTATTATTTTAGGATTTCCTAATATTTGCTTAGGATTCGTATGGTTGTAGAGACTTCGGCGCCTCTTTGACATACGCATCCTAGATCGATCGCGATTGGCAGAAGCCTCGGCGTTTCTGTTTGCGAGAGATCCAGCATCTATTATTTTAGGATTTCCTAATATTTGCTTAGGATTCGTATGGTTGTAGAGACTTCGGCGCCTCTATGACATACGCATCCTAGATCGATCACGATTGGCAGAAGCCTCGGTGTTTCTGTTTGCGAGAGATCAAGCATCTATTATTTTAGCATTTCCTAATATTTGCTTAGGATTCATATGGTTGTAGAGACTTCGGCGCCTCTATGACGTACGCATCCTAGATCAATCGCAATTGGCAGAAGCCTCAGCGTTTCTATTCGCGAGAGATCCTGCATCTATTATTTTAGCAGTCACTGAATATTTGCTTAGGATCCGTATGATTGTAGAGACTTCGGCGCTTCTATGACATACGCATCCTAGATTGATCGCAACTGGCAGAAGCCTCGGCGTTTCTGTTTGCGAGAGATCCTGCATCTATTATTTTAGCAGTTTCCTAATATTTGCTTAGGATTTGTATGATCGCAGAGACTTCGGCGCCTCTATAACATACGCATCCTAGATCAATCGCGATTGGCAGAAGCCTCGGCATTTCTGTTTGCGAGAGATCCATCATCTATTATTTTGGCAGTCAACAGAAGCCTCGGCAGAAGACGTTGCTCCCCAGCAGATACACTTTCCCCAGCAGAAGACGTTGCTCCCCATCAGAGGACAATCATTCTCAATTTCCCCATCAGATTTGAACTACGTTTGGCTTGATTCCCCCGCGGATACGTAGGTCGCCTGTCAAGGTTCAGCCGTTCCCTTACCTTTCATCTGTTTTGAAACTCATGTTTCAGAACGGATCCTTCTTTTATCGTCGACCCCACATTGCCTTGCAAGAAGCGTCGCGAGGGGCTACTGTTAGTACCCGACCTGAAAATGAGTTTATTAGGGCTTTACCAAAAATACAAGGAATTTATAGGAATTAGAAACCTTGTAAAGACTTGTCCCGGATTCCCGAAATACCTCATTTATGACAAAATCTATCAAAATAGGTAACTTATGGTTTCCTTAAAACCATGCAGAGACCCTAGCTTAAGAATCAAGTCAGCCAGCAGAATTGGCCACGCGGCCAACCTTGCCACGCCTCAACCTTGGCCACGCGGCCACTCTTGTCGCCGTCTTCGATCATGGCCAGGCGGCCAACCTTGTCCCGAATGATCCTGACCGTCAGATCTTCCCCTCAGTTTACTATATAAACCAATCTCAGCCTATTGGTTTAGGATCCCGATTTTGAGAGCTCTAAGTCCGAATTTTGGAGTTCTTAACACAATTTTCTCCCTAATTAAGCATTCAAACACTCAAGGAGATCAAGGTTTATTTCTTGCCAACATAGGTAAGTTTTCTAACTTTTCTTCATGTTCTTGCATCATTTTTAATGTAGATCTTTAATATTCATGTTCTTGCATGTTTATTCATAGTTTCTTCATATGCTTTGCATGTTCATTCATATGTTCATAATATGTTCTTTGCATGTTCTTCGTGTTCATAGATTAAAACCTTATTTGTGCTATATTTAGGGTTGTGATCTTCATAATTACATGTTATTTCATAGCCGATGATGATCTAGGGTTCATCAACCCGAGGATGATCTAGGAACTACTTCTAAACCCTAATTTTTAGGTAATTCCCCCCTCATTATGCATGATCCCGATTCTTCTGCCTATTCTAATTCTCTGCGAACTACGCTGACCTGAGCTTCTCACATTGAGAGGAACGTAGGCAATCTTCGGATCCGGTCTAAATCACTAACACACTACTAACACATTCATCATGATAGAAAGACCGATCAATTCGGGCAATAGGAGTGATAACGTTCAATATTCTTCTCTTGTTGTAATTTGAACCCCGAACCCATTAAACATGCTTTTTCTCAAAGTTTTGGCTATAATTAAAACGGCGTGGCGACTCCCATAATTTTAATGTTACTATGAATATTCCCAAATTCAAACACACGTATTCACAGTTACCATCCATTATGTGCATTAAAAATATATTATTGTCGATCCTTGCTTATGAAAATATTTCAGATATACCGGCGTGACCAGAAAAATATTCTGAGCAACTTTCGTGTTGGACCCGCGGACAACCGGGACACCGGAGCGTGCACGACGGAGCAGTTGCTGAGCGGAAAGCCGGAGCGGGAAAGATGGTTATCCACATTGCAAAATATCCCAAAAATCATATATTTACAGCCAGCACACGGTCAAAGAGGGAGGACCAATCAGAAGAGGACACGTGGCAGTCAAACACTGACCAGAAATTCAACACAGCCGTACGGCTGTATTCAAGTGTTACGACAATTAGTGAGCCGTACGGCTCCTTTTTTCTGGGCTGAAAGTGCTGAATTATCATCGTTTTGGCACTTCAAATGAGGACGTTTTGAGACATCAAGCAACCCCAAATTCGGGGATAATGGAACTGACAAGAAGACTTAGGGATAGAGGGGTAGTTAATGATCAAAAACCTCCTCCCTCCTCCCATATACATCCCCCAATACACACTTAAAAAAACACAACACACACACACACCCTCTCCATATATTCAACCACCACCCTCTCTTGCTTTTTTTAGCAACTCCAACCCTCCAAACTCAGTCATAAGACCACCACACCACCCTCACACCACCCTTACACCACCCTAGCACCACCACAACACACTCACTAAACACAAACCAAAATCAAACACTCATTTAACCAAAGCAAAAACCTTAAGAAAAACACCAAAAAAGTCTTCCCTTGGAAGCAAAGGGAACACATCTAGCTAATATCTTGTTCATGTAAAGTTCATCTATGTAAGATGTAGTGGTTTATGTAATTTCTTGAGAGGTTTAGCCACCTTGTTAGGCTAAACCTCCATTTGATGTCCAAAATCAAGCAATATTGATACTCTTGTTGTTCTTCTCTTTAAATGATGATATATAATGGTATTTTGAGCTCTTGAGCATGCTATGATATTGATCTTGTGTGTATATATCATTCATGTATGAGTATCAAGTCTAGGTTTGTTGGGGATTCAAGAGCTTTTTCAAAGAATAACTTGCTTTCTCTCATAAACCTTGAATCCGCCATGTTTTGTCTCATCTTTATATAGAGCATCATGGAATCAGGTCTAAAGGATTTAAGGGTTGTTGTTTCATGTATATAACATGCATATATATGTTAACCCAAAGTTTCATGTTCATACCTTTTCATTTGAGTGAGTTTTCATGGGTGTTTTCATGCCATGTGTGGATTCCCAATAGTCTGTCCATGTTGTGCCTTTCTGCCTTGTTGCTTTGTTTAGGCATAGAAAACATGGATTTTGGTCTTAGACCCCAAAATAGTTTTTGTTCTAAACATAAATTGGGAGATGATCATGTGAATATAATATTTTTACCCTGAGTGGAAGAGGTTATTTACATTTTTTGTTTCAACTCTCTGTTCTCAGATTAGTATGTTTCTTTGTTTTGACATCAAAATGTCATAAGTGTTTTGGGTGACTTAAACTTGTTTTTTGGCCTTTAAACTTTCCATATATAAACTTTGAGATGTTAGGAACAACTTTAATGTTTAGTGTTTTCCATGATTCTCTTGTTTTCATGATGCAAAAAGTGGATGTTTTATGGATGTATGAAAATCTGTCAGATTGGGTTGTGGAAAGTATTGTCTTGCATGTCTTATTTGGACACCATAACATGCTCCTAAAATCATAGGAAAAATCATGGTAGATGATTAATGTGTTAGGAAGTTTTATTGACCTTTATTTTCCAGATTTAGTGAGAACAAGAACAGGTACACAAAAAAGAATGACGCAGCAGTCCCTAAAATGTTTGGGGACGGACTTTTGGACATTTATTTGTTATGGGAATTGTTTCCCTTTTGTTCACCAATGTAAATATTAATCCCCCACCCCTTTATGTGTTTGATTCGCTGTATATAAATGTTAAAACCATTTCCAAAACCAAGTGTGAGTCCACCCAAACCGACTCTCATTTGTGAATTAAAACAAACCTTCTAGAATAGGAAGACTCCCATGTATATAAATCACCATTTTTTGTTAGGGCATAAAAGCAAGGTAAAAAGCATAAAATTGAATCTACGTGGCATGCATACTAGAGACCATCACGGGCGAGGAGAGTGCTTAATCCCTTCTCTTCTCGTAACTTAGCCCCAGAACCCAGTTTCTCTAAACAAAAGGTTTTATCTTCGTTTTTCCTAAAATAAAATGAGGTGGCGACTCTTGACTGTTTTGATTCCATCGAGAGGAAACCATTGTGTGAGAACCGAGCGCATTTCCAAAAGCGCATTAGCACGAGGCACTCACCCGCTGAATCACCCGAACCGCTTTCATTGAGCGATCACATATCATCCGCATATGTTCGGCGTGTTAAGCTTTTCGAGCGCGGGCTCTCACACCGATCTGAAACATGAGTTCCAAATCGGGAGAGAGAAGCGGCAAGAGAGAAGGTGACCAGGTTGGTCGAGTGGCTGAACCTAAGTCAGGCTACCTACGTATCCAAGTGGAATCAATCCAATCGTAGTTCGAAAACTGGGGGAAAGAAACGAGATATCGTCTTTCGCTGGGGATAGACAAACATTCGTCAGACAATAAAGTCACGTGGACCCTACTGGGAAAAAGGAAAAGGAAACGAGACATCGTCTTTATGCTTGAGATCGACAAACATTCATGAAGCAATAAAGTCATTGCAGATGGACTCTATTGGGGAAAGGAGGAAAGGCCATACGCACGGTATGACAAGAAGTTTTAAGAATCAAGAACAGAGATAAGGATGGATTCTAACTTCCTATAGAGCGCGCGTAATGGCAAAATTTCTCGGTAAACTACGGTACTTTTGAGAGGTGTATTCCTCAGCATTGCAGGATCTGGTAACCGATAACGCCGATTGTCTAGAGCTCGCACGGTGTTACGCCAAATAACTTTCTCAAATAGGAAGGGTTTAAGGACGTTCCCAGCCTTCCACTATAATATTTAGGGTTTAAGGATGTTCCCAGCCTCCAATTATAGGTTGATTTTAGTTATTTAAGGATTTTATGACGGTTTCCTTAATCCGCCTTCGGGTTTATGGATGTATCCGACCTCCAATCATAATTTTAGGGTTTAAGGACGATTCCGACCTTCAATTTATAATCTTTAGGGTTTAAGGAGGTTTCCGACCTTTAATTATAGATTGATTTTTTAAGGATTAGGGTTTATGGAGGATTCCGACCTTCAATTTATAATCTTTAGGGTTTAAGGAGGTTTCCGACCTTTAATTATAGATTGATTTTTTAAGGATTACGGTTTATGGAGGATTCCGACCTTTAATTTATAATCTTTAGGGTTTAAAGAGGTTACCGACCTTTAATTATAGATTGATTTTTTTAAGGATTTAGGGTTTATGGAGGATTCCGACCTTCAATTTATAATCTTTAGGGTTTAAAGAGGTTTCCGACCTTTAATTATAGATTGATTTTTTTAAGGATTTAGGGTTTATGGAGGATTCCGACCTTCAATTTATAATATATAGGGTTTAAGGAGGTTTCCGACCATTAATTATAGATTGATTTCTTTTAAGAATTTAGGGTTTATGGACGATTCCGACCTTCAATCTATAATATTTAGGGTTTAAGGAGGTTTTCACCCTTAATTATAGATTGATTTGGTAATTTGGAGGCTTTCCGAACCGATTTTGATTAATTCTTGGTCAAATTCTGGTTAAATTTGGCTAAGGGTGCTAATTTTGGATTAAAAATAAGCTGAGGGGCTAAATTGCAAATTCTGGCGCCTGGGGGAATAACTGGCCGCGTGGCCAGTCCTTCGGATTGGCTGGGATTAGTTGACGAGGATCGTTGATGGGAGCACGAGATAGAGAGCTGAGATCGTGCCACGTCGCCTGGAGACACTGTCCGCGCGGCTAGACCCTTCGCTGGACAGACCCTACAAACAGCCGTCGGCTGTCTCTTTCTTCTTCATTTTTCTTCCTTTCTTTCTCACATATTAGAGAGAAAAAGGGAGATTTTGTGATATTTTGTCATTATTGCGATGGATCTTGAGTATATTTTTGGTGCGGGGCAACCATATGAGCAAGGCGCGGGTGCGGGACCACAATTTGAGGAAGGCAAAGGCGCGGGGCAGCATCAACAACGGGCGAGGATGGCCTCTCGAAACTTCCGTCCCGATGAATGGAATTTCACGGTGGGACAATACTTTGACTTGTACGTGGGCATCGACAAGCATTGGTCTGGCGGGAGACTGATGGAGACGAAGGAGGTAACGATCTCGCTTTTATTGCTTTTGGGTATTTTTTATGTCTTTTATTTCATACTTGTTGTATTACTTTTAAGACCGTGTTAAATTAAATTAATCATTCATGATTATTTAATTTTCTGGGATTGTTGATTACTTTGGGGACGGCAAATATGTGCGCGAGTAGATAAAATAAAGCATGCACGTACACTTTTATATTGCTAGTTGGGTAACGTACCTTTGCTGTGTTTACCTGCAGAGGATGAAATCTCGTGGGTCCACGAGGCGGTGGCTGAGATATGGGTGAGATTGCCACCGGCTGGTGCGGTGAAGGAGAGGATCCGGGCTTTGGGCTTCGGTCTGTTTTTTGATGCTGAACGGGCTGTAGAGGGGACCCAGAAGGTGATGGGTCTGGTTGAGGTGATGAGGGAGTATTGGTGGGACACTACCCACACATTCCATTTTAGCTGGGGAGGTGACCATTACTCCCACCGACTTCGCTGCTATTACGGAGCTCATGTTCATGGACGTGGTTGTGGAGCTGCCTTTTGATGAGTCCTTGTCTGCGGACCCACACCGTCAGGTGGAGTTGATCGGGATGCCGTTGGGCAAAGGTGTGAAGGGAAACGGCTTCGAGGTGGGTCATCTGAGGACCTTGGTAGAGGAGGCTATCCGGGATTATGTTGAGGGCATCCATGACACTGACTGTCTGGTGCGGGCCATCTTGTGGTATTGCTTGTCGCAGACCCTATTCCTAAGTGCGGGGACTTTCTATCGGTTTTCTCTGCTGAGTGCTCTGGCTGATTTGGAACAGGCGAGTCAGATTTCTTGGCGCGGAGCCGGGCTGGCGGAGATGTACAGGGTTTTGGATGTTTGCTCGAGGTCCAGTACCTCGTCTTTCGACTGCTTCCAGTTTGCCTTTGAGGTATGTCTCTAACTCTTTTATTATTTCATGTCCGTCTTTTGTTTAGAACTGTTTTTAAACTGAAATACTATTTTTTTCCACAGGTGTGGGTTTACGAGCTATTCCATATTGCTCCCTTTGGCGTGCAGGGGGTCAAGGAGGTCCCAGTTATGCGGTTCTGGGAAAAGAGCAACCAGTTAGAGGGCTGCGGCAAGGCCAGGAAGGCTCCCGATCAGGGGATTTTTACTGCGAGGTTGAGTGGTCCATTGCATGAGGACTTCCAGTTCTTCCCTTGGTCGGATCTAGTGCTGACAGGGGTCGGTCAGGCTCAGGATTTCACTTCTTCCCGCTGTTTTTTGATGGGTTTGACTGGGGACGCCATGTACCTTGGCGAGAGAGTCTGCAGGAAGCATAGAAGACATCCTATGTTATGGGCCCCAAGTGAGCCTCCGAGGGATATGCTGTATCCGGCTAGGCTGAGGAGGAGTGGTAACTACCGGGTGAGGACCCCGGCCCATTTTTATCAGAGTGGGGCTGATTATGAGAGTTTTGTTGAACATGTGCTGCTGAGCCCGCAGAGTTTGAAGATCTGGGTTAAGAAGCTTTCAAAGATAATCCGTGCCAACTTTGATAGGAGATTCAGGATTAAGTGTCTTTGGTCCCTGTTTAGGGTTAAGTCTGATGAAAACCTGATCCGTGCTTCTGTCAAGTTCTGGGACAATGAGAATAATGTCTTCAACTTTTCTTACAATGAAATCACCCCCACGTATGAAGACTTTGTGGCTCTTTGTGGTGCGACAGTGACAGATAGGGTAGCCATGCCACAGTATCAAGTGCCTGCGAAACTTCGGGTTTCCCAATTGCTGCGGGGTTTCTGTTGAAGATGCTAGGGACTTGCTGTTGGTTGGTGACGTACCTCTATAGGCTTCCCATCAGGCTTATTAATAGTACGGTGGAATCTGACACGGCTTTATATTGTCTAGCACTTTGTCTATTTGCCTCACTACTATTTCCACCTTATGTAGGAGTGGCTACCATAGGTTGTCTTGACATGGTAGACTAGGCTCGGGCCAATCGCAGTATTGTCCCTTGCTTGCTTGGGGAGACTTTGCATGGTATTCGAGAGTTGGCCTCGGGAGCTTGAAAGATAACCAGAGGAAGTACCCGACTGTTAACCTTGTGGTTGTAGGAGAGGTTGCGAGTTTTGGAGGAACCTGTCGGGCCAGTATCACCTTGGGTTTGTCAGGGTAGGCGAGTAAAGCAGCTATTTGCAGGGATGGTTCAGTCTGCATGGGTAACACATATGGCACAGAGCCAAAAACTTGTTAGGTTAAAATCCGCAAGTGCACGGTTTGATATAGTATAGATAAGTGCAAGTACGGGTCGATCCCACGGAGACAAGGTTATTTTATAAAATGATTGCTTTTATGTAAAAAATAATAAATAGAAAATGATTGAGGGGGGGGGGGAATATGTTTGTCACTTTACTTAGAAATAAATTGTAATGCTTTAGCTTTATATAGAAAACTCTTATTCTGATTGAATTCCCGGGATTGGGACTCGAACAATCACACGTTCATCTTTTAATCATGCTCTCTTAGAATTAAAGATTTCATTTTAAACAAGGGTGGTACGCTATGTTGTGTCAACTTCTCATACCCAAGGCTTAAAACACATGTATTTTAATACTAACACGGCCTTTCTCTCAATGGTTCCGTTCATTAGTAAAAACCCATTTAGTTCTTTTATAAAAATATCCACGTACTTCCACTCAAGGAGCACCCCTAGGCCATTAATCTACTTTCGTGATTAATGAAACCCAGTCAATTCATATGGTTCCGTTAATCGAGATTCACCGCTAGGTCCTTCTCTCGAGTAACTGAGATTCATACAAAACATGGAGCTCATCATGGTTGTAGGCGTTTTGGTGCAATATGAATAGATTATTTAAGATGAAGAGTAGAAGAGAGAGCATAAAATTAAAGTGATAAACTTGTGAAGTTGAGTTTCCAACCCAAGGAAAAGAGGGATTACTCACAAGCCATTTGTATAAATTAAGAATAAGGAATAGAAATAAAAATAAGGGAAGAAATACTTATTCTTGATGATTGAAATGAAGAAAATTGACTTAAGAGAACCTCAGAATATTATTGCTCTTTAAACTCAGAAATTTGCTCAAGAATTGTTTTATAACTTTCACAAATTCTGAGAATAATTGATGTTTGGAGTACAAATTTTTTGCTATAGTAAGGTTACATTGATTTCTAGATATATCAATCTGGTCTATATAATGTTTATTGTATAGTGCTAGAGGCTAAAGTTGTATCATTTCCCGGATTGGTGCTTTATCCGAAAGGACTCCTCTGAACAGACATTCTGGCACGGTCGTGCTTTGAAAGTGGCACGGCCGTGGCTGTTTGGATTGGTACGGTCGTGCTTTGAATGTGGCGCGGCCGTGCCGAAATTTTATTTAGGCATTTTTTCTCGACATGGTTGGCGCGGGCGTGCTGATTTTGGGACACGGTCGTGCCAACTGAAAATTCTGATTTTCTCTTTTTCCCAATTTGCTCAATCTTTAACTGATTTTGTTCCATTCGACCATTTGACCCATATTTTAGCCCAAAAAGGTCCCTGCAAACCTGTTCTATCCATAAAACAACACAAACACCAACAAGCATAAAATCCGCGAAACATAGATAAAAATAAATGAATTTAATTAAATCTAACTAAACTAAGATGAAAATATAGCATTATAGAACCCTAAATGACTATAAACTAGCCATTTATCAATAGGCACGGCTCAGATTAAATGGATGGTACCTCATTGGGGGGTTATCAGAGCACGGTGGACTCAGAGTGGTCTCTGCATGATTCGGGTCCCTGTCTTTGATGCGACCACTTACTACTATGCAGTACGGATGTGCCGCCAGTACGGGATGCCTCAGATTGTACCCTCTTCTTGGGATGAAACTTGTATCCGGGTTAATGCCCGGATAATCTCTATGAATGCTGGGGTTGCAGTGCTCTTGGAGCGGTGCTGGTCTTATGATCTCATGCCCAGTACTCTCTGTATACAGCGACCACGTGACATACTTCTGTCTCGAGAATACTTGGACTGGTACCAGACGACCTTAGGGAATATGGGACAGACTTTGAGACGACTGAGACATAGGGTGGTGGTCCCTTATGTCTCGAGCAGACGCTTGTGGGAGGACGAGAATGTACGATGGGAGGTGGAGACTGAGTTGGCCCAGCTAGCACCTATTGAGAGGAAAAGAAAGAGAGAAGGCTCAACGGGGGTGACTCAGTTGAGGAAGGATTTATTTGTGGATCCTACTAGATGGGCTAGACGCGGACGAAGAGACAAGAAACCGAAGAAGGATGAGGAGGAGGAAGAGGAGGAGTGACTCCGAGTATCCAACCACAGCCGTTGCAGACACAAAGTTTAGATCTTAATTTGTTTTAGTTTATTTAAATTTCAGAGCAGGTTATTTATTCGCAGGTTCTTTTGAGCTTAGACTCATCAAATAAATGTTAACGTGTAGTGACTTGTGGAAATAGAGATTTTGCTTTAGTTATAAACAGATTGTTTGCTTTATTTGAATTTTGCTCAAACCAGATTTGGATTTTTATTTATTTTGAGACCGCACCTTTGAAGGCTGCCTAAGTTCCCTTTTTACAAGTAGGGCTAAGGGGCTCAGGTCACCGTAGTTCATTTCTAGTTGTAGAAAGGGATGATAGAAGAGGGGGAGTAAAGAGAATACTAGTAATATTTTTTATTTTTTTTAAAGGATGACAGCCGTTGTAGAAGGCCGTTGATGGAGAGTACCGCTAATGGAGAAGGACCATAGTGGTCAATTGTAGTAGCGGCGGAGTTTGCTGATGTTGATTGGTTCCTTGAACTGATTTCCATCCAAATCTGCCATTCTAACTGCACCTCCGGAGAGATCTTTTGTACGATGTAAGGACCAGTCCATGTCGGAGCCTACTTACCCAGGGTTTGACTTGTTCGGGAGGCGTACTTTGAGCACCAAATCTCCTTCTTTAATGTCTACTTGTTTCACTTCTTGTTAAAGCTATCTGTGGTCCTTCTCTGATAGGCTCTAATGTGTTCCATAGCTTTGAGCCTCCTCTCGTCTAGGGTAGATAATTGGTCATAGCAACTGCGGAGCCATTCTACTTCATTATTCTCGAGCAATACCCTTAAGGATGGTATTTCTAACACGATAGGTAGGACTGCTTCCATACCGTAAGTAAGAGCGTAAGGAGTCTCTCCGGTGGCAGTGCGTACTGATGTTCTGTAGCCCCAGAGTGCCAAGGGTAACTTGTCGGGCCAATCCTTTCCTCTTATGGCCATTTTTCTGATGATCTGCTCGATGGTCTTGTTAGCTGCTTCGACTGCTCCATTGGTCTGTGGATAGTATGGGGAGGATTTCTTCCTTTCTATTCTGAATTCGGCGAGTAAACAGGCCGTCTCTGCTTCGAAGTGACTACCATTATCCGATATGATCAAATTCGGAACACCATAGCGACACATGATATTTTCTTTGATAAACCGTGCTACCTTCTTGGAATTCAATACTTTGTAAGATTGTGCCTCTACCCATTTGGTGAAATAGTCTACTGCAACCAATATAAATTCTTGACCGTTGCTTCCCACGGGATGGATCTTACTGATGATATCAATGCCCCATGTTGCGAATGGCCAAGGAGTAGTCATACTATAGAGGTCGTGCGGAGGGATGTGGTTTAAGTTGGAGCATACTTGACATTTGTGGCATTTCTGACCCATTGGATGCAGTTTGTTTTCATGTGTGATCCAGTAATAACCCAGGCGAGTGATCTTTTGTTGGAGCATTCTTGCATTCATATGCGGACCGCACAACCCGTTGTGTACCTCCTCCATGACGTTCTCGGCTTTCTTGCTTCCCACACATAACAGTAGAACTCCGTCATAGTGCCTCTTGTATAAGGTATTATCTAGTAGTACGAACTGTCCTGCCAACCTTTTTAGTGCTTGTAGGCTTTTGGCCTTCATGTCTCCTTCAAAAGAGGCTTCCCCATCTTTAAGGAATTTGTGAATCTGTACATACCATTGATCTTTGACCATTTCTGACTGGGCCTGGATCTCACAACAATATGTTGGGTTCTCTTTTCATCCAACTCTGAAAGGCTTGACTGACCTCCCTTCGGGGATTTCTATCAAAGATGCCAGGGTGGCGAGTGCATCGGCAAATCTATTTCTGTCTCGTGGGAGATAATAGAACGTGACTTCTCAGATTGTACCCTCTTCTTGGGATGAAACTTGTATCCGGGTTAATGCCCGGATAATCTCTATGAATGCTGGGGTTACAGTGCTCTTGGAGCGGTGCTGGTCTTATGATCTCATGCCCAGTACTCTCTATATACAGCGACCACGTGACATACTTCTGTCTCGAGAATACTTGGACTGGTACCAGACGACCTTAGGGAATATGGGACAGACTCTGAGACGACTGAGACATAGGGTGGTGGTCCTTTATGTCTCGAGCAGACGCTTGAGGGAGGACGAGAATGTACGATGGGAGGTGGAGACCGAGTTGGCCCAGCTAGAACCTATTGAGAGGAAAAGAAAGAGAGAAGGCTCAACGGGGGTGACTCAGTTGAGGAAGGATTTATTTATGGATCCTACTAGATGGGATAGACGCGGACGAAGAGACAAGAAACCGAAGAAGGATGAGGAGGAGGAAGTGGAGGAGTGACTCCGAGTATCCAACCACAGCCATTGCAGACACATAGTTTAGATCTTAATTTGTTTTAGTTTATTTAAATTTCAGAGCAGGTTATTTATTCGCAGGTTTTTTTTGAGCTTAGACTCATCAAATAAATGTTAACGTGTAGTGACTTGTGGAAATAGAGATTTTGCTTTAGTTATAAACAGATTGTTTGCTTTATATTTGAATTTTGCTCCAACCAGATTTGATTTTTTTTTTATTTTGAGACGCACCTTTGAAGGCTGCCTAAGTTCCCCTTTTACAAGTAGGGCTAAGGGGCTCAGGTCACCGTAGTTCATTTCTGATTGTAGAAAGGGATGATAGAAGAGGGGGAGTAAAGAGAATACTAGTAATATTTTTATTTTTTTTTGACAAGGATGACAGCCGTTGATGGAGACTACCGCTAATGGAGAAGACCGTAGTGGTCAATTGTAGTAAGCGCGAGTTTTGAATGTTGATTGGTTCCTTGAACTGATTTCCATCCAAATCTGCCATTCTAACTGCACCTCCGGAGAAAGATCTTTTTGTACGACGTAAGGACCAGTCCAGTGGGAGCCCACTTTACCCAAGGGGTTGAACTTGTTCGGGAGGCATACTTTGAGCACCAAATCTCTTCTTTTTTACACAAGTAGGACCTATCCCAAATAGGAAACTTGTGTCAAAAAATCCTGTCAAAATTTCGTTTCCTAATTAAATTAGGAATCTGCCACCCGACAGCCCTGTGCGGCCGCAAAGATGGATGTCGGTCGCCCAACTTCAGGCGGGCGCCTGGTCCATTTGGGCGGTCGCCCGCTTTGCCACACACAATCAGAAAAATTCCTCTTTAGTCCTTTAAAAGATTCGTTCTAGGGTGTGACTCTCTAGGATTATACTAAGTTAGAATGGGTTCAAACATGAAACCATAAGATATGATGTTAGGTTCTAGAAAACCGTCATACCTAACCAAATAGTATAACTAGATACAGTTCGCATTCCTTTTAGAACATGTTATAATCCCTTTGTCCACTATGTCATTGAACACAAGTCATGGTCAACAAGTCACTTGTCTTTGTTCAATACTTTCTCGATTCCGAAATGTTGATAATCCAAATACATTGATCAATCAATTCATTTGAGTCCGGCCGAACTTTCATCAACATCATTCCTACGAGAGGCCCAAGCTTGACATCTCTCCGGAGAGGGACAAATCCATTTAGTTTATTCTTCTTCCCTCGGAATCCGATTATGCCAATCATACCCTTTATAACTACCGGGTTAAAGGTAGCGTTTGAATATGTCAAACATAATGTTCATCAAGTGGAAGACTATAATAACTTCATGTCTAAGGATTCAATGACATAACTAATATGAGATATATGTACGACATAGACCATGACATAAATCTCATACAGCGGGTCATGTCCAGTACCTTGTTCCAAACAAGTACCCATAAATCTAACATGATCATCCCATGATCATTTAGCCTTTATACTAGTGCTTAACAAGTACTAGGACGGATATTATTATAAGTAAACATGAACAACAATAATAATCAAAACATCTCTTTATTGATATGAAATAAATTATAACAATTACAACGTTACTAAACGTGCCTAGGGCACCACTACCAACAATCTCCACTTGCCCTAGGCCCAATCTCCCATGTATCTAATACCCATGGACCTAACATGACCATCATGTTTAGCTTGTGGAAGTCCCTTGTTAGCGGGTCCGCAAACATTGTCATCAGTAGGTACTCTGCATATATACGTTCCCCTATCAACGATCTCTCGAATGATATGAAAACGCCTAAGTATGTGTTTGGATTTCTGATGTGCTCTTGGTTCCTTTGCTTGAGCAATAGCACCATTATTATCGTAATAAGGTCTATTGGATTAGCAATACTAGGAACCACTTCAAGTTCAGTTATGAACTTCTTAATCCAAAACAGCTTCCTTTGCAGCATCCGATGCAGCAATATACTCAGCTTCTGTTGTAGAATCAGCGGTTGTACTTTGCTTGGAACTCTTCCAGCTTACAGCTCCATTTAACATAAACACAAAACCCGATTGCGATCGGCTATCATCTTTGTCGGTTTGGAATCTTGCATCCGTGTAAGCATTTACAACGAGATCATCTTCCATTCCTCCATAGACAAAAACGAGTCTTTAGTTCTTCTCAAGTACTTAAGAATCGCTTTTACAGCTATCCAGTGATTTTCGCCAGGGTCGGATTGGTATCTACTTGTCATGCTCAAAGCATAAGATACATCCGGCCTAGTACAAATCATGGCATACATGATGGACCCATTGCCGAGCATATGGACATCATTCATTTTCTCACGCTCATCGTTTGTCTTAGGACATTGAGTCTTGCTTAGAGAAACTCCATGTAACACGGGCAAGGTGCCTCTCTTAGAATTTCCATACTGAAATCTTCTAATGACCTTGTCAATGTATTTACTTTGGCTTAAACCAAGTAGTCTCCTTGATCTATATCTATAGATCTTAATGCCAAGTATATATGCGGCTTCACCCATATCTTTCATTGCGAAAAACTTTCCTAACCAAGTCTTCACAGACTGAAGTGTAGGAATGCGTTTCCAATGAGAATATGTCATCCACATATAAGATAAAGGAATAGCACTATGCTCCCACTAATCTTCTTATATACACAAGGCTCATCTTCGTTCTTGATGAAACAAACTCTTTGACCGATTCATCAAAACAGAGATTCCAACTCCTAAAAGCTTGCTTCAATCCATAGATGGATCTCTGCAATTTGCATACTTAGAATCTTGTTCAAAACCGTGTCATATACACATCCTCTTGGAGTTTTCCATTTAGGAAAGCGGTTTTGACGTCCATTTGCCATATTTCATAGTCATGATATGCGGCAATGGCAAGCAAAATTCTCATAGACTTGATCATTGCTAAGGGTGAAAAGGTTTCATCATAGTTAATACCATGAACTTGCCTATAACCCTTCGCGCTACAAGTCTAGCTTTGTAAGTATGCACCTTCCCATCCATGTCAGTCTTCTTCTTGAAGACCCATTTGCATCCTATGGTTTTACACCTTCGGGTGCATCAATCAATTCCAAACTTGATTGTCTTGCATGGATTGCAATTCGGATTCCATGGCTCCAAGCCACTTGTCTGAATAAGGAGAAGACATCGCCTCTTGTAGGTTGACGGTTCATCATTCTCAATGATTTCTACCTCATTACTATCCGTTACGAGAAATCCATATCTCTCGGGCTTGGATCGTAACTTGCTAGATCTGCGAGTTGCTTGTGTATTTTGAACAGGTTCCACAACTCCTTGTGGTTCTTGTTCTTGTTCCACTATTGGTTCAATGTTATTTTCTGGGTCTCGAATTTCTTCAAGATTTATTTTACTCTCACTGATTTTCTTTGGATAGAGAAACTCTTTCTCTAGAAAGACACCAGTTCGGGCAAAAACACTTTGTTGTCCTCACGGTTGTAAAAGTAATATCCTCTAGTTTTCCTTTGGATATCCCACGAAAATACATTTGTCAGATTTGTGTGCAAGTTTGTCAGACAAGTCTTTTGACAAAGGCTTCGCAACCCCAAATCTTCATGAAAGATAAACAAGTTTTCTTTCCGCTCCACATCTCATATGGAGTCTTTGAACCGATTTAGTTGGAACACGATTTTAGTGTGAAAGCAGCGGTTTCTAGAGCGTAACCCCAAAAGGATATTGGAAGATCAACTTGAATCATCATTGATCGAACCATGTCTAACAAAGTCCGATTTCTCCTCTCGGGACACACCATTCCATTGTGGTGTTTTCCGGGTGGAGTCAATTGTGAAACTATTCCACAATTCTTTAGATGATCATCAAATTCTTGACTCAAGTATTCTCCACCTCGATCTGATCGAAGTGCCTTAATACTTTTGCCAAGTTGTTTTTCTACTTCATTTTGAAATATTCTAAATATCTCAAATGCTTCACTTTTATTTTCATTAGGTAAACATACCCAAATCTACTATAATCATCAGTGAAGGTTATGAAGCATTGAAATCCTCCCCTAGCATTGCTACTTAATGGTCCGCATACATCGGAATGTATCAACCCCAATAAGTCGCTTGCCCTTTCACCTAGCTTGGTAAAAGGTGTCTTAGTCATTTTTCCAAGAAGACACGACTCACAAGTATCATATGACTCCAAGTCACATGAACCCAAAAGTCCGTCCCCATGGAGTTTTGAGATACGCTTCTCATTAATATGACCAAGACGCAATGCCATAAATAGGTATGATTTATATCATTAGGTTTAGATTTCTTATTTACATGATTGACATTGTCATTATTTTCATTCTTGACATCCAGATATAAAGGCCATTAAATGAATTAGCAATACCATAAAGAACATCATTTAACTAAATAGAAAATTTCTTATTCTCAATAAGAAACTTAAAACCTTCATTATCCAAACAAGAAATTGAAATAATATTTCTACTTAAATCCGGAACATAATAACAATTGTTCAAAACAAGAATTAATCCGGAAGGTAAGTGACTTCATAAGTCCCTACTGCTAATGCAGCAACTCTTGCTCCATTCCCCACGCATAGGTCTACTTCACCCTCTTTAAGTAGTCTCCCTATTCTTTAGACCTGCACATTTAAACAAAAATGTGAGAACCACATCCGGTATCCAATACCCAAGAATCAGTGGTAGAAAGGAGAATATCTATCATATAGATACCTGAAGTCGACCGCAGCCTTGCTGCCCTTCTTCTTCTTTTGCTCTTCCAAGAAAGCCTTGCAATTACGTTTTCAATGACCAATTTCTTGACAATGGAAACAGATTGCATCCTTTTGTGAATCGGGTTTTTGCCTCAGAAAGCCTTGGCAACACTTGCTTTGCTATTTTGGGTTTGACAACTTTCTTACCCTTTCCTTTGGCACCAGCCTTCTTCCCATCATGAACTAAGAGCACGGGAGAACCTTTCTCCGCAATCTTCATCTCCCAGTTTTAAGCATCCCATGCAACTCGGAGAGATTTTATCCATTCCATGCATGTTATAATTCATCACAAACTGATTATAACTTTTAGGCAATGAATTAAGAAATGAGATCCGTGGCTAGCTCCAATGGGATTGGATAGCCAAGTTTCTCAAGGTGCTCTACATAACCTTTCATTTTCGACATGTGAGGACTCACTTGTTGCCCTTCATTCATTTGCAAGTAGTGAATGCAAAATGGTCTTGTACCTCTCTTGCCTAGCTTGTTCTTGAAACATAGCTCTTAACTCCATGCCTATCTCATAGGCTTCCAAATGTTCCAAACTTTGTTGGAGTTTTGAGCACATAGTAGCAAGCATGGACAAACTACATCTCTAGAATCATTACGATGTTTCTTGTAATTGTCTCTTTCTGCCCTAAGGGCAGCAGTAGGTTCTGGTTCAGCAGGAAGAGGCCCGTCGAGAAATGTAAAACTTATCTTCTTGCCTTAGAACAATTCTTAGGCTACGGATCAATCAATAAGTTCGTACCATTCTCTTGGAGCTTATCCTTCTCAAGGATCGATCGCAACGAAATTGATTGAGTGTTAGCAGTCATTATCTACAATTATGCAAAATTTCCAAAATTTAATAAGTACCGGTTTTTCATTAAAGAAATAAACAATGTATTTTTCAAACAAAATACTCCCACTAAATTATATAACCTTCATATACATCCAATGTATAATATAATTTAATTGGGCTAAGATCCAACTTTAATTTAACTTTTGAGTCCACGGAGGCGGACCGCTCAAAACTAAATTAATTAGGTAGACGATCATGTCAATCATATCCATATGATTCTTAGGTCCTTATATGAGATTCTTTAAGAAATCCAATTTCCAAAGCATGTTTTAATCTCATCTTTTGCCTAGGCCCAAAACTGTTTTGACGCCTAATTAAGTCCAACCATTTTAAACGTATAGGAACCATTCAATTTAATGCACCTTGCGGAGGCAAGCCCACATTAAACTAATGAACCTCATCTTGCTCATACATGAATAAAATTAATGTACTTCGCGGAGGCGAACCCACATCAAATTACACATATATAAACAAGTGTTTTAATCATGGCATGGCAATGAAGGACTTAAAACTTTCTTTGAAGGTTCATCACATATAGCATATAACACATTATGAGCACATAATATAAACATGTTACACATCAAGTTTAGCCACTAAATTAATCTCCATTAATTTAAGCATGATATTTATGTGTCATTAGTTTCTCTATAATTATGAGGATGAGACTATTTCAACTTCGGTTATTATCTCCAAATCAAGACAACAAGAAGTGCGGTCGAACTAAGCCATTAGGGCAACCACAATCCCACACTAATTCAAGAAACCAAGAAAGTAGTCCATGTGGCCGAAACTAAGCAATAGATGGTCTCGATGAACGTAGGCCAATTGCATCCACAATTCCACATGGATCTCCAATCTTTGAATCAAGAACTTTGTTTCTCAATTTTAGCAATTATGAACTCTTCATAATTCTAACTTCGTTTATCTTTGAAACTTTGATTGCGATCAAGTTTGGGAAACACAATCTCGATGAACGCAGATTAGCCATCCAAACCTTGAACCAATCTAGGAATCTCAAGACTAAAACAAATAGGAAAATCAAAACCCCAAAATCCACACACAAACCAACTACCCAAAACCCATTCCAGATCAGCAAGTCTGGACTGGTTCTGTTACTGGTTTGGCTGAATTTTTCGAAAATTCCAGATTCTGGTTTTTGACCAAAAATCAGGACAATCTGATCCCTTTGTGCGGCCGCCCAAAAAGGCCTGTGCGGGCGGGGTGTCGCCCAAAAACTGTGCGGCCGCCCAGGTGCTTATGTGCGGTCGCCCCATGGCCATCAGAATGTGCAGAATTTTCAAAGTTCGAAAATTTTGTCTCAAAATTGTTTGTCCCCGATTATTTAAAACTTTGATCCAATCAAAAATTAAAACCAACAATTCTGAATCCACCATAATTTATTTATTGCGATTGAATCGTGCGATTAAAGTTGCAAAACAATAAACCACATAAAAATCACAAAACACATAAGCATCATATATTCCAATATTCATATCATGCAAGGCACATAAACAATTTATATACACATAACATGATCTAGGTATTGAAATAATCAACATGAACGGGGCTCTGATACCACTGTTGGGTTCGATGTAACATACGCAGCGGAATTTAGCATTTAAAATTTATGAACCCAAAGCCCATAGATCCATTCATATGATTAAGTCAAATACAACAACATGAATAGAGGAAAAACTAACCTTGATGACTTTGAGTTTGGTCTTTAAACTTGGTGGAGATATTGAAGCTTGATCACGAAGAAAGTACGAACACGAACTTTGAAGATGATGAGCTTCACCCTCTAGCGGTATCCACACCACGAACGAATATCAAGGAGCTTCTTGATCTTGGTTGCTAGACCAACAATTATGAAACACACTTTCACAATGATAATGACTATATGGAATTTTATTTGTGTATTATTTTATTTTTCAATCAAGAGATGTCTTGGAACAAAATAAAACCTCTCTCAAACTCTTTGAGACTCACAAAATCAATGGTAAAGAGTGCTGGCCGAATTTGGCCTTTTATACACAAGTAGGACCTATTCCAAATAGGAAACTTGTGTCAAAATCCGTCCAAAATTCGTTTCCTAATCAAATTAGGAATCTGCCACCCGACAGCCCTGTGCGGCCGCCCAAAGATGGATGTGCGGTCGCCCAACTTCGGGCGGGCGCCTGGTCCATTTTGGGCGGTCGCCCGCTTTGCCAGAAACTCAGAAAAATTCCTCTTTAGTCCTTTTAAAGATTCGTTCTATTGTGTGTGACCCTCTAGGATTATACTAAGTTGGCAATTGGTTCAAACATGAAACCATAAGATATGATTAGGTTCTAGCAAACCGTCATTCCTACCCAAATAGTATAACTAGATACAAGTTCGCATTCCTTTTAGAACATGCCATAATCCCTTTGTCCACGATGTCATTGAACACAAGTTATGGTCAACAAGTCAACTTGTCTTTGTTCAATACTTTCTCGATTCCGAATATGTTGATAATCCAAATGACATTGATCCAATCAATTCATTTGAGTCCGGCCGAACATTTCATCAACATCATTCCTACGAGAGGCCCAAGCTTGACATCTCTCCGGAGAGGGACAAATCCATTTAGCTTATTATTCTTCCCTACGCGAATCCGATTATGCCAATCATACCCTTTATAACTACCCGGTTAAAGGTAGCGTTTGAATATGTCAAACATAATGTTCATCAAGTGGAAGACTATAATAACTTCATGTCTAAGGATTCAAATGACATAACTAATATGAGATATATGTACGACATAGACCATGACATAAATCTCATACAGCGGGTCATGTCCAGTACCTTGTTCCAAAACATGAACAACAATAATAATCAAAACATGAACAACAATAATAATCAAAACATCTCTTTATTGATATGAAATAAATGATAACAATTACAACGTTTATTAAACGTGCCTAGGGCACCACTACCAACACTTTAATGTCTACTGGTTTCACCTTATTGTTAAAGCTATCTGTGGTCCTTCTATGATAGGCTCTAATGTGTTCCATAGCTTTGAGCCTCCTCTCGTCTAGGGTAGATAAATGGTCATAGCAACTGCGGAGCCATTCTACTTCATTATTCTCGAGCAACACCCTTAAGGATTGTATTTCTAACACGATAGGTAGGACTGCTTCCATACCATAAGTAAGAGCGTAAGGAGTCTCTCCGGTGGTAGTGCGTACTGATGTTCTGTAGCCCCAGAGTGCCAAGGGTAACTTGTCGGGCCAATCCTTTCCTGTTTTGGCCATTTTTCTGATGATCTGCTCGATGGTCTTGTTAGCTGCTTCGACTGCTCCATTGGTCTGTGGATAGTATGGGGAGGATTTCTTCCATTCTATTCTGAATTCGGCGAGTAAACGGGCCGTCTCTGCTTCGAAGTGACTACCATTATCCGATATGATCAAATTCGGAACACCATAGCGACACATGATGTTTTCTTTGATAAACCGTGCTAGCTTCTTGGAATTCAATACTTGTAAGATTGTGCCTCGGCCCATTTGGTGTAATAGTCTACTGCAACCAATATAAATTCTTGACCGTTGCTTCCCACGGGATGGATCTTACCGATGATATCAATGCCCCATGTTGCGAATGGCCAAGGAGTATTCATACTATAGAGGTCGTGCGGAGGGATGTGGTTCAAGTTGGAACATACTTGACATTTGTGGCATTTTCTGACCCATTGGATGCAGTTTGTTTCCATGGTGATCCAGTAATAACCCAGGCGAGTGATCTTTTGTCGGAGCATTCTTGCATTCATATGCGGACCGCACAACCCGTTGTGTACCTCCTCCATGACGTTCTCGGCTTTCTTGCTTCCCACACATAACAGTAGAACTCCGTCATAGTGCCTCTTGTATAAGGTATTATCTAGTAGTACGAACTGTCCTGCAAACCTTTTTAGTGCTTGTAGGCTTTTGGCCTTCACGTCTCCTTCAAAAGAGGCTTCCCCATCTTTAAGGAATTTGTGAATCTGTGCATACCATTGATCTTTGACCGTTTCTGACTGGGCCTGGATCTCACAATAATATGCTGGGTTCTCTTTTTAGCCAACTCTAAAAGGCTTGACTGACCTCCCTTCGGGGATTTCTATCAAAGATGCCAGGGTGGCGAGTGCATCGGCGAATCTGTTTCTGTCTTGTGGGAGATAATGGAATGTGATTTCTCGGAATTGTCCGATTAGTTTGTCCATGTAGGCTGTTGGGTTTCGTAGTAATATGCGCAGCGGAATTAAGTATTTAAATTTATGAAACCCAAAGCCTATAGATCCATTCATATGATTATGATAAATACATCTACTATAAATATAAAAATACTAACCCTTGAAGCGTTTCTTGATTTCTTGATCTTTGAGTCTTAGGTTCTTCACGGCTTTCAAATCACGAACGCAGGAACACGAACATGAAAATGATAACGGAATCACCCTCTATGGATATCCACATGCGAACGAATGTTAAGAACTCTTTCTTAATCTTGACTGCTAGATCAAAAGGAACTATATGATTTTATGTATTATTGATCTTTGATTCTCAATCTCAATCAATAATTATGTTTCTCCAAACAAGTGAATCAATCATATACAATGGCTGGGACTGATATATTTATATGGGTATAAGTCCTTAACCCTTAAGGACTTAGGATACCCAAATCCCGTCACAATTTGTGTTGCAATTATTTCCTGGCCGACATCACTGGCACGGTCATGCCCCAAAACTGGCACGGTCGTGCCAATGCCTTCGAGGCAAGCATCCCAGCCGCCCATTATTGGCACGGTCGTGCTTTGTATCTTGCACGGTCGTGCCGAGCTCAGCACGGTCGTGCTTGATATTTTGGCACAGTCGTGCCAACTGTGTCGCCAGACATTTCCCTTTGGTTGATTTATGGCACGGTCGTGTCTTCTAAAGAGAACGGCCGTGCCAGACCAAAATACAGCCATTTTTCCCTTTTTCCAATTTGTTCTCTTGTGTGTGATCCCATAGGATTATATCAAGTTGGCAATGATCCCAAACAAACTTTGTCTCATAAATCATGAGCGGACCCTAGCAGGCCATCATGATTACCCAAATGATATAACTTGTTAAAGTTCGTTAATCTATTATAAAACATATTACAATCTCTTTGTTTTACTATGTCCATTAAACGTAAGCCATGGTCAATGGTCAACTTACATAGTCCAATGCTTTCTCGATCCCGAATGTATTGATAAGACAAATCCTATTTGAGCACGGCCATGCATTTCATTAATACCATTCTGTGAATACCCCTTTCCGCCATGCGGGCAACGCATGGAAGTCTTTCTTTTATTTATCTTTATTTATCTTATCTATGGGATTAGGATATTCAAGTTGGAATTTAACTTATTAAGAACCGCCACGTTGTTTTTATTGAGCTAAAACATTGAGAAAAGCTAACAAAGAGGGTTCGGGGGTCAAGTTACGACAAGAGAAGAATATCAAGTTATCACTCCTATCGCCCGAGAAGTCATACTTTCTATCATGATGAATGTGTTAGTAGTGTGTTAGTGATTGAGACCGGATCCGAAGATTGCCTATGTTCTTCTCATGATGAGAAGCTCAGGTCAGCATAGTTCGCACATAATCGGAATAGAGAGAGGAAGCGGGATCATGCATAATGAAGGGGGAGGAGAAAGAATCATACAAGATGATCACATCCTAGAATAATGATTATACCATCGATAATATCAATGTGTAATCATCATATTCATCCTTGGAGAATTACTCATCATGGGAATATTTACCTAAAGTTTAGGGTTTAGAAGTAGTTCCTAGATCTTGGAGATCATCATCGGCTATGCATTATAAGTAGGGATTAAAACATTAGATCTAGCATGTTGTGCATGGGATAGGCCGTAGATCTAGCATAATAATAAGAATATCATGAAACATGTATGAAATAACACATAATCATGAAGATCGCTACCCTAGATATAGAGCATATTATGAATTCTAGCAAGAACATGAAGAACACATTGTGAATCATATGAATATAGATGTATAAACATGATGAAACTAGCATAAATCATATCTAAACTAAGAAAACATGACAAATTCTCACCAATCTTGACAAGAACGAAGTCGAATCTCTAGCGCGGATTCATAGGACCTTCGGGATTGCTAGAAAGGCTTAGAGAGAGAGTTCTGCTGTCAGTTTGGCTTGTCGAACTCAGGAGAGAGAATTGTGTATCGAAATAATGAACTGAGGTCATCTATTTATAAGAAAACTCGACCCCTGAAGGAATGGCCGCCCGACCGAGCATGTGGCCGCCAGGCCGGTCTGATCGGATGGTATCGATTCCCGAGGCTCTGATCAATATGGACTCTGAGAGGATTGAGATAACGCCTATCTTTGTAGCTTCATCCGATCAGTCGTTGATATCTTCTTATCTGGGCTTTTCGGGAAATTCCGGATAAGTCCTCTGCAGCTCGTAAATACCTGGGAGGTCCCTATGTGTTCTAGAATGCCTAATAACTCATTTTCAGGTTGGGTACTAACAGTATCCCCTCGGCGACGTTTCTTGCAAGGCAATGGAGGGTCTTCGATTAAGAAAGGAAACCGATCTGAAACATGAGTTCCAAATCGAAAGAGGAGTGAGAAAGAAGGTGACCAGGTTGGTCGAGTGGCTAAACCTTTGTCAGGCTACCTACGTATCCAAGTGGAATCAAGCCAGTCGTAGTTCGAGACCTGCGGGGAAAGAAAGAAATGAGATGCCGTCATTCATTGGGGATAATCAGGCATTCGCAAACACTAAAGTCACGTGGACCCTACTGGGGAATGAAAGGAAGGCTATACGTACGGTTCGACAAGAAGGAATCGAGAACAGAATTGGGGATGAATTCTAACTTCCTATAGAGCGCACGTAATCGATTTATAGACTGACTTGGAGGATTAGGGTTTACGGAGGTTCCGACCTTTCATTATGGATTGATTTAGAAATTTTTAGAGGACTTCCGAACCCAATTTTAGATTTTAGAAATTTTATAGAGGATTTCCGAACCCAATTTTAGATTTTAGAAATTTTGTAGAGGATTTCCGAACCCAATTTTAGATTTTAGAAATTTTGTAGAGGATTTCCGAACCCAATTGGTAATTTTTATAGAGGTCTTCCAGAACCGGTTAGGGCTTACGGAGGTTCCGACATTTAATTTATAATTTTTAGGGTTTAGGACCTTCAATTATAGATTAATTTTGAAGATTAGGTCTTACGGAGGTTCCGACCTTTAATATATAATTTTTTGGGTTTTAAGGAGCTTCAATTATAGATTAATTTGGAAGATTAGGGTTTACGGAGGTTCCGACCTTTAATTTATAATTTTTTAGGGTTTAGGACCTTCAATTATAGATTAATTTGGTAATTTTTATAGAGGTCTTCCGGACCCAATTGGTTAAATTCTGGTTAAATTTGGCTAATGGGGCCTATTTTTGGATTAAAAATAAGCCGAGGGGCTAAATTGCAAAATCTGGCGCCTGGGGAGTAACTGGCCGTGTGGCCAGATCCTTCGATTGGTTTACTTGCGTTGACGGAGATCGCTGATGAGCGCGCGAGGTGGAGGGCTGAGATCGTGCCACGTCGCGGAGGACTGGCCGCGCGGGACATCCTTATGAGCACGGTGCGGGCCGCGGGACAGCAGTTTGAACAAGGCGAAGGTGTGGGACCACACTTTGAGCAGGGTGAGGGAGCGAACCCGCCTCAACAAGAGGGGCAACATCAACTTCGAGCGAGGATGGCTTCTCGCAACTTTCGTCCGGATGAATGGCACTTCACAATGGGACAGCACTTTGAGTTGTACGCGGGTACTGACAAACATTGGTCTGGCGGGAGACTGATGGAGACGAAGGAGGTAACGATCTCACTCTATGCTTTTGGGTATTTTTATGTCTTATATTTCATACTTGTTGTATTACTTTGAGACTGTGTTAAATTAAATTAATCATTCGTGATTATTTAGTTTTCTGAGATTATTGGTTATTTTGGGGATGAAAAATGTATGCGCAAGTAGACAAAGTAAAGTATGCATGTACACTTTAAATTATAGCACATAATCTATATTTCTAGTTGGGTAACGTACCTTTGCTGTGTTTACCTGTAGAGGATGAAATCTCGTGGGTCCACGAGGGCAGTGGCTGAGATATGGGGGAGATTGCCGCCGGCTGGGACGGTGAAAGAGAGGATCCGGGATCTGGGATTCGGTCCGTTTTTTGATGCGGTACTAGCTATAGAGGGGACCCAGAAGGTGATGGGTCTGG
The DNA here is from genome assembly GCA_026119855.1 of Campanula takesimana. Classification (NCBI taxonomy): domain Eukaryota; kingdom Viridiplantae; phylum Streptophyta; class Magnoliopsida; order Asterales; family Campanulaceae; genus Campanula; species Campanula takesimana. The sequence continues at coordinate 721,962 of JAOWBW010000536.1, forward strand.
TTGAGGCGATGAGAGAGTACTGGTGGGACACCACCCATACGTTCCATTTTAGTTGGGGAGAGGTGACGGTTACTCCGACCGATTTTGCTGCCATTACGGGGCTCATGTTTACGGACGTGGAGCTTCCTTTTGATGAGTCCTTTGCTGCGGACCCGCACCGTCAGGTGGAGCTGATTGGGATGCCGTTCGGCAAAGGCATTAAGGGCAACGGCTTTGAGGCAGGTCGACTGAGGACCTTGGTGGATGGGGCTATTGGAGAATTTGTCGAGGGCATTTCTGACACTGACTATCTGGTGCGAGCCATTCTGTGGTACAGCTTATCTCAGACTCTGTTCCCAGTGCAGGGACCTTCTGTCGGTTCTCTTTGTTGGGTGCTCTGGCTGATTTGGAGCAGGCGAGTCAGGTCTCGTGGGGCGGAGCCGGACTGGCAGAGATGTATAGAGCCCTTGATGTTTGTTCGAGGTCTAGCACCTCGTCCTTTGACTGTTTCCAATTTGCTTTTGAGGTATGTTTCTGACTTGATCTTTTTCATTCCGCGTCTGTCTTATGTTTAGAACTGTATAGACTGAAATGCTACCTTTTCCATAGGTGTAGGTCTACGAGCTGTTCCATATCGCTCCTTTTTCTGTGCAGGGGGTGAAGGAGGTCCCGGTCATGAGATCCTGGGCGAAGAGCAACTGTTTAGAGGGTCTCCGGGTTAGGAAGACTCCCGATATGGGGATTTTTACTGCGAGGCTGAGTGGCCAGTTTCATGAGGACTTTCAGTTCTTCCCTTAGTCAGATCAGGTACTGGCGGGGGTCGGCCAGGCTCAGGAGTTTTACTGCTTCCCGCTGCTTCTTGACGGGGTTGACTGGGGATGCCATGTATCTTGGCGAGAGAGTCTACAGGCAGCATAACAGACATCCTGCGATATGGGCCCCGCTTGAGCCACCGAGGAACATGTTGTATCCAGCTAGATTGCGGAGGAGTGGTGACTACCGGGTGAGGACTCCGGCCCATTTGTATCAGAGTGGGGCTGATTATGAGTTATTTGCGGAGCACGTGCTGCTGAGTCCGCTGGTCCTGGCGAGGAGGTAGGCGGGTGCCTATCCGGCCAGCTCGAGTAGAGGGGCCAGACATGGTATGGACATGCCTCGTTTTCCTGTCAGTATCTGGATGCAGCAGGGGGGTGCTGAGGTGGACTTTGATCTGACTCCGACTGAGGCCGATGAGGTCACTGGAGCCCAGCTTCCTCTTATGGGAGCTACGGTATGATACCATTTTCATTTCTGTCTCGCACACACCACTTTAGACTTTTATCTGAACTGTGCTTTATTTGTCCCAGGTGACTCGGGAGGCTTATATCCTCTCTGTCCGTCGGGGAAATATCTTTGAGAGGCTATTCCAGAATTTGGCCGCTGCTTGTATTTGTCATTAGGAGGACGTGGTGTTACCGCAGCGGAGAGAGAGATCGCCCGTGGAGTCTGCTCGTCCATCTCGTGCCAGTAGGAGATCTACTCAAGGTAGGGGTTCCGGAGCTAGTGGATCCCATTATGTGCAACAGCAGGACCGTGATGATGATGATGAGAGTGATGATGAGGAAGATGATGTTGATGTCGAGGGGTCTGACTCAGACTAGATGTAGTCCTTTGATTTCCTGCACTTTGTTAGAGAGAGGAGAGGAACAGACAAACAGATATATATTTATGTACAACATTTTTTTTTGTTTTTTATATGTAATTAATTATTATTTTATTTACATGTCTTTACATTTAGTACAATGCATGAGCCCTAGGGGTAAAGTGGGGATTACATACCCTGCCGGGTAATTCTGCCTTCTTTATCGGACCTCTTTTGTGATATGGGACCTTCAATATGTCTTAAATGGGTCCATTCCGGCGTTTGACGGGACAGACTGGCAATCTGTCTGAACCGGATGATGTGGCCGCCTGGCCAATTGTTGTAGGAGGGACTGGCCGGCGGCTGGTCCTTGATCTGACACGATTTTTGTCAGATTTTTCCTTGTACGATCAGGACTTGAACTCCCAACTCTATATAATAACAGTCTGCGTAAACAGACGAGGCAGATTGCAGTTTTCTTCCCTTTTGCTCTAGATTTTGATCCTTCCAAGCCTTTCTGATGGATAGACACCCCAGGATTTCCAAGGAGCAGCAAAGCAACTTCATCAAGAACTTGAGGACATGGGTTGGGAAGCTTTCGAGGGAAACCCGTGCAAGATTTGACAGGAGATTTGGAATTAAGTGCCATTTGGTCCTTGTATAGGGTTAAGTCTGACGAGCATCTGATTCGTGCTGCTGCTAGATTCTGGGACAACGAGAACCATGTCTTCAACTTTTCTTATAATGAGATCACCCCGACGTATGAAGATTTCACAGCTCTTTGTGGTGCGACAGTGACAGACTGGGTAGCCATGACACAGTCTCAAGTGCCTTCGGAACTTCGAGTTTCCCACCTGCTAAGGATTTCTATCGAAGATGCTAGGGGCTTGCTGTTGGATGGTGATGTTGATCTCTATGGGCTTCCCCTCAAGTTTATTAATAGCACAGTGTAATCTGACGCGGCCTTGGATTGTTTGGAACTCTGCTTGTTTGCCTCGATACTATTTCCACCCTATGTAGGTGTAGCTACCATGGGTTATCTTGACATGGTGGACCAAGCTCGGGACGATCGCAGTATTGTCCCTTGCTTGCTCGGGGAGACATTGCATGGTATTGGAGAATTGGCTTCAGGAGCTCGAAAGATGACTAGAGGAAGTACCAGGCTGTTAACCTTGTGGCTACAGGAGAGACTTCGAGTTTTAGAAGAACCTGTTGGACCAGTATCCCCTTGGGTTTTGCCAGAGCAGGCACATAAGGCGGCGCTTTGTAGGGATGGCTCGTTCTGCATGGGTGACCTATATGGAAAAGATGAGTACTACTCAGATCAAGTGGATGGTGCCTCACTGGGAGAGTATCAGAGCACGGTGGATTCAGAGCAGTCTTTGCCTTATTCGGGTCCCCGCCTTTGACGTGACTACCTACTATTATGCAGTGCGGGTGTGCTGACAGTATGGGATGCCTAAGATTATACCTTCTTTATGGGACGAGACTTGTAGCAAGGCCACTGACAAGATACTTCCCATGACTATCGGGGTTGCAGTGCTCTTGGAGCGATGTTGGTCTTATGATCTCATGCCCAGCACTCTCTGTATACAGCGACCACGAGACATACTTCTATCTCGAGAATACTTGGACTGGTACCAGACGACTCTGGGAAATATGGGACGGACTCTGAGAAGATTGAGACGTGGGGTTGTGGTCCCTTATGTCTCGAGCAGACGCTTGAGGGAGTACGAGAATGTACAACGGGAGTTGGAGAACGAGTTGGCTCAGCTAGTACCTACGGAAAGGAAAAGAGAGAGAGAGAAGGCCCAAGTGTGGTGACTCAGCTTAAGAAGGCTTTATTTGAAGATCCTACTAGACAGGCTAGACGTGGACGACGAGACAAGAAACCGAAGAAGGATGCGGAAGAGGAAGAGGAGGAATGACTCCGGGTATCCAACCACAGTCGCTGCAGACACATAGTTTAGATTTTAGTTTGTTTTCGTTTATTTAAATTTCAAAGAAGGTTATTTAGTCGCAGGTTCTTTCGAGCTTAGACTCATCAAATAAATGTTAACGTGTAGTGACTTGTGGAAATAGAGATTTCGCTTTAGTAATAAACAAATTGTTTGCTTTATTTGGAATTTGCTCAAACCAGATTTGGAGATTTTATTTATTTTTGAGACCGCACCATTGAAGGCTGCCTACGTTCCCCTTTTACAAGTAGGGCTAAGGGGCTCAGGTCACCATAGTTCATTTCTGATAGTAGAAAGGGAAGATAGAAGAGGGGAAGTAAAAATAAACAATATTTTTTATTTATTTATTGTTTTCAGTTTTTTACAAGAGGGGACGGCCGTTGTAGAAGACCGTTGATGGAGAGCAGGCGCGCTGATGGAGAGTACCATTTGTGGAGACCGACCGTAGTGGTCAGTTGCTTGCCGGAGAAAACTGTAGTAGTATCAGTAACGTCGTTCAACATTTGTTCTCTTTACAATGTACCACCATTCTCCTTTTTGTTGAACCAAACGCCCTTTGTTAATGAGGGTTTGGATGTCTCTTTGTAACGTGTAGCATTCATCTATCTCATGGTCTTCGTCTTGGTGGTGTGAACAATGTCATCCCGGTGTGAAGGGTTGTAAGGGTGGTAGCTCGAATAGCAATGACAACTTTGGTAGGGAGTTCATTCTTCCTCTGCTTCTCAAACGCTCAAAGATCTGAGACGTAGGTACCCCTAACTTTGTGTACTTTTGAACAGAGTTCTTCTGAACCGAGTTTCGTGATTCATAGCTCCCGTGCGTCGAGTGCAGGTATGGGGTATATGCTAGGTACTTCTTGAGTTGAGTGAACGCAAGTTCGCATCTTTGATTCCATTCTTTGTTTGAACATCTTTCCATTTCTCTGATTGTGGGATCTCCCGCTATTGTGAGGCGACTGATGTATCGTAATAATCCCATAAGTTTGACCACTTCACACTTGTCGTGGGGGATGGTGTTGTTATAAGCTTTCTAATCATTTTGGGGTCGGCTTCAAATTTCTGTCCCAGTCTGTACCATAAAGCCTTTGTCTGAACCGTACCAAATCTGTACCTAATAGGGTCGAGGGGAATTTTCTACCTTCTCAGAACGTTGAATAGCTTCCTCAAGTCCTCAATGTGTCGGCCATAGGGTCTCTTGGAGTGAAACACCAGGTTATCTATGTAGACGTCTGTATCTGTTGGCGATCATGTTGGCACATGGTAAGAGATACCAATGCCCTTCCATTCTAGGAATATGTTAGCGTGCCAATAAGTTCCCCATGGAGTGTGAAAGTGTAACTTCTCATTTGTCTGTACTGCGGCGAGTATCCGATTTTTACCGGGGAAACCTTCGAGGAATGATCGAACGTCTCTGTCTTCGGTGACCTCTAGCAGTGAGCCTATGTCAAATGGCAGAAAGTCATGCTTGGCTCTTGTCTCGTCGAGACTCATGATGTCTATGTGGACTGTCAATTTTCCTTCGTACTTCTTTGCGGAGATGACATTGAGTAACCATTTCGGCCAATGTATAGGTTTGATGAAGTCCATCCGTAATAGTGTCTCTATCTTGATTGCCATGCGTGTGTTAGTACCCGATCCTGAAAATGAGTTTATTAGGGATTTCCCAAATACATAAGGACTTTATAGGAATTACAAACCTTGCAAAGACTTGTCCTGGATTCCCAAAATATACCTCATTGTTTTAGAACATCTTAAAGATGGCCAAAATAGGGTTTCCATAAAACATGCAAAACCCTAGCTTAATAATTAAGTCAGCCAGGAATGATGGCCACGCGGCCACATTCGTCCAAGCTCCAACCTTGGCCACGCGGCCAACGTCGCCGCCGCCCTCCATCTTGGCCACGCGGCCACATCCGCCCCGGATGATCTGGACCGTCAGATCTCTCCATCAGTTTCCTATTTAAAGACCTCCCTTGCCTCATAAGTGAGGATCCGAATTTGAGAGCTCTTAAGGGACGATTTTGCTCCCAAATCATGTCATTCAAGCCTCCAAAAACACTCTCAAGAATCCCAATAAGATCCAAGGTTATTTCTTGCCAACAAAGGTAAGTTTTCTAACTTTTCATGTTCTTGCCATATTATTAATTTAGATCCATAATATTCATATTCTTAATATGTTTATTCATGTGTTCTTCATAATATTCATGTTCCTAACATCTTTATTCATATTTTCTTCATGACATTCATATGTTCATAATATGTTCTTCGCATGTTCATCATATTCTTAGGTTAAAACCTTATTTATGCTATATTTAGGGTTACGATCTTCATGTTAACATGTTATTTCATAGCCAATGATGATCTAGGGTTCATCAACCCAAGGATGATCTAGGAACTACTTCTAAACCCTAATCTTTAGGTAATTCCCCCCTCATTATGCATGATCCCAATTCTTCTGCCTATTCTAAATTCTTTTCGAACTACGCTGACCTCAGCTTCTCAAATTGAGAGGAACGTAGGCAATCTTCGGATCCGGTCTCAATCACTAACACACTACATACACCGCATCATGATAGAAAGACCGATCAATTCGGGCAATAGGAGTGATAACGTGAATATTCTTCTCTTGTTGTAATTTGACCCCCGAACCCATTAACATGCTTTTCTCAATGTTTTGGCTATAATTAAAACGGCGTGGCGACTCTCATAATTTTAATGTTGCAATGAATATCTCAAATTCAAACACACGTATTCACAGTGGCGACTCTCCTGGGGACTGCTTTGAAACTTTTTCAAACTTAGTGGGTCTAACTTTCGTTCACATCATGATGTTTCCCATGTTCTCACATGCACCTTACACTTTCCCATGTTCTCACATGCACCACACACTTTGCCATGTTCTCACATGCACCACCCACTTTGCCATGTTCTCACATTCACCACACTCTTTGCCATGTTTGCACATGTACCTCACACCTTGCCATGTTTGCACATGCACCTCACACTTTGCGTTTGCACATGCACCTCACACTTTGCCATTTTTGCACATGCACCTCACACTTTGCCATGTTTACACATGCACCTCACACTTTGCCATGGTTGCACATGCACCTTGTATTTTTGCCATGTTAATATGTGTACCTTGTATTTTTTCAATACATGTATTTTTTGTACTTTCCCTATAGTACTAAGGTCAAACGAGACTTTGCTATGCTCCCTTGTACATTCTTATCCTCTCCCTCTTCTCTCTCTCTTACATTGCATTGCATCATTCAAGAATTAAAAAAACACCTCTCTTTTCTCCCTAAAAAGAATTAGTTTCTTGCCACACACTACCACTAGTCCCTGTCAGCACTGCACAGGTCCCCATTACCCAGAGTATTCGATGTGCAAGAATTTGTACGCTACTGTCGCACTCTTTTCGAGTCACTCGTCTACCCCACTCACCATGTACGTTCCACGAGCGGTGGGAACCTTTATCCTACCCGTGTCAACCCACACATAGAGATTAGGACACTCCTTGGATCAACCATTTTGGATGTAAATAAATGCAAAACTTTTCGAAAAATAAAATGTGCATTGCATCTACGCGACCTCTAAGGTCCATCGCTCACCCCTTGGGCTATCTATCAAAATTCCTCATCTTGGCCTATCTAGGTTACCTACCCATCATTGCGATCCCTTTGGGTCTACCCTTCATCTCGACCCGCTTTGGCCAAAATCCCACCATCCTTTGGCCTCTTAGGACAATCTAATCATCTTTGACCTCTTAGGTCAACCTTTGACCCCCTAGGTCAACCTTATCACCTTCGACCCCTTAGGTCAACCTTCGACCCCCTAGGTCAACCTTAGGTCGACATTTGACCCCCTAGGTCAACCTTATCACCTTCGACCTCTTAGGTCAACCCTTGACCTCCTAGGTCAACCCTTGACCTCCTAGGTCAACCTTATCACCTCGGACCCCCTAGGTCAAACTTTATCATCTTTGACCTCTTAGGTCTACCCTTTGGCCTCTTCGGAAACTTTATCTACCTTTGACCTCCTAGGTCAACCTTTGACCGCCTAGGTCAATCTTCCCAACCTTTGACCTTCTAGGTCAACCTTATCTACCTTTGACCTCCTAGGTCAACTTTTGACCCCTTAGGTCAGCCTTACCACCTTTTGACCTCTTAGGGCAACTTTGACCCCCTAGGTCAACCTTTGACCTCCTAGGTCAACCTTATTCGCCTTTGACCTCTTAGGTCAACCTTTGACCCCCTAGGTCAACCTTATCTACCTTTGACCTCTTAGGTCTACCCTTGACCTCCTAGGTCAACCTTACCACCTTTGCCCCCCTAGGTCAACTTTATCGCCTTTGACCTCTTAGGTCTACCCTTGACCGCCTAGGTCAACTTTATCCGCCTTTTACCTCTTAGGTCTACCCTTGACCTCCTAGGTCAACCTTATCACCTTCGACCTCTTAGGTCACCCCTCGACCTCTTAGGTCAACCTTTGACCCCATAGGTCAACCTCATCCGCCTTTGACCTCTTAGGTCTACCCTTGACCGCCTAGGTCAACTTTATCCGCCTTTGACCTCTTAGGTCTACCCTTGACCTCCTAGGTCAACCCTATCACCTTCGACCTCTTAGGTCACCCCTCGACCTCTTAGGTCAACCTTTGACCCCATAGGTCAACCTCATCCACCTTTGACCTCTTAGGTTAACACTTGACCGCCTAGGTCAACCTCATCCACCTTTGACCTCTTAGGTCTACCTTTGACCGCCTAGGTCAACCTCATCCACCTCCGACCTCTTAGGTCAACCCTTGACCTCCTAGGTCAACCTTATCCGCCTCCGACCTCTTAGGTCAACCCTTGACCACCTAGGTCAACCTTATCACCTCCGACCCCTTAGGTCAACCTTATCACCTTTGACCCCCTAGGTCAAACTTATCTACCTTTGACCTCTTAGGTCAACCCCTGACCTCCTAGGACAACCTTATCACATTTAACCCCCTATGTAAACTTTATCATCTTTGACCTCTTAGGTCTACCCTTGACCCCCTAGGTCAACCTCATCCACCTTCGACCTCTTAGGTCAACCTTTGACCCCCTAGGTCAACTTAATCATCTTTGACCTCTTAGGTCAACCTTTGACCCCCTAGGTCAACCTCATCCTCCTAGGTCAACCTTATCACCTTTGACCTCTTAGGTTAACCTTTGACCCCCTCGGTCAACATTATCACCCGTTGACCTCTTAGGTCAACCTTTGACCTCCTAGGTCAACCCAATCACCTTCAACCTCTTAGGTCAAACTTGGACTCCTAGGTCAACCTTATCACCTTTGACCTCTTAGGTCAACCTTTGACTCCCTCGGTCAACATTATCACCCGTTGACCTCTTAGGTCAACCTTTGACCTCCTAGGTCAACCCAATCACCTTCGACCTCTTAGGTCAAACTTGGACTCCTAGGTCAACCTTATCCGTTTTCGACCTCTCAGGTCAATATTTGATTCCATAGGTGAACCTAATTACCTTTGGTCCTAACCCGCTTAGGTCAAACCATCATCTTGACCCACCTAGGTCATTATTTGACCCACCGTCGTCCAGACCAACCTAGGTCAACCCGTTTAGGTTCACACACCATCCTTGACCCATTTAGGTCAACTTGTCCGTCTTAGGTTAAAACTAACCCTTCACCTTTGACCCGTCAAGGTCACCCCGTGACCCACTTAGGTCGACTTACCTATCTTGGATCCATCTAGGTCAATCTCCAACCTTCCTTAGTCCACCAACCCGAATAGGTAAACCTTAGACCCGCTTAGGTCAAACCATGTCTATCCCGCTTAGATCATCCCATAGGCAAACCGCTACAACCCGCTATCTTGATTCATTCACCATATAGGTCAATCCAACCCTTCTCATTTAGGTCGACCTATCCTTTACCCATCTAGGTCAACCCACCATTATTGTCACATTCTAGCTTGAACCACTTCTTGTCTCAAACCTTAGGTCAAACCTTAGGTCAAACCTTAGGTCAAACCATACCCGACTCAATCAAAACCAACTCCTATAGGTCTTCCTCACCCATGCTTGACCAAGGACCGAGTCATCTCCCTCTTTTTGACCCCTATGGTCATCTCTCACCTCTTTTTAAAAGTCTAACTTGACTCGAACTACGGCGACCTGAGCCTCCTATTGTGTGGGACCTCTCCCTCATGGTAAGGGGAACGTAGGCAACTTCGGCCCGGTCAAACTTTCAATTTTTTTACCAAAATGCATTTCAAAAAATGTGGAGACCGACTCTTTTCCAAAAAATGATTTTATAACGATGCCTTATCATTAAATACGAATCTAATTTAATTCAACTAAGAGGCTTAATTCTTTCATGACTAGAGTTCTGCATCATGTCGGCTGCAAGGAACATCGAAGTTGCAACTGAAGCTGCTACCCAAGATCCCGAGACAATCCTCTACACCGGTACTGCTCTCAGTAAGCAAGCATCCCACTTCGAAGCCATCCTCGATGAACAAGCAATACACTTTAAGGCCATTCTCAACGAGCAAGCAACACACTTTCATAAGGAGATGCATAAGACCCTAAGAAATATCGAGAGGCGCCATTTGTCTGACATTCATGGCGTTTATGATTACCTCAGCCGAGTTCTCCCTCTTGCTCAATGTCGACACCCGTACGCTCCTCAAATGTACGGGCCTCCACATAATTTCCCCGTCGGGATGCCTCCTATGACTACTCATCAACAAGAGGTACCGGTACCTAAATCACCCTCAAAGACAGTTCGTGAAAGGAAGGACGAGCGCGAATTCGACGACTTAGGTATGCCGTTAGCCAAATTCTTCAAGGGTTTGGTTCGAGCCGGCAAGTTGGCTCCTCTACTCAACTATGAACCAAACAGGGTAAGACCAGACTTGGATCCCTCCAAATACTGCAAATACCACCAGTACATTGGGCATGACACTGAAGGTTGCCTCCAATTGAAAAGGAAGATCCAAAGCCTCATTGATAGCGGAGCCATCACCCGCAATAGGAATGCATGGGCGTGAGCAAAGTCCAAACAAGAAAGAGCAAACTGGGGCTACCTCTTTTAAATAATAAATAAAAAGGGTCATTCAGTCTTCGTAGGTTCTAGAGTGTCTTTAGTCAAAAGTCCACCTTGGACTATTTTTGTTTGTTTAGTAAAATTCCACCCCGGATTAGTCGTTTTTCTTTCAAATAATAAAAGAGTCTTTATTTCTTTTCTCTCTAGACTTGAGACATAATCTTGCATAAATCAATTCCATGAAAATTGTCTTATTCACCATCTTCCCTTGATTGCTATATCTTTATATGATGAATTACTCTTAATCTTACTCATTAATGACGACTCATTAAAAGGTAAATGGACCCATAAACCATTCACATAATTAAATACATAATTAGTCTCAAGATAACAAATGCTTTGACCAATTGGGATGAACGAATCACTTTCTCTTCTCTCTACATTCTACCCCCATACACTCTCTCTATACACTCACCCCTTATACACACTTCATGTACACTCTCTATATACACCTTCTCCCATACACTATCCTCATACGCCTCTCATCCCACCATTAGAACCCTTTTCCATACGGTCATGACAAAGAAATGGACTGTGGTTGCTCATCATCAAATAGACATCCATGCTGCCACAATTTAAGGGGTTGTTTGTTCCCTTCATAAGTACTACATGCCGATACACCGGGGTTGTCCGTATTCCATCGCAAATATAAAAGAAATGCACGAAGTTGTTCATGCCATTAATAGGTGCCACGTGATAATCCGATGGAGCTCTACCGGTATAAATCAAGGGGCTAGGATGCCTGCCGCCAGCAAAAGGCCGCTTGAACTATAAAGAGGCTACCTCGCAATCGAGAGAGGTGAAAACAAACTAGGGGCTCGTCTTGCCCAACGTTTCATGTACAAATATATAAAAAAGGCTCGCTAGGTTGAAACCCAAAAGGTCAACCTAGGCAAAAGTTAGAGCATTGCACCAAAAAGAAGCCCGCTAGGTTGAAAACCCGAAAGGGCGGCCAAGGCAAAAAAAAGGGTGTGCACAAAGAGATAAAATAAAAAAAATAAAGAAAAATAGAAGGGGCTATCACCATAGAAAAGTAAAAGTCCCATTTTATTTTCACTTCAAATGTTCTATTTTTCTTTCTTTCCCTACAAAGAAGATTAACGCGGTAGCAGCAGCCATGACAACTGCAATGGAGCAATCCACCGCAATGAGCTGCAATGAAGCAATCCAAAGCAACAAGCTACAACGGAGCAACCTATCGCGACAAATGAACCTCATACTCAAACCCAACTCCATCATCAGCCAGGATATCCCCGAACTACGCGGACATGAGCTTCTCACCTTGAGGAGAACGTAGGCAACCTTAGGGTCTGGTCCAAAATATACACAACCCACCTCGTAGCCAATTTTCCTTCTCTTCTCTCTTGCCCCATATTTCTACTCCTGACTTCTTCACTCACAATTGATCAAAACATTTATTATTTCGAGACTACTTGTCTAAAACATAATCATAAGATGCATAACTAATCAACGAGGTCCATTCTCGAGCAATCAAATGAGAATCTTGAATAAAACAATTTTCAAATGTCTCGACAAGTCTTCCGTTCTTCAATCTAGGAAAGAGTTAAACACTTACTTTCTGTCAAGCAGGGGCTTCCTCCCTTTTGTACATATATACACTCAGTTGCCCAAAGAGTCAAAATGTGAGTACTATCTCTCTCTCTCTTACTCTCCCCAAAATGCCCCCGCATGTTTTCAAACAATTCTTTTTTCCTTTTTTGAGTCGACTGAATGATTTCAAAAAAAAAAAAAAAAAAAAAAAAAAAAAAAAAATGATGACGCAAAAGAGATGCCCGCTAGATTGAAAACCCGCAAGGGCGGTCTAGGAAGAAAAAAGGGTGCGTCTTAAAGAAGGTAGGATACCCCGCTCTACACCCTTATCGAACTAGGGCTTCCCCAACAGAATGGGTCGACTATGTGGTTTCTCGGAGAATATCGAGGCTTCAACAAGGATGTACCCCTCATCGTCAAACTCTGCACATGACGAACACTTTGAATTTGGTAGAATCATAACTAATTATAAGGCATCTTTATAAAATCATAACACTTTCAAAAGTATTCTCTTCCCTGACACTTTGTTTATAAACCCGCACTCTCGGTCTCCACAAAATTGTAAAAACATCCTCGATCCATCTGAGACCCATCTCCATGATTCTTGAGTTGACTCGGTCCTTTACCCTATCTCCTACACTTTAGGGAACCCCTAGGCCTAAACCCTCAACTCTCTAGGTTCCAATCTGACTTGATTCAAAACCTTAGGTCCCGCACCTACCCGGTCAGTCTTACATAGGTTACACCATAACCCCTTAGCTCGACCCTCCACAAGTTAGTAGCGGGACTCCTAAAGCTTCAAACCAGTCTTATCCAAAACCTCAAGCCTTAAACCAGTCTACCGAATCCAAATCCTTAGAATGACCCATTAGGTCCCGAACCTACTGGTCTCGAGTCTACCTGATCTCTTAGATCCCAAACATACCAATATATATTCATCCTTACCTTGTCCAGACTATGTCTCCCTTATCCTCTTAGGTCCAACCTCTTAGGTCTACCTAGTCTAACCTATTGAACGATCCCTTAGATCCCAAGTCCATTCAAGTCTACCAAGCGCCTACCTTGTAGGTCTCTAGCATATCCGATCCACACTTTAGGTCTCAACTCCTAAACCCTTTAGATCACAAAAATGTCTACCCTCTAGGTCTATAACCTTAGATGTCGACCCTTAGAACTCTTTAGTTTCCAAGCCTGCTCGGTCTAAACCAAGACAAACCTTCAAATGCTTTCGGTCTCCAAACCCTAGCCTTAAGCCTAAGTAGTCACATTCTCTCCAAACCCTAGCCTCAAGCCTAGGTAGTCACCTTCTATTAAAAGCCTAGCCTTAAACCTAGGTAATCGCATTCCCTCTAAACCCTAGTCCCAAACCTAGGTAATCGCCTTCTCTCTAAACCCTAGCCTCAAGCCTAGGTAGTCACCTTCTATCCGAAGCCTAGCCTTAAACCTAGGTAATCACATTCTCTCAACCCTAGCCTCAGGCCTAGGTGGCCACTTCCTCTACAAACCCTACCCTCTAGCCTAGGAAGTCACATGCGCTCCGAACCCTAGCCACAAGCCTAGGTAGTCACCTTCTATCTGAAGCCTAGCCTTAAACCTAGGCAATCACATTCTCTCAACCCCAGCCTCAAGCCTAGGTTGCCACATCCTCTACAAACCCTAGCCTCTAGCCTAGGAAGTCACATCCCTAGCCTCAAGCCTAGGTAATCACATTTTCCCAAACCCTAGCCTCAAGCCTAGGTAATCACATCTTCCCAAACCCTAGCCTCAAGCCTAGGTAGTCACATTCCCTCCAAACCCTAGCCTCAAGCCTAGGTAGTCGCATTCTCTCCAAACCCTAGCCCCAAGCCTAGGTAATTACATCCTTCCAAACCCTAGCCTAAAGCCTAGGAAGTTACATCCTTCTTAAACCCTAGCCTCGATCCTAGGTAGCCATATCCTTCCTAAACCCTACCCTCGAGCCTAGGTAGTCACGTTCCCTCCAAACTCTAGCCTCAAGCCTAGGTAGTCGATATTCTTTCCAAACCCTAGCCTCAAACCTAGGAAGTCGCGTTCTCCCTAAACCCTAGCCTCAAGCCTAGGTAGTCACATATCCATAAGCCTAGGAAACCGCAACATCCTCTTTAACCCTAGCCCAAGTTCTAGGGAATTTCCAAAGCCCCGCATGCAACATCATTTCCAAATTCCTGAAACCCTAGTCTCGAAACCTAGGAAATTTACAATCTTAATCCCCCGTCTTATTGAACCCTAACCCAAAACCTAGGATACAATGCCCTGTCCAAAACTTAATCAACCCTAGCCTCAGGCCTAGGAAGCCGCATTCACTCTAAACCCTAGCCTCGAGCCTAGGTAGTAGCATTCGCTCTAAACCCTAGCCTCGAGCCTAGGTACTCGCATTCGCTCCAAACCCTAGCCTCAAGCCTAGGTAGTCGCACTCTTTCTAAACCCTAGCCGCAGGGCCTAAGAGACCATATCCTCACTCAACCCTAGCGACGAGCTTAGGATCCAGCATTCCCTTCAAACCCTAGTCCTAGACCTAGGAAATTCCTTCACCTTAGTCTCAAAGTATAGGGAGCTTACAATCCTTAACCTTAAAACCTAGCCTAAAGCCTAGGTTACCACGAACATTTCCAAGCCATAGTCACCAATCCCAGAAAATGGTGAACCCTAACATCAAGCTTAGTAAACCCTCCACAAAATCAATCCATCTTTCCAGTGGTCCCTAGTCTCAAGCCTAGGAAGTCACAACCTTTCTAACTCCCAGACTTATGTCTAAAAGCCAACGCCTTTGCAACCTCTGAGCCTACCACAACTCTAAGCCCTAGCCTCAAAGCCTAGGATATTTCTAAAACCCTAGTCCCAAATTTGCGGTCCTTAACGCCAGTTTTCCTGAACACTTCTAAACCCTAATATTTAGGTCCTCATTCCTCAAAAGCCTTAGGTCCTACCCTAAGCAACCAACCAAAAGGTTCCTTACCTAATGCCTTGGCTTGTAGCCTCGTCTTATGCATTCCCTCCTAATTTAAGACAAGTGGAGCCCAAACACTATCCTCTCCATGATTATCCTTGATCACATGATATTAGAGACTCCCCGAGAGTCCCTCACCTTTGTGACTCCCCAAGAGTCTATCACCTTTGTGACTCCATGAGAGTTCATCCCTTTTGCAACTTCATAACAATCCGTCATCTTCGCGACTCATGATAAGGTCACCAGCTTTATGACTCTGCAAGGGTCTATTGTCCTTTAGAACATCATTTGGTTTTAAAAAACCTAAAAAAAATTCTAAATTATCCTTTGTTTAAAAACTATCGTGGTGACCGGGAGTTGTCCCTACTGCACGAATGTTTCATCTCTTTAAAAACTATTGTGGTGACCGGGAGTTATCCCTACTGCACGAATGTTTCATCTCTTTAAAAACTATCGTGGTGACCGGGAGTTATCCCTACTGCACGAATGTTTCATCTCTTTAAAAACTATGGTGGTGACCGGGAGTTATCCCTACTGCACGAATGTTTCATCTCTTTAAAAACTATGGTGGTGACCGGGAGTTATCCCTACTGCACGAATGTTTCACCCCTTTAAAAACTATCGTGGTGACCGGGAGTTATCCCTACTGCACGAATGTTTTATCTCTTTAAAAACTATTGTGGTGACCGGGAGTTATCCCTACTTGGGATTATTTAGACCCCGCCGTCTATATGTCTCGCACCATTGTCACCCTTACCTTCTTTCCCCAATATTTGTTAGTTCGATCGTGATTGGCAGAGACCCGTCCGTCTCTAATTGCGAGAGTTCCAGCATTTATTATTTTAGCCCATCTTGAGATTATTTAGACGCCGTAGTCATTATGTCTTGCACCATTATCACCCCTACCTTCTTTCCCCAATATTTGCTTAGGATTCGTATGATTGCAGAGACCCGTCCGCCTCTATGTCATGCGCATCCTAGATCGATCGTAATTGGCAGAGCCCCGTTCGTCTCTAATTGCGAGAGATCCAGCATCTATTATTTTAGCGCGATCGGCAGGAACCCGTCCGTTTCTGATTGCGTTTACCCCGGCAGTTACCATTTCCACCTTGAGGCCATTTAGACGCCGTAGTCTTTATGTCTCGCCCCGTTTCCCTTACGAATGTTCAGTCTTCATACAGGATAGTATCCGTAGGATTGTTATCCCCAGCAGAAGCCTGATGTCTCATTTCCCTTACGAATGTTCAGTCTTCATACAGGATCGTGTCCGTAGGATTGTTATCCCCAGCAGGAGTCTGATGTCTCGTTTCTTTCTTCCTTCTTTCCCCAGTACATCCGAACTACGACCGGCTTGATTCCTCTGAGGATACGTAGGAAGCCTGAAAAGGTTCAGCCACCCGACCAACATGGTCATCTCTCATCCCCAGCAGTTGCATTTTCCCCGATGGATGAATTTTCACGCAGATCAGATTTCTCCCCATCTGAGGACAATCATTCTCAATTCAGATTTGAACTACATTTGGCTTGATTCCCCCGTGGATACGTAGGTCGCCTGCCAAGGTTCAGCCGTTCGCTTACCTTTCATCTGTTTTGAAACTCATGTTTCAGAACGGTTCCTATTTTTATCGTCGACCCCACCTTGCCTTGCAAGAAGCATCGCCGAGGGGCTACTGTTAGTACCCGATCCTGAAAATGAGTTTATTAGGGATTTCCCAAATACACAAGGAATTTATAGGAATTACAAACCTTGCAAAGACTTGTCCTGGATTCCCAAAATATACCTCATTGTTTTAGAACATCTTAAAGATGGCCAAAATAGGGTTTCCATAAAACATGCAAAACCCTAGCTTAATAATTAAGTCAGCCAGGAATGATGGCCACGCGGCCACATTCGTCCAAGCTCCAACCTTGGCCACGCGGCCAACGTCGCCGCCGCCCTCCATCTTGGCCACGAGGCCACATCCGGCCCGGATGATCTGGACCGTCAGATCTTTCCATCAGTTTCCTATTTAAAGACCTCCCTTGCCTCATAATTGAGGATCCGAATTTGAGAGCTCTTAAAGGACGATTTTGCTCCTAAATCAAGTCATTCAAGCCTCCAAAAACACTCTCAAGAATCCCAATAAGATCCAAGGTTATTTCTTGCCAACAAAGGTAAGTTTTCTAACTTTTTCTTCATGTTCTTGCCATATTATTAATTTAGATCCATAATATTCATATTCTTAATATGTTTATTCATGTGTTCTTCATAATATTCATGTTCCTAACATCTTTATTCATATTTTCTTCATGACATTCATATGTTCATAATATGTTCTTCGCATGTTCATCATATTCTTAGGTTAAAACCTTATTTATGCTATATTTAGGGTTACGATCTTCATGTTAACATGTTATTTTATAGCCAATGATGATCTAGGGTTCATCAACCCAAGGATGATCTAGGAACTACTTCTAAACCCTAATCTTTAGGTAATTCCCCTCTCATTATGCATGATCCCGATTCTTCTACCTATTCTAAATTCTTTTCGAATTACGCTGACCTGAGCTTCTCACATTGAGAGGAACGTAGGCAATCTTCGGATCCGGTCTCAATCACTAACACACGACATACACCGCATCATGATAGAAAGACTGATCAATTCGGGCAATAGGAGTGATAACGTGAATATTCTTCTCTTGTTGTAATTTGACCCCCGAACCCATTAACATGCTTTTCTCAATGTTTTGGCTATAATTAAAACGGCGTGGCGACTCTCATAATTTTAATGTTGCAATGAATATCTCAAATTCAAACACACGTATTCACAGCGTGGTGACCATTCTGGCTTGACTGGTTGTAACCTCTGTCCAACTGATCCGATGTTTGGTGTTTCCATCTTTTCCCACACTCTGTCCGGTGAGTCGTCGCAGGACCATGCAAAGATGTCCTCAAATTCTCTGAGTAGCTTGATCAATGCTTCTCGCTCTTCGTCTTGAAAGAAGCTTCCAATCTGAGTCCACTACGGCTTGTCTCGTCTTCCCAGATTCACACATGTTAACACCTCATCGGCAGCTTGGGCTCGATTTTCTCTTTGATTCATAACCTGCTCTGAGATTTCACGGATGTATTCGTTATTAAGTTCGCTTGTGTCTGCATATTTTAATGAATCGTTATTAACTATTGGTATATCATTAGGTTGATTAGTTAATTTATCATTTATAAGAGCGGCTATGGCGGGATACTCGGAAAGATCGAGATTTTCAATTAATGCACGAGGAAAGACATTGTTTGCAATTACATCATAGTCTTTTGACTTGAGGTCATTAGACTTGGACGGAGACACGAACTCGTAAGTGAAGAAAGGAGATCTAACTGACTTAGGGGGAAAATACTCTCTAGGGGACGAACTGGCTAGTCCCAGACTCTCGATAGCAGTAGTCACAGATCCATATTCAATAGCGGCCACGATGTCATCTTCTATGCTCAGGTGTTGGAACATGTCTTGGCCTTCCCATGGTTCCGTTTCCATAGCTTCGCCGACCAATGGTTCATCAAGTGACACGAATTCAGTATCGTAAGTCAGGTCCTTGTTCACCTTGATGTAGTACCCGTTCTGGATGGTAGTAACTCTGCCAGTAGTCTTTCGAGGTTCCATGTACCTTAGCTCTAGATTGGCTCGGTCGAACTTGACATCTCTGAAGATTTCAAAACCCTTTTGCAGCTTTCCTTTTGTGGTCAAACCATGGTTCTGCGAACTCGAAGTTGGAATATTCTTCACCTTCTTTCAGATAGTAATTGTTGAGAGAAAGGTGGTAAGGTTTCATATCAGACTTCTTGTAAGGTAGTTGCTTCTTCTTGAGTACCTCTATCTATTTCTGCTCTGCTTTGTCAGTGGGAGTAAGCGTGTATCCTAGCCCGAACAGGCCTCTGTGGTCTACTTCTTCAGTTAAGTGTGCGGGACCTTGTAAGCGCTTGCCTAGCCCCAGCCCCGGTATGAAGCCCATGTTTCGAAGTATCTTGCAGACAGGTTGTACTTTATCGGAGCTTCTGGTGATGTCTTTGTCACATAACTGGGCTTGTGCCACTATTTCGAACCCACTGAAGAGTCGGCGGTCCTCCTCATGCTGAATCGGTAACACAGGTACTCCTTTCATGTCGGTACGTTGAGCCGTTGCTAAGTCGCTGTAAATAACTGTCACTTCATTCCCTGATTGGAATTTGACACATTGATGTAAGGAGGATGGAACAGCATTGGCCTTGTGGAGCCACGGGCGCCCTAGTAAGATGGTGAAAGAAGACGGTATGTCAATCACTTGGAAATCGGTAGGCAGAGTTTGTGTTCCCACAGTAATGAGCAGAGTGACAATCCCCAATACCAATCTGCATGTGGAGTCATAAGCTTTGATTGTCTGCTTGGAAGGCCTCAGAGTAGTTGCATCTATACCCACCACATCCATCATTAGAGATGGCAGTACATTGATGGCGGATCCGTTGTCCACAAAAGCTCAGGGAATCTTCTTCCCACTGATTTCAACTGTTATGTGCAGAGGTTCATTATGATCCATGCCAAATGGTGGTTCGTCGAGCTCTGAGAAGGTGATGATGTTTCCGAAATGAATGTTGCCAATCATTTGTGTGACATTCTCAGGAGTTGTGTCCGATGGGACCATAGTAGCGGCCAATTTCTTCTCGAGCATTTGACGATGAGCTAGGGAAGAAGTGAGTAGGGACCATAGAGAGATGTGAGCTTGGGTTTGCTTAAGCTGCGTGAGGATGTGATCCTCTTTCTCAGGATCTGATGTCTCTGACTCTTTATTGAAGAACTTCTTCGTACCCTTGGGCTCTGATTGATAGATCTGTCCGGACGTTGTGAGTAGGTTGATTTCTGCTCGCATGTCGTATGGAGACTGCGGATTTTGGCAGATTCTGCGAAGATTTCGGCTATAGATAGCGGTGGAGATTTAAGTGGAGATTCGAGTGGACATGAATCACAATCTCCTAGGAGAGAGGCTTCTAAAGATAGTTCATCAAATGATAGCATATAACAAGAAGAATGACTATCATTAATGAATTTTGAAGTACAACCTATCTCATCATCACTACAAAACTCGGAGTCTGCCACAATAGTTTCGGCTAGATCACCAATGTTTGTTGCTATACTATTTTTGTCTAAGGAAAGCCTAGGATCTTTGATAGAACCTTTGTTGATCAACCTTTGAATTGACTTTTTTAATCCGGTGCACTCTTCGATGGTGTGACCGGTAATCTGGTGATAGTCACAGAACCTCTTTGGATCATTGGAGAATGGTATGCAGTAATTTTTGGGTCTCTCGAGTAAGCCCCTTGCTAATAATTGTTCGAACATGCCGGTCATAGTGGTCCCTAGCCTTTCAAAGGTATCAGCCAAATCTGAGACATCCATTCGTTTTTCTTCTTCAATCTTGGCTATAATCTCCCTCGGATCGGTTAGCACTTGGTCATTGATCAACTTCTTTAATGCACGCTTTAGCTGCGAGCATTCATTGGTGGTATGCCCGGTGATGTTATGGAAGTTGCAAAACTTCGTCAGATCACTACTCGGATGAGACTCGTAGCCTTTTAGTGGTTTGAGCACCCCCATTCTTGATAAACCACGGAACAAGGATTTCACATCTAATTGTAGTTGCTTGAAGGCTTCGATCATTTCTAAGATGCTAGTGTCATCTTCAGTTATTTCCACCATATTGACATCCATGGCGAAGATTTTTCTTGGGTTGGCGATAACATTGTCCTTGATGAGCTTCTGCACGATTTGCTTGATGGTGAAGCACTCGTTGTTGGTGTGACCGGACACCCTATGGTAGTAACAGAACTTGGACATGTCGTACCCATGCTTAGCCCATTGAAATCCACGTTCCACGGGAGTTATCAACCCAATCTTGACTAGTCCTCTGAATAGAGTATTCATGTCTAGTCCCAGTTCGGTGAAGGTGTCTACCATCTCGAGAATGCCGATGTTACCTCCGATGACTTCGACCATGTTCACGCCACCATTGTTAGGGAGCGGGTTTGCTATGATGTTCGGACTTTTAGGTTTCTCAATCTTCCCATCAGCTATGAGCTTTTGTATGGTTCGCTTGAGTAGTATGCAATCGTCGGTAGTATGGCCAATGTAGTGATGGTACTTGCAGAACTTCTTTGCATCAAGGTTAGCCCTTTTAGTCAACGGTTCATAATCCTCAAGTGGATTGATCAAACCCTTCTTTAGCAATACTTCAAAGACTTTACTAGTAGGTATGCCAAAGTTATCGAAATTATCTTCTTTCCGAGGAAAATTGTTTGTCACTGCTTGAACATCAAAGGCGGAGTTGTCTTGGACCATACATACTTGACCGGCGACTTCTTTGGATCTAGGAGCGGTACTTGTTGGAGCTTTGTAGCGTAAGGAGGAGTTTCCTGTTTTGGAAGCTTCTTTAACAACACCGGTAATGCCGGTTTCGTGTCTGATTCCAGCGTCAATCATTTCCCGCAGATCAGGAAAGTAACCGTTACCAATTGCCACCCTAAGCTCGGGCAACAAGCATTTGAAGAAGATTTGCTTTTGTTCCTTTGCTTTAGGAGGGTATTGTACTTCCGCTAGCTTGTGATTCCACCTCTTGTAGAAGTCATAGATAGGCTCGCCGGGCCTTTGCATTGTGTTCTCTAAATTAGTACGGTTGACGTGCCAATCTAGGTTTGACTGATAATTCTCGCAGAAAGTACCAGTGATTTGTTCCCATGTCTCTCGTTCGGAGAGATCCACACTCAAGAACCAACAGAGAGCGATTCCGTCCAAAGTGGTATGGAAGACTCGGGCCATTTGCTCGTTGGTGCAGTCACGGGCTCTCATGGCTAGCACATAACTGTCAAGATGAGTCTTGGGACAAGTAATACCATGGAACGTAGAGACCTTTGGCATCTTGAAGTCTCTAGGGAGAGCACCCATATTACTCGGGTCAATGGTCTTGACTATCGGAGCGGATTACTTGGAGACCGTGTCGGATAACTTGTGGATCTGTTCTTGCATGGCAACCACTAGAGGGTGATTGGAGAAGTATGCGCTACCATAGGCTTGAGTAGCTAGGGGAGCAGTGGAGATTGTAGGTACGGCGGCACTGATGCTCAATGGTAGTGAAGGCGGTGGCAACTTGGTAGAGGACAAGTAACTACCCATCATTTCTGGTGACGGCTCATACGGACCCTTGCTGGAGGTTGCTTTAGTACCGAAATCCGGAGGGGGAACCCTTTAGTAGTTGGGTACCTTGAGAGGAATAGCATCATCGTTGGCGGGATAGGTCACAGCCACCGTTTCATCTTCGACTAGGATAGTCTCCCCATTATGGAAGCTAGTTGCTACGCCTTTCTTCTTCATCTCAGTATGAAGATGATCTTTGAGCTCTTGGTTGACCCTTTCTAGAGACTTGCTTCTATCCTCAAGTTTTGAGATCTGCAGCATGAGGTTGGTGAAGAAAGCATGGAGAGGTGGCGGAATGTCCGAGGGCTTGATACTGGCGGAGATATCTGGCTCAGCAGAAGCAGTGGAGACTGGCAGAGTGGAGATACTAGGAGTAGTAGGCTCTGATGATTGAGACATTGTTGATGCAGAGACTGAAGACTGAGCTTGCGGAAGGCTTGACCGTTGAAGACGACCACCAGAACAGACCCAAACTTGCTTCTCTGTAGAGGTAGCGGACGAGAGGTTTAGGACGGGACAAGGCTCATGCAATGTATTGTTTTATTTAAAAACAATGTATTATTAGTCCTAATGGTTGGAAGGGGTACCCCTTTTTGGGTTACTATCTACAAAACCTAGATCAGTGGAGGTCATCACTACGTCTATAGACCCCTCATTTTTCACCTGTATTGCACCTCCCAAACGGATATTTGGGCGAGGGTCCTATAGGGCAAGTGTAGATACCCCGAGGAACCACGGCTTGGCTAGAGCGCGTGAATTAACCTAGGATGTCTAATTGTGTTTTAGAGTCGCCACCCACGTTTTTGAGGAACGTAAGAAAACCTAATGTTTTATGAGCCTAAGTTTGATTTACGAAAACAGAGATTCTTTAGGATGAGGGGTTCGGGGGTTAGGTTACGAAATGGGAAGTACTTAAACACCCATTTCGCCCGAGCAAAGTCGGTCTTGTTTGTTCATAATTCACTTTCTAATATAAATGTGTTCTTCTTATTAAAATGATGATGAAAAGGGGTTTTAGAGTTTGAAATGTAGGGAGATGACTCCTAGGCCAATTCAATGTAATGAAAGGACCGTTGGTGTCATGTCCCAAATGGTTTTGGGTGATTGTACATTTGATCGAAGAAGAAGAAGAAGAAGAAGAAGAAGAAGAAGAAGAAGAAGAAGAAAAAGAGAAGTGCTTAAAACATTTACCTATAGTATTCTTCAAAAAGAGAACCTCTTGTCAGGCCTTGAAGAAGAGGTTGAGTACTTTTGTTGAAGAAATCCCAAAGGAAAGGTCTAGGCAAAGAGTGAGTAAAAGGTCTAAAATGATGATTTTTCCAAGTCCTCCTCCAATGATGGATTGGAGGGGTTTTTATAGTTGAAAAGTGATGTTTTTGGTGCCAAAACGGAGTCACAAAGATCAGTTTCCCGGGCAAAATCATGTATAATGAGCAAGGGAGAGATTCTTGGGCAGAATCTGTAACTGACACGCCCCAGAAGCGCGCGCATCCCACCTAGGCGGCGGAAGGCGCGCGCGTCTGGCCTCAAGGGGCGGAGGCGCGCGACTCTGAAAGGCAAAATCTGACAGAATGGACTAGAAAGTTAGAACTGTTATTCAGTTTAGTCCCTAGACTTAACGGAGCTCGTCTAGAACTTAACCAAAGTAACAGAAACTAACAAGAAACACTTAGAAGAGGGAGAAACACAAAATCAAGTGTGCAATCGGGGTAAGCGGTCCAAGGTGGGGTGTCTACAGAGCCCCTCGGTGGCGTGGATTGCGAAGCAAGCGCGCCGACGAAAGACAGACATCCACCTAGGACATTACCAAGAAAAGGAAAAGACTCGATAAAAGCAGGAATTTGAAATTGCGGAGGATAGAGGTGCGCTCCCTGTGTGAGCGGCTTTGAGAGATAAGGTTGCGCTCCCTGTGTGAGCGGCTTTGCCAATAGCGGGATCCGTTTGCTGATAGCGAGATCCGTTTGCTGGAAGCGGGAACTGTTTTCTGATAGCGAGATCCGTTTGCTGGAAGCGGGATCCGTTTGCTGAGAGCGAGATCCGTTTGCTGGAGGCGGGACCTGTTTGCTGAGAGCGAGATCCGTTTGCTGGAAGCGGGATCTGTTTGCTGAGAGCGAAATCCGTTTGCTGGAGTGCGGAACCCGGAGGACCGTTTGCTGGAGTGCGGGACCCGGAGGACCGTTTGCTGTAGTGCGGGACCCGGAGGACCGTTTGCCGAAGTGCGGGACAAGGAGGACCGTTTACCGGAGTGCGGGACCTGGAGGACCGTTTGCCGGAGTGCGGGACCCGGAGGACCGTTTGCCGGAGTGCGGGACCCGGAGGACCGTTTGCCGAAGTGTGGGACCCGGAGGACCGTTTGCTAAAGTGTGGGACCCGGAGGACCGTTTGCCGAAGTGCGGGACCCGGAGGACCGTTTGCTGAAGTTCGGGACCCGGAGGACCGTTTGCTGAAGTGCGGGACCCAGAGGACCGTTTGCTGAAGTGCGGGACCCAGAGGACCGTTTGCTGGAGTGCGGATTCCGGAGGACCGTTTGCTGGAGTGCGGGACCCGGAGGACCGTTTGCTGAAGTTGCGGGACCCGGAGGACCGTTTGCTTTGAATGGATGTAGATCTTGTTTGATGATGAAGCAGTGATTCCGTGGATCATCCCAGACCAAGTTGTTGTCGTGAGCCGTACTTTGATGTTTGACTGTTTGACTTTGACTTTTGATGGGGTGCGGGCACAGTTGACTGCGGAGTGCTTTGTTCTGGGGATGAATTGTAAAAACCGATCTTTTGAGAATTAACGGCGTCTGTTACGAATCTCATTCAGCTTGTAGTGGGGGAGCTGAAAACTCAGATGAACATGGATATGACACCTTGATTTCCCGCGTGGGGAGTTGTGTTTGAATTTCTCAGGGAGCAAAGGCGCGTGCGTCTGATCTTCGCTATGGGAAGCGTGCGCGTCTGAGTGGCATAGCGGGAGGCACACGCATCCCGTTCCAGTTCAGCATACATAAACAGACAGTTCACTTTTTCGGCGAGTTTTCAAAATTTCAAAGAACCCTCCAAATTTTGAACCAAATTTTCGTGGAGAAATCACCCCAAAAGACTTTCTTGTTGTTCTAGGAGCGATTCTATCATAGAAACGATGTCGGATCGTCAACAATCTCCTCCATTCGAGATGCCACAGGGCGAGGAGCCCGAGGTTGGAATTGAGGCGATGGACCCGAGTTTGCTCACGTATCATCCGCATACCCATCTCTCCCACTTTGTCACAGCGGGATTGGTTAGAATCTTTCATTCTCTTTGTGATTTTCGCACTTTGGGGCTGCTCTGTTTCACCCGTATTTTTCGCTGCAACTTCTTTTGTTGATTGTCGCTGTTGGTTGTTGTTGTTGTTGATTTATTGCAAAAAACATGTTCGGATACCCATTTTCATACACACACACTCGCATGCATGTTGAAATTTCTGTTTCGGGTTTGTCCGTTTTCTAGCCGTTATGCTGATGAAATTTTCGTTGTTTCTTGTTTCTTTTCAGGAGTGGAGCCGCCTGTCGGAGATTCGAGGCGGAGCTCATGGTCCGGTCACCATCTGGAGTAAGCTGCCCGAGAATGTCAGGGCTCGGGTTCAGGCCACCCATTTTGGCCTCTTTATTACCAGTCTACCGGCGTTGAAGAATGATCCGGATGTTATTCAGGCTCTGAGAGAGAGATGGTGGGACACCACCCATACTTTCCATCTGCCTATGGGGGAGGTCACGATGACGCCCACTGATTTCACGGCATTGACTGGTCTGCCGTTTGCGGGGGAGCCTGTCCCTTGTGTTTTGAGAGGGACCCTTCGGACTGCTGACGAGCTGTTGGCCCTGGTTGACTGCGGCTTCCCTGTGAAGAACTACCGAGTCACTTGGGGGAGCATCCGTCGGTATTTTAGTATTCTTGCAGCCAAGCCTTTGGGTGTCACTGCTGAGCGGGTCGATGCTGTGGCCCGTTGTTTTATATGGTACCTATTGTCACATACTCTTTTTGCCAGTGGAGGGTCATCGGCTTCCTTGGCTTTGCTTGACTTGTTGGTAGACTTGGACCAGGCCGGTCATTATAACTGGGGTGCAGCGGGCTTGGCTGCTTGTTATCATGGTATGGATCTGACTAGTCGCTCGACCACTAGCTCGGTCAGGGGTTTCAGCCTGTTGTGGGAGGTATATTGCTTTCCCTTTTCTTTTCGGCCTTCTTGTCATTTGCTCTACTGTATCTTTGAACTGTCATTTAATTCTGCTCTTGCCTCTGTTTTGCAGCTATGAGCCTTTCCTGTCTTGGAGCTGAGGGACTTCAAGATTAACAGAGAGGGTCAGCCCCAGTATCCGGACTGCGTGAGGTGGTCATATAGGGAGAGGAATGTGAGGACTGGCACTGTTCCCATCAGCCTGCTTTCAGCTCGGCGCCACTTGGATTCTTTGAGGCCAGAGGCTATCGCCTCTTCTTTGTTTCCGTGGAGAGCTATTTATGCCTTTGTTGAGCATACCCTGATTCCCACCCGCTCGAGGCTTCTGATGAGCTCAGTGGAGTGTATGGCGATGTATCTTGGAGAGAGAGTGTTTTGGCAGCATGGTGGTCAGGTGACGGACTTCCACCACCCTCCTAGGCCAGCAGTTCCTGATGTTCCTCCTTTCTATCCTCGTAATTGGAGGGCTCTTTCAGAGGCAGACCAGGTAGTCTACCTTGTGGGGATTGATGCTGTTGTAAGGATCCCGCCCCAAAAAAAACACGAGCACGTTTCAAGGGCGAAATACCAAACGCGGGAACCGGACCAATTTAACGGAGTCGCCACTTTTTGTTAATTTTAAACCCAACAAAATGACAAAGGTTTGAGTTCAAAGGTTCGGAGATCAGGTTACAACTTGGGAAGAGTTTTTACGTCCTCCCAAGTTGCCTCGGACAAAGCCGAGTCTCCCTTGTTAGTTAACAAAAGTGCATGTGTGTGTGTGTGTTTTAACGGGAAATCTTTGTTTCAACTTTTTATTTATCTTTTCAACTGAAAAAGGGTTTGTTTGACAAGAAAACAGAAGACAGAAGGGCAAAATGGTCAATCTCCCCATACGGCCAAAGTAGCCGTACGGATGGGGAGACCACTCCTGGGATTTTACAGTTTGTTCAAGCAACAGTCCAGTTCCAGGCAGAAACAGAGCATTCTACTTGAACTGGACCAAACTGTTCTGATTCCAGTTTGTTATTCCAACACAAAACAACATTAAAAACTCATTCCTATGCCATTTGATCATCAAAGAACCTCCCAAAACAAGAGTTTGGGCATGATCAAAGGCAATCATGGGAGAAACATGAAAAAGGCGGCCAATATGCCCTTTTGAGCCATAGTGACCATTTGATGAGTAAAGATTGAAACTTTACCATTAAAATGGCTCTTCTAGGCAAGATTAATCCTTTAGGGACAAGAACAAACCATAAAGATGGATCTTTATTACCCAAACTTGGGAATTTTGGGCTAGATCAAGGTGATGAGGATAAAGATTGAGACTTTATCCTCAACATGATCATCATAGCTTAAAATGAGCAAAATGAACAACAAGAGCATCATCCATGACAAGAATATAAATGAACAATCAACAAGCCATGATCAAACTAGGTTTGAACCTCTTCCACACAAAGTATGGAGGGCACCTTTGATCATCTCATGGCTTGGACTAGGAAATTTAAATAGTAATAGATATATATATATATATATTGCTTGAATGGACAAGACTTGCAAGAATGTAAAGATCAACAATAAATGACAAGATCAAAGATAAATAGAGTTCTTAGATGAAGAGAAGGGAGGGGGAGAAGGTGGCTTTACCTATCTTGGTTTAGGCCAATCTTCCTTTCTCTCTTTCACTCTTTGTTCACTCTTACTCACACTATTCTGAGGTGAATTCGACAGAGAAACCTTAGTTATAATGTTTCTCCCCCCTCCTTTTGAAATGATCAGCAAGGGGTTCTATTTATAGGGACTGAGGGTGCCCAAACCAGCCGTACGGCTAGGCACCTCTAGTACCCAAAGCATCCGTACGGCTCATCCTGGCGAGCTTCTGGATTTTTCCAATTTTATACCAGAGTAGTCCTGGAATTTATAGCTTATCCTAGGGAGGTCCTGGCCTATTAGCTTATCCCTGAAACGGTGCTTAGGCTACCTCTAAGATAGGTCGGTTTCAGATTGGGGTACTTACAGAGCCCCTCGGCAACGTCGCTTCGAAGGAGCGGGGTTGTCGATAGAAATAAGCATCCCAATCTGACGGGACGACGGCTTTAACCGATTTTGGTTGCATGGCTGGACCTAGTGGTATAGGATTCCTACGTATCCCGTTCGTGAGGAATCAAGCCTAACGTAGTTCGGAGGTACGCGGGGTTACTTAGATCCGCAAGGAGGCATGACTCTAGGGGTCAGAGGCGAGACATGGTCAACTTGGCTCTATGGGAGAGGGTTGACTTGCTGGGGATACGGTCAACTTGACTCCATAGGAGAGGGTTGACTTACACGGGATAGATTTTTACTGGGCTTACGTCGGGGACGGCCTATGGTGACTATTCTAAGTCCAAGCTTGACCGGGGTCAACTCCATCTTCAGGGAGATTGAAGGGAAAACTGGTCTTACGTCCCTCTAAGGACTGCCGGGACAAAGGCTCTAGCCTATAACGACTATTCTAAGTCATAGCTTGACCGGGGTCAACTCCATCTTTGGGGAGATTGACGGGAAAACTAGTCTTACGTCCCTCTAAGGACTGCCGGGACAAAGGCTCTAGCCTATAACGACTATTCTAAGTCTAAGATTGACCGGGGTCAACTCCGTCTTTGGGGAGATTGACGGAAAACTGGTCTTACGTCCCTCTAAGGACTGCCGGGATAAAGTCTCTAACCTATAATGACTATTCTGAGTCAAGGTTTGGTCAACTCCATCTTTGGGGAGTTTGACGGGAAAACTGGTCTTACGTCCCTCTAAGGACTGCCGGGACAAAGGCTCTAGCCTATAACGACTATTCTAAGTCTAAGCTTGACCGGGGTCAACTCCGTCTTTGGGGAGATTGACGGGAAATCTGGTCTTACGTCCCTCTAAGGACTGCCGGGATAAAGGCTCTAGCCTATAATGACTATTCCGAGTCAAGGTTTGGTCAACTCCATCTTTGGGGAGTTTAACGGGAAAACTGGTCTTACGTCTCACTAGGGACGGCCGGGATAAAGGCTCTAGCCTATAATGACTATTCTGAGTCAAGGTTTGGTCAACTCTATCTTTGGGGAGTTTTGACGGGAAAATTGGTCTTACCTCTCACTAAGGACGGCCGAGATAAAGGCTCTCGCCTATAATGACTATTCTGAGTCAAGGTTTGGTCAACTCCATCTTTGGGGAGTTTTGACGGGAAAATTGGTCTTACATCTCACTAGGGACGGCCGGGATAAAGGCTCTAGCCTATAATGACTATTCTGAGTCAAGGTTTTAATCTAAAGGGTCACTCGGGGGATGAAGATTTGGTCAAGCCTACACTGCGGGATGGTTGACACATTTTCTTGATACCGGGAAAGAGCCTAGGGGTGACCTTCGAGACTCATTGTGGACAAAAAGGGTCCAAGACTTTGGAAAAATCATTTTGAGGGGAGATCAAAGCATTTTGCTTGAAACATTGTCTTTGATAAATGATGCCAAATGGCCAAATTTGAAAATGCTTACTTTTGAAGGCAAATCTTTTAACGAAACATGTTTAGTCAAAATTTTGGTTTTAACTTAACCACGAGTTTTATATGCGTAAAGTCCTTTTGAGCTTTGTCCATTTCTTAGGAGCGGTCGGGAGTAGAGAAACCTCTTGTTGTCGATGTCGGGGTAGCCCCATGTCCTTGTTCCTATTGATGGCGACGTAGCCCCATTGTCATTGAATAAGTCGGGGTAGCCCCATGTCCTTGTTGCTGTTGATGGTGGCATAGCCCCCATGTCATTGAATGTCTCGGAGTAGCCCCATGTCCTTGTGGAGGTAGCCCCAATGTCGTCCTCCGACTTTTGATGTTGGCGTGGACCCGTTGTCGTCTCGCGGCCTTTGATGACGTTAGGAACCCATCCCTTTTTTCATGACGCACTCTTTCTTTTGCCTAGGCCACCCTTTCGGGTTTTCAACCTAGCGGGCATCTCTTTTGCGTCTTTTATGGCACACCCTGTTTTTTGCCTAGGCCGCCCTTATGGGTTTTCAACCTAGCGGGCTACTTTTTTGGTGCCTTTCTTCTTTATTTTTTTTTCATATAAGTGATCCAGCCGACTTGATAGAACGAGGACTTAATATATCTTTTGGAGGAGACATGCAAGGGCCTTTATTTAGGCGGGAGAGAGTCCCTTTATTTTGGTGAACAATGTATTATCATGGAACGTGAGGAAGCCCTTGCTCGACAGAATACAAGTGTTTAGCTCTTTCCTAAGATGTAGAGAGAAGAAGACTTGTTGAGACATTTGAAACTTGCCCTAGTTAATATCATCAAATGATTGCTGGAATGGACCATGTTTATTATTAAGTCAAGATTATAACAAGCAATTAGCCTTAACATGTATAAATGTTGTGATGAATTAAGATTAAGATTCGATCAATGGCAAGATCAAAAGGTGTTTATGGGGAGATTGGTCATTATCTGGGAAGTTGGTCATTGATGGGACCAAGGGAAGAGAACCGGGTCATTTTGGGAGGATCGAGGTTTGATGGATTCATTTCATGTTGTGACCGGACCCGAAGGTTGCCTACGTTCCCCTCAGTTTGAGGAGCTCAGGTCGCCGTAGTTCGCCCGTAGGGCCTTCTTTTGCTGGGGTTGGTGTCCTTTCGAAGGATGTTGTTGCTTTGCTGATGTAGATCGCTTTTCTTTGCGGTGAACTCCTCGGGATGTTCTTTGAGGTGGACTTTTGCAGTGAACTTGGTGAGCTTTTGAGGTAAACTTCCTCTTTGCCAATATTCATTTGCTTTCCTTTTTTCCATTATCCATTTCTTTCTCTCTTATCATTTTTTTAGAGAGAGGGGAAACATTAGCCCCAACTTGCTATCTTGGACATTGGCTCATTTGTAACCCCTTGGTGGAATTCTGCCACTTCTTACTTTGACTTTTGAAGATCTGGGAAGTCCTTTGCTTGGTTGCGCACGCGTGATCGTGGTTGAATCTTGGTGGTTGAGCAACAACATCCTCGCCTTTTCATTGTCTCGGGATGCCTTTGATGCGCATCAAGGATTTGTGTAGGAAAGGTGTATCGGGTTGTGTATCGGGGTAATGTATGAGGGAAGATTTGCCATTGATGGTTTCTTCATGCCAATTGATCACAACATTTATTCATATCAAGATTAATTGTTTGCATTTGGCACTTTTCATTTGTGTTAGTCCCATTCATCCTTAATGAGTCGTCATTGACTAGTATGCTTAGAAGTTAATTCGTCATTTTGGGGACGTAGCAATCAATTGATAATAACAAGCAAGGCAATTTCAAGAGTAAACATATATTGCAAATAATGTCTCAAGTCTAGAGAGAAGAGAAGGAAAATGACCCTTTTATTTAGATAACTTTGTACATACATGTCCAAGTGAGGAACTCTGTAAAAATAAAAAGACACGGTCCAGAATGGACTCCTTTTTTTTCTTTCTAGAACCTACGAGGCTGGAAGACTCACATTTTTTTTTTTTTAAGGATGGGTTCCCATGAAGCACGATGATCCATTTTCTTCCACAATTGTTGGAGGGGTTGTCGGCGGCATATTCCATGTCTTCCACGGGGAACTCGGGTTCCATGTCGTCGGGAAAGATGTCGCGAGGCCTCCACATGGCTTGGCGTTGCAATTGTTGGGGTCGTCTACTCATGAGGGCGAGTTGGGAGCTTGCCTGTTGGCCAAGCCTTTTGGTGATTCCCTTTCAAGGTGCATAATTTCCGTGCATTGCATTCGGCGAGAGTATGGATTTCCTTGTGATGTAACCGCCTTTGGCCTTCCGAGGCTTGGGCTTCTTCTTGTAGACGGTGTCCCAATTGTTTGATCTCATTGCTCATGTGGACGGTTGTTTCGAACGCCAATTCGGATGTGGGCTCCTTGGTCAATGCTTCCAGTGGACAGAACCGCGAAGGACTTTTAGCATATTAAACCTCAAGGTGAAATTATAACCATGATTTGAGAAAAATGCTTCATTATCGGATTAGCTTTTTAGGAAAAACTTGATCTTTTATTTTAAGAAAACTTGATCTCCATTTTTTTATTTTTATTTTTTTTATTTTATTTATTATTATTATTATTTATTTTTTTTTGGAAGACACACCTTTGTTTTGAGTGAAAGACTCACACACATTTTTTTTTTTGTAAGCTTTTGACAAGGCAAAAATGGCAATAATAATCTTATTAAGAGAACTGACAATGGACCCAAAATGGTCACCACATGGCATCAACCGGGGAGTCAAGACTTTAACCAAACCTAACAGACATCTTAACCGACTTTTCCTAAAGACTTATCATACGCCCTAAAAGCAACTGGCTCTTCCTAAGGATGAAAACAGACTCCTTCTAAGGGGAGGTTGATAGGAGAGGTTTTGGAACTCCGTCGTTTGCTGTGGCAACCGCAACACCATTTATTTCCCAACCCGGGGCATTCGGCCCTTCAGACATTTTCTGTGCCACTGATCTTTTCCAAACGCCTTCCGTCGTTTCGGCTTTGCTGATCTTAGGAACCACCATTTGGGACACTGATTTTGTCAATTTTTCCAAAACAGGCTCTCCCACTTTGGGATTGACAACTCTGTCAACCATGGGCTCTTTTTCCTTGGGGAGGACACCACTCCATTTATCGATCATCGGGGAAGTCACAGATTTGAGCATGTTGACGCTCGGGTCATTGGCTGTGTCGGGGGTGTGGGGGCATCCAAGCTTCCCCTTCTCAATTAGTTTCGAGATGATGCGTCTTATGGCGTTGCAATCATTGGTATCATGGCCGTGGTAGTTGTGAAAGGCACACCTTTGGGTCTTGTCTCGACGTTTTTCAAGATTCTTTGGACGAAAATCTTTGAGGGGCCACATGAGGCCTTGTTTGACCAATCCTTCAAATACTTTCTTATGGGCATTCCGAAATCCTCAAACTTTGTGAAATGGAGCTTGGCTCGGCCCTTGGCTTTTCTTTCATTGTTGACCGGAGTTTGGTGGGGATGAGAATCACCGCTACTCAATGCAAAGGGGTGCCCATCGAGTGTCCTTTCAAACTTAGCTTCCATTTGCCTTCTTTTTCCCAACAACGTACCCGACTGAGGTCCAACATGAGGATTCTGTGGAAGTGCATGGGTGTAGGAATACCCATAACCTTGGTTGCTTGCAGGAATATACATTTGAGGCATGCAGGGAGCTTGTGGTCCAAAAGGTCTTGGATTATAGAAATGATACGGGCCACCCCGGAATCTCATCGGAAAATCTGGTGGAGGCAAGTTAGTGATGCCTGGTCGGGTATCCATATATGGTTTAAACAGTGACTGATCTCTGGTGACTTGGTTGATGGCATTGAATCGAGAAGGGACACGATTGGGAAGGTGTTGTGAGTATGATGCTTGAGGCATAACTGGTGTGAACAGTGGTTTGCGGGCCTTTTGAGTGGGTGTCTTATGGGAGATGTTGGATTTGGGATGAGGCGGAGTGAGGAAGATTTGAGTGAGAGGCTCGTTGTGGACGACGGCGTGTTGGGGCGAAGAAATGGAGGTCTCGGTATTTTGATGAGATGGAGGGGGAAATCTTTGGTTACAATCCGAGGGTCGGGTAGCTTCCACCCTTTCATTATGCTTGGTCACCTTGGTGAATGGCCCATCAATTTGAAACAGAGCTGTAACACCTCTTTGCCTCGTCGACTCATCAGACGGAGTTTGCATTTCTCTGTGTCTATCTGTGATGACTTCTTTCTCATCCCCGGGGGTTTCTGAAGCTTGGAACAACTCTTCGTTCGTTAGGCCATCCGAATTATCCGCGGCGTCATTTCTCAAGCTACTGTCCACTGAAGTGATCTTTCTGAGGTACCGGATCGGAGAGGTTGTAGTGACCGAGGAACTTTCTAACTCCACACGCACCAGTCGGCGACATGATGCTCTCTTCCAGTTCATCTAAGCACGGAAAAAAAAAGGTAGTTTAGGCTCGGGTAAACATTGGTGAACACTTGGGTTAAAGACACACGTGTCTCTATTTGGGATATTTGACCGGGCCGAAGTTGCCTACGTTCCCCTCACCACGAGGGAGGGGGTCCCACGTGATGAGAGGCTCAGGTTAAGAGGGAAGGACGAACACGACTAATGTCTTAACGAGAATCCATCCAAGGACTTGACTGGCTTCCTAGGGGACTATTCTTAGAATTTAACAGGGATCTTTGCGGGGACCTAGGGGACTTTGCCTAGGGTCTCAACGGGGATCTTAATGAGGGTCTTGAAGGATAACATGGATCCTTCCAAAGACTTAACGGGACTTGACAGAGGTCTTGAAGGATAACATGGATCCTTCCAAAGACTAAACGGGACTAATCAAAAGTCTTGGAGGATAACATAGATCTGTCCAAAGGCTAAACGGGACTATTCAAAAGTCTTGGAGGATAACATGGATCCGTCCAAAGATTAAACGGGACTAATCAAAAGCCTTGGAGGATAACATGGATCCGTCCAAAGACTAAACGGGACTAATCAAAAGTCTTGGAGGATAACATGGATCCGGGGACTAATCAAAAGTCTTGGAGGATAACATGGATCCGTCCAAAGACTAAACGGGACTAATCAAAAGTCTTGGAGGATAACATGGATCCGTCCAAAGACTAAACGGGACTAATCAAAAGTCCTGGAGGATAACATGGATCCATCCAAAGGCTTAACGGGACTTGACAGAGGTCTTGAAGGATAATATGGATCCTTCCAAAGACTTAACGGGGGTGACACTGGTTAGCGAAACAATGCAATGTATCAAAGACAGGAAGCAAAAACGGAGCAAGATCATGCAACACGTAATTAATAAATCATTCAAGTTTACTTAAAACACATTTTTATTCCTAAATGGTTGGAAAAGATTTCTCTTCTTTTTCGCAACTAATCTAAACCCTGGATCAGTGGAGGCCATCACTACGCCTATAGACCCCTCGTTTTTCACCTGTCTTGCACGCTCCCATAGACGGACTATCCCGAACGAGGGTCCTATAGGGCAAGCGGCTTCCACCGACCAAAAGAAACAAACCTAGGGTCTAGTGCGTCACAAGGTTCCCAATGCACGGGTCATCCTAATCATGATTAAGCCCCAGTCGGAATCGAGACTTTTTCCGAAGGCTACACCGAAGGCTGCACCGATATTCCGACATGACCTCATTTAGAATGAGGCATCTCAGTCCTTGACCATGGGCTTAAGGATGATTAAAATAACTCGTTCATTAGGGCTTAACGACACGGTGTCACCCTATCCTTAGTACATGGCCCTTGCTAATTGCGGTCGTCACTAACACACGAGTTGAAGGCTGGTTAGGCCACGCTTGCATTACATCAAGGAGTCACAACTCGGGCATTAATTTGGCCACAATTAGCTTTGAGCACGTATCAAGGATGTGGTAATGTGAACTAGACCAAAAACCAACCATAGTCACGGTATTTGTGTGTCACAGACAAGTGTGGTTGACTCGGTTCGGAAGGGAAGGTGGGATGGACCCGTGCGCGCATCGAAGGGAACAAGAGCGCCCAACGAGCTGCATCGTGGCATCCACCCCGGGTTTAAAGGGTATTTGGAACGTGCACGGTCAAGTGCGCGTGGTGTGAAGTCATTCTATGCTCCTTTTGAGTAAAAAGAGAGATTTTCAATTCGTTTTTCGATAGCATGAGCATGGCATAAGCAAGATATGAACAAGTATGAACAAGCATGGATTGAGCAATTTATACACAACAAATCAAGGAATATAAGCAAACAAAGACCAAAACTTGTACATGTACCAAGTTGTGCACAACAAAGAATTTTGAATCAAACTTTTTGCAAAAGAACAATTTTTACATTGAAACCATTTGTACCAAGTAAGTTGTGCACAACAAGAAGACTCAAGAAATCTTTACAAAAGGGTTATGCACAATGAGGCTTTGGAAACCATTTTATTGACAAAAGATCATGCATAACCAAATTTTATTACCTTTCAAAACCATGTTTTGGCCAAAAGAATGAAGGTAGTGTGCACAAGTAAGACTGTAAATTTGGAACCTGGACAAGTAGAAGCAGAGGGGCACCCAGAATGTTGCAGCCCTGCACCAACTGTTAATTGGCAACATTCTGGCCCCTACCCAAAGTAGCCGTACGGCTAAAGCAAGAGGGTGAAGATTTTTCTCAGTTTCTCCAACTTCTGATCATCAAGCCCCAGTTTATTGTATTTCCAGAACGTATGTACTCAAAACAGTTCAAACAGAAACATCAAACACACACAAATATGCAAGAAGTCAACTAACGGGAACGGGAGTTTGACCCACACAAGAATATCCCCGAATCTTCTAGAAAGAAGTCCGAAAGCACTCTAATCCCCATCGGAGTCGCCACTGTAAGGATCCCGCCCCAAAAAAAACACGAGCACGTTTCAAGGGCGAAATACCAAACGCGGGAACCGGGCCAATTTAACGGAGTCGCCACATTTTGTTAATTTTAAACCCAACAAAATGACAAAAGTTTGAGTTCAAAGGTTCGGAGATCAGGTTACAACTTGGGAAGAGTTTTTACGTCCTCCCAAGTTGCCTCGGATAAAGCCGAGTCTCCCTTGTTAGTTAACAAAAGTGCATGTGTGTGTGCGTGTTTTAACGGGAAATCTTTGTTTCAACTTTTTATTTATCTTTTCAACTGAAAAAGGGTTTGTTTGACAAGAAAACAGAAGACGGAAGGGCAAAATGGTCAATCTCCCCATACGGCCAAAGTAGCCGTACAGATGGGGAGACCACTCCTAGGATTTTACAGTTTGTTCAAGCAATAGTCCAGTTCCAGGCAGAAACAAAGCATTCTGCTTGAACTGGACCAAACTGTTCTGATTCCAGTTTGTTATTCCAACACAAAACAACATTAACAACTCATTCCTATGCCATTTGATCATCAAAGAACCTCCCTGTTGGGTATGCTTATTATAAACCACTCCTATTACCTTAATTTGATTGATCCCATAACCTTATTTTACTCTTTGTGGACTTTAGGATATATTGTAAGAAGTACTTGTACTTCATTTAGAATAGTCCACTTTATAGTTGAATAGGCTTAGCAGATTAGGACCCTCAATTTTTCTAAGTCTGGAGATATAAGGTAAGGCCCTTGCCTACCGCATGGAGCCTACCGCATGAAGACATCTACCGCATGTTCTATGCTTGCCGCAGATAACCTTGCCGCATGGTTCCATCCTACAGCAAGTTAACTCTACCGCATGGAACCATGGTTGAAGAAACTCAAGTTTGTTCAAACTTAACCATGGTCACACTTGTGTCCAAAACCTTGGTTAGTTTAGATCGTTGCAAATTCAAATTTCAAATTTGAATACAACTGTCATCATAGTACAGTTGGACCACCATGACTCTGCAACAAAAGGACAACTCAGAATGAGATCCAATTAGAAATCACAGCTCATTGTCCTCCAAACTTGCCCTCCAAGAATTCAAATGGCTAGTTTTCCTTCAAGGCTATAAATAGTCCTTGTGTTCTTCATTGAACTGACGCTGAGATTCTAAGAGTGAAATTGCTGTTGAAATTCTTGGTGATTGAAGATCATACTCAAGATTTCCAGAATCCTTCGAATCTTCAAGCACTCAACCTTCAAGTCTTCAACAAATCTCCAGCAACCTTCAAGATCAAATCTCAAGCCTCATCACACAAGTTTCATTAGGCTCTAAAATCATATAGATTCCAAAGAGCTTTTGATTCTTACACACACACTCACCCCGATTGATCAATCACATAGATTGAATCATTAGGGATACACTGGTCTAAGTCTAGGATTTGAACTTCATAGAAATAGGTGTTGATTCAATACTTCATCTATGTAATCTATACTCAAGTGAATCTAATATATACCTCATTCAAAATCCAAGACTGACCATCTTGGTAAAGGACGTAGATCTTTTAACAGATCGAACCTTTCCAAATCATTGTGTTCTTTATTTACTGCACTTTACATTTCTGCAAATTTACTTATTGTTCATCTTGTTCCTATTGTTCTTCACTTGTTCATATTAATCTTGTTTGTCTTTTAGTGTTTGATCTTTCAGATTTAAGAACAATTGTGAATTGTGTTTGTTTGTCTACCTCATTGCCTAAGTTAAAATCTGACTAACTTATCATTTGCCAAAAATCTCTAAGTCACAAGTTTTCAATCTTTCAACCTACCTCACTTTAACCTACCGCACTCCTACCTACCGCATACACATCTACCGCACTACCTACCGCACACCAACCTACCGCATTGAACTTATCAAAACCAACTCTTAACTTGTTTCAACGAAAACTTCCGCTGTGCATTTTATACTTGACCGCGTGGTTTTTTATCTACCGCAAAATTCAAGTGTAAGCATAAAGGTTGAATTTTGAAAAAGGGTTGAAATTTTACATAGGCTATTCACCCCCCCCTCTAGCCTCTTTTCATACCCTTGTTGTGTCTCTGGGACCAACAAGTGGTATCAGAGCAAACACCTTTATAAAACTTCTGTTTTTCAAGCTTAACAGCTTGGGTGCCGATTCAAAATGGCAAGTCAGAAAACTATGGCAACGGTTAATTTCACTCACGTTCCAGCTTTCGACGAAGATAATTTTGACGTATGGAAGCACAGCATTCTAACTCAGTTCTACTCCATGGACGAGCAACTTGGTGATTGTCTTACCATCGGACCATACTTCCCAATGAAAGCTAATCCGGATCCAGAAACCAATGGTGGAAATCCGACTATCAAGAAACCAAAAGCTGAATGGACCGATGAAGAGAAAAGACTGGTTGGAATGGAGGTGAAAGCAAAAAGTATACTTCTAAGTACCTTGAGTACGTCACAGCGTCGACAGATCATGGAATGTTCTACTGCAAAAGAACTTTGGGATGCAATTGAAGATTACATCGAAGGAGATCAAGCTTGCAAGGAAAGCAAAAAGTTTGCAATTCAAAGAAGATTCAACAACTTTGCTAAGATCCCCGGTGAATCACTAAGAGCCACTTATGATCGTTATTGTGAGATCGTGAGTACTTATACAGCACTCGGAAAGAAGCTTACCAAGAAAGAAATCAATGTTAATTTTCTTGCCGTTCTTGGTTCGCAATATCTACACAAAGGAAATACTCTTGAAGATACCAAGCTACTAGATGACATGTCTCTCAGAAGCCTCTATGCCACCTCAAGGTCTTTGATATCAAGCTTAACAACATTGCTGAAATGGAAGGAAAAACAAAGAGCTTATCGTTGGTTGCTCAAAAGGAAGAAGTGATCGAGGAAGAAGATCCAAAAATCTCCACATCAGATTTACTTGATATGGATGATGATGATTTTGCTATGTCGTGAAAAGATTCCAAAAGTTCAGAAAGACAGCAAGACCTGGATCAACAAGCAAAGCTCCAACAAGGTTTTCAAGGAGCAGCCCTTCAAAGAAGAAAGAGAACTTCAACTTCTCCAAGAAGAAATAAGATCTTGTTTGTTTCAATTGCAGGAAACCAGGTCACTTCGCATCAGAATGTCCAATTCCCAAGTATGAGTATATGAAGAAGAAAATTAACTTTACTCCAAGGTATTCAAAGCAAAAGGGAATGATGGCTGAAGAAGACTCTACCTCAAAAGAGTTATCTACTTGGATAGAGTCAGACTCTGATGAAAGCGATGAGGATTCTGAAGAAGGTCACATCTGTTTGGTCGTTCAGTCCGATGATGAGGATGATAATAAAAGTCGTCGCTCACCAAATGCAAAACCTAAACGGATAAGTTATACGGCCGATGAACTTGCTGAAAAAGGATTCCTAACTCCGGTTCAAAAGAATGGTGATCTTCTATTTTCAAGATGTGATGTGAGTGCAGCAAAGAAGGCTCTACTAAACCCTAAAGTGAAGGAAGTTCTGTCTACCACACCTCAAGTCAAGTTTGACATTTCCCCCGATGAACAAGAAAAGATGTTTGCAAAAGCTGAACAGGTAATTAGTAAATTCTCTGGCATGAAGGAAGCTTTAGCACTTTCAACTGAAGAAATTTCCCAGCTTAAGACGGAGAAATCTCTACTAAGATCTGAACTCACCCTCCTTAAGGAGCAGATCAAGAGCATGACTCCTCTTACTTATCGAAACCGTTTCTTAGAAGAACAAAATGCTATATTTAAACTTAAAAACGATGAATTGGTTGCTGAGATAAATGATCTTAAAAGGATTACTAATGAGTGGACCAATTCTCGTGTCACTATGGAACAAATCTTAGAATCCCAAAAGCCTGGTGGTGATAAGGAATGATTAGGATTTCAAACTAGTGACAACTTTAAATGTGCATCATGTTGTGAAAGAGATGAGAAATTTAACCAGCAAACTGTGGAAGGGTCGAAGGCTAAACATCATGTTTCAAAGGGTGTAGGACAAGAACAAAAGAGAAACTAGAGTTCAACTATGTCTACCCTAAGAAAACAAACTGGCAAGGCAAAGTTGAAAGATATTGCCGTGGATGAACCTACCGCAGAGTCTACATCATGCGGCAAGGCAGAGTCTTCCTACCGAAGAATCCTACGCGGCAGACTACCTTTCATGGTAAGTCGACCGCATATGGTGGAAATGCAGCAAAGTTCAAAAGGATGAACTT
Source organism: Campanula takesimana (assembly GCA_026119855.1). Lineage (NCBI taxonomy): Eukaryota > Viridiplantae > Streptophyta > Magnoliopsida > Asterales > Campanulaceae > Campanula > Campanula takesimana. Next base: position 763,109 of record JAOWBW010000536.1, read on the forward strand.
TGTAAGGAGGACCGCATCCACACCTGTAAATGATGTTGTGCTGAAGACCGTGACAAAGTTTGTTAACCCTCAGTTGGGTGGCTTCCACCATTGTTCTGTGTGTGATGATTATGGTCACAAGGCTGCTGAATGTCTTTTAAGATTCACACCAAATCCCAGAAGGCTTAAACCCCCTTCTGTGAGGCAAGTGTGGGTTGTTAAAAGTTGCTAACCCTTTGGACCCAAAAGAATAAAAGGGACCTTGTTCTAAATGTTTATTTTATAGGTTCTCTGGCTTAATGGCTGGACTCTCCAAGGATAGATCAAGTTTATGGTATCTCGATAGTGGCTGTTCAAGGCACATGACCGGAGATATCAACTTGTTGGAAGATGTCCGTGAAGAAAAAGGGCCATCAGTAACCTTCGGAGACAATAACAAAGGAAAGACTGTAGGATATGGAGTCATTCGTAAAGGAAAAATCACCATCCAAGAAGTCTCTCTAGTTATTGACTACAACACAATCTACTCTCAATATCTCAGTTCTGCGACAAAGGATTGCAATGCCACTTCACTTCAAATTTTTGTCTCATCAAAGATGGCATATCCGGCGTCACTTTGCTCAAAGGGATTCGTAAGAAAAATGTTTATGTTGTTGATTTTGACTCATCTTACATTCTTCTAATCTCTGTTTTGTAGCAAAGAATGTTAGTGAGAATAGTTGCCTGTGGCATAAAAGACTAAGTCACTTAAACTTCAAGTATCTCTCCAAGATTGGTAGAGAAAATCTAGTTTGTGGTCTACCCAAAGTAGCTGATCACCACGATGAGAAGTGCACAGCATGTCAACTAGGCAAACAACCAAAAGAGTCTTTCTCCAGCAAGACGACACCTTCAACTTCTATATGTTTGCGACTACTACATATGGACTTGTTTGGACCTGTTTCTACCGCAAGTATTAGAGGAAATAGATATTCCTTAGTGTGGTAGATGACTACTCAAGATATACGTGGGTCGAGATGATGAGCTCCAAAGATGTTGTTATGACATTTTGACCGCACTCTTTAGACAGCTCCAAACACAAAAAGAAGATGACATCATTAGTGTTCGATCCGACACGGTACAGAATTCAAGAACAACAGTGTTGCTCAATACTGTGATGATCATGGTATTGACCACAACTTCTCTGCTGCTGG